>OY735222.1:3629017-3781517 GCA_963457665.1 Thysanoteuthis rhombus | reverse complement strand
AAAAGGTCTTGTGGAGAACTAATGCCAATTTTCAAGTCTGTAGATAAAACAGAATGGCCAGAAGCGCTGGATCACACAAACACTCGAACACATGCACAATGGTTTCCCGAATGTTTTATTTGTAAAATCAGTGAAAATCGATACAAATGTTGATTTCGAACTAATTCATTGCATTTTCTTTAAATGAAGATGAAGCCGCTTATTCCAGCGGAAAACAACACTGATCTCATTAATAGGATTTATTCTAACTATATTCATTCTCCGATGGAATTTTCTTCTTTTTTTTTCACATGAATTCAAATTTTGACGCTACGGTTGTTCAATTACTGACTGTGTGATGCCGAGTCTTATTTTCTTCTTATCTATGAGGATGTACTTCTGGAAATATCATACCACTCATACCTGGTGTTGAAAGCATAATCTAAACGAGCAATTTAGCATAAACTTACAGAGTAAATTCAACGGCCAAACTCATCTAAAAACTACTATGCTGATGTTGACAGTTTTTGGTTGACGGTTCCTAATACAAGCTTTTCATTTCAAAATAAATCTTGTCCATCTTTTATTTCTTTTTTTGTCTTTCTATACAAGCGGAATGAATTGAGCCTTAAGTTGATTTTGACACAGATTCTTGTTCACCAAACAATATGAGAAGGAAAAAATCAATCCAGCTTTTTACGCATTATAGGAAATTGAAGTATGAACCCTATGTGATAAACGTTGATAGATAGATAGATAGATAGATAGATAGATAGATAGATAGAATAGTTTATCATATTTACGTTGTCTAGGCCAAATGGTGCATTCACTGTTTAATAACGGGTGATCATTTCAAATAAGAGTTTCTGTATAATATAACGCAATTCATAACCATAATTAGGTAGTTATGAAGATAGATAGATAGATAATTAGATAACTAGATTGATAGATAGATTCAAACCACTGTCTAAGTCGGGCGCTGAAATTGATTTAGTTTCTTCCCCTGTAGCAACAACAACAACAGTCCTCACCTAATTCCAGGAGTTAACAGTACAGTAAACCAAACCGATGTAAAAAAAATAAACATTAATTAACATTTGATTCACCTAACCAAGAGACAGATCCGCAAATTGAGAACCATGCAACGTGCACATGAAAGAATTATGCTGGGCCTTTCATGGACAGACCACAAGACAGCACAGTACATCTGGAAAAAGACAGGAGTTCATAGAATCCATTAAAAATCTCAAATGGCGGTGGGCTGGCCATGTTGCAAGAATGGCAGACAATTGATGGACATCGCGACTCACAACATGGATCCCCCAAGATCACGTGCGCAACCGAGGCCGGCAGAATACAAGATGGAGAGATGAGCTAGACAAACTCAGAAAGTACTGGCTCCGTGACGCCCATGATAGAGAAGTGTGGCGATTCCTGGATAAATGTCTATGTCCAACCATGGACGCTAAAAGACTGATGACGATGATGATGATGAACATTAGATTCGAAATCACGACCATGTCATCGGCTCTCTTACCAACTGAGCCATACAGGCAAGTCTCACATATCTACCGAAATTGTACGTTACAAATTTTCAATGGCTTATTTCATTCTAATAAATAAATACATTCATCCCAAGAAATGTATATTTTAAATTTTTTCGTTTATTATGTATACAATACAAAAGTTGCTGTAATCATCTTCGGTCGGAATAGGTGTGGAGTTTGACCCTGCCGTTGCAAAGCGTGTTAAATTCGTATATAAATTCCTCTGCTTACAACTACTCACTACTCTATTTGAACACTTCCGCCCTTCACACCATCCACTCTCTTCCCTCTCCCTGCCGCTTGGTCGAAATCTGAACGAAGCCCTGGTGTCTTTCAAACTAGACCCGTGGCACAAAGGCTCGTCTTGTATTCGTCGATCTGAATTCATCTGATTTTCTTCACACAAGTCTTTTAGAGAGATTCTCTATCAATGACCCAAGATGGTCCCGGCCAGTCTCGAAGAGTCCACGCGGCGCCAACAACCGCCAACAAAGACCCGACTCACCACACGTCGAATCAAGCCAACATCTGCTTCGCCAACAGAAGGCAATGTTGGCCTGCGGGGTTTTTTTTTGGGGGGGGGGCGACCATCTGGCCCTCACACTCACCCTCACCCTCTACGCCACCTTGGCCGACTAGCCCCCCCCCTTAATTATCCTCGGGACATGGGTAATTACAGTACTTGCAGGGATAGCCCATTGGTTAGAGCAAGGATCTGCAAACGTTTTAGACCATCAACTCCTTTCATGGAATCTGTGATCTCTTATCGATCTCCACAGGCATGTACAATAAATGAATAAATAAATAAGTAATAATAACATCAACAATAATAATAATAATAATAATAATAAGAAGAAGAAGAAGAAGAAGAAGAAGAAGAAGAAGAAGAAGAAGAAGAAGAAGAAGAAGAAGAAGAAGACCTGGGGAGACTTATTGTCATTCAGCCTTCAGCAATGACCACTGGGCAACCGGTGTGAAACTGTAAACTGTAATATTGCTGTGACCTATGAGAACTAGGGGAGGAGGGCTGGAGACTCGAGGAGACTTGCTGTCACTCGAACTCCAGCGGTAACCACCAGGCAACTGGTGTGAGATCGCAAATATTATTATTAATATTAATAATAATAATAATAATAATAATAATAATAATAATAATAATAATAATAATAATAATAATAATAATAATAATAACAACAACAACAACAACAATAATAATAATAAATTCAGTAGACGTGCAGTTGGAGACTTGGTTCCGATTAGTTTCGCTTCGTGTTTTTAACTGCGATGAAAGTCAACGGTTCTATGAATGGGAGAAGATTTTTCGTTCAGACTTTTTTTTTTAAACCGATTCATAGCGTTGGTTAAAGATAGAAAGATACGCTGTTGAGTGGGTAAAGAAAGAGGAATATTTTTTCTCTTTCACGTCACACCACATCATAGTATTCCTTTTTTTAGATCAATTCTCTAGATAGAAAAATTAGAGAGTACAAAAAATAAGAGAAAGAAAGAAAGGAAATATACTATACAGTGTTAATATATACACCATATACATGTATTTATAACTATTGCATTTGGGGTGATATTTTCCGTTTTACTTTTTATGCGATCATTATTTTTATTCCGGGTGTTTTAACGGGGAATCGCTTAAAAACTCAAAATAGTTTCATGAGAGGAACGAATGCGGATAAATACTGTTGAAAGTGTACATATGACGTGGCATTTTCAAAAGAATCTCTTATTTTTCTTGCTCAAGTGAAAAATGACGGACAAAACGAACGTAACTAATATGGACATAAAAACATAAATATATGAAAATTTGTGGACAAAACGGAACGAAACCTTTGCCGAAATGATTCCGTGAACAAAATATAAAATGAATTGACAATATAAAATAAATTATATATAAGTATAAATAGTTTATCAACAATTTCTATTTTATATAGTAATGAATGTAAATTGATCAAATTTCATATCATTTACTTAATGTTATCAACTGCTAATTGTTATCCAAAAGACTTTATCCCTAAGTGATTACAATAAACGGCTTCATCTTTCTTCAGAGAAAATTCGATAAATACGTTTGGAATAAATATTTGTATTGATTCCATTGATTTTACAAACAAAATGTCATTTGATGCTTAAAATATGATTGAATGTTGAAAAGGTCAGAAGACAGCGTGTATAAGGAAAGAAAGTATGTTCAATGAGCAACTAGCTTGAACTTTTTTATGAAGACTTTGTCAAGCAGAGACAGATTTGAAGATGTTATCAATATTCCTTTGAAGTCGAACTGTTCGTAGCCAATAAATTGACAATTGTTGGCTTCGGTTGTTGATGGCGTCGTAATTTTATTATTATATCCTACCATATTTTTACATGACTTCAAATGACGTTACGGTTGTTCAAATATTGACTGTAGTGGCGAGTTTTTGTTGCTTTTAAAAACACCTCATTACGAACTGCTCAGACATGGGATACGAGTTCAAGTCTCGTCTTAAGCTACCTATCGGTTCCGAATGCTCGTAATTAATTTAGAAAGCTGAGAATAGTTCGGTTAAAAACGTTGTGAGAAAAGGTTACGAAAACGAGGAAGATACCCGTCAAAAACGCGCAGAACCGCCATTGAAGATCTGCCACCCTAACACAGTGTTTTTCAAATTGAATAGTGGAACTCTACACTGCACTGACTGATCAAAGAATAAAAACGTCAGCAAGAAGAATATTTCTAGAAACATGCGTGCGATCTTGACTACCATCCATGAACAGACGTGGGATACGAAAGAACATAAAAAGCTTCAAGTAGATTATGAATGCCATGGATTCTTGCAAAGTTGGTTACAAACAGCTATAAAAATAATAGTACGCCCCTAAACATGATGAGAAAGAAGTAGAAGCTGCTACTGAGGTAATTGGAGAATCAGATCGATCCATAGCAAGGACTATGCCAATATCTGATTTTTTTAATCTTTATTTATTTATTCATTTTAGAAAATAACAATATTTAAGATATATATCCCGTGTAACTACTTAATTTTTCCATTCAGAAAGAACTGCTATTTGCCAGTGACAGAAAGAAATCTCTCGAAATTCCTGGTTGAAGATTGAGACAACGCAAGCTTTGTCTACCGTTCAGATACAAAAGAAAATGTGAAATCAGAAGGACCTCGTGTTCTTTTAAAATATTATCTGCATACGCAAAAACACTTTAAATGATAATTATGACCACACCATCTCATTACTCCGTTGAAGTATGGAAGAGACGAGCTAGACAAATTCAGAAAGTACTGGCTCTGCAACGCCCATGATAGAGAAGTGTGGCGAATCCTAGGGAAGGTCTATGTCAAACGACGGACGTTGAAAGACGGATGATGATGATTAAGCGTTAATTAGGGTACGGAAATCAATAAATACGTACCGAACTCCTTTGGAGATAATAACTGATCAACAATCTGCTTCCACAGAAGTAAACTTCGAAGTTGTGATGTGAGAGCCTACTGTAACCTGGCAGACTGTAAAAACGAAATGAATATCAGTACCTCGCAATAATGAATCACCGTTACCCGTGTGTGCACTCTTTTATTCGAAATTGTCTGGAAAAATACACTGGCACGAGATTTGGGTATTGCTGGTCCAAAATGATCTTAGAGACCTAAGAAAAACTCTTTTTTTTTTTAAGTAAAAGAAAAAAAAAAGATCTTAAATGGTGCATAGTGGTGTATTCATGCAAATTTTCTTGATTTGGGCTCCAGAAAATGTGACTAGAAGCGCTTGGACGGACACACACACACACACACACACACACACACACATACATACATACATACATACACTCGAGCGAAGATAGAAGAACCTGTAGCCGTCTTGGTTGGTTTTTAGGGTCATTTGTGGGTCTACGGTGATTCGACGAAACGAAAACAATTATGTAATCAACGAAGAAAACTTTTAAGTACAGTATACTAATATACAAACTAATCACTCTTTTTTTTCCTTTTATCTGACGCTAACGTTGAGACCGCACAAAAATGAAACCTATTGATGAAATCACTTGAATGGCAACTCTGTGGCAAGAGCGGGACAGACATAACACCCGCACTGAACACGTTCAAGGCTCAGAATAAATGCTTCAGTTATAGTTACAACACGGCCAAATGCAACCAAATCACATTGGATAGACCAGTTCTCGTACGATCGATGAAGTTGAGCAACATCGAGCCCGATCATTACTCGAATGGGGGACCGTCTAGGAATACCAAGTTCTACAAGCAGCAACAAGATTGTTCTGTGATCGTCCCAGCCAATGCTCTGCCATCGATTAACAGAACGTCTTGACAAGTGGGTTCCGGATTGTGCACCCGGTTCTTTCTGTTTGACACTCTGCTCCCCAGGTACACATGGCAGTGTGCTCTCCCAGGAGCTGTTACACTCGTATCGATTAACAGCGATCATCATCAGTTTTAGCGCACTTTTATACTGTGGCTCACTGTTTGGGAACCACTGGGCAAGCAAGACCCAACTATCGCCTGCCTCGATGGGAAAAACGCTGCGTAGATTCGCGTAGGTTGTTTTTGGACTGTTGTTTGCGGTAGAGAAGGCCCCCGACCCGATAAGATGGTTGGTTTATTTCCCTGTAATAAATGTCAGCTGTAGATGTTAATGTCTCGACAATTTGTGCAGTTCACGTTTTATCGCAACCGACGACTGATAAATGAATATGTAATGATAAGTAATTAAAGATAGCGAGAGACGCCAAAAATGCTTGGGGGCTTTTCCCTGGGGTTCACGAAAGGTCTCTGGTGGATAATTTTCAAATTGCTCTGCTTTCTCGACCACAAACTTTTAATTAACAGATTCCATCATCGCCAGCCTTCTCACGTCCGTCATTAGACAAAGACCTTCCACAAGACTCGATAAACCTCTCTATCATGGCGTCGCGGATCAAATACTTTCTAAATGTGTCCAGTTCGTTACGCCATCTTATTTTCTAGCCGGCTTTAAAATGCAGATCATTGGAGTGCTATGTTGGATTGTCATTACAAATAGCTAACACGAATTACCTGGTGGCGCCCATCTCCTCTCTGATAACAGATAAAGGAGTGTTGGAGCTGGCGGGCAAAAGTTTTTATATATATATATCAGCCTGCCCACTCGCTAAATATTATTGCGAAGATCTCATTACAGGCATGACACGAAAATTTCCATCCTTACTTACTGCTGGTACCATATAACCTAACACTATATATTTTTGATGAGGAGATGAGTGTCGCCAGGTAATTCCTGTTAGCACTCTAATAATCTTCGGTTGATGCAACCAATAATCCATTTCAGTTCGTCGTTCCCTCCTAAAAACAAAGTTTTCGAGGGGGGGGGGACTGTCCAGCCGGTCTTGCATTTTCCTTGAATTTGTTGATTTTCTTGAAGTCATATTTATAGATCTCTAAATTAGAATCGAACCCACCAAATAGACACTGCATTATAACATTACTATAATACGCCATGTTCCAATGGTTGGTCGAGTCCTAAATCAACTACGACCAAAAATTAGAGATCGCTTTTTATTTCATTGTGATATAAAATCGATCCCCCACTTTACATCCACACCAAACACTCTTGTTTGTTAATCAAATATGATTACCAAGAAGCGTGTGTTTCGGGGTAACTTTCAATCATCTTATTGTGGTTCCCAGAAGTAGCAGTTAAGACTGGTCGTGTTCTTGCGTAAAATCGTTCATTTTAGTCGTGACCTCGGGTTTCTTTTCTTTGGTTTGGTTACTGTTTGAGTGGAACGTTGTTGCGTCTCTTATCAGTGCCCTATTCCACCTCTTGTCACGTTTATCACCCTCTACCGAAGGACATCAACCGAACCAGATGGGGAAAAGGACAAACGCAATGAACCCATCTTTGTGGCCGAACAGACGATAGAACAGCGATTCCTAGCCATTTTCAATGCTTGGGTCCCTTCCAGATATCAAAATCTTTCTTGCACCCTTAAATCTTAAAGTCAAAAAATCGAATTCCAAAAAATCAAAATGGACGAAGTTAATCGGGCAATCAATTGCCCTGCCCTTGATATGATAAAGGTGGGTTCTCACACAAATCAACGTAATAACTCTTGTAAACCTCAAGCAATTTTGATAAAATGTATGTCATCTTGTATAGACTTCCATTGTGAGAAACCTTTTTTTATCTACACCGTCAGACGAAAATTGCCTGTACCCCGCTAGATACAATATTTTACTGTCTTTTCTTCCAAATTTGATTTCATGCAAGATACGCCTGAAACGTGGAAGTGAGTTTACACCCAGCTTGCCATATTCACTAAGTTTGATCCAGCGAATATTACTCCAATTTGTTATCAAACTCTAGAGTTGATTTAGTTCTCAAAGTGTAACAATATTACCTCACGAAAACCCGATGAGTCATACACGCAAAACCATGACGAACACAAAAATCTGATGACGTGTCAAATAGCAACAAAAATGACTACATCAAATTTCTTCGATACGACGAAGAGAATACAATAAAATATTTTTCATTATTTCACCAAACAAACGACAATAAATTAATTTCTGCGTGTCTAACTCTAGTTTAGAAATCTAGCAGATTTAAGAGAAAGATGGTTAATTTTTAAACTGTATTCTATGAAGTATCTTTTTTGTTTCAAAGTTAAAAGGTATTAAAATCTGACCCCAAGCCAGCACTACAAATTGAATTTTTAGTTGGCACGAATAAAGAAAAACTAGTTTTACCTTTTTAGGCTCCCGTAATTCAAATTAATGGACGCTAGCTTTTGGTGGGAATTATCGAGAAAGATTCCCGTGGGAAAGTCACTCAGGTAGGCTACTTCATCGCAGAACTTCTGACAAGGAATGCTTTCCCCTTGTCACCTCGTTCATACATCACCATTCTGGAATTAAACCATTTTGTCCTGCCTCATTTTAAAGTAGTTTTCCATCAGATGTTGAAGACTTGTGGACGTTGTAATGGCTTCTTCAGACGGCTCTCTTTTTTTAAGGGAATGCGGAACACTGTAGATAACGGGTGTTTTTGTCAGTGATCTACAAGCAGAGAAAGAAATAAAAAAATATAGAAAAAGAAACAAAAAGAAAGGAAAAAAGAAAGAAAGAAAAAGAAAGAAAATGGATTGGAAAGAGATTGAAATGCAAATAAAGTACGAAAGAAAGGGGAAAAGGGGGAAAGGAAGGAAGAAACGAAAGAAAGAAAGAAATGAAAGATAGGACGAAAGAAAGATAGATATGAAGAAAGGAAGTAAAAGAAAGGAAAGAAATGAAGAAGAATCAACCAGAGGAGAAATAAACAAACAAATACGGAAAGAAGAAAGAAACAAAAAAAGAAAGAAAGAAAGAAAGAAAGGGAGGTAGGAAGGAAGAAAAAAAAACGAATGAAAGAGGAAATGTGATCTTTTGCTAAAGAAAAAAAAGAGCGTCCGCCAAATCCTTTGTTGAAAAGTCAAAAGTTAGAGAAGTAACTTTTGGAGAGGTTATGTCAACATCTCGCCGGGAAACTGTTTAACTTGGAGGCACGTGTCGAGTTCTCAGCTATCAAAAATCACACATTCTAAAAAGCTTTTGGCAATTTAAGCCAACCCACGTGTGCTTTTGGGGTACGGATGTTCGAAGGTAAATGAGAATGAGACATTTCATCACCTGATCCCAGTCTGGCACAGGGCTACAATTGCAGGGTTCCTAATAAGAATCGAATCCATGAACCTATTGCAGTTCTATGGTCAATTCAATAAAATTTCCATTTAATTGAGATTGGTGGCAATTCAATGCATTCTGTGAGTCAGTGCTTTTATCTTGCAAAGAATAACTTGCAAGAAATTACCTAAGGGTGTGAGTGTATGGGAACTCTTTGGTAAAAAGGGGACCAAGGGCTCGATTTGCCCGAAAATTTACGGTTTTGCCTGAATTACACTGATTTGTAAGAGATATCACGCTGTTTTGTCCGAATTCGGGGATTGGGGCACTGTTCCCCAGGCTTGTATTCCTATGGACAAGGGACTATCTTGCAATTGATAACTATTACTCGTTGCCACCTGTTGCAGTTAATGGATTAAATATGGTCAGCAAGAGTAACTTTTTGACCGTCGCTCCATTGAAGGTGCTCCTCTGTAGATATTTCCTAATCTTAGCTTCGTTTGACACATGGCTTCCATTGTAGAGCACTTGCTGAAGTTGAATTCAATAGGCTGTGAGAATGGAGGTTCGGAGTGGCGTAATGGTTATTGACATGGAGAACGGAATCAGCCAACCCAGTTCGAGTTTCGACCGGGGCTGTTTACATTGACACATATGATTATTAGCAATGTGCAGATGTCTTCTGTCATGCTAAGGGGTGCACTTGACGCATTTATTCATGCATCTGACGTACTTGAATATAATTCCATTCGTGTTCTGATGACGTAATAAGAATGCTGAGTTTAATTTTTTTTTTTAATATGGAAAGTTATAAAGACAAAAAACTGAAAAAATCGTTCGAGGTCAATAGGATGCTATTCTCCAAGCACACTGCAATAAAAAAAAATTTTATCTACGTATATGAAATACAATGTGTATAGAAAGCTATTCCCCAAGCACTCTGCATCCACGTCTACAAAATGCAATGTGTGAAGAAGGCTATTCTCCAAGCTCATTGCAATGCAAATCTTCATTATCCACGTTTAGAAAATATTCACAGATATCGTCACTCTTTGTGTCACGAGAAAAACAGTTCTAAATAATTCTTTTATTTTGTGTATAATTAGAGAAACTGATGAATTTCGATTTCATAATTGTACAGCTGCAGACTTCTATTTAGAAAAGGGAGCAAACGTCATTTGGAATATATCATTTTCAAACTTTTTTTTACCTTATTCCCCCTTGGACTACCCAAATTCTCCCTTGGAGTAATTACCCATAGGTTGGGAACCAGTTAAGACCCAACAGTTGGATTGTTACACTACACGAGCAATACTCAACGAGACTAGCGTCGATTCGTGTTGGGCATTTTCTTCCGTACGAGTATATATATATATATATATATATATATATATATATGTATATATATATATATATATATATATATATATATATATATATATATATATATATATGCAGGTATACACTTCTGTCATTGTCAGTGTATCTGTATGCAGTCCTGATTAATGTACGAGAAACCTTGGTTACGAACTCAGACAATGAACTTTGACCCTTGGCTTCTGGTCTAAAATGTTCCATACGTTGGAAAATAGGATTCAACATGCCCCCTTACGTCCAGAAGGGATTAATTATTTAGAAACATTAAGACAATGATCAGCTGTCGGCGTATACTTTACACCAACGTAGACACACAAAATACAATGACATACATGCCAGCATTGTGAGCTCGCACGCGCTGACAGTAGCTTGCTGTAATGGTTTGCTAATCCTTACTCTACGGCAATAATCTCAGGCTATACGAATGTTCATAATAATTGGGCTTAGCCGGGTCTGACACAGGGTCCGAAATGACCACAGTTCGCTCAAACCCCACTGAAAAACAAGCTAAAGAAAACATAAAGATCAGGGTCGCTAAGAACGATGTTGGGTACAGGACTGGGGCTGCCAAGGGCCACCAGCGAGTTCCGGGATTAATGTTGTCCCTTGGGTGTGCCGAACCCTTTCAGTGTGCACGGACATCGGTACACTTGGCCCCGATGCATCACCGACCTTCCAGAACAAGGTCGGATTTTTCAATAATACCTCTTGTCCTACTAGTCTTTGCAGTTTTAAAGCATTAAGACTGTTAAAACCCTCATGTGAACGAACATTAAAAATGAATGAAGTGATTGAATGCAATAATCAGAATAAATGATACAGTTTATCAATATAGATGAAATGGATGCAATTATATTATCAAGTATTATTATGTACAAGCACTTGATGACCCAAAAGCATACGTCTTAAAGGGTTTCTGTCCTGGAAATCTGCTGTCAGGTTTTCTCGACATTTCAACTTTTTCTTGTTGACTTGTGGTTGGACTTTACACCACCACTGACACCTGCACTTTGCTTGGGAGCTTTTACAAGGGATAAATGATCACAAATTAAGCTAGATTTTTTTTTAATCGATGGATCATAAACAACTACTGCAGTGTAAACAATTGAAAGATGGCCCCATGCTGTGAACTAGAGTGAAAACTGCGAAAAAAATCAAGTATCTGCTTATAATTTTGTCCGGATCAGCAGAGGTGTCGGGCGATCAATTCCCGGAAAATTGGTGGTGTATAGGTATTTATCCCAGTTTACAAACACATATTTGTGTGTTTCGTACCACATGAGATCATATCCAAAAATACATACATGTACTGTATATCTACGTGTACTTTAGTACTTATAATAATTCCCTGTGAGGGAGATTGAAAGTTGGAACCTTACAGTCAGTCAATAAAGGATATTGGTGCTGTATGATTGGTTTATATAACCCCAACTTGATGTACACGAATAGAAAGATGGCATTATCCTTCGTTGGGAATAGCGTTGCTTATGAGATATTTTCCAAAGATACCCTTTTGCCCCCACCCCTGGAAAGGTGGTAACGGACGCCCATACTGAACTGCAAGGATAACTCTACGTGTATACGTGTACTGTAGAGCTTATATGTAAACAGAAACATACATACGTGCATTATAGTCCTTATAAGGATGCATTTGTGTATATAATCGTGTACCCTAGTGCTTATAAGGATGTATAAACATACATACATGAGTTGTTGTTCAATTAATTTTTATTCGATTCATTTAAATGTACGATACGGGATGATGGGTCGTCTTACCCTGCCACGCTGGCTCATGTTGTGTTGAAGAAAGGGGAGGGATACATGTCTTTCCCACGGGCATTATTTTGAAGTGAACGCAAACTATACCAATCAAGGTTTGAATTCGGCTCGCCGATTCCATTCTCCATGTACTGTAGGGACTTTATGTCCAACAAGTTGCTCTGTCATGAAGCGAAAAAAACTGTCTGGATAAAGAAGGACCAATGATCATCAGAAGGATGTTGCAGATATCTTGGACAATGTACTGCTCCAGGGGTGAGACTGTGTTGGACTTTTAGTATGGCATCGAGCAAACCTGTCAAAAAAAACGTTGAGAAAACTTAATTTGGCATTCGAGTTGGAAGTATAAATGCACTGTCTATGTGATAAGCATAAAAAATTATGGCAAATGATGATGTGATAAATTCTGGTCAGTACATTGTTGAAAAAATTGGCAACATATTTTTTTCACATCTCTAATACACGTGCTTTGATATTTCAGCGATTTATTGCTCTTAACATGGTATAATGCAAAGGGCTTCGCTCTGATGCCTACGGGATCCACAAACACGCGTAACTGGAGTATTCATAAGATTTGCCCAAACATACCTAAGTATATTGAAGTACTTATAAGTACGCATGAATATCTATGTGTACTGAGGTGCTTATAAGAATGTACGAACACACACACTAAAAAAGCCACCTTCCCTCACTTGGGGAAAGTACCAAAAACATTTTCTTTTTTCTTTTATCACAGACCGAGAGAGAAAATGAGAGTTTAGTGCCTCTAAGTACTAGGGTAAGTGATTCCTGAGTGAAGAGAGATATAGAAGAAAAGAACGGACCGTTCAGAAGAGGTGGGGAGCACATTCCTCTAATTTATTTTTCATTTTGTTTAGACCGACAAGCAGCGGTTATGTTTTTACAGCAGCAGCTATGAAAGTACCTCTTTCTCTATCTACTTTCTTCATGTCTCGGCAGCGGAGGTTCTTTATCAGTACCGTTCGGAATCTCGACTATAACGGACGTGACTTCACCACGTGCGGACCGGACCCGTTATATACCGAGAGAGAAAGAGAGAGGAAAAGAGAATATCTCACTTACCTGCTTGGGGTGCTGCAACCCTGAACATTCTTTATATTATAAAGAAATTCACCCGCTCGTAATTTGTCCGGTTTAAACGAGGTCGCTAAACCATTATTACCGGAAAATCGGTGGTGTATTTGTATTTATTCTCTGTTTCCAAACACGTGTAAATTTAAATTAACTTATTTATATTTATGACAAATGTTATGTTTTTTTTTTTCCGGAACCAAAACAACAAAAACGTACAAAATTATTCACGGAAGTTGAAGTTGAAAAAATATAAGTAGAAATATTAGAGGTACATCTCAACTTCGGAAGAGAATAATCACCCTTTTATGATTATTTCATCATGAACATTTATGTATCGAGCAATAGATTTATGCAATAAAATATCAAAATCCTGGGTTGATCGAATAATCCACGGAGGTGAATGAACGTTAAAAAAAATAATTAAGAAACGCATTTCATACCAAAGAATTATTTATTCAAAAACGAACAAATCAAACGATTAAAAAACAGCACACCTGAATACACCTGAGGAGCCAAGTTTTATCAAATCATTTTAGACCTGCAGTGGAATTTTTGCATTTATTTATTATTTATTTCCTGGGACTTTGTTCTTGGTTCACCATCGGACAAGCCACAAGGCTAAAAAAAGGAAAGTGCACTCCTAGAGGAAATAGTCTCTCTTAATTATTAAGAAATCAAAGAACAAAGTTGCGTTTGAATTTCCCACCGGAAGCGGAACAAAGCCATCGTCTGCACTCAGAAGACACTTTTTATACAATTGTTATTGTTTTCATTGTTATTATTGTTGCTTCTATTACGATTGTTGTTGTTGTTGTTATGGATTTTCACATCAGTAATATCTGGGGGATTTTACTGGATATCAAGTGACAGCAGATTTCCGCATTACCCCAGGACTCTTCTAATTATTATTATTATTATTATTATTATTATTATTATTATTATTATTATTATTATTATTATTATTATTATTATTATTATTATTTGTTCTTATTATTGTTATTTGTTCTTATTAAGTTTTCATACCATACCATAGTGTGCAGTGGCTTTCACGGGAGAGCAAGTGACAGCAAGATATAAGATTTCTCAATACTCCAGCGCTCTCCTCGGTATTCAAACTGATTTTAGTAATGCTGTCGTCTGAATAGTTACAATTCTTCCCTGGATTATGGTTAGTGTTATTATTATTGTAGTTGTTGTTGGTATTTATTGATAAATATAATTTGTCGTCTCTTTATTATAAAAGTGAAATAAAACGGACATCTTTTCTACAGACATCGTCTCCACTCAAAAATATTTTACTACGAAAGAGAGAGGTCCGGAACTTGAAACTTCATCTTTTGACAATTTGAGCCCCGTTTCTTAATCGATAAAAGAAATCTTCGAATGAGAAAGAGCAAGAAAGGACAAAAAGAAAAGCAAGGAGATCTTTTTAACGTCTCCTCGTCATTCATTCTTCTCAAAAGAAATATCCATCAAAACTAAAAAAAAAAGTGATCGAAGGACAACAACGAGATAAAAAAAATATTTGCAAAATAAGCCCAGGAAACCACATTTTATTACCAATTGTGGATAATCCCTGAAATCATCAGACCCCACTAAAGTAAGTAGAAGCACGTTTTGTTTTAGCACGGAGTTGTTTTTTTTTATGCATATGCTAACCCGGATCGGTGAAATTGCTTAATAGGCAAAATTTACTTATTTTTTGTAGAAAAAAAAATTGATTTCACTTTCATCACAT
Organism: Thysanoteuthis rhombus; assembly: GCA_963457665.1. Taxonomy (NCBI): domain Eukaryota; kingdom Metazoa; phylum Mollusca; class Cephalopoda; order Oegopsida; family Thysanoteuthidae; genus Thysanoteuthis; species Thysanoteuthis major. The sequence continues at coordinate 3,766,344 of OY735222.1, read as the reverse complement.
GAACTTTTGGTCGTAAAAATATAGCTGTTTTATAGCCTCGTTTTCATTGAATAGACTTCTGATCAAATTAAAACCACGTATTTATTTATTGTAAAAAAATGTTGAAATTTCGCCAATTAGGCATCCCATCGATTCGGCTTAACATATATATATCTATTGATATTTTTCAAGTTAACAGTCATAGGAAAATATAACTTACTCAAAAGTATGGACATATACGTACCTTATGGAAGTAGTTCCGAAACTTTTTTCCACTGTTTCATTCTCACTTACTTTGGGAATCCCATCTTCATGGCGTTCATACACCGGGCACATGATATAATGTTACCTTGAATATCTATCTATCAATTAAAAAATAGCAAAAATGAATTTTTACTAATGAGAAAAAAACCTTTGAAATCTAACCTCTGGCCTAAATCCTCCTGTATAAACGGTATTTCGATTTGGGAATCGATGTACCGTTTATACCGGACTAATAGTTTACAAAGGTATTCTTATAATTCGATAAGTGAGCTCTTCCCTCTGCCACACCTGAAAACCTGGAGCAAAAAAGAATATTGTACGGGGTTGTTAAGGGTTTGGAGCTAAGTGAACCGAATGATTTCATAAATTCAATTTCAAGTTGTATTTACTGTGTGAGTGAACTAGGATGTTGACACCTCTCACCAGACGTAATCAAACACAGAGCAGACCCAACGTAAATGTAGACTAAACTTAGTTTTGTTACGCACGAGGCTAAATTAGGGGAAACATGATAAGATTGTGTTGCGTCAGTCTTCAAGTTGGGAAGGACCAGTCAACTTTGACTTTTACCTGGGCTGAAACCCATCGCACATTTGTTAAAATGCATTCCCTCTCGAGAAATGTGCCAAGTTGAAGCAGATTTCTTTCTTGTTTATAAACAAATGCACGTTCATACTGTTTCTCTCAGCGTGGCTTGTATGAGTGGAAGAGTAATTTGCGTTGCCGTTAACGGCCCGGACAATGGGATCACATTCAAACTCCAGTCGGGGCTGTTATTACATTCAATTCACACTAACGCCCTTGAGAAAGGCACAAATCAAGTCATGGGTAAAATAGCAAGGCAGATTGGGCATCCCAGGATCTCCGTACGCTTCGTCTAGGCATTTGCCCGGGAGGCGACGTTCTATTGTCTCCAGAGACAGAATGGAGGCTATTCCTTCTTGTTAGAGCACACTGGGGTGGCAAAATGGAAAGCAATTCATTCCAGCTCTCAGTTCATTCTAAATGATGGTATAAGTGAAGTATGGTGGTCCTTGAAAATAAGTGTTGTCCCTTATATGGAGCTAGTAGTATCGCTTTGTTTTCACATAGCATACTCCAATGTGAGTGGTCTAGAATTACCTAACCCTAAATCTAACCCTAATCCTAACCTAAACGTGATACAACAGGAATAATGTTCTCATCATATATTGTTGCACATTTCTCAATGGTATGTTACGCCTTGTAGTCTATAAAAACAGTCCTGGTTAATCACTCAATAGAAAGTGTCACATGACCAATTATTTTGGTAGGCATGTCGTGTTGGGGGTGATCAATTAAAAATTTGATCAATGAATAAGTCACCTCTCATCTTTTGTTGGACTGTGATCATTAGAAAATCGAATTTTATTTCCTTCTCAAATGAGCCTAACACAAACTAGTGGACCAATTTAGCATAAAATCGCATGGCAAATTGAACCCCTACCAAAAACCTATTCAGAGGAGAATTTTCCAAAAACCAAAAAGCGTTTCTTCTTGTCATAATAAGAGGTAAACGTTGAAATTTCCGGCCCCTAGCTCCATTGGCACGGCCTGTTCGTGCGATTCATACATACATTGCCAGCAAGCCAGACCAGCTTAGATACTGAAGAAACATTTGCTGACAGTTTTGGTTGGTGGTTCCAAGTATACTGATAACTACTTCTTGTAAATCAGGACCACAGTCATTGGTGTATGGGATGCGAAAATAGAGCTATAATGCTAGCTCCATAATAGGGACTGCTTCTTTTCAGGGACCGCACTTCTTAAATTGTATCTAAAATGTTACTGGTCCTGTGTTTTTTTTCTACATTCCAAAGACCTAGACAGGTTGAGAGTAGTTTATTTGTCAATCTATAACACGTTTTTCAAAGATATCTTTGAATACTGCTTATTGAAACTCTCTCTGACAACCTAGCATACGGCTTGGGCTTTTGGTATTCTTCTTCCTATCAATCTTAACAGCACATTGGGTGCTGTGAGATAACTGGATATATTGTATAAGAATAAGTGTCTCATAGACCGACAGATGCGAGAAATATAGATTATCTTAGTATTATTAATATTTACTAATCTATCTTAGTCCTGCAAACGTCCACAAGTGTGAGGCACTCAGCAAGGGTCGAACTTACTTCAGTATTACTAGTTTACGGGACTAACTACTAATCTGCAAACCACTATTAACTGGCGAGTCGCCACGATCGATAAATAGATATCATAAATACCTTCCAATCTACTTTGTGAATAGCCAAGTTTCCGTCTGTTTATCGCACTCTCTGTTTATCACACTTTCCGTCTGTCACTTCAAAAATGAAAAAAAAACAGGTCTAGTTAGCCACTCAAAAGAAACCGTCAATTTTAGCAGCATTTCGTCTTGGGGTGATCAATTAAAACATTGGAAAAAAGGGGTGATCAATGAATAAATTGCTACTCTGGCCTTTTGTTGTGCAATGATCACTAAAAAAATCTAAATTTTCAAAAAAACAAGCGGACCCAAAATAGTGGATCAATTTAGCAAAAACTTACATTGCGAATTGAACAGCTACATAAAAACCAGTTTAGAAGTGGGGAAATTTTAAAATAAATTCTTCTGGACTTGATAAGGAGTCAATGTTTGAATTTTCATAATGTGAAACATGAAATTATTCGCTAAGGGAGAACGGCAGAATTCGGGCGTTGGAAAAGAGAAAGACGATAAAGTCAAATGAAGTGAACTTGCACTTTCTTTCAAGTGTCTGTGAATGTAAGGTTTAGTTGAGTGCTGGGGGTGGTCGCTTTAGTCCTGTAAGATTCTTTTACTTTTCAGATCCTACAGTGCTTTAAATTGCCAAGGTATATCGTTAGTAAAGCTAGTAAATTTATAGAGTGGAGAATCTATGTTAACATAATTCTGCATGAGTTGACAGAAAATCAGAAAGTGCCTCGCTTTGAGGTATAGACACCATTGCAGACATTGAGCAGCAAGAATGACTGCTTCAGGGTTAAACTCCACTTCAATAGCAGGGCAGATTGGGCATCCCGGGATCTCCATACGCTTCGTCTAGCCCTAGAGGGGATGTTCTATTGTCTCCAGAGGTCATTCAAGCTTGTAAGAGCTTATTGGGGTGGCAAAAGGAAAGGTGATTTATTCCAGCTCTTTGTCCATTCTAAATTATAGAAAAAGTGAAGTATTGTGATCCTTGAAATAAAGGGCAGTCCCTTCTACAGAGATAATATTGCTTTGTTTTCACATTGCATATTCCAATGTAAGTAGTTTGGTCTTCTATTTCGACTGAAGATGATTAATACAAATATTGTACAATAATTTTTTTTCCTTAAATTTAAAAGTATACATTTTTTGTACAAATGTATTCATTCGAATGAAATAAGTCCGCCAGGAAAACAGACTCGTCGTCACAGTCAATAGATGAACAAACGTAGCATCAAAATTTGAAGTCCTATAAAAAAAGATCCGTCCAAGAATGAATATGGTCAAAATAGATTCCCTTTATGCATGTTTTCCCCGAAAAACATATAAGATAGAAGTAAAAAAAAAAATGATAATCTAGAAACATCTAGATCCTGGAGAATCTAAAAGTTATTATTAAACCTGTCAAAATATGGTAGAAAAATGTCTTTAAAAAACTTTTGTTAAAAAAAAAGCTCTTTAGAAAGGGTTTGGTGGAGCACCGACGCCAATCTTCAAGTCTGTAGACAAAACGACTTGACCAGGAGCGCTGGAACACCCAAACAAATATATACACGTGCGAAAATCTTTTAAAAAGATACTTTCCTCGGCCTTCTTTGATTGCTACGTAGGTTCAATAATGTTGCTACTTTTTTCCTCTTGAAATTCGATATATTATACGGTATAAGCGTATACAACAAAAGAGACTACAACGTCCGTGTGAAGGGTTGGAAGTGTTCGGGTAGAGGGTTAAAAGACCAGAATCTGATGCTGTCGAGTATTAAATTTCCGTTTCAAGTCTCATTTCTGAAACCCTCGGTCAGGATCATCCGGTGTTCACTTTTCTTCTTTTTTCTCCTTTTTTTCTTTTTTCCATCATCAATGTCTCAATCCTTTAGACAAGGTAGATCTATCTCATTCTGCCTCAACTAACGAATCGTTAGTCTACATCGCCAGTGATTTATTTCATGAAGAGGAAAAGAGGCGGACACAATTCTGACCCTTTTTTTAAGATTATCACTTCAAAGAACACTATCGCTTCAATCTTCATTAATTGTGAGGCTTGGTATGAAGTTTCGGGGGCAAAGATCGTTCTCTACACTATAAATTCTTTTCGCGAATTCTCTAATTAAATACGGCATGAGAATGTTCTGGTTTAAGTCAGTTTGGGACCAGGGCTGTCATATCCGTTCAACTAATCCAAATTTATCTTGAGACGAATAACAAGATTTTAGGGGTCTCTCTCAATGGTCCCTGATTTCGATTGGTCATCGTTGAGGTGGTGCAGAGCGGTGTATGGGTTATCTGCAGGGAAAACGGAATCGTTGAACTGAGTTTGAGATTCGACTCCCGTCGTTTACCTTTATTTTGCACTTGGAAAGGCATGAATCCACTTCCTCCTCCCAGTCTGTGCAAGGCTTCCCATTTAGGAGGAGGTCAATCTGACGGGAGGAGACTGAAACCTTGGCGGTCACAATATCTTGTCCCAAGATAGAATAGGAGGGTTAAGCGTGGGGCTAGCGACTCCACCCTGTAAAAAATTGCTACTTACGCCGCAAGAGAGTGGCTGTAGCCCAATTGCTCCACAAGGACTCCCCAGAAATGAACAAAAAACTGTCAAGATTGACAATAGGGATAACAGATTTTGCTCCTACTGCCTGTGTAGGTGTAGTAGTTAAGGGAGAGTGACTCCTTTATCCGTTATCATGGTGTCATGTCAATGACTAGATATTTTGTCAATAATTGTAAAAGAGGTAGAGCAGAGGGGAAAATTGGATTCATGCTTTTCCCAAAATAATTTATACGAAGATGAACAGCCTCAACCCAAATTCGAACTCAGTCAGCCAATTCTCTTTCCGTTGCTGAATGCCGTTACTTTAACCTCATTCTCTTAGGATTAGCACTTCAATCAGGATAGGGTAAGTACACACACGTATGCACGCACGCACTCGTACATACACACGCGAGCGCACACGCATATATATATATATATACATGCATACACATACATGCATGCATACACACATGCTCCCCCCCTACACACATTCAAACTCACACATACACAGGGAGACGCACAAAAGTACAAGCATTTGAGCACGCACGCACGCATACAGAGATTTAAACCTCCAGCTTGTTTCGGCCAATCACAACACGATACGTCACTATGACAGAGTATCACTTGCTGTGACGTCATCAATGCGCACTTGTTTTTCTAAGATTGATTTGAAAAAAGAAAAGGAAAAAAGTAGCCATTTTCTTCCTCGTTTCTTTCTTTCCAAGCAACATAGATGACCATTCCATTTTTTCCCGCCTTATCTCGGCCGACAGCTCCGGTAAGAAACTTACTTAATAATTCAACATATCCTCCTCCCTTCATAGAAACAGTGTAGTTCCCTCTTAGCTGTTCGTGCGCATGTGTGCACTCATTTTACAACCAGCGCACAAATGAAATAAATGTGTGCACAAAGAGTTAGTTACCTAAAGTAATGTAGTAGTAATGAAAAAGTTGATTGAGTTTTGATTCAACCATTTTCTGCAACTTTACCAATAATTATCTGTGGATTGATGGGCGTTATTGCAATTCATTCATTAAAAAAATACTCTTTAATGTTTTATTTAGTTGGAAAATAACTGAACAAAGTATTTCTAAGTATAGAATAAAATCTTGACGAACACGATCATACCTGTGATGATGGTAATTTGACAATGTGGAAAGAGAAAAAATCCGAGAAAAAAAAAAATTTTTTTTCACTTTCCACAAAATTTTTCCATGTGAATTAATGGTAATTGCCTCTTCGCTTTACACTATTTCGACTTCCAAAAGTAGAGCGCCCTACTTTCGGATATTGAGGGAAACATTGCAAGATTGATTTTATGTGATTCAAAGGTCCCATAAAGATTTACTTATTCCATTTGTTTCCAAGATTTTGATGTTTGATTCAGTCATTCTTCTACGATACTCATATTCATTCAGATGGATCCGCTTATTATAATCACAGATAATGTTATCAAACTGTTATCGGTATCAAAATCAGTCAGTCCCTAAAATCATTCTTGAAGTGATTACAATAAGCAGTTTCCTCTGTACATCATCATCATCATCATCCATAAGTCTACTGTTGGACAAAACTTTTCCTGACTCCTTCCATGTCCACCAGGATTGTGCAAACCTTTGTATTACCTTTCCATCTTCCATGCCTGATCTTCTCCTACTGCCTTGACTATCTCTAAGGCACCAATCTGTTAACTCTTTGCATCAATCTGTTAACCTTTCTTCTTGCTATGCTTCCAGTCCATCTCCATTTTTGTCTCTTAATGTCGATGATATCTCTTACTTTGATTGTGTTCCTTCATCTAAATTGATCATTTTCTCCAGGTATTATACCTAACATTGCTCTTTGTATATTTATTTACGCTTAGAATATTTCATTTATTGTTCTGATACGAAAAAAAGGATCTGAGATTATTTTGAAATCCTTTAATAGCCCTATTTGCATTGGTGAATATTTGGCACTGTGATTAAATATCATCAACAACAGAAAAATCTGTTTCCTTTTTTTTTTTACTTTTGCATTCTTACTAATTACTAAAACATTATGAACCTAAGCAGCATGAACTGAATCATCCCCTCCGATACACAGGAAAAGGGAATGAACAAGAAAAAAACACAACGTAAAAACAAAACCATAATGGAATATAAAGGCAAGAGAAAAACTGTTATCCGTTGATGGCAATCAATCAGTAATAACAAAATTGTAAATATCCATCCATCCATCTGTCTGTCTGCCTGTCTGCCTCTGTGTGTGTGTGTGTCTCTCTCTCTCTCTCTCTCTCTGTCTATATATATATGTGTGTGCGTGTGTGTGTGTATTATATTGGAATACTATTTTAAATTATCTACCTTTATTGCACGGTGAATGTATCATTTGGCCGAGATAATATGTAAATATATATATATATATATGTGTGTGTGTGTGTGTGTGTATATATATATATATATATATATATGTGTGTGTGTGTGTATGTGTGCTCATGCATGCATGTGCGTGTGTGCTCAAGAGAATAGACAACTCCTTTCGTATATCCATGACAAACGTCGTCAGAGCAGATCACATATCTACGTGATTATACTGATTTATTCAAACCACGTATCTGGGTTAACTGAAAGGTTTTGCTGCTTGTGTAAGAAAGAAAAAAACTCGGTGGCCGCCATTAAAGCAAGGAAACAAACAATCTTCCACGGACAATATCAGGTCGACATTCTTCTGGCCAAGTGAAAAAAAAAAAAGGACGGGAAAACTATGTGTGCAAACATTTGGCAAAACAGACGATGGAATTCAGATGAAGAAAAAATTATAATTTTACATGAGTCCACACATCCTCTATAAGACACTTTTCAGTTGGTTGGTCGGTCGGTCAGACAATCCCACTTAAATTAACCAACAGAGCGAAGGAGGGTGTGAATGAATGACCTCATTAAAAGACCATCTGACGTAATCAATAGATGACGTGTCAAACGTTTGTTCTTCACAGTGTTATTAATAGTCAAAAACTGTAAAAAAAAAATTGACTAAAATCGGCTTATTTTCCCATTTTCCAGCTCACTGTATTGCTAAAGATGTGATATTTACTCGTTCAAAGCCCGCTTATCAAATAAAATAAACACACACTAAGACCCCGGAACAAATTATTTATAGATAGACTACACTTGCTTTAATTCAAACTCACCAATTATTCATTTTTTTTTTTCATAACTAGATTTTCGGGTGAACCATCCTCACCTTCCTCTTCCTTCTCCTCTTGCTACTACTACCACAATTCGTAATTCTACTACCTCTTTTAGAATGCCTTTTAAATCTGAAATCACAGGTATGGACGTAAGGATGGTGGACGCATCGATGAATATGGTTCTTGTTTTTCGAATAATTGATGTCGGGTGCTTCCCCCTTTTGATCATGTTATAAAAGAAATTTTCATGGAAGTGTTGAGTGGCCGAGCGACTAACAGCACGGAGAATGGATTCGGCGAGCCGTGTTCAAACTCGGACTGTGACAACCCTCCGTTGATTCGCACAAATGCCCTTGGAAAAGGCATGAATCTATCTCTTCTCTCCCTGCTATGGGTGAGTCAGATCAGCATATCTAGCTATTGTTTGCACAATAGGACAACTCGGATTCAAAACCAGCCTGGAGGGGTTGGGCTCCCGTGACACACCTATGATGAAATCAACTGGGATGTCTCAGCAAACCTGCACTGGGTAACGAGATGGGTGGGAAAATAACTGAGGATCGGCTCTGGTTAGTCACTCAATAGAAACCGTCGCGCAATCAACAAGGTTTGGCAGCATGCTGTGTTGAGGGTAATCAATTAGAAAAAATTGGAAAGTAGGGTGAGCAATTATGAAGTTACTTCACTAGCCTTTTATTGGGCAGTGATCACTAAAAAAAAGTCAAATAACAAGCGAACACGAACTGAGTGATCAATTCAGTACAAATTTACGTAGCAAACTGAACTCCCCTTAAAACCTCATTCAAAGAGCGGGTGAAAAAACAGAAAACTACTAGCTACATTGGTGCGGCCTGTACGCGAAGTACGCTCATGCTTAGCCAGCCAGACCAACTTGAAAACTGAAATAACCTACGTTGGAAGTTTTGGTACACAGTTACCAATTTTCTTGTTTGGTGAATCTTCGTGACTAACACTGATTAATTGTTCTGTTCGACTGAGAGGCCATGGAAAATACGGATGAAATTAGGAATTAGGTTCAAATGATACCATAAGATACCTGGATAGGGTCAAAGAGCAAGCCGGTCGAAACATATAAGGATGCTAGTGCGAACATCAATAGAATAAAGACATTACTTCATACCAGAAATTCAGGTAACACGAGGAAGTATGAAGAATGCATCGATCGAAATCCAATGATTAAAACGACGAATATGAGAATAGTAGTTAGAATTATTAAAAGAATAAGGACAGTACCTTGTCTAAAAACTTCAAGCAATAATGAAGAAGACCGGAGAGTGTATCAACCAATACGCTGTGGTCAAAACAACAAAGATGAGGATAGTAGTCGGGATGATTTATCGAATAAAAACGATGTTTCATCTCAGAGCTCCAGAGAATCTGACGAAACTTTTGCAAATCCATTATCTTTGCAATAGGGGTAGAGAGATGAGCGAGTTAGATCCACATATCAGATCTTGCAATGATCCTAGAGAGAGGTTGGTGTTCGAGCCCAGACAAAAGCAATGATTTTAAATGCTGACTTTCGTGACAAAGTGCTCCCCCCAACTTGGAAGACTGGTGCAACACGGTCTTCCCTCATCTATTTTGGCCAATTAAAGAAAGAGCTGAGCTAAATATGTAACCTTCTCTAAATTTCTCCAGATGGAGTGTTTTAATCTCTGTAGTTTTTCTGACTATAAAAGTAGTTTACCTCAGCAAGAAGCTTGAACACGGATCGCAGAATCAACTCTACATGCCGTTAACCACTCGGCTACTCTGCATCCCGCTCTTAGTAAACATAGATGGTTGATCTGCATTGGGGGGGGGGAGGCCCAAAGTGATAACAAGACACTTTCCGGGTTCTTTTCCGCTCATAACCATCCACACACCATTCATTTTCACGGAAATGGGTCACTGTGGCTAAGTACACTTAATTATCTAATACATCCTTCCGAATTGTGTTGTTTATATAACACGTCATTAGATCTCCCTTTTCGATCATTTTCGCCTCTATTGATACGTTCCGTTTCCTGTACGGGTAATTGTCACGCCACTGATCTCCCATAATGCAAGTGGGGCCATGGTTACCAGCATCGCACCAGCGGGATTTGTATACAGTTCAAATTTCGACAGAGGATGATTCCGTTCACTTTGCACTGATACCTCCGGAAAGACATGAATCTACTTCACCCTGATATCTTGATAAAATATCTTGCCTCGATGGTTGATGGTGAAGAGAGTGGGTGTTGGATACTTAAGCAAACCACTCTCCATTAACTATTTTACCTGCCCACTAGGAGCAAAAAGTTCTTACTTCCACAGTTATCCTTGATAAGGATAATCAAAAATAGGTTGAGTTCATTTGTAGAGCAGGTTGCACGTTACAATTTGAAATTCTGGTCTATATAACCTGTCAATGTAGCTTCAGGTGGCCTAATGGTTACCAGTGGGGAGAATTGAATCGGCTGACTGGTTGCGACAATTTGATCTTACTGTATACTAATGCCCTTCGGCAAGACATGAATCCTCTCTCCCCACCGTAGCTATGGGTAAATAGCAGGGCGATTGGAGCCCTTTAGTCTTGTAAGACTGTCCGACTTGAGCGTCAGGCTACCACGCACAATTACTATTTCGCATATAACAAGCCTTGTCGAGAAAACTTGCGATATGCGAAGCCCGGTCTGTGCCGACCGATGCTGTAGCCAATGTAAGGGCACCAGTGAGCTGAGAGAAATTAACTGAATGTTTAAAGTTGAAGATTCCTTTATTGTCAAGAGGGAAAGATCAATTTTAATGAGATTTATCTGTACATGAGCATATTTGTCTTTGGGAGCTGTAGGGTCAACTATATAGAGATGACCTCATTGTCAAGAGATGAAAATCAACTTGGATTAACCAAATTGAGAATATCTTCGTAAGAAACGGTTTGACTGCCTGAATACCTTCCCTCAAAGACGTTGATCTGGCTCAGAATTGCCATGTGTGGCACAAAAGGGACCAATGCAGCTCAAGTCTTGAGAATTCCACAAGATGAGAAGAAATGTGAAGCGTGCAAGGCCCGAGTTGCAATGACTCTGTCCTGAGTAACCGAGACTTTAGCGAACTCAATCCTGCCGTTACCCCCCTCCTCAGAACTATAGCAATGCTCACCCTCGACTATGAAAGACGATCATAATCACCATAGTCATTAGTGACAATGAATCTACCGGAATACTTTTGCTCTGAGTGAAAAAAAATAATCGCTGACAAACAAGCGCTATCCAATCGAATTGGTACCCTTGGGCACCAAATAAACGTCCTCCATCCCACGTATTATTTTTTCTGACCCCCCTCCCCAGGACTTTATTTTTATTTTTTTCTAAATATAAAATTAAAATACACGTTTTTTCATATAAGAAAACCATGTTTTTTTTACCTCGAGCTTCTTAGCAAATCCACTCAAATTTTTCAAATAGAAACAAAATCAGCGAGTTTCAAGTCCACGAAATTGGATGGACGTCTATACTTGATAGATTTGTCTTGTGTCATTTTCTGACCCCCGACCCGCTTTTTAGACATCCCTCCTACCTGCATATTTATTTCCAATTTTTTTCTGACTCCCTTCCGCGTATGAAGACCCTCACTTATTTTACAACGTAGGGAAACCTCGCTACTTACAATCCATTACTCAACGTCTGAGCCATGCCAAAGGGTGGATTTTGATCAGACCCTTCGACACAGCTTTCCTCTCAATAAGTGAGCTCCCAGTGTATGTGCCCCTCTTCGGCACCAAACATATTTAGTATATCTTCAAATAGATAAGATATAAACGGAAGTATTTATAGCGTTGCTATCATTTAAGGGCAGATTGTTAAATGGGGCGTATCACATTATCAAGTGGCAGTGATAGGGGGATAAGAATGCCCCCAGCCCCACCCCTGACCAAAGAGGAGTGTCATTAAACGTATATACGTCGTGTGTCACCTTGGTTGTCTCCCCAAGGAGACATTCAACAATAATTATCTTTTAAAAAGCACCTCTCTCTCTCCCTTCCTCTCCTTCTCCCCATTTCGCTTCTGCTCCCTATGTCTGTATTTTCGTGTGTGAGTGTGTGAGTGTGCGTGTGTGTCCCTCTATCTGTCTCCTCCTGCTCTCAATGTCTGTATCTGTGCGTTTGTGTGTTTCTCCCTTAATCTATCAATCTATATTGCTCTCTCTCTCTCTCTTGCACATACAAAGAGACTTACACATACACACACACACACACACATATATATATATATATATATATATATATATATATCGCCTTTCTCTCTCACTCCTTATCCCCCGTCTCTCTCTCTCTCTCCCTCTCTCTCACGCACATTTTATATTCTAATCCCTAGTTTGCACTACACCGAGAAGTAATGGCTAGCAATCTTGTCTTGTACTCTTTTATTTTAGTTGCCCTCCCATCATACAAAACTTAGTAAATATCACCATTCGTTTTTGATTACTAATTTCCTTCATCTTAGATTTCTTTGTCGTTTTGTCCATCTCAACTTGGAACATCATCTGAGTAAACAGCGCAGTTACGAAATGAAGAGTAAACCCTCGGTGAGACTCGAATTCGCACCCCTTTTTTTTCACCAAGAAAACGATAGCTGCTCTGCCGCCTGAGCTACGAGAACACTGCAGCTTGATAGAAAATCAAATCTCATAATACACTTACCCTCTATTCCGACTTCATAGGCACCATGTTTGTTTTAAACCGATTTGATTTTATTACAACGAATATACTCAATTGCATAGTTCCTTCTTACTTGTGCGTTTTGAAACCTGCACACAAAGGTAATCAATGCGCGCACAAAAGGATAGTCGTAATCGGTCGGTTTTTCAAATACTACATTAATATGTCTGTACCTCGCATTAATGAATCACCATAGCCCACGCGTGAAACAGAACTCATTATCTTAGAAATATTCAAAAAATATGTTGAAGTTTTGGTTGACAATTTCTAATACGACTAAAATAATAGCCTGTGCATGTACTACAACGAAAATCGAAAAAAAAATTTCTAAAAGCTAGATCTTTTATAAAAAAAAACACTACTTTTTTGAAAGAAAAATATCATTTTAAAAGTTGCCAAGTGGTGTATTTTCAAGATTAAAGCCCCAGAACGTGACCCAGGGCGCCCAGAAACACACACATAGACACAGAGACACTCAAAGAGAGAAGACTCTGTTACCCATTTTGTTGGTCATGGTTATTCAAGACATTCCCTAATTTCTTTTTTGTGGCATGTACAGCACGGCTGCAACCATTTTTGGTGGACAGTGTACATATCGTACAGTTCACGAAGATCTCTTTTAAATTCTGTAGGTTGGCAACTGAGTTTTTATTGAAAAAAATATCGGTTCACTGGGCTGAGCTCAAAAGAAGTGAAAGGTGTGAAGTGCCAATGAATGTCTACATATTTTTGTCAGAAGTTCTTTTTCGCGCTTTGACTGCTAAGAATTAGGGGAAACGTTGCTCGGGTGTTTATTGACCTTTTTCGGGCCAAATTTGTAAGGAGATATTGGCGGTTGACCTAAACATGAACAATGGTTTAATTAAGTTGATTTCTGGATTGCACGATGGGATGACATGGCAGCAATTCTACACTACAAACATGGCTAGAGACATAAAGTACAGGGTGTCAGAAAAAGACGCAACATTAAAAAGGAAACTAAGAGATTAAAAGAAACATCTGAGATGCCTCTGTGCAATAAGCTCATTGGCTGATACGCTTCGCTGACAATATAGCTGAGCCTATCAATCGATCAGGTTTAGATTTAATGGAAGCAACTCCAGATTTCCTTTTCAAGACTTACTTCCATTTTGCATATTGCAGGCACCCCATATATAGCAATTACTCGTGAAAGCTTGTGAAAGGATAAATAAAACAAAGTCGTCTCTAATCCACAAGAATCCTTGAACCCTGCATCGTCGCAAGAGTAATTAATCAATCGATCACCTCTTTTTCTAGTTTTTAATTGATCATTCCCCACCACAGTATGCTGCCAAAAGACGTTGATCACATCAATATTAAAGATTATTGGAAGTATCCATATTTCCGGTCCAAATCCTATTGAACCAACACTGAACAGTTCCCACGGTAATAGTGTTCACTCTAAAGGCTCATTGACATTAGCAGCTTGAGCAACATTATGTCCTAATTTGTAATCCTTCTTGAAAATTATTCTAACCTTTTGGGGAGACCCCATTACACTTAAGGGCCCCAAACCTCCAATAATAACGAATTATATCTTTATTTACATTCAATCTTCAAAAATGCTATCAAATTCGTAAATTTCCCGCTTTTACTCTTATTATATGACGTTACAAAACTATACTTGCGGTGTAACAACCTGATATTATTGTTACCTTTGTTACCTTTGTTACCTCTGTATATGCACTAAAGTATAATACTGAACTGGACCCTTACTTTTCATTCAGTATATATATTTTCTTAGTTCATATCTTTATATATGATTATTTAGGGATTTGAAAATGAAGGGAAACTTTCACCTTTTAGGTGTCAAAAGTGATAGGAAACGTTTTCCCCTACAAAGGTATCAAAGTGAAGGAAAATTTTTCTCTCCTTTAGGTAGTCAAAATTGAAGGCAAAATGTTTTCCCATTTTCAGGGGGTCAAAAGTGGGAGGAAGTTTTTTCAGCTTCTGGGGTCAAAAATCAAGTGGTCAAAAGGAAAGGAAAACATTTTTGCAAATACGTGAACTTTCCTCGTTTTCTGTGTAGATGGGTACTGCAGCTGGTATGTATGTATCCGTTGTGTGTGTGGGGTGGGGGTGATTCTCAAACGTTGGATGGGAGTCACTTGGCTCCCACCCCAGTGGAAGAATTTCTCAATAAAGGAAATTTCATTCAAAGGAGGAATGTATAGGTCGCCATCACAGTCAATAATTGAACAGCTGCAGCGTCAAACTTTGAAGTTGTTTAAAAAAAAATCAATCGAAGAATAAATAAGGTCGGAATAAATACTCTTTGTTTAGCAAAAATATCTAAAATAGAGTTTTTAGAAAAAACATCTAGAAATATCAAGACTCTAGATGTTATTATTGAACCCGTTAAAATGAGGCCCAAAAAGCTTTTTTCCAAAAAATCAGAAAAAAAATTAAGAAAGGCTCTAGTGGAGTACTGATGCCAATTTTCAAATTTGTTGGCAAAACGATGCGGCCTGGAGCGATAAAACACACAAACAAGCACATATACATATAGAATATAAAAATGAGTTGAAACCTCCGCCATATTCGATGGTTAGTGATGTTCAAAGGTGAAAAAAAAGAATAGAAAACGATTCAAAATGGCGTCGGATTGAGGAAGCTTGGTTTCACAATGGAAAGAATATGACCTGGGACTTGTAGAACCACTGGCCAAACTTATTCGATTCACGTATCTGGGTTGACTAAAAAGTTTCACAGTTTGTGTAAGTAACAAGAAAAACTCGAATCGTAACGAATTCTTTGAATATCGGAGACCGCCAATAAAGAGAGAAAACAAACAATCTTCTATGGGCAATACCAGGTTGGCATTCTTCTAGTGAGGTCAAAAAAGACGGTAAGACAACGTCTGCAAATATTTCACAAACAGACGCTGGAATTCGGGCCAAGAAAAACGCACACACACAGACACACATACTCACAAGCATTCACACACATCGTATTTCCTATGTACTGGTTTCAAACACAATTCTAATTTGCTTGACTTCATTTTTTGGAAATAAGAACCGGATATTCAAATGAACCTTTACTGCCGTTCTAAGTCTGATTTGGAACTGTGTTACCAACTGTATTTTCGGTTTTACATCTAATATTGAGCCGAAAAGCATCTTGAAACACTCAAGAACTTTTAGATTCCCCAAACATAGATCTAAAATGAAGGAAATATATTACGTATGATAATCAAATTAAATGTGACTTCAATCTTCAACATTTTATTTAAAATACTACTTGATCTATTTGAAAATACTACCTGATTTATTTAAATTATTACTTAATCAATTACTATGAATTGAACGAAAATGTTACTTATTTTATTTGAAATCATCTAAATAGTAATTTCTGACATCAAACTGCTTCCAGATTTAGTTGGAAAACACCTGATATGGTAGTACTCTGTTCCAGGTGGGTCTGCAATCTTTACTTTCCCGTTTCATCGCATAAAGACATCGTTCTGAAAGGCCATTCCTATTCTGCCCACGTTAAGCCACGACCTTGTGTCATATTCTGCTGTAGTGGGACAGCGAATAAACAGCCCCCACCCCTAGGCCGAAACACAGTAGTTCCCTTTCCTTACTGGAGTGTAGATGAGGATGGCCCAACAGTTAACAACACAGAATCAGCGTGTCGAGTTCAAACTCTGATCAAGGCTGTTAACGTTCACTTTGCACTAATGTATATGGGAAAGGCACAAATCCATTTCTTCCTATACATACCCCATTCCAAGGTATGGGTTAAATAGCAAGGCAGACTGGGACCTCCAGTCTAGGGGAGGGATAACTCTGATTCCAAACCAGGGAGCGGATCCCTCTTTGATGCTAATTTTGACTTCCTTTCCGGCAGCGCTTGTAGCCCAGCTGATGTCAAACGTATCGGTTCCTTTTCCTCTGAACTCCGCCAGTAAGATTGAAATGGTGGTTCCCAGGATCTTGAAACGCTTCATCTATTCTTGTACCCTGGAGGGATCATTTTGGTGCAGTTCCATTGTCTACTGAAACAGAAGAAGTCTTCTTTATTTGTACGATAACACGGATGAGAGTGGAAGACATAAAAAAGTTGATAGTTCTCAAATGCGGACCCAAGCAGGTCTTGAACTCTTTCAAACAGTTTGACTCTTTGTTGATCATCTATGAATTACTTGATGTAGGTTCATTTCTATTGACCAATCACTTTCAAAATCTGACAATTATCGCGTTCATGGAGTAGGGAGCATTGTGAAATGATTTAGCAGATATTTCTCTAGGGTTTTTAAACTGTACAGTAATTGTCAATTGAATATATTTCCATTAAATATCAGATTTGAGTAGAAATAAACTGTCTATCTAATTGTCATTCATGGCTCTTAAGAAATGTTATTATAGGAATATCACAAAAAAGCAATGAGAACACTCGTTGGCACCAAGTAAGAAACTTTCGATGACCACGAATACGCACAAAGATATACATCAAACACACTCATGCTATATATATATATATATATATATATATATATACATATATTGTACAAAAACTATCAAAAAACAAAACAAAAAGTGACAAGTGGACGAGTTAGCACTAAGTAAAAACTTTTGATGACCAAGAATACGCACCAAGATAACCATCTAGCATATTCACGAGAAAGAATATATATATATATATATATATATATATATATATATATATATATATATATATATATATATATATATATATATATGCTTGTGTGTGTATGTGTGTGTGTGTATGTGTGTGGTGCAAAATGTATTAAAAACAAGACAAAAAGTCGGTGCCAAGTAAAAACTTTTGATGACCAAGAATAGGCATATTTGCGCAAAAGAAGAATTATATATATATATATATATATATATATATATATATATATATATATATATATATAAGTGGACTCGAGAACAAAGGCAAAAAGAAAAAGGGACTAGTTTGGTGGCCAGCTTAGTAACCTCCCACTCAGCACTCAAAACTCAAGAGGTTGGTCAAATTTTCCTGTCTCAACTCTCAAGCACTCTGTCTTGAATAAGATACCTCAACAAAGAGTCAAACCGTTTGAAAGAGTTCAGGGCCCGCTTGGGTCAGCATTTGAGAACTATCAACTTATTTATATCTTCCTCGTCTTGACCAACTATTTAAAACAAGAAGGATAAACTTGATCTTGTATTTTCCGTGGTCAGTTTTTTGCGTCTTCAGTTGTCGTATCAAATTAATAAACGCCCACAAGTCGTGAGGGAGATTTGCAGGCGTTTCCTCCCTGGATTTATTTTTGGCACTTTGATTCGGATTTCCGGGGGGTGCGGATGGCCTATCCGTTAGCGGCGGGGAAAATTGAATCGGTTAGCAGGATTCAAAAACCGGCTGAAACAATCTGCGTTAACTTCACATTAATGCCCTGGGGAAAGGCATGAATCCATTCCCTCTCCTCTCCCGGCTATATTTCTCATGTCTCTATTCGACGCGTCATTCAATAAACGCCGAAAAGTCATTGGGAGAGGTTTGCTGGCATTTCCTCCCTGGATTTTTTTTTGGTTCATTGAATCGGATTTCCATGTTGGGCCATTTTATAAGTTCCTATCCCAGCTTTGAGGGGGGAGGGTTTCATTTTTATGGCTACAACTAAGTCTCATGGTACTTCTTGAAAATACAAAATTTATCGCTAGACGTAAGAAACTATTTAGCCAACTATTTTAATAACGGGTTAGTTTTATTATTCTGAATCCCTTGAAGATAAAGCAGGGTCAATTACTAATTTTCAGCTGATATTTCTTTCAGCTTATTTCTGCTGCTTTTCATCGCAACTCACAGATCATTATTCTACGATTGTTTTTTGTAATGGTCGACAATCAATAATCCGACAATCTCTAACTCGGTCCCATCATTTATCCGGCACTAATTTTGGCAAGGGTAGTTTCATCTGTTGAAGATGCGATACGCCCTTTTGATCATCGTTAAAGTTAAACTTGATTTTCATTCAATGTTTCATTTTTCTTTATTAACAATTTTTACTGATTTTTGTATTGTCTTTTTTTATTAATTTCATCATGAAGTTTCAATGATGGATAGAGAGAGATTAAAAAAGAGAGAGAGGGGCAAGTTCAATTCCTCCTTCATCAATCAACGAAAAGAAGAAATTTAGAATTTATTGCCTTTACTTCTCTCATTTTTTCTTTCTTCTCGGCTCTAACCATCCACAGCTGAAAATTGAAATTTTGCCCACACAATCCCCTCAACGACTAGGGAAAGCATTTTTCTGGGTTCTTTGAAAATTTGGCCCAATTTTTTTTTAAAGTTGTGATCAAAGTGGGGTTCAGTCTTAAAGGAATCAGTTTTGTTACACTTTGTAATCGAACAAATGAATTGAGTCCCGTCGTGATTTTTTTGTCTCCAATATTCTCAGAAAAAAACTGTTACAAAGTTGTAAGTTGATAATTTTAAAGACTTTTCGTGGATGTATTCATAATTTACAAGTCCAAAAAACAGGTTGCAGATATTATTAGTCCGTCTTTAGTCCGAGATTAAATTAGGTGCAAAAGTAGAATCATATTTTTCTGCAGTTGGTTTGTTTCCTTTTCAGATTACACTATATGCATAAAAAACGATTTATTCTCTCTCAACGGTGTCAGGAAAAATATTCCCTTTATCCTAACAAATTGGTGACCCTGGGTGAGTTCACATTTTAACACCATCAACACCAATATCTTTTTTATGAACTTTTTTTGCATTTTTTTTTTGTTTTGTTTTTTTTTTTTTCGCTGACATGAGTAAGCCAAAAGTAGATCAACTTGGATTCTCTTCAGAGTAAATAGCATTGCTGGAAAGCAGAAAATGTGTTAAGGACAAAATGAAGTCAGTTTTTTGTTTTTTTTTAAAGGGGGGCGTTAATTAATTAACATAGTTTGGTGTCCAACGGGTCAAGTAGTGGAAATGATAATTAACGTCCTTTGGCGTTGAATATGTTGAGCACAAACTCATAGAATAATTAAAATGTTTCATGTAATTGCTTCAAACAACGCCCGGGAGAGCAGGAGACATAGTGGTTAAAACACAGGATGTGCTTTCTAATCCAATAGTTACGTCGAATAGATGTTACTGAATGAGTAATGCAGCAGTTGATGATGTGGACAATGGAATAGGCTGGCTGAGTTCAAACTCCGATCGAGGCTGTTCACTAATAACCCAAACAAAGGCATGAATCAGTATCTTCTTCGATCTTTGGATAAATTTACAGGGGTAGACTTTGCCTCTTGGCTTTTGGAAAGCAACCAGTCTGAAAGAAGTACAATTATCCCCTCTTTTGTCTTCTCATTCTTCTTGGCATTTGGTGGGAAATGCTGTTTATCACGTGACCCTGTGCGCGCAAGCGTGCTGAGTGCAGCGCAGTCAAAGCGGCTAAATCAGCTGATTCTTTTCTTGTTTAGCCAATAAAAATGTCCGGTAGCGGATTGCCGAAAATCTAGCAATCTTTTTTTTTTTAATTAACAAATCGGCTAATTTGATTTGATTTTTGTAGCTAGCTTGCAACTTGTATATCAATATATTTTAACGATTAAGTTGAAGAAATGTAGTCGATTTTAGCAATTTTTGAAGCAGTTTTTACTAAAAAAAATCTAAGTTAGAGCGCATATTTACCTATAAAAGTTACTCGGAAGAAAAAACTTCACGAATAAACAAAGGTCAAGGTCATTCAAAGCAAATCTAACTTCATAGGATTTTTTTTTTTCTTTATTAAAGATTGGTAAACCGAATTTTATCTGGAACTTTTGCTTTTTAGCCATAAAGATAGCTGAAAGTGGAAGAAATTTAGCCGATCTGATACAATTTTTGAGCGGTTTTAGCCGAAAAAACAAATTTGAGTTGACAGCACTGGGCGTAGTTTACATTATAAACTTGTTCAGGTTTCATCCGTGGAGATGTTTTTGTCACGGGAACTTTTTGCCGAAGCTTGCTATCAAGTTTTAACTTGTGTCGAATGACACGACACACCAGGAGATTAGAGACTGTCTTTACTGATACACGAGAAAGCTAATTAAAAACCTTTTTGACATTTTACCTTCGACACATGCACAGACACAGACACACACGCACACACACACACACACACACACACACACACATACACACACACATACATAATATACACACTCACACACATGTATACATACAGCATTAGTACAGATTTCCCCCTTCCCGCTATCGGAAATGGTGTAGAGCGAAGATGAAATTACTATTGATTTACATGGGAAACTTTTTGAGCATTCTAGAACCGAAAAGTAACCTCCTTTTCCTACCTGCCTTGATGTCGAAGGTCAAGGTTCGTCGTCTACTGTGGTCGATATGAATGGCTTGAAACACAACATTATGCCAATAACTGTTGGTAAAGAATGCACTCATTTTTTGACGGCAACACATTCATTGGTTGGGGTCAATGCTGTTGAGTCTGGTCATAAATAATACCTGTTATGATATTGTAATGAAAGCCTGCTAAGTTTGGTTTGAAAAAAAATTTACTTAAAATATTTTTTTAATGTTATGGGTTGCACTCATTTATGGACGATGCTGTACTATACAATACTCTGTACACACACTGAGCCACTCAATTAAACAGTACGAAATCGCGAAGGAAAAAGTAGCTTCCGGCGAAACTTGGAATTTGATGCGAACAGTACTTTAGCTGAAACACAAACGTAAAACTATTTCAAAAAGTTGCAGCGATTTCTTCAACCCATACCATTGGTTAATATTTAGGAAAACTATTATCCATTATGTTTTCTATTAGAAAACTTAAATGGCAATGGGCAGGTCATGTTGCAAAAATGGCGGACATCACGACTCACAACATGGATTCTCGGAGATCACATGCGAAACTGAGGCCGACAGAATACAAGATGGAGATATGAACTGGACAGATTCAGAAAATACTGGCTCTGCAATGGCCATGATAGAGAAATGTGGTGGATCCTGGGGAAGGTCTATGTCCAACGACGAACGATAAAAGATAGATGATGACTAATGAAACATTTCGAGCGATATATTCTCTAGCCGTTCTTTGACACGAGACTTGAACGCCAACTAAACCTGGCCAAGGCCGAAGACGGCATCAGTCGAAATTATGGGTTCGAAGTAAGAACGCTGGGCATACAAGTCTGCAAAATACATGGAATGACGACAGTTACTCGTCTGAAAACTTCTTATGATACCATGGAAGGCTGGAGAATGCATCAACAGAAACTTTGTGATGAAAATATCAACGATGAGAATATTATGCTCTGTGGAGAGGCGACTGATAGATATTTTCTGAGTTTAGTCTGATACAAGGCCATGAGTATGGTGTACCTAGTGAAGGGCTGACTCACTACTGTAGTAATGGCCTACGAGATTATCTTGCTCGCTACTGCTCCATATCCTGTAAATCCATATTCATGAACCACAAGAAAATTCTAGTCACGCGCATTGAGAATCAGGTGAATTAGCAGAGGTTTACATTGAAGAATTAATGGTACGATGACACCTGTATGTTGTTCTGTTTTTAGTTGTTTTTTTTTGTGTTGTTGTTTTGTTTTTGTTTGTCTGTTTGTACAACCCTGATAGTTTCTAATTATTATTCATTTCTTCTCTAGTGTCTCCTAACACCAATCAAAAATGTTGGTTTATTCGTTTCAACATCATCTTGGGTTTTTATTACCCCTTCCCCCTTATGATGTTTGGGTAAAGAAGGCAAAGAGTCAATTGCTGTCCACTGGAAGCAAGGCTTCACAATCATGGGCGTCGCGGAGCCAATACTTTCTGAACTTGTCTAGTTCGTCATGCTATTTCATTTTTTTGCCGGTAGCAGTTTTGTATGTGCTCCACATGGTGAATTGCAATGTCAAGCAGTTGTCTGACATTCTTGCAAGATGACCAGCCCATTGCCATTTGAGTTTTCTAATGGATTCTATGATATCTCTGGTCGTGTTAGTTTTCTAATATACTGTGCTGTCTTGTGATCCTGCCATGTGATGTTGAGCATGATTCTCTCCTGAGCATGCTGAATGGTTCTCAGCTTGAGGGTCAATCTTTTGGTTGGGTTTTATGTTTCAGCTCCCATGGTGCTCTTTCTTTAGCTCTGCTTAGATTGTTTTGTCTTTGTCCTCAAAAAGTTTGTTGCACATAAAACAATAAGATTTAAATTTACTCAATATCTTTTGTCCTTGCTCTTCTCCCTCCCAACCCATTCTTTCAATGATCAAGTGTAAGAATCGAAGAGGGCACCCATGCTTGAATGAGATCAAAAGTGTCAAAACCTTTTCTATAACCGTCATTCATTCAATACTCTTCCTACATTACTCTGAAACCCAAAGAATAAGTTATTGTAGTAGCAGTAGACCATTGGAATATAAACAGATAGCAAAAGTAGTCAGTTATGATAATAATAACATATATATTAGTTTCATTTTTCTTTGTATGTTATTGTGGTTAATGTAGATACGTTATATATAGATAATAAATTACTTTATTACAAAATTGTATATTTTAATCGCATATATATATATATATATGTGTGTGTGTGTGTGTGTGTGAGTTAAATGATGATATCTCAGTTGTCAGCATCCATGGAATTTCCACAGGTTCAGCTACTTCGTTATAATTAGACTTTGCTAAGGTTGATGATTGAGGTAATAGCTTTTTTGCTGCCAGGGAGGTGAGGTAGTTATGAGAGAGTGGTTTACCTAATTTCTCATCCACCCACTGTCTTCTCTGTTGACCATAGTGGCATGCAAATGACAAAAAAAAAATGTTGTTCTCTGATGATGGAATAGTGCTCAGGGAAGGAAATTCATGCCTTGCAACAGGATGAAATGAACGTTAGCAACTTCAGCTGAATTTCGAACTCGATTCATTGATCTCTGCGCTGATAACAGCTACGTCACCCCAAACATTATATTGTATTATATTGAAACTTATTTGAAATGATCTCCTGTCATTACACGGTTAATGTATCACTCTTACGTCTATTTACGTTGTCAAAGGCAAGTGATACATTAATCGTGTATCCGTGGGAGATCATTTTGAATTAGTTTCTAAATAATATAGTGCAATTTAATATCATTCTGTCGGATAATATATATATCCATTTCTCAATAGATATGCATGTGTATGTTACTCTAAATCAGTGAAATTGCCTAATTAGCGGAATTTCAACCTTCTTTCTCAAAAGATAGATAAACGCCTAGTTTTGATTTGATCAAAAGTTCGCTTAATCGAAACAAGGACATAGAAAAAAGTGACTAAATTTCCCTTATTAGACTATTTCGCCTATATCGGTGTAACATATAGAAGCTGTATTCGATGAGATCGTGTTTCTTAGATGAATACAGGATCATCGTGAAGTCCATGTGCAGTTTTTAAATTTTATTTTGAATAGATTTTAGAAATTGTTAATTTCTTGTTTGTTTATATTTTACAGTTGATTTTCTGTAATCCATTGAACTACATCAGTTATACTGGTAGGCAGGTCATCTAAAAAGCAATGTTTCGTTCAATGAATTCTAGTTTTTACAAGACCCCATAAAATATATTTATATATATCTACTTTGCTCAATTCTGGTGATCGTGCTGACCAGGAGATCAAGTGAATGTCAAGTAAGGAATTATCATGTATAAGTGTTTCAAAACTGTTGTCCTCAGCCTGGTTCATCTTTTGAACTCAACGTTTCGGCCGTTGTACTCCACAGCCTTCCTCAGGCAGGTATCGTAAGTGGTGATGTCTCGAAAAGCTTGGACGAGGGGGTCATCACCGTCGAGGCCTGAGGACAGAATGTCCTGATTCAGCTGTACGCACGGCCGTAGAGTACCAGAGCCGAAACGTTAGCATAACTTATTCCTTGTCCCTGGGCTGCCAAGTTTGCTCACTGACAATCCGAGTGAAGTTGAGATAAAGAGCAACAACGAAAAATTGAGACGAAAGAAGATACTAGTCAAAAATTGATAACCTTTGACAATGCTTCATCTGACAGGAGATAAATCGGGATAATAGACTAATATTAGTCTGGCACAAGGCTATGAAGTGAGTAGATTGTTTGGGCGGATCGCCCTGTTCTAGCCACGTGTCAGCAAAATTAGTTCGTCAACAATTACTCTAAGGCTGGCGCCCTTCTAGGAAATAGTAGGTGTAAAATGATTCCATGGGGCTATGTGAGATAAGAATGGGCGTGGGTGTGTTTGCAGGATCTATATGTGTGAGATATATATGTATAGAGAGAAAGAGAGAGAGGGGGGTGAGAGCGTGCTCGGGTGAATGCGTGTGTAAGTCTGTGTGCATGAGAGAGAGAGAACAACCGAGCGAGAGAGAGATGGGGGAGAGAGAGATGGGGGAATAGAGAGAGAGTGTGTGTGTGTGCCCATTCGTTGTACTGTAATGCGTGACGCCGTTGGTTCAAATAATTGTCATTGTAATACTCCCTCCTTGGGTAACTCCAACCCCACGCTATCTAATTCTCTCTCTCTCTCTCTCTCTCTCTCTCTCTCTCTCTCTCTCTCTCTCTCTCTCTCTCTCTCTCTCTCTCTCTCTCTCTCTCCTTCACTTCAACTCCTTTCTCGATCATAGTAACATATCTACTCCTTTTGTCACAAAACACACCCACCACAAATATACACGGCCACATGAACATACGCGTACTCACACATACATTCGCAGACATGCACACGCTTATACACACATGCACGCGCACAAACTCACATACATTGACACACATACACGCACATGCACGCACACACGTATATGTATACACATACATTTACACACATACGCACACGCGGGCTACGCGTAGACACACATAATCGCTCTAGACACCCTAATCTCTTTCCCTCTCTCTCTCTCTTTCTCTCTCTCCTTCTCTCTATCCCTCTTTCTCCCTCTTTCCTTCTTTCTATCTCTCTTTCTCCCTCTTTCCTTCTCTCTCTCTCTTTCTCCTCCACTCTATCACACCCTCTTTCTCTACGATGATGATACACATTCTCTCCTTTTGTCGCAGAACACATACTCACACACACATACACACACGTACTCACATACACTCACACACACTCACACACACACACACACTCACAAGCAGACACATACACACACACACACACTCACAAGCAGAAACATACACACACACACATACACTCAGCCCCCCCCCCTGCCTTATTCGTCCATTCTGGTGGTGTCTCCTCCTTTACTAAGAGGAGATGTCGTTGTACAAAGCGGAAGAATATCACGCATTTCCGTGCTTACTATAAATTGACGAAGTTTCGTCCACAATTTCTCCTTCCTTCACCAGTCTCTCTATTCTTTTTCTCATTTCACCTCGCGGTCGCCAGTCCTGCACTACCCCCCGTACCTCTTCCTCTCTCTCTCACTCTCTTTTTTTCCTCTTGTTTCGTCTTTTTAATGGACAACATTTCAAATACCATCGGACTTGCCTCTAATACTGACACGATTTTCTTCGTCTCGTCAAGAATTCACTGAACTCGTCCAAATGGCGGGTAAGCAATTTTTTTTCTAATTATTATTATTGTTATTATTATCATTATTATTAGTTTACCCGTAAAAAATGACGGCATATTCATTAAATATATGGGTATACGCATTGTATTTAATGTACGTTGACTGGAATATACCCATAAAAATGATGAGATTATTTATGTATGGATAGGCACCGAGGAACATGAAGCATAATAATTCAAGTATTTGAGTTCTCCAGTCTCATCTCAACACAATCTGTTTTAAAGGCTGAACGGACATAAAGTCTGGAGCCAAAATGTTACGTAAGAGAATTCACTACTGATATCGTGCGGCGTGTAAATTGTAATTGGAAGGAGCTTATTCTATTGAAAATATGACTTTTTTCATAACGAGGTAAACTCATTCATTTACTCTTTTTTTATTTTGATTTTTCAAGTGATCAGCATTTCTGTGATGTATTATTGATTGATAAGCCACAACTGACTGGTTTTATTACGACCCTATAATTGTTTTTATCAGCTCTGTTGATCCAATTCACATAGACCAGACCATTGTAAGCTTCAGGTTAAAACAGGACTTGGAAAAGACATACAACCATATTTATACAATTAAACATACTAATTTGCATGTACGGGTTATATATGGAAAGTTGATAGAGATTTACACTGCATTGATAATAGAGATTCGTTGACCACAAACGGATATTTTCTATTCTATTTGCCTTCTTTACGTTTTATATTTTTTCATCATTCTTTAAATTCAGCCTATTAATACGGCATTAGAACATGAATGAAATTCTGTAATACTACGTCAATTACACGAATGAAATTCTGTAATACTATGTCAGTTGCATCACTTAGTATGAGCGAAGATATAAGCGCGTTGCTGACGTATGAGTGGATTTTTATCGGATAAACTTTTGTAATCCATTGTTATTACAACTACTTTGAGTCTCAGTGGGGGGGGGGGCGGGGGGCTTAATCTTTATTTCCATTCCTCTCTGTTTATTCAGTAGTGTTAATTGCATTTCGATTAAAAGTGTCACGACTGTCAACATTGGTTTCGCTGGGTTTTCAAGCGGGTCTGGCTAGCTATGCATGTATGCATGTATGTATGTATGTATGTATGTTTCACGTGTATAGGCTGCACCAATGTAGCTAAAGGGCTGAAAATTTTAACATTCAGTCCCCATTAAGCTCTTTTTTTTTTTTTGCTTTTTTTTTTTCGTTTTGAAAATATCCCGTCTAAGTAGATTTTAAGTGGAAGGGGTTTAATTTGAAATGTAAATCTATGCTAAACTGATCCCTTAGTTTGTGTCTTGAGTTGGTTTTGGGTTTGTTTGTTTTTTTATTAAGTCTTTTTTAGTTATCATTTCCCGAAAAGGGCAATTGAAGTAACTTATTCATTGATCACCCCTTTTTTACAATTTCCTAATTGATCAACCCCATCACTGCATGCTGCCAAAAGACTTTGGTCATGTGATGACTTCTATTGTTTCCCCTGCTCTTCGTATTGAAATATCTTCTTTTGATTTGCATTCAACGCTTCAATATCTCATCCTCATGCATTTCTTTACTACAGTGGTTCTCAAACTGTGTGCTGCAGTTCAGTAAAATACCACGACTATCACCCTATTGTGTAAATTTTTCCAAGTATTTCGAATCTTCAACGTATCCAGTACGGGTATTATGTCTGTCTTACTTCCGCCACAGCGAGCCAATCTAGTGGCTTCATGCCTGGGAGCTTCATATACGGTGATAACTTTAAGAAATCGTTATAGGGCTCTTTTCTTTTTCGAATTGTATTATATTTAGTAATC
Source organism: Thysanoteuthis rhombus (assembly GCA_963457665.1). Lineage (NCBI taxonomy): Eukaryota > Metazoa > Mollusca > Cephalopoda > Oegopsida > Thysanoteuthidae > Thysanoteuthis > Thysanoteuthis major. The sequence continues at coordinate 3,738,158 of OY735222.1, read as the reverse complement.
CTTATGTCTGTTATGATCGAACTATTTTCCACGCCCATATGTTCATTTGTTCTTAACGTTTCGGCCGTGTAGCCTCCGGTCCTCGTCGGGTGTTGTTGAGTCTTGTGTTCGATCATAAAATATATAATGATTAATACACTTCGTCCAACAAAATCCAGGCAGGAATATTTAGTAATGTTTGATTTCCGAAATAAATAATTGGTGTTGAAATACAGCATCATTGACAGTCTCCTAATTGATTGCTTTTTACATTTTGGTAAATGTGTCTTGTGTTTGAAAATAAATGCCTACACACGCTGTCTCGTTTAGAGCTGCATTTAGGAACGTATCTGGAGCGCTAAGCGAGGTATTACTGTAAGTTGTACACCTTAATTACGTGCTAAAAACCGTCAACCTAAACTGTCATCATACTGTCAACATATGTTTCTTCAGTTTTTTAGTCGGTCTGGCTTGCTATGTATCACGAATGCAGTCCGCATCAATGGTGCTAGAAAACCGAAAATTGAAACATTTAATCCTTATTGTGCCGAGAATTTTTCTTTTCTTCTCTTTTTTTTTTATCCCCAATAGGTTTTTAGTTTAGGGGTTCTATTTGCAATGTAAGTTTATGCTCAATTGGCTCCTTAGTTTGCGCCCTCCAACTTTCATGCTTGTTTTGCTTTGTTTTTTGAAGATATGTACTTTCTTTAGCGATTATCATCCAACAAAACTTATTCATTGATCACTGCATTTTTCCCAATTTTCTAATTGATCACCCCCGACACGGCATGCTGCCAAAAGACATTGGTCACGTGTCGGTTTCTATCTAGTGATCAACCAAACCTGTTTATATCTTAATGGCGTAAAGGCTTGGTTTGTTGCGTCCGTCGATGTCATGATCTTAAAAGATAGACCTCTTCTCGTAGAGAGGACGATTGTTGATGGGACTAGTTGGTCACTATGTAGAAACCCTTGTCGGACCAAATTATAGAATTAGAAAAAGGGGTGATCAATGATTAAGTTACTTTTCTAACCTCTGTCAGTGATGTCTAAAAAGTTCGAATTTTCAACAGACCAAGCCTGAATGCTACAGGATACTAACTGGGGGACTGATTCAGCATAAACTTACACCGTAAATAGAAATCCTCCATAAAAACCTATTGGGATGGTAAAAAAAAAAAAAAAAGAAATTCTAGAGCAAATATAGAAAATGTCAGCCCCTAGCTTCATGGGTGGGGCCTGTATGCGTAATATATACATAGCCAGCTAGCCAGCCGGACCAACTTGAAAACTGGAGGAACCTACTAAGACAGTTTGAGTGACAGTTTCGATTGACAGTTACTAATAGATAGATGGATAGATTGATAGATATTTATGTAGGGCAACTTCTTGAGACGCTTCATGTTTCGTTTCGCCGAATGTTTCGCTAGTATATAACCGTCCTCGGGGTCGACCAGAACAGGTGGGACAGTTTGCATCTATTCACATTATGAGGGGGGCCTAATACCCCTTGCAGGGGTCTTCTGCTGAAGAATATCGGTAATTTAAAGAGAGTATTAATATTTAAAGAAGATTCGTCTATTATAATATTTCCACAATGGTCGATCTTCGGTTGAGTCACTCCTTTTTTAACTAATTACTTAACCCAGGGCCAAAAACGATTTCAGTAGCCCCCAATCGGTTGTATAGGCGTGCAAAATTCACGTATGGTTTTCCCGATTTTGCGGGATTTAAGACCTTACGTATTTTGATTTTAAATGTATTTAGTTTGTTTTTAGATTATATATCAGATTATTTTCTGGAGAATTTAGATTTTTATAGATTTTTTTTTTGCCCTAATCTTTGATTATTAAATAAAACGAGTTGGCAACCGTGGTCCTGTCCGATAGTACCATAGAACAGACAATAGGCATTTGATATTTGTTTGTGATATCAATTAATGTCATGCTACGTTTTAATGAGACGGATAAGCTTGGATATTTCCAATTGACAACTCTGTTCTGGACTCAGTTTCAGAGACACGTCCACATGTCATTCTCAAAAGACAGACTTGCACAAAATTTTGCTTACACTACGAAGGGAGCAATGCTGACTCCATTGTTATATAATACTTAAGGCACCACAAGACCAACTAGTTAAAGATTAATACAGATAAATTCTGAATACACAAACATGAATGTACTATTATACTTGATAATTCTTATTTCAGTACTCTAATCTCTTATCAGAAACCGTAAACCAAAACTGTCAACTTTGGTTTCCTCTAGTTTTCAAAATGGTCCGGCTAACTGGCTATGTATGTATGTATGTATGTATGTATGTATATATGAATGGATGTTTGGATGGATGGATGGATGGATGGATGGATGGATGGATGTATGGCATTGCACGTCCGGGCTGCTCAATTGGAGCTATAGGGCCGATATTCAAACTTTTACTCAGCATATCATCATAAAACAGTTGCTGCTTTTCTAGGAGGAGTGGTAAATCCATCCCCTAAACAAGTTTTTAGAGGTGGGTTCAATTTGCAATATGGCTAAATTGGTCCTTAGTCTGTACCCAGCCACGTTCTCGTTTTGTTATGTTTTGTTTTTTTTCTCTTAGTTCTGGCGATCCAACAAAATGCAAGAGACGTAATTTATTCATTTAGCTTCCTTTTTCCAAATTTTAATTGAATCACCCCCAACATTGGTCAAATGACGGTTTCTATTGTGTGACTATGAATAACATTTTGAATGAAATAGTTTGTCATTACCATTTTTATAGATCGTTTTAGTTCTTTTATTCAGTTCAGTTACTTGTGAGTATACCACACACACACACACACACACGCACACACACTCACACACACATAATGCTCCTCTATTTAGGGATGAGTACTCTTTAAGTGAGGTAACTCATCCATTGTGAGCTTATGCAATGCTCTTCCATAGGAATAGAGCACTCTGGTGGATGAGGAGTTTCTGGGTAAATGAATATATCGGTTTAATTCAGCCTTACTGATCTGCAGTCCAGAGGTAGGATATTGGCCTCCGGGTCCGATGTGAGGGTTTCAATTCTGCCTCGCGGTACTGGATGGGATAAAGTCTATAGCCACACTGAAGAGATATAATACATCGAAACAGCTGTCTGTGGATTACTATATATATATATACATATATATATATATATATATATATATATATATATATATATATATATTCATAAATCATTTGTATTTAGGGTTGATTACAAAAATACTTAATAAACAGTTTGAAATAGGGCCTACATTTCCCATTGAGCCTCGGATATATTACCAGCTTTACACGGGCATCTTCGTAACTGAGGGGTATTTCCCGTCGGTACTTGGTGGTCGGTGTTCGAGCCCAAATTAAAGCTGTAATTTTAAGTACTGAATTTATGGGCAATGGGAATGTCAGACGACTGCTTGATATCACGACTCACAACGTGAAACCTCAGAGATCATACGCGACATTGTGATTGACAGAAAATAATTTGTCGTGACAGGTTACGATTGAGGGATCTAGCGAATATTGGGGAAGATCTATGTGAAACGACTGGCGTTAAAAGACTCTAAAATGTCTGTTATAGTTACAACGTTTCGGACGTTGGACTCTCCAGCATTCTTCTAGTGTCTGTCAAAGTCGATAACCTTCGAGGATTTTTCGAACCGAACCCTTCTATCTAATCCACGGGGATGGATTATCTCGTTCTGCCGACGAACTACATCTCAAAGCTGGATTGACTGAGAAGAATCAACTGATATCAGATATCCTTTCGCATGCACAGGGCAATGAGACAGGGTTGCCAGATAGTTGCGGAAGTTTTTTGCCAAAAAAACACGTTACAAAACGGCCCAAAATGGCCAAATTCGGAAATTGTTCATTAGAGCAATTATTATGATAATCATTTTTATTAAGTGGAATACATATAGTACCGTATCAATGTCCCCCAAAATAACTACTATTTACCTCCATCTTAATTTTTTAGTTATAGCAACTTTATGGTAATGGCCCAAGTATTAAAGCTGTGATTACAAAAGCAGCTAAAAAATTAAGGTGTAGCTGAATTCTGATATTAAGAAATAATGATAATGGGTTATCAAAAAGAACAAAAAATATTGCAATACACGCCAAAAATTGAAAAAATTATTGAAAATTAAACAAATTCAAAATGGCCAAAAATTTAAATATAGCCAAACCAAAAAAGTTTATAGACAAATGTTTTTTCAAAAATGCTAGATTTGTCAAATTTGGCCATAAAATGAGCAAAATGGCAACCCCAGAGTGAGAAAAATCTACCCTTATAGATTGAATAGAGCGGTGGTTCTTGGAATTTAACTCAGATTCAGTGTAAGAGATAGACAAGCGACATTGCATGGAATAATTAACTGATGCGAAATATCCCTCCCCCCCCCCGGCATGGACCGATATAATTTATTTATTTAGCGTAGATTAATACGGAACAGGTCAAAGTTCAATCTTCTGACCTCTACAGTCTACTTGGATTAGCCATTTGATCTGATTATCACTTGTCTCGGGTCACCAGGGTCATGAAGTTAGCTCATGCATACCTCACCCTCTGATTATACACTTGCCATTTCTTTTAATTCAATTAATAGATTGGCAGAAATTATCTGAGTGAATAAAACTTTTGGCCAAGTTTTCGTCAGATTATTAAAAAAAAAACAATCCGGGATATAGGATTTAGAAATATATTTTTCAAGCTTAGTTTGGCCAGGCACAAGTCCTAAATAGTTGGGCACCCTGCGAAGATTGGACCCATTACTCTATTAATGGCTTGCGAGACTAACCTCACTACCAATGCTCCACGGCTAGCAACCTGCACGTGCACACACACACACACACACACACACACACACACACACACACACGCGGGCACACACATTTTCAAGCATGTGAATGAATATTCATATGAGTGGTTAGCCTTGTTTGAAGATACCGAGGAAAGACCTTAGAGTAATGCCTTAAGGACGGGGTCTTTTTTTTTATTACAATAATCTGCTGATAACACTATCCAAAGGATATAAAAGATAGAACAATATACATTCATAGTTATAGATTCGTCGTTATGTTATCAAATTCATTGTTATAGATAAGTTTACATTATAAATTAATTTTTAATTTGTTTTAAATGGATATTTTGGATCGACTGGTTTTGAAAATAAAATATCTGTGATAATATCAATAAGCAGCTTTCTCTGAAATTCATATTGGAAGCTTTGATTAGTCTGGCCCTAGGTCACAGTAGTGAGGTACCCAGTGAGGACCAGATTCACTACGCTGGTCTACGGTAAATTTTTGCAAACCATCACGCTAGATATGTAGATATTCAGTAATCTTAGCTTAGACAAGCAGTATCCTTACTATTCCAGGGTCCTGTTCAACCTTTCCAGTGTTCCCACGAGACAGAGAAAAGTTTCGCATGTGGACACATATGCCGTTGCATTTTATTTATCTTGTGATAATTAATCGTTGATAAATGTTCATAACACATTATGACTCTTAAAAAAAAATCAAAAATACTCATTTTTGACAGTTGCGTCAAAGTTAAACGCCTCTTGGTTATTTACAAGACATTGTTTACGTTGTTCAGTCAGAAGTTTTTGATGTGTCTCTTTTTCCTCCGTGAGCCTCATTCTTACTTTCCAATTTCAGTGTTTATTTTCTATTTGAGTTCATACACATTTGGATAATTTCATAAACAAGACCTAAATCCAATATGTACGAGGGAAAGTTGTTTTTTGAAGGAGGGGGGGAGACCCTCGAAAATGTAATTTTTGAAAAAAAGTTCCCCGGGGACGAGTCGAAGAATTAAATCCCACTTAGGCTATCCTCAAGGCCACAAAAGAGGCAAACATTGAAGATTGGACTCACTACACATACGAATTAGCCTGCGAGACAAGCTTTTTTCACCATTCCCCTATGGAAAGTACCCTGGGTATTTACTAAGCGTAGCTTTGCCTGGTACAAGGCAGTGAGTATAGAGCGCCCAGTGTGAATCAAAATCACTACAATTGCCATGGTCAGTCAGATTAGATTCTTCACGGTCTTCGTGTCACAAATCCATATTCAAAGCCTTTCCTCTCTACCCCCTCCCTTTCAACATAATTGTTTCAAAGCGTTACAAACAGGCGGACAGATGGACACGTTGCTTATTATGATATAGGAAAAGTATGACAGACGATTGGACACGTTGCTTATTATAATATAGGAAAAGTATGATAGACGGTTGGACACGTTGCTTATTACAGCATAAAGTACGATACTTCACTTTTACAAACGAACTACATTAGTACCGGTTTCTTCCTGCTATCCACAAGGGCGTAACAAATCTGTCTCCATCAGTTTATACGTCCCTAAAGTAAGACGTTCTATGTCTGCTTGCTCAATGTCGAAGCTTCGTTCATAGTCTACGGTGATTGATATAAGAAGGCTTGAAATACGACAGTGTGCTTGACCACTCAGCTTCACACATTTTCCAAGTGTTCTTTCCAAGCGACAGACAAAAAAATCTTTAGAGCAACTTGCCCTCAACCAGCAGCGGGGTCTGGGGATGGTCAAAAAATTTTCCCATATGACTTAATGATAATTGATTCCTCTTCTTCTTTTGGGGGGTTTGGGAACGGTCAAAAATCTTCCCATATGAATTAATGATTGATTATTCGTTTTGGGTGGGGGTCTAGAAATGGTAAAAAAATATTCCCGTGTAAACTAATGATAATTGATTCTTCATTTACGCCGTTTCGACACACGAAAGATTTCGTAGAAATGTTCTACATTCGGATAGCGAGGGAAACCTGTAATTGTTCTTCCACTTTTTTTTTTCGATAAGAATTTTAGAAGGAGAAAAAAGCGATTAACCAGAAAATCAACAGGTATCCACTGCTTTTTGTTATACGTCCTATTTTCCGAAACCTCCCACCACCGTAAGCGCTAACGACTCCGCCCGGCATACCATCATCACCATTTTGGGGGTTGGGAACGTTCAGGAATTCTTTCGATGTAACCTGATGGTAATTATGCCATTGTAACTCACTAGTATTTATTCATTTCGGATAATGGCAGAAAACTGCCAATTTTTTATAATATCCTTTATACTTGTACGATCACGAAAACTGATTCGGCCTTGCTTGTTGACCAACGTAGTTTCGAACTTCCCACAGGCTATTGGGTCAGTGATTGAGTCAGAGTGAAAGCCAGAAGTTTCCAGGCAAATAGACAGGTTTCCGCAACTTGTGATATTGTTGTAAGACTATCTCTCTACCCTAAATTTGACATTGTGCTTAGTTATCCTGGTGTATATATATCCCGAGGTTTCTATTACTGCTGGTCATGTCCCGTAGATGTATTTCAGAAGTTTACTCGGACATATGTTATGAAAAATTAAGTGAATGAGACTTCCTCGGCTTTTTCAACCACAGACAATGACGTCGTCATATTATGAAAATTAGTTTGCATTAGATGACAGAACAGGGAACACGTTGCGGGTGAAGTGATCTGCAAATACTGCGTATCTCATCTGTCCAGGGAGAGATGTCTAATTTGGTTCTTAAAGGTATTTAGTAAGAGAATAGTTTACTTTATCCAATAAATAAAATTCAAAACTATCTTGGCTTTTCATAGTCGTATGATCTTTGGAGAACGATTGGGCTTCACGTTGAATTTTTAGCCACACATTTTCATCAGGTAAGTGTTGAGGTATACTTTATATGGTTTGGAAGTCTGGTCCCGAAAATGTAATACGTTTTCTTGTATCAAGTCTAGATGTAAGCTGTATTTTAGCGCATAACTCTTATGGAGCCCCATAGGGGGTTCAAAGTGCACCCTTTTTAGTTTGTCCTTCTACATAGACTCTTTCCTTGTATATCTTTTACATAGTAATTTTGATTTCCTTTCATCAAAATTTCGGATTGATACGAATCTTGTTTTCACTTAACCTTCGCTTATATTGCTTCATATACAGCAGATCTGAAAATAGAATATGTCCATAGCAAAAAAAAAGTGTAAGACGTGCTTGAGTGAAACGGGATCAAAATTCGTGATTTGCTTGAAAATTGGTCTGTAAAGATTGTACAACCTTGATGAGAAAAAAGGTTAAATTTCGTTGACCATTCTAATCCAGGATAATATTTCGTTTCAAAACTTCTGATGGTTATACGAATCCCTGACCACAAGACTAGTATAAGGATTATATCAACATCGATGTCGAGCGTTTCTTTTGCGTTTGTGATAAAAGATGAAACCATCCAGTCTAAGTCTTTCGAATTTCAGTGTTGTTATTCATTCGCCTCCTCACAAGGGCAGAAGGTGACACAAGGTCAGAAGGTGATACAAGGTCGAGTTTAATGCAGTGACTTCTACGCATGTTTGGATGGTTCTAGAAATAGTCTTCTTTTTTTCTTGTACTTAATTGATTAATCTAGAAACCAAAGGCTTAAACTTGGGGTCTGCCAGAAAAATTTCCTCTACAGAAGAGGTCCTTAGGGTTTCAAAGTTTCGAAATCATTGTTCTAGAGGACTGAAAGTTACTCCAAATTAAATCTACAAAAAACTTCTTTTTTTTTCTTTTTTTACGTTTTAAGTGAAAGGTGGAATTCATAGTCTCAGTTTATGCTTAACTGATCACTATTTTGAGCTCGCCTTTTTCTTTTTTTTTTTTTTTTTTTGAAAATTTAGACTTTTTAGTGATCACTGCCCAAGCAAAAGGCGAGTGAATTTTTTTTTCAATTATATTTTGATTCATCATGCCCAACGGCGTGCTGTTGAAGGGTGTTGGCCATGTAACAGTTTCTATTGAGTGACTAACCAAACCTGACCATTATTGTATTCATAGTCCAGTGACTTTCCTTTAACTTAACTTTATAATCCCTGAAGACCTGCGATATGGGTTTATAGCTGAATTGACGCGTAACTGGTCACGACAATCACCTAACAATGTCTGAACGTTGACACGTTTTTAGTGACGCTTGGCATATTTATTGCGGAGTTCAACACGTGTGTCCAACACTGAAATCCAAGGTGATCAACGCAGGAAATGACTGGGGCGATAATCCGTGTTGCCGAAATAGAACGGACTAAATGCACACCGGACGTTGATGGTCAAAGAAACTGTTTCTCTACCGGCATGCAACACCTGATTTCCGGTGACTACTTCCTGCTTAAAAAAATTCCATTCTTACACCTGTCCCCAGTCCCTGTATGCAAAGTAGGTACTGCAAACACCGATTACAAACACAAAAAGGAAATAAACAAACCAACAAAATATAAGTGGTCCTAACACATAACTTTCCACTCAATGTTCTTGACTCCAGAAATGAAACGTTGATTCAACGATGCGTGAATTAATTTAAATGACCAGATGAAAAGTTCCAGACGCTGAGCGACGGGCATGAACTTCCACCTGAAGGTGTTTTGATTCAATCGGAGAAGTTTCCTCTACAGCTCGAAAATGGTGCTGCAACCACTCGAAGGAATGTTCGTTTTCCCATATCTGGAAAGTAACACCAGAAACAATGGTGAGTTGGATGACGACATCTACTCCAGACCCACCAAGGCTATCGCTTCCACAAAGATCAGCCTTCTCATCAAACTGAGGCTTTAAATTTTAATTGTTTCCGCCGATCTGCATGGAGATCCACCTTTGCTATATCCAAGGGACTTGACGCGTTCCCTCAATAATGTTTGTGCGTCATTCTTGGGGACAGGGAGGCTTCATTTCTAATTATTACCTGCCACTGATTAATGGAATCCACGTAGCTTCACTACAGTGTGTACATCTTAATCTAAAATTACACACCGTGGTAGGAATAGAAAATATCTTTTGAAAATTTGAACTTTTTCAATGATCACTGCACAAAAAAGCGAGAAAAGTGACTAATTCATTTTTTTTCAGTTTTTTCAATTGATTACACCAACTATAGAAAAAAAATCTAACCCTAAACATAATTCCTAATCCTGGAAAAGGGGTCGAACGACATAAACTTGACAAATCAATTCCCACTTGTTATGAATTTTTATGTCCAATTGGGATTAACGAAGAAATCCCAATCCGCAAAGTCATGCTATAACTTGTAATTTTTTCTTCGACAGCATTAGTCTCTTCTTCGGACAAAGCTGTGAAAGTCTGACAACTTGACTGATCAAGAACCAAATTAAAAAGCAAAACTGTAGTTACAGTTGCTGTTACAATTTAACCCCGAACTAACACAACGAATTGAGTTTTGTAGGCGACGAAAAACAGAAAATGCAACTTGATCTTTTTTTCTATTTTTTTTGGGGGGGGGATGGATAGGGGGTCTGTGCTTCGGAATAATGGACGTCAGTTTTTGTAGGGTACCATTCAAGAGTCTTCGATTCCTTTCCATTAATCAGAATTCCTGGTATCGGTGCCTCGGGTCTAATCCAGTGTATTGCTTACAGCGGATAATAGGGTCTAATCTAGGCCTTCAGTCTTATCTGATGAATTGTTTATCGCGGATAATAGGGTCTTATTAAGACCTTGGGTCTAATCTAATGATCTGACCCAAACCCTTACCGTATATAGTCGGTTCTAATCAAGCCCTTGAGTCTAACTGAATAAATCGTTTACAACGGATAATGGGGTCTAATCTAGGCCTTGGATGCAATCCAATGAATTGTTCACAGCGGATAATAGGGTCTAATCTTTAGTCTAATCTAATGAATGAAATTCAAAATTAATCGTCAGCTAAAACTTGACGAAAAACAGACTCTTGTAGATCTGTGTCCAATAAAACATTCAACGTTTTATAAATGTTCAGCTTCTTCGCTCTAATGCTTTACCAAATGTTTTCCATGATGTTTCCAAGCTCAATAGCATTATTTAGATCGATGGAGTTGATATTAGGATTTACAACAGCATAATTACGGAAACGGAGATCAATTTGCTACATTTTCCCTTTTTTCATTTTGAATTAACCTACATAAAATGGAATATCACCGAGTTCCTCTAAATTATTGGAGCCAAGACAACAAGCCCCTGTACTACAACAGGACAGCATCAGCATCAAATTTAGTAACAAATAAGGCAGACGACAAAATGGGAGGTAATTAAAGGGACGTAATTGAAATCCACTGTTAAGTTGATGATTTTAATCCAGATTTAAATATTTTCGGTTGCGTCTATATGTCAGAAATTGCAATTTAGAAGATTTTTTCATAAAATGATATTTTAATTAATTCATTGTTTAATCTATTTTAGATGTCAACCTGACAATAAACTATGCATCTTTATCGTAGTGATCTTTCAGTGGGAAAAGGTAATAATACCAATTGATAGAAAGAAGTAATTGATAAATAATTGTAGTAGGTTTTCTCAAATAAAATGCAACATTTTATTGCTTTATAAATCTACTTTACCAAATTTAAATTTCTCTATTTATAAAAATTGTAACTGAACTGCAAAATGATATTTGTGTGCATGACAAACGTTTTCTGGTACCATTTAGGAATGTGTATGTAGCCACACTTCGTCTACAGCACGTGGCCTCCACCCCAACGTTCAAAATCTGCACATTTTGCCTTTTCCACTTGATTAGTTTATTGTTATGAACAAACATTGGGAATTAACTTTCATCATAATCATCATCATCAGTCTGTTAGCGTCCATCGTTGGATATGGACTTTCCCAAAGATTATCAAGACCTCTCTATCATGGGCATCGCGGAGCCAGCACTTTCAAAATTTATCTAGCTTGTCACACTATCTTACCTTATGTCGCCCACAGTCTCACACCTGATCTCTGGGGATCCACGTTGTGAGACGTGATGTCCAGCAGTTGGCTGACATTCTTACATCATGTTCAACCCATTGCCATTTGGGTTTTCTAACAGTTTCTATGATATCTCGGACTCCTGTCTTTTCTCTGATATACTTGCTGTCTTGTGATCTCTCCAGGTGAGGTTGAGCATGATTCTTTCATGTTCTCAATCTGAGGGTCAATCTTTTGGTTAGGTTCCTTGTTTCAGCTCCATATGCGACTATCGGTCGTATACCCTTCTTTTTAGGACTAGTGGGATTTTCTTGTTTTTGAAAATCGAGCTTGCTCAACCGAAAGTTTGCTAATCTAGTGTGATTCTTCGCTTTATTTCTTCTTCTTTTGATGACTTCAAGGATTCTCACTGTCCTAGGTAGATGTAGTGGTCTACTTTCTCCAGTTCTGCATTTTGGATTTTGATCGTCGTGTCTTTGTCGCAACATGTTTGTTGTACATGACATTTGTTTGGCTGAAGTTCAAGTGGAGGCTAACTCTCTTGGATGCTCCATTTAGTTTGTCTAACATTATTTGGAAATAGTGAAGGTTCTCGGCAAAGAGAACGATGTCGTCAGCAAACCTGAGGTTACTTAGATATTCTCCGTCTATCCTGATCCCTTTGCGTTCCCCTTCTAAGTTTTGGAAGATCATCTTGTCAGTCTCTACGATAATTATACCTGTATACAGAACTCAACACTACGGAAGTACTTTCGAGTTTTTGTACAAAAATGAAATAAAAAGGAGACAAATAAACTTATGAATAAGGGACGATTTGTTGCCAAACTTTGGTATTCATCTGAAATGAATCTGTAATATGTTTTTTCGTCAAACAGTGGTTGAAACCAACTTTTCAAACAAATTTAGTTTGTAGGACAGTACCAACCAGACACAACCTTCAAGTTTATCTTTTACAACCACCTTGATTGTTTCTCTTGGTGAATCGATCCGATAGATTTTGCAACGTTGGTTCAGATCGTGGCAAGGATGGATTGTAAGACGCTGTTAACGAAAGAGAATATCTGCATGTTCAGAGAATGAGTGCAAAATAGATTCTCTAATACCATTTCCCGAATCATGTCTTTTATAAAGGGGGAAATCATCATCATCATCATCATCATCATCATCATCATCATCATCAGTCTTTTAGCGTCCGTCGTTGGACACAGACCCTCCCCAGGATCCGCCTTATTCCTATCATGGGCGTCGCGTAGCCAATATTTTCTGAATTAGTCTGGTTCATCTTTCCATCTTGTATTCTGTCGGCCTCGGTTTCGCACCTTATCTTCGGGGATCCATGTCGTGAGTCGTGATGTCCATCGGTTGTCTGCTATTCTTGCAACATAGCCTGATGTTAAATAACTAATTCGTGTGAAATAAACAGAGACTTTTGTATAAAAGTGTATTCTTTTTATGCATTGCACGCTTGGGTGATCATGGCTCTCACCATGGAAAAATTCCTTGCAGTGTCAGTGATCTTTCATACACTTAGTTTTGTCACTTTGTCCGTATATCATTTCTTTACTTTTACTCTTCGATACAGCCTTGCAATGTATGCCATATACGCTCACAGGGAAGGAAAAATAAACCAAACATTTTCCATCATATAAAAGATATAGAGAACATAAAGGCGCATATTAGGGCCAAACTGGCTAGGAGAAAATTTGGGAACATGGCCAGCTGTGGGAAGCAGTCAAAGATAGATGGACCAACATTGATGTAGAACACTGAAAACAAATATCAACCGAACGGCTCAATTTTCAAGAACAAGGGAAAATCTATCCCGTACTAAAACGTGCTCTGCACACCAACATCTCACGCTTTGTTGAATAACATTTTCAAATGTTTCCCTTATAGTTGTTAGAATGAATGATCAATTGGAAAATAATTGATTAAAAAGATCTTGGTTCATTCATTTTGCCCTGGAGTGTGTGATAATGTAAATTCTTGACAAAAAACAAAACGTTTCCCACGTCACTTATTTTCATTTTTCTTAATGGAAGAAAAAGCCGATGGAAAACGAATCTAATTCATGTCAATTAACCAAATCCTTTCTTTTCTTCTTTACAGGTTACTATCATCGATTGGTGTAAAGATGAAGAGAGGGAGCCCAGCTATGTTATGGTACATATTCAACAGTTTCATGTTGCAAGAACTTTTTGCTTCAACTTTTTTGAACAAGCCACACAATTTTCAGTTGCTTCCGGGCACATCTCTAAAGCGATTCATCCCGAGCAGTCCCATCTTACCAAACAGTGGACATGATGCCCGCGGTATCATCACTATCAAACCCAGAACAAGACCTCGCACGAAATTGCTGCGACTTCTGGGCAAAGACTTCGACCCCAGTGTCATGTCGGTCACAGAGCCGGATTACCGAGGGACGCCGCTCAAATACCTCAATTATTCAACCGATCTCGAGATGAAGGCCGCCATTGAAAAATTGAACATCAGTTTGTCCCACAACGATGATAGCCCAATTGAACTCGAGCCCAAGGTCTTGGAGGCCATCAAGCGATGGTTGGTCAAGAAATCTTCGTGTCCTGTCCAGTATCAATGGGAGAATTTAGGGGACTATTTCTGGCCGCCTTGGATACGCCAGGGAAGCTGCATTGACAATGGAGCTTGTTCCTGGCCCCCCGGCATGCATTGCGTTGCAGCCGAGAGCAAAGTCATAAGAATCTTCCGATGGAATTGCAGGAACCGACCATGGAGGTCACAGTCCAAGAAACCCCAAAGTACGAGCCGGAAATTGAAGAAAAATTCAGGTCGAAAAAGGCGGAAGTTACGTCATCGATGTAAATGGGAAAAAACCTACTATCCAATTGTTGATGAATGCTTTTGTTCCTGCTAGAAAACACTCTCTTAACTACAGTAAACTCTCGTTGTAACGGCACTATTCGAAGAAACGCGTGTTCTAACGGCACTATTTAATGACACACACGTTCTGACGGCACGTTTCTATACTCTCTCAAGACTATTGTCGGAGATTAGTTTGCAGCACATGGAGATATCAGTGCATTAATTCAAAAACTAAAACTAGTAGACCTTTCAAATAGATCTGCCACAAGTAACAAAGAGACCTGAAAAAAATCAACAGACAAGTCTTATCAATTAACGATAAGCTCACATATAAATATATATAATTCAGCCGTTATAACGGCAAATTCGTTATAACGGCACTCTTGAAACTCTTAGGGTGTCGTAATAATGGAAGTCTACTGTATTGTAATTAATATAATCCCTCTTTTGAAACTTGAAAAAAAAAGACTTTCAATTATGAAAGAAATAAGAAAAAAAAAGAGACGAAAATCTTTTGAAGACGAGACGATGTTGAAAAAGAAGCATCGGACCTTATATGAACATACGAACAAAACCGACATAAAACCGAGTAAGAAAACGAACGCAAGGGCGATAACCCATGCCAAATCTACATCCTATTACGATAAAAAAAAGTATCAAGTGTGAATTTGGCGGCAAACATGACCAAGTTAACAAATCCTTGTCATATTCTGCGTAAATTTTGAGACTAGTTGTTGTCACATATGAAATGTCGTTTTTTACAGCAAGATAAAGGATGATATAAACAACAAAAAAAGTAAATATTCAATTTTTTAAAAAATCTGACCCGTTTGAAGCAATAACTTTCTTCCTACGATCCTCTTACGATATGCCATCTCTATAAAACTTCTCAATGTTTAGTGGAGATAAATTCGATAAAAGAACGAATTATGACTTCCTTATTGATGAGCCTTCCTCTAACGGATATGATGTGCAAAATGCTTGAAATAAAAGGATGATGATCTGAAGGAGAAATATCGGGTGAATATTGAGGATGCTATGTATCCCGATTCTCTAAGATTGGACACAGTCACCCAAGAGGTATTGGGTGTGGCACTACCATGAGGCATTCATTCAGTTCATGTGAGGCCCATTTTTCTGATATTTCAACCTTTCCTATTGCCTTGAGATGACATGACATGGTCGTTGTTAAGTTCTAAAGTCTTCTGTGAGTGCTGGACTGTAGTTCGAAGGTCATTAGCCACTGCCGTTGATAATTTTTCATTATTAAGAGCAGATTAGTGCGTCCTTCGGGGTTCATTATTGGTATCCATATTTCCAGACCTAAACCGATTGAAACAATGTTGAACAATGCAGATTGCAGTAGTGTGATCAGTTTCAGCAGTATTATGTCCTAATATGAAATCCTACTTGAAAGTCAGCCTTGAGTAGACACCATTGCTCTTAAGGGCTCAAAATATTTAACTTGAAAGTGTACTTGAAAATTAGTCTTGAGTAGACACAATTGCTCTTAAGGGCTCAAAATATCTAATTTGAAATCGTACTTGAAAATCAGTCTCGAATAGACACCATTGCTCTTAAGGGCTCAAAAATAAGTTATACAATGTACTTCATCTCTATCTTTCAAAAATGTAATTATATTAGTAAATCTTTCACTTCTAGCAATATTCTTGATGATGTAGAAAAAACGATGCTTCATATGTAACAATCTAAAACTATTGTACAGAGATTGTTTTGGACTTGCGATGTTGATTTTATCACAACTATTTTGTACCACTGTAGTCTCCATCCTTCCCAAGGTTTAAATTTCTGAAATCTCTTCGAAGGGCGTCTGACGTACCAGAAAAGCAAGGAATAGGAACAATATACCTTCTAAACCAGTGTTTCTCAAACTGTTTTGAATAATGTATTCCCTTTGAAATAATTTTCAGCCAAGTACCTTCAAACCAACGCAATTTTTTATAGACATTTTTGAACAACAACCTTGTAATAAAAAAAAACCCACCAAAATAATGCCTTTCAAATGTTTAGAATCCATCTCAATTCATGACGAACCAAATATTTGTCATCGTGCAATAACACTAAGAAGTTGTTGAAGTTGCATTGAAGTGGGTCTTTCAATAGGTTCCACTCCAGTAATCAAACACTTACCTTTTTCATTGAACTTATAGTATGATTATTACAGGAATTATCTATGACTGATATTTTTTAAAATTATCATTTTAAAAAAATCTCACGTATCCCCTTAAGTACTACAAAGTACCTTTAAGGGTAATTGTATCTTCATTTGAGAAATATTGCTTTAGACGGGAAAAAAGAGTTCGTTCGGAATTCTCTGAAGGTTACTGAATGCGACTGAAACCTGGATAAGTCTGGAGGGAAGATTGGCCGAAAAATTGGAATTAGAACAGTAAAAACGAGGATCATATATCAATATCAATCATATATCAATATCACGAACAAAAAATTATATAAACTCAGGAATTACGATTCAACTTTTCCACAACGAATAAAGCAGACGATAATCACGGCATAAAAATGACAAAATATGTAAACGAGACTTTGAGATTATCAACATACCAACTTTTGTTCGGACAATCTGAACACTTCTCCTCATCTTTGATACAAGCACAACGTTTCGACCGATTCATTCTACGGCCATCTTCAAAAGAATCTCTTTCCTTACAGATATTAGCTTTTACACCAGAAAAGGTCCTTAGAATGATTCGGCTGAAATATTGCGGTTACATCGGAGAGGGAAAGAAGATTTCAGATTGTCCAGAAAAAAACTTGGTATGTTATGACTTACCCCCTCCCACTTTAGTGGCTAAGAATATTTCAATACTGTTTGACACGAAGAGAATATTTTCTTCAAATCTATCTCTGTAATAGTAAAAGTCTGATTCTGTTTATCTGATGGTGACCTCTAAGTAGCCGAAACGGTTCATAGTAGTTAGAGTTATTGTGCCCCTAAAATGCACTAATTTAGAGAATGCAAAAAATTCTGGTTTATTTGCAGCTCAATGATATTAGTGTGGGGTCTGCATTCGCATCAACCGTAATCTATATATTATGGACCGATTTGTCAAAGGCTATAACTATCAAATGCTAATCGTAGAGTAGCTTCCCTTATTTATTTATCTACTTGCAAATGCGTGAAAAAAAAATCCGAGTTCATTCTGGTCACATCGGATTGCGCTAATTTCCTCTCAAAGGGTGACCCAATGGGTCACATGTTCGCTTAGGACTTTTTTCAAAATGTGTTCTGTCTACGATATTTAGTCACATTTTCACATTTTTTTTTTGTTTTTTTATCATCATTTGTTTACTTGTTGAAGATTTTCTTCCTTTTCTTTGCATTTTTTTTGTGTTTTTGTGGGTTTCTTTTTCTTTTTTGTTGTTTTTTTTAAAGAAATATATCTTGTTGACATATGGACGCTTGGAGTTTCATCCAGTGTTTAATAGTATTTAAAAAATTTTAAAAAATAGCCTTGACAGATGCTGATATGAAAGGGTTACTCTCAGCACGATTTGTTGGACAGATACCAAAAGGCTTAGCTTCAAGATACGGCGTTTAGTCTTGACTTTGGATTCCTTCTTCGTCAGATATGGAGTCTTTTTTTTTTGTTGTTGTTTTTGCTTTTTGTTTTTTTTGTTTGTTCCTTTTTTTTTTTTTTTCTTCTTTGAGGTTTTTAGAGGATGAACGTCAGTGTACATTACAATTTCGCAGACATCACATACACACATAAACGCCACACACAAACAAGCTCCTACTTCCATACACACACGCGCGCGCGCACACACACGCACACACACACATATCTAGAAAGAATCGAACTTATCATTCTTGTAATAGTCTGTGAAAGGCATGAATCCATCTCAGCCCCTGTTTCAAACGTCATGGACCAGAGATGAAGGGTAAGGCCCATTACCCGTCCACCAAATATCCTTACTTAGGGAAAGGAGACATATGTTCAACACTTCGACGGGCATGGTAAACCGGGATGGATTATGATAGATAGCTCAAATGAAACCCCAAGCGCGAAGCGACAATGTTTTGTTTTGTTTTTGTTTTTGTTTTTTTCTTAATATTCTTATTGAACAGATAGTAAAGGTCGAGTTTAGCATTATAGCTACATTGTAAATGGAACTCATCTCTAAAAACCTTGAAATTACATCGTTAATTCTTATTTTGAAACTATAGCGGTAACCAGGGTCAGGTTTTTTATCATAGTTGAATCGTAATTAGAACTCTCCTCTAAATACATGAGAAAAAGGTATTTTTCGTAAGATAAAAAAAGCACTTCGAAATATATTGAATAAAAAAAAATACGCTTCCTGTCTTCATCTTGTGAGAATCGGTAAAAAAATTATATGCAGGGGGGGGGCTTGTGTACATCTAGTATTTTTGATAATATTAACGGGAGAAAAGGGAGGAAAACCAAGTGATATAACTTGGAAATTTTTATCTGATGCTTCACGCCTGAAAAAAGAGTTTTAATAATCTGAGAGACTACAATCATAAACATCTCTCTAACATAGGTGCATGAGGCACAATATCTTTATCTAAGATTACTAAACATTGCTCTGTAGTAAACACCCCAAAATTAAATTTAGTTAGATATATACGAATACTTGGCCTAGTCTGATACAATGTCTTAGAGATATTACTAACAGTAGACCCATATATATATATATATATATATATATATATATATATATATATATATATATATATATATATATATATATATATATATATATATATATATATATATATATATATATATATAATGACCACCTACACACACAAATGGTGGTGGAAGTCTTCAATGGAAACCCTTCAATTGGTTCATCACGACCTATTGGATGTTCTCAGCAGTTCGCAAATGGTGACTGGTAACCACAAATTTTTGATTTTTTGGAATAGGAACTAGCCACAGGGACTCAGATCAGGGGCAAGCTTCCACAGGGGCTTTCTTTTGGGCCCATAACTCGTTCACAAAGTCAGCGATCTCAAACCGGACACGAATGATCTTTTTTCTGTGTCGTTCAAGAACCTCACGGTAGTACGTTTGATTGACTGTCTTTCCTTGTGGAACACAGTATGAATAACATTTCGATGATCACAAAAAAAAAAACAAATGAGCTGCCTCTGTGCCATTCCTCACTTTGACCCTGGGTTCCTTGGTCATACCCCCAAATCCATGTTCCGTTGCCTGTCATAACATGTTTGACAAAATCTGGGTCATTTGTTTTTAAATCAAAACCGAAATCCGTGGTCATCATTTGAAAACGCCCAACAGGTCTTGACGAACCAACTGAAGGCAGTGTCAGTTGAAGACTTTCAGCGCTATTTCCGGAAGTGGGGATAGCGTCTGCTTCGGTGTGTGTCCCCCTCCCAAGAGAACTATGATGAAAGGACAAAAATTAATTTGTGATTAATATGATAAATAAATATGATAAATCCACAGATACAATTGCACAATCAATCTCTCTCTCCCTATCTCTCTCTATCTCTCTCTCTCTCTCTCTATATATATATATATATATATATATATACATGTATATCTATATATATATATATACATGTATATACATATATATATACATATATATATATATATATATATATACATATATATATATATACATATATATATATATATATATTATTGCATATCCCCATCTATATATATATATATATATATATATATATATATATATATATATATATATATATATATATATATATATATACATATTATTGCATATCCCCATCGCACTAAAAGAGTAAAGTCAGTAGGCACATCCTGACGCCTGCAGTAAAATGCCCCTTTCTGTCGATGCGGAACGAATAAATACCGACAGATATTCATTCATTTTCTGGAAATCCTCATAATTCAAAAGCCTTGCTATCCGAAAGGTCTCAATTCATTCTTATTGGAGGAGATTTTTCTTGCATTCGTAAAAAAACAAACAATGAACTCTAAAGATGATGATCAGTGAATATATAACAAAATATTTATTTATTTATCGAGTTATTTTAATCCCTTATTGGTTGTCCAACTTGATACGAAAACAGTTCTGTGTTTTGTTTGAACAAAGCATTTTTATATGCTCAATTCCCTCACGGATAGAAAAATGGGACTCGACTGAATAATTGAGAACATACAAGTAAACGACGACGAACGGTAAACTCTGCAAATATTTGTTGTAATAATACCAATTGGATATTTTGAAGTTTGCACAATAATCAATCGGTTTGAACTGTGTTTAGATGAACATTTTATTTACATCGACTAAAATACATCGCAATTCGACTGAAATATTTAAAAAATGTAAAATAAATAAAGATGTTTTGACGATATTTTGTGTTTTGTTTTCATTGTATCTTGGAAGTTTGGGCAACAGCCTCCATAAGCCATGAAAAAAAAAGGCCAGACTAAACTTAGCTTGGGAAAAAGACGGCCGCGTTGTGAGCCCGATAGTTTTGTATTTCCCGAGAGCACCAGAGATCGATGTCTCTACCTGGAATTCTGAATGATGATTATTTGTTATATTGGTCCCATATACTTGGGATCAGGGTGAAAAGGCATGACAATAAGAGGGCGCTACTAGGCACACTTGCTCATAGGGAGGTACAAATGATGGAAAAGAAAATCCGTATCAAAGGTTGTTGTGTTCGATTGAGAGGACGCAAGACAGAAACATACACTAACAATTAACATCAGACTGGAAAGGGGCATTTCATTGTTAGTGAAAACAGAAGAACGCACACAGAAGGCATTGAAGTGATAAGAAGGATGAAGAATGAAAGATCTAAACAATCTTTTTATGGATGACAAGATAGAATCGTGAATTTTACGAAAACATGCATATTATATTTAGTACTGGGGTTTTTGGTCGTCAGGAATCTAATTGGTAATTATAGGTCCTGAGTAAGTTGAGGTTTAGTAAGCGGCAGAGGGTTGTTACTTTAGTGTAGAACATTTTTGGGGGGTTCGTCACGCAGCAAAATACGTGGGGAGATAACACAGGTGACCGATGGTTGTCCCATAATTTACCCTGGGGCCTCTTTGGCGTGTGATGTTGCCACAGGACATCAATTGATTATGATAACTAGAAGCGACCTGGGATTTGGGTTAGAATTTCGGAACCAAGA
The DNA here is from genome assembly GCA_963457665.1 of Thysanoteuthis rhombus. NCBI lineage: Eukaryota > Metazoa > Mollusca > Cephalopoda > Oegopsida > Thysanoteuthidae > Thysanoteuthis > Thysanoteuthis major. Next base: position 3,716,422 of record OY735222.1, on the reverse strand, counting down.
GATTTTAATCAGTATATTCAAAATCAGGGCACAGTGGTAGACACACACAGTAACCCTCCGTCTTTTAGAGAATGGTGGACGGAGAATACTCTGAAATAAGCATCCAGTATTGTGGAGAAAACAGTTGTCACATTCCTGACCTATCCGTCTTCTAAGTATACAGCACCAACAACTTCTACTGAAAAGTTGCAATAATAAAACCAGAACCTAATTGAAATTCAGGTTTGTCCGTCTGATGATATGCAGATTTGCTTGCTCTTTCCCAGAGAGTGAACTAACAGATACAACTGAGCCCTGTCAGCAACAAGCGAAGTCCCCGGCCAAATCAGTAAATTCCACAACTGGAGTATAAGGCGATTACTGTCAACTGTGAGCACCCTGGCTGCATTAAAATACAGAAGTTGTTTTACAAAGTTGAAAACAGCGTGCACAATTTTTGCCATAATCGAACTTTTAGCCCAAACATTTGGAAGGTACTTTAGGTCAGAATTCTTTTTTACAAGGCACAAAATCACTTTATCACACCTTGCTTGGAAAATAAGGCAACACAGTATTTCAATTCACCCCAACAGGGCTTGTGCCGGACTAGATAAGTCTAGAAAAAGACTGAGATAGTCGGGTATTTCCTCCTGGAACCGAATGTTGATGTCTGTACTCGAGGGAAAAAAAACTCATTTCAAAATTGGATTTTTTACGGTAGATCAACTCTCTACACTTGGAAAACTGGGAAACCTGATATTCCTACCCTTTTAAAAACAGCCTTGGAAGTTTTTATAAACTTTAAATGCACAAGGTTATTTCAAAAATGTAATTTAAGTTTCCAAAATAATTGTCGATTAGGTGAAATAAATAACAACTTTCAAATTTAAAAATTTTTTCTCGTAAAATATCTCTGCCAAACCAAATCATATTTGTTTATGCTTGTAAAACCACTGACGTAAGCGGTGACGTCAGCCAGTGTAGAGTGAGGATTTGTCCTTTTCAATTCGATCAATTCTGAGGTGCCCTATGTCTATATGATTCCAATCGTTTGCAAAACTAAACAAAGTTTGTTAAAAAAAAAAGGACAGCTGCCTTGTGGCTACAATAGTTTTGTGTTTCCCTTCGACATCAGAGGTTGATGTCTGGGCCTAAGAAAAAGTCAGATTTTAGAATGTAGCTTCTTATGGTTTGGACGCACGACATTTCCGTCCTCAGAACATGTCCTTGTGCCAAACAAAACAAGACTTTTTTTTTAATATTAGGGGCCTGTCTCATGGCTGACATCCCACTGGCTCTAGAAGGGAATCAGATTGGCCCTTTGAGTATTAAATTTAAATATTAAAACAAAGACCTACGAACCATAACAAAATGCCAATATCATATTGCCGAATGTCAATATCTTATTCTAAAAAGTACAATACCTTGAATATATATCCCGTGTAACTACTCAATTTTTCCATTCAGAAAGAACTGCTATTTGCCAGTGACAGAAAGAAATCTCCCTAAATTCCTGGTTGAAGATTGAGACAACGCTAGCTTTGTCTACCGTTCAGATACAAAAGAACAAGGGAGATAAAAAGGAGTTGACGTTTTCAAAATGCCCACATTATCAGCGTATGAAAAGAACACTCTACTGACACTAAGTGTCTAAATGATGATGATGATGATGGTGGTGATGATGATGATGGTGGTGATGATGATGATGATTCCTCTTCACTTATAAGATTGGACAACTCAATATCCCTACACACCCCAACATGGCCTTGTTCAATATTTACCAATGTTTCCCGGGACTGACACCAGGCTAAAAATATTATGGGCATTTACCAAGCTTTTCCAAATCAGTTTTAGGTCTATACCTTTTGCATACGTCAGCTCTCAACGACAGAGGTGAATAATAATAATGATAATAACAATAATAATGAAGAAGAAGAATAGATAAACAGAAAATGTGGCACTTGAAAACACAACCTATTCCTGTTATTATCGGAGTCCTCGGGGTGATCAAGAAAGGCACTGAAAAAACATCTCGCCAAAATTCCAAGGGACCCCTTCTCTTTGTGACATCCAGAAGTTAGTGTTTACGGACCCTGACCGAATACTGAGAATAAGAGCACTATCACCTGCTGTAAACTAACATAAAAGAGGACTACAACACCCACACGCAAAATAAAACTGGAAGAGGGGTAAGAATTGTGCATTACTTCAACCTTCTTTTGTCGTAAGTTGTTGGTAACGAGTTGGCATTCGATTGTGAAGGACAGAGATCGAGAATATTATTATTATTATTATTATTATCATTATTATTATTATTATTATTATTATTATAATGATGATGATGATGATGATGATGATGATGATGATGATGATGATAATAATAATAATAATAATAATAATGATAATTCCTCTCATCAAATTTCTGCTATTTAGCTTGGTCTCTTATATTTTTCTTATCCTCCAGTGGTATTCTTTTCTTATTTTCTCTTTCATTTCTTCCCGTTTCATCGCATCACATTCGAGAACGCCTTGGTATTTTTATTGTTGTTGTCCGGTAATTCGATTCCCTCCGCTGCTGTGAACCTTCCTTTGTGCACTACTGGAAGTGCTCATTTTTTACTCTAATCCGAACTCGATCCAAATGTCGTCGCTCTATTCTTCCATTCAAACGAATGAACACATGGTCAGTATCGGTGATAAGATACACAGGTCCATCACTTAGATGGACAAAGGAAGAGCTCCAATCAATGGACCGGCAATGGACCGTGATCACGGACATGGCTACGCAAAAGACACACGGAGAGAGAAACGGAATCGCTCATCATAGCAGCCCAATACAAATACATTGAGACAAACTATGTCAAGGCGAAAAACGACAGAAATCAAACACACAGCAAATGCCACCTACGTGGAGAAAGGGGTGAGACTGTAAACCACATAACCAGTGAATGTAGTCAACTAACCCAGAAAGAGTATAAAAACAGACACGACAGGGTAGCAACAGAGATACACTGGGAACTGAGCAAACGACAGGGATTCGACCATGCAGACAAATAGTATCAGCACAAACCGGAGACAGCCCAGAAGAATAGAAGCCACAAATTACTCTGGGAATTTGACATCCAAACTAACCACTCCCGAGCGAAAAGACCAGATAGTCGTGAACAAACGAAGGAGAACCAGCCAAACATGCCTGTGTCTGTGGATAATAGAGTAAATATGAAAGACAGTGAAAAACTAACGAAATAACAGGACCAGGGAATTGAAAACGGTGTCGAACATGAAAGCCAGGGTGATGCCAGTGAAATTAGATACACTTGGAACCGTACCAAAAACTGAAAACGAAATTGGAAGAACTGGAGATAAGCAGAAGGATTGAGACAATGCAGACTACAGCACTACTGGGGTCTGCATGAATACCAAGGAGAGTACTGGAAATATGAGATCTACGCCCCCTGGTGTTAGCAATAGCCTGACAGCCAGGAGAAACAGTATAAACCACAACGCTGCAGTGATAGGCGGGGGCGATACGAGAGGAGGGCTGGAGACCTAAAGTGACTTACTGTCACTCAGTCTTCAGCGATAACCACCAGGCAACTGGCGAGAAACTGTAAACCACAGCTCTGTTGTGGAGTGTGAGAGTGTGAAGAAGACGGCTTGAGACTTGGATGGACTTGTTGTCACTCAGTCTCCGGCGGTGACCACCAGGTAACTGGTGTAAAAATGCAAATTATAATAACAATAATAATGATAATAATAACACTAATCAGCCTATATACTGAACACCACTTACTGTAACGAAAGACATGTTTGATAAACTTATCAATAAACTTACAATATAGTAAAATGGTGAGATTTCGGTATAACTAGCACTTTTCTGAATGCGAGACCCCCACCCCCTAAATACTTTTAACGTTCTTGTCAACGACAGCGAAAAAACCCTGATAAGGCTGTTTACACGTCGCTGACCCATAAGGTCTTGGACCCAGCCGCTAGGCGCCGCTGCAAGCACGTCCTATAGGGAGATTCAGAACTGAAAACGGTGGTTTTTAAATTGTTATCGAATTCAAATTGAATTTAAACAAAAAAAAGCATAGATAGAGACACAAGTTTAGCATCGTGGTCGTTGTGCAAATGCATCAGGATGAAAGGAAATTGAACAACGCCTTGAATTATAGACTTAGTTATTCACTAATGTATTCATCTACCCTTCAATCAAAACCAGTGTACAGTTATTCCACGCTATTTGCGGAAGGTAGAGGTACCAGTGAGGCATGAATGCACTAAATCTGCAAATAATTCTTTTGCTGACCTCGCTTTCCGCCAAATACTACAAATTTTGTACCATAGACCTTTTGATCAACAAAAACTCCCAAACTGTAAATGTACAAATGAAAAATGAATTCAGTGAAAAATACTGTCAAGAAATAAACAGTCAATTTAGGAAAACCATAAATTTCATAACATTACAATACATTAAAAGTTGGAGGAAAAATAATATCCAAAATATCGTTCGACGAACCGGTTCGCGAATGCAAATACGTTCCAGTTCAGATGATTATCTACAAACGTTCTTCTTATTAAGAACTTGAATATTATTTCTATAATATTAATATATTACAAGTCTCAAGCGTTTTTGCCTAAAGTCCGTGGTAGTTTGTAGCGTTATGGATTATGACAAACCGATTCGCGAATGTTAATGAGTTGGAGTTTAAATGATTGTTAGTTGATAATTAGCAACAATCGTTCTTCCGATTAAGAAGTCTGTTGCATTATGGGTTTTTTAGAGTCCCCCTTTGGCTATGCAACTGTTTGGGTGCCTATCTCGTGGGCACCCCCTGTGTATTCTCGGAACCATAGATGTTCAAAGATTGAGAACTGAAGCAAAGAGTGATCTGTAAGTACCGTGTGGTATACTCTATCATTATCCCGTGTGTTGCTTGTTTTGTGTGGTTGGAATTGGTGTGGTCATTAGTAGGTTGGTATCCCTCGAGTTGGTGTGTCTGCTAGAATCGAAGCGACATCGATTCGGTTTATGAATAAAAGACAAGTTAGAACTTTGCATAATAAAAATCTGTTTTTATCTACTATATAATACAATTTCTCCAACAGGCTACATAAAGACTCTGAGCCGTTCCAGCTAGAAGAAGGAGTGAGACAAGGGGATATCAGCTCACCAAAACTCTTCCCAGTCTGCCTTAAGTTGATTTTCCAAAAATTGGAATGGGAACACAAAGGAATCAGGTTAGACGGAGAATATCTAAGTAACCTCAGGTTTGCTGACGACATCGTTCTCTTTGCTGAGAACCTTCACTATTTCCAAATAATGTTAGACAAACTAAATGGAGCATGCAAGAGAGTTAGCCTCCACTTGAACTTCAGCAAAACAAATGTCATGCACAACAAACATGTTGCGACAAAGACACGACGATCAAAATCCAAAATGCAGAACTGGAGAAAGTAGACCACTACATCTACCTAGGACAGTGAGAATCCAGGAAGTCATCAAAAGGAGAAGAAATAAAGCGAAGAATCACATTGGGTCGGCAAGCTTTCGGTTGAGCAAGCTCGACTTTTTAGAACAAGAAAATCCCACAAGTCCTAAAAAGAAGGGTATACAACTAATGTATCCTACCTTCAGTGTAGCTATAAACTATCCAACATCCAGTACCACGAGGTAGAATCGAAACCTTCGCTTCAGACTCAGAGGCTGACATTTTACCTCTGCGCGGAACTGAACGGTCAGTAGGACCGAACTAAGCTATGTATATTCACTTACGCATATGCACAGGCTGCCGATGCTGTGATTTAAACTACCCAGGTCACCCATACTGACGGAATGCTCCCTCAATGGGGCAACAAGCTCCCATTGATGTCTCACATCTGACAGGGAAAGGAAAGTCATGCCAAACCTACGACCTTAGAGCCTTGTTGTTATTCGCACTACCTCAACGGATCATAGCTTGCAAACCTTGAATTTGATGATTGGGGTCAGATGTGCACACTTCGCGTTTCAACTTAGAACCCCATCGCGAAGGCCACTTGGCTTTTCACGGCTAGGCCCCGCCGGTTCAGTACCTAAAAAGACACGGAGAACCCTACCCAATCTCCGTTCGCAGACCTAAACAGTTAGAATGTATTTTTTGTATCTAACCTGTCAGTAAAACATCATGCTTTAAATAAGATGAACAAATTTTTGAAAAGCTGGTAATTGATTGATCTGAAAAATATGAAAGTTGAGGCAGGGCTTCGAAACCTATACACAGTATTTTATTCTGTTGTCGTCCTTAAATTCTAATTTCATTCGAAAAGATGGTGTCTCACCAATCATTCAAGTGAGAATGGACTGTGAGCCTTGAAAATCGGCATTGAAATTTCCAGTTTTCACCGAGATTCGAACACCAACAACTGGTGTCAGATTCATCAGTAAACCACCAACTTGACTGAAGTATTTGCCATCGCCTAATCAGGTGCAAAGTCACATTAGAAGAGTACCTAATGGGGATTGAACTCACTGCATTAGCAAATTAGTCTGCAAAGCAGGCTTATGAAATATCACGCTACAGTTGGCGCCCCGTAAATTGTTTGAATATTGCATTATATAGATTAAACAAAATAAAAACGAAGATGATAACGGAAGAGATAAAAATGTTTTATCTTAAACAAGAATCAGTTTTTGTAAAATTTGATTATCAGTATACTCACGCAATATTAGATAACCTATTTCTATTAATATTCGAACCATCCTCATCTTGGTTGTTTTTCATACAACGTTTCGGCCGTTGTACTCTATGGCCTTCATCTGGTAGGTGTGGGGAAGTAACGAACTGAATAAAATAAAGGTGCTATTAAGAAATGGATGTATAATCCGACAGAATGGTTATAAATTGTATTATGTTATATTAAATCTATATTTGATATGATATCACGTCATTACTGGTGAATGTATCATTTGGCCTAGATTACGTCAATAAAATATGCATTTTTTTAGAGTAGCTTGTACATAAACTTTAGTCAAATATAACAGTGGAATATATGCAAAAGAAATACAGAGAAAGCAAGATGTTTTTCTATTAAAATATGCCTATTCAGTGATAAACAAAAGAGAATATTTGATAAACGAAAAAAAACATGCCTGTTACAAAACCTCGGTCGGACAAAATGATTGACAGTACACAGAATAATGAACATATGTAATTAAAACATGCTGAATGAAAAGAGAAGATAAAAATGTGGACATTGAAAAATCAGCTTCGATGCAAATTTAAAGGAATGTGAGAAAGGAGTTTTACATAATACTGATAGGCACGTTTGGACATTCGCAGGCTTGCTATTATACACAAGAAGCGGAATTAGTGCAGAGTTAGGACGCTAAAGGCTCTGAGCTAAAAAATAATTTGCTAATTGCTCATTTTTTTTAAAATCTTTCTGGGAGAACTTTTTGAACGGCAATCTAACTTTGTAGAAAGATGTGTCTGCGTTTATACTGAATTTATTGTAAATTTCGTATTCCTAAACTTGATGGAAAATATATAAAATCTTATTTTTGTTCAAATTGCAATTGGAAGGCACAATTAAATCTCTTTTTTTAATATCCAAATAAGGGAATTTTATAAATAAAACCCCGATATAATCCCAATACGTGAATAAACAAGGATTTTATGCGAGATAATTTGATGAATAAGAAAAAATTTTAATTATCCAACAACATGAAATGATTGTCCGAGTACTACACTGGATTCTTCGTGGTATTTCTCAGCTCAATTAGATTATCTGGCGATGCCCATCTCCTCTCCCCTAGACCAAACAGTATGGATTGATCCCTGAACTCACTTGATGGAAGAAGTTTGTTTTTCCAAAGGACATTAGTGCACAGAAACTACCTCAACCAGAATTTGAACTAGGTTCGCTGGTTTTATATTGTTAACCGTTTGGCAAAGTCTGCTCCTCAAGAAATTAGGAAAGAAATTGCAAAAAAATAAAAAATGAAAAAAAAAATGGTGGTTTATCTATTTATTGCGAAGTGGCGTAGCGGTTACAGGCATAAAAAACGGAATCGACGAACCGAGTTCAAGATCTGCTCAACGCTGCTTACGATTATTTTCCACTAATTCCGTTTAAAAATTAAAAATAAAATTAAAAAAAACATGAATTTACTCAGCCCCCAGGCTTCTACAGGTAAATAGCAGGGCAATTAGGACCCTTTAGCCCAGTAAATGAGTCAATCTTGAACGTGGTGGGGCTTGCAACTCCATCCCTTAAAACGTACTTACTGCTGAAACGACAAAGAAGCTCCATGCTCCACAAGTTTTTTACATGTTGAAAAAATTGATCGAATCCAGTCCATGAATTTAAGAATAGCGTTTTCATTTAGAAAACATACGAAAAACAGATTGTCTTCATTCCCGAGAACAGCTAGTTATTAAAGGGAGGTAACTCTGAAAATAAAACAGCTGAATAGTTTTTCTTGTCTATAGTTTATGCAGGGTCTTAAACATTCAAGTAGTTTCCGTGGTTATTTTGGGGCTCTTTGAGCTTCCCCAAGTCTGACTCGACAAAAAAAAAAAAAGGCTCACATATTTTCAGGATATCTGACAGTTGAATACTTTCTATCGCTGGGAAACAATTGACAAAGAAAATTGATTGACGACAAGCTCTATCTGACTCGGATGGGCGCAGAAGTTCATCTTATCTGAGGAAACCGGAACCAAAGAGCTGGCCATGTGCACAAGTGGATTTTTCTTTTATAAAATAGGCAAATTCATTCTATGTCAGTAAAGACAAGAAATAAGGGAGACTACTCTCACTTGGTGAATTACAAAAGATGTATGTTTTATTAGATTGTTTTAATTCATAATTTATTTTCCCGTTACCGATTCATTTTATTACGCAAGCACACATAAAAAACTGCGACATTATTCATATATATTTTGACAGCATTTGGCAATTATTGTCAGCATTTCTTTGTGTAATAAAAAAATCGATATTTTAAAAAAACTATTTGTTTCCAATAGAGTTTTCAAGCTAATCCTTGTTAATATGTCGGGATCAAAAATAAATGATCCTTGCACAAAAAATAAAATCGAAAAATATCGTTTAAAATGCAATATAAATACATATATATATGTGTGTGTGTGTGTGTGTGTTTCATCCACAGACAGCTGTTTCGTTGTATTACGACTCTTTAGTGTGACTACAGACAATACATTATCCCATCCGGTACCACGAGGCAGGATTGAAACCTTCGCTTTAGTCACGGAGGCCGGTATCCTACCGCTGGGCCACGGAACTGGACGGTCAGTCCTTACATACATTCTATTAAGATCCAGATGAAAATGCAAAAATACTTTGCTTCGGATGAAATACTCCAATCCGGGCCTTAGAGGAAATTGACTCATATTTGACCTAACATGAAAACTGGATATTACCTTATACATTGCCTTACATTAAAATACATCTTATTGCGTCTTACATTTAAATTCCATTAATCAGGCTTTACATGAAAAAGCACCATATTGAGCTTTATATGAGGATAACGAGAATTGGGCCTTACATTAAAATATATCACACGGGGGGTTACATGAATATTCCTTGCACTTGGCCTTACAAGAAAAGGAAATACGTTCTACTAGGCTTTACAAGAAAAATACCGTGTACTGTGCCTTACAAGAAAATGTCTTTTACTGGGCCTTACATGGAAAGACCATATATAATGCCTTAAATGAAAATACCTTATACTGTCCCCTACAAAAAAATACCTTGTATTGTGCCTTACAAAAAATACCGTATACTAAGCCCTACATTAAAATACCTCATACTGTGCCTTGCATGAAAATACCTTATACTGAGTTTTACATGAAAATACCTCACACGGGACCTTAAATGAATATGCATTGTACTGGGCCCTACAGAAAAATAGCTGATACTGTACCTTCCAAGAAAACGTACAGGGTCTTACATACAAATACTTTGTACTGGGCCTTACATGAAAATACTTTATACTGTGTCCTACATGGAAATACTTTATACTATGACTTACATTAAAATACATTATACTGGGCCTTACATGGAAACACCTCATACTAGGCCTTACATAGAATTGCATCACACTAGACGTCATTAGTTTTTATTTATACAATAAGCTATAATTTTGATATCATCAGTCAAATATTTTGTCATCTCTTTTTCAGCTGTGTATCAAAGTAGGAATATTTACAAAAGATACAAATTAGGTAAATTAGGTTGATAATCTTTGTCATGATTAATGAAACTGTAGGGACTCTAGTGATTATCTTGGAAGTATGAACAATTTTAACGTTGTAGCTCCTGTGTTTTTTATTGTAATACTCACTTATATCTACACCATGAATACTGGACCAGAATACTCTTGATATTTACTTCCACAAGGTCAAAATAGTTGGACACCCATTGAGGGTTGCACTCGTGAAACAAGGAGTGTTGAACATCGCAATCTCGTTAACCATTGCTACAATGATTTTAAAATTAGAGATTTTTTGAAATTTCACAATATTACTTTCTCATGTGAATGTAATCATTAGATTGGATGAAAGTTTCGATGCCTAAGTCCAACAAGTCCTATCTGTGATATCACGAACAACAAAAACATTTTTCCCGGGAAAATTGGAGAATAAAGCATACAAATTGGAAAAATATGACAACCAATATTCAAAATAAGCCAAGTAAATTAAAAAGCAAGACAGCCAAATTTCAAAATATGTCAAGCAAATTAATAAGTGACACAAACTAATTAGAAAATATGCCAACCAAATTTTGAAATACGCCATGCAAATCAAAAATCAATGCCACGATTCAGTTCGCATGTCTTTTGAATTTGTTTGGAGTATTTCTAAAATTTGGATGCCCTATTTTTTCATTTGATCTTTTGAATTTGGCCTCAGTGCTTTTAATTTGATTGCCGTATTTTTTTTTTTTTTCATTTGCTTGGCATATTTTCGAATTTGTTCCCCGTATTTTAAAATTTGGCTGGCATAGTTTTTGATTTGGTTCCGTATTTTTTTAATTTGCACAGGAAAGGGTTTCGTTTGATAATAATTAGAACATTCCATAATGTTGTGATTACAAAATAGACGTGCCAAGGACTTTCATACTTACAACTGGGTAATCGTCGTTGTGATATCATGGGTTGGGTCTAAATAAACATCTGATATACGAATAACTAGTGCCTTAAAATGACGGCATTTTTTAAATGTACGGATATAAGTTGCGTTTCACACTGAACAAAAAAACTTATGCAAGGGACGCAACTCTTGTGCATCAGCATTAGATAGATTATCTCCCTTTAGCAACCATGTTTATTTAATTAATTTGGGGTGTTAAAGACAAAACTTTTTTAAAGAGTAAATACGTGTGGTGTATTATAATATATTTGATTTTTTTTTTCAAATCAATATAAGACTTTTTTGTCGTTTCAGCGTATTTAAAAAGTAGTTCATGCCTTGGAAATCAGAAAAAGTCACAAGAAATGAAAAGTTGTATAAAAGGAATGTTTCCGCCAAAATAAAGCAAAGTTTTGTATGTAGGTACGTATTTATGAATGTGTCCAACGAATCTTTTGAAGATGCTTTTCAGTCTGTTAGTCGGTTGGTTTCATCTATGTAAACTGCGGAAAGAGGAAGGAGGAGAAAGTATGGCATCTTTAAAAGAACATTTCTCTGATCAATAAATGAAATATGAAGCCTTTGTCTTTTACCATGTTATCAAGTATCATTCGTCAATGATAGCTAAAACTGTCTTCAAAATGGCTGAAATCGTCCAAATTTTTCAATTTCAAGCTAACTTTATAACTAAAAATGTTTTATATCTCTGAATTTTTGAGATGAGGTATTATTATAATTTCTATTATTATTCGGACCATCCTCATCTTGGTTGTTTTTCATACAACGTTTCAGCCGTTATACTCTACGGCCTTCATCAGGTATCATCTGGTAGATGTGGGGAAGTAACGAACCAAACCCATTATTTATCCGACGAGGGTATATTGACCGCACTCCCCTTTTACCATTAGTAGTATTATTATTGCCTCACACTGGGATTGAACCCAGAGGGTTATAAAGGGTTCGGTTCGTTACTTCTTCACACCTACCAGATGATACCTGATGAAGGCAGTAGAGTACAACGATCGAAACGTTGTATGAAAAACAACCAAGATGAGGATGGTCCGAATATTAATAGAAATGATAAAAATGTTTTACACACTCATTTAAAGCCCACCAACAAAATAAAAATAACCATACACGAAGATGCCAGAACAAATTATTGATATAAACTGAGCACTTACTTTGATTTAAGCTAATAAGGGTTTTTTAATAATCAGATTTTAGGATGTTAAAAGAGTAATGTTTCGTTAATGTGTTGGTATGTGTAAAAAACATGGAAAGAAGGGACCAAGAAAACAGAGAGAAAACAATCTTGGAAGAAGAGATGGAGTAGGAATATGTTTGTAAATAAATGAAATACATTCTCTTAAATGCTTACATCCCGAACAATGAAATCAGAGAAAAATGATACATGATATATCAAGTTCTTCTTTTTTTTTCTTCTTTTTTTTTTTCAAATCATATTCTTTTTCCTTTCAAATCAAAACTCGTGTTTCCCCTAATTTTTCCAGAGAAGTCGTTGGTGCTAAATGTCCAAATTTCATTGAATTCATTGAAAGCTTCTCTTCATTGAGAAGCCATTTCCAAATCTAATTGTTCTTTAGATGTTTATCTTATTCAACCCAGCTTGAGAAAAATGTTTACTATCACCTACGCCTGCTTCTTTTCTTTCTGTTTCCCTCACTCTATGAACCTCTCACAAAATCTGCACCGGAAACCGTCTGCCTGCAGTCAACTTATTTCCGTCCTCGTTGAATCGTCTACATTCCGAAAAATTTCGACTCCACATCTTTTTTTTAAGGCAACGTTCAGTAAAATAATTTCTGTGTTAATCTTTCTGAAGATTTACTTTTTAGGTTGTAGTTTACCGTTATAATATGTAAACATTAACATGAAACAAATCCCCACAGTGCAAGGGAAGCAACTCAACTTGAGATCAGATAACCTCCCTTATATCTTAATCATATTTCTGTAAAAGGAAATCTGTAACATTTTTTGTGTCTGTAATCTACATTTATATAATCAAGTCGATATTAAGCGAGCAATTGTGATTTATTTACAGTTTGTGCGGGTATAGATGCCACGCCCATCGTGATAAGGGGTAGAAGCAGGCACTCTAGAAGAAAACGTTGTTTGTTTTTTTTTAGAAAATTCGGATTTTTTCCAAATTTCTGATTGATCACCCGCAACACAGGATGCTGCTAAGAGATATTGGTTACGTTATGGTTTCTATTGAGTGATAACCATACTTGTTTTGTTTTTTGTTGTGTGTGTGTGTGTGTGTGTGTGTGTGTGTGTTTTGTTGTTGTTTTTTTTTTTCACTCTTGGTCCCTTTCATGGAATCCCAAAACTAAACAATTACTGTAGAAGATAGAATGGCTTGATGATGATGATGATGATCATCATCATCATAATACATTAAAGATGAACTTCGTAGCCTGCCTCTTAGTGGAACACAGTCTTTCTGAACGATGCAGAAGGATTGTCTATGAACACATGTCAATAATGATATATATAAACACACTATATTTTGCAAATGTATCTTTTTTTTTTAATCAATAAACTCAAAGAAAGGATACCTCTTCCAATATTCAGGACATTTTGGACTGAAACCGATTTCTACGATTAAAAATGTTAAGCTTTTCGACCATATATACGTATAGTGTCATCCACAGACAGTTTTTTCGTTGTATTGCAACTCTTCAGGAAGGCTTTGAACTCGATATCCACTCCAGTGCCTCCAGGCGGGATTGAAACAAGGAGTCCAGTATTCTTCCCTTGTTCTACGCAGAAATGGACGAACAATACGACTGAAATACGCAATATGTTTTGGGTTTTTTTTGTGCATGCGTCATAATTCACCATCTACCTGTGCTCAATTCAAGAGTTAGAAGAGCGTTGCATAATTGTTTTTTGTAGATGGGTGACCTACCTAAGAGTGTTCAACCCCGCTAAAGAGGGGAGCGTTAATAGTGTCCTTGTTTATCAGAAAACAATTTTTTTAGATGTTTATTTCAAGATTATACTTCAACCCAGATTAACAATGATAAAACCGTGCAGTGCGATTTTTGTTTCTGGATAGTGAGTAAGCGTTATTTTCTGATGCCCATATGTAAGAAGTATAGAAAATGCTAATTATTCCCTTCAAACGTAGCTTTTGCGACCAAGACAGTGATATTCATGTTGCTGTTTCTCTTACTGATGATGCACTGTGTAATAAAAGATTCAATAACTTTATAAAAAACATCATAATACTACTAAAAAACATCAAAAACAAACTTTGTGGTTCGCGTCTTGGCGCTACGTAATCTTCCTAAATCGTGGAGAGGGCTTGTCAATATACACATATATACTTTTTTTATATGACGTTTGATAACGCATTATACATTGCATGTTTATCTGAAAATAATTTTTAGAAGTGTCTAAACTCTAGCAAATGACACTCCTTGATTATTTTCAAGTCGTTTTACAGGCCCTGAGGCGTTTGATATTACCTTTATCTTAAGTTTTGACTCCATTATACCTTTATCATGATTTTTGTCTTTTTGATTTTTGAATTCTATTCACTTTTATCTTGTTTTTTGACGTCAATCCACCTTTATCTTCATGGACATCTTTTTACCGATATTTCAATTGTTCACTTCAATTCACTATCGTCGTAATATTTATTTCTAGTCACCATCATCTTAATTTTTGATTCCTATTCACCATTGTCTAAATTTTTCAGTTCCTTATTTATTGCAGACACTTAATATATGACAATGCATAAATAGCATTTCAAAATGAATTTTTGAACTCACAAATGCTAGATTGGGCAGCAAGTTACGAATTGAGTTTCTTATTAAAAAAAAAAACAGTGCTACTTAATTTTGAATTTTGCTACTTGCGACATTTTTAACTAACAAATTATTTTTAGAAGCATCCTTCTCTCCTCATAAAAAGCCCTGTCCATCTGTCCATCGGTGGGTCATTTCTGTCCTCATAATGTTTCTCAGCTGTTTTAAAGCAGATTTACTTGAAACCTCATAGAAAGGTGATCCCTGATAAGATACTCCTATAAAAAGTACTCCACTCAGTTGTCATGCTATCTCTCATTGATTCTTGCTTACTTACTAAGAAAGTTAGCTGGAACAATTTCGATGTAAAAATGATAACTGTTTTAAAATAAACTTTGGATTATCTCCCCCGTTCCATAATTGAAGTAGTAATAATTTATTTGGAAAACAATTGAATGTGTCAGAATGGAAATAAATACCAAACAGTAATTTTCATTTTGGAACAATCTATTTCTTTTTTTAATAAATGAATATTCAATGCTTAAAATTCACTTTCATTCTGACACCTTCAATTGTTTTCAACGAAGAATTACCGCTTCGATTGAAAGAGGGATAATCCACAGTTTATTTTAACACGGTTATTTCCATCTTACATGTCAATTATCTGAGATTACCGAACTTAATAGTCTTTAACTGTTAAGAAGTGAGAGTCGGCACAGCTGTAGTTATGTTACAGGTAGCAAATACTTATAAGTTATCCAGTCGCATTCTTCATTGAAAACGTTCGGCGATAACATTAAAGAAACCATTCAACTCATGGAATGTAATTCATCTAATAAAATGGATGATGATAACTGCTATAATGGTTGATTTTTATTTGTTTTCCAGCTTCCTCGAAAATATCATCGACATGAGTGGGGTGCCATGTACCTACTTGACCGGCTCAGAATTCAATGTTTTATGGATCAGTTGGCAAACTGAATACCGTATTTCCTGTCTGACCCTAGACCTGCACTACCTTGACCGACTTTATTTTCTAGACTAAAAATTTCGGAGCAAAGTAGAAAAAAAAGGAAGGAAAATGAATACGTTTTCAATCTGTGGACTGCCACCATAGCTACAGAGTTCACCTGAAGAATGCGAACCGTTTTTAGCCGCTGTTAGAAACTAACAGTCGTGAAATAGATCTAATGTAATTCATAATCTCGTGTTTATATATATATATATATATATATATATATATATATATATATATATATATATATATATATATTAAATGATCAAAGCATACCAAGCAATATCCACCAGCTCCTAGGGGCTACAACTCAGATTCTTTGCAGCACAAACTGTTTAAGAAAATTTCAAATCATGGAGACTATCAACAAGATATTTACCGATGTCGGAGCTGGTGTTCTCAATTGCTCTTAGAGCTGCTGAACAGAAGTGATATTGTCGGCGCACGATGTTATTCACAGTTGAAGAAGTAAAGGAAAATCGACACAGACTCCTCATCAACAATAGCAAAAACATAAAGTTTACACAGAAACAATCATTCTTGAAAATGACCAAATATGTTCGAAAGCTCTCGAATTCACAATCTCAAGAATTTCAGAAACTTTTTATATCATATTTTATATAGTTTCGATTTTTTTATTAATTTAATTTTTTTTTCCTCGATCATGTGTTTTTAAAATCTTTAATATCCAGGGTTATAAAATATAATGAAATCTTACTATCTAGAGAAAGTGCATTGATATTTCATAATGTTCTTAGCCACAAGGCCACTGCTGGCAGCATTAGGTTCAGGATGGTAAAATGTGTGGTCGAAGCTCCTGAAAGAAAAATAAAGTAAATTGATCATTTTTTCAAGTTTTTGCCCGATCTAACTGAGAAGAAAACCACTTGTCAAACACTAGAGGGAACATGATGCGTTATCAAAAATTAAGAAGATCGCTAGATATAAAGAAATGATGGAGAAATTTGATAGATATGAACATAGATAGATAGATAGATAGATAGATAGATAGATAGATAGATAGATAGATAGATAGATTTGTTGTATCAAACCTAGGTTGGTAAGAGGCAACATTGATAGAACACTCACAGGGATGTGAAGATGTTTGTCCCCCTGTTCGGACAAAGCATAATTATTATTATTTTCAATATTTAGAAAAAGGAATTTTATGAATGAAAAAAAACGAATCATCCTAAATCATAAGTTAACCATAAAAACGGAAATGTATTGTAAGCAAACGAAGCTATCCTTTTTATGCGTGCGTTTGTTTGTGCAATTTTGTGTTCCAGCAATCCTGGCCATACCGTTTTGTCAACAGATTTGGGAATTGGAGTAAGTTCTCCACGACAACCCTTCTAGAAAATTGGTTCAATTTTTGAGAGATAAGTCTTTTGGGCGTGTTTATTCTCTATTTTAGATGCCTTCCCATGGAAAACACCAGTGATGTGATTAATAGACTTTATTCTGACCATATTCATTCTTTGATAAAATTGATTAATAATTGATTGTCATGGCGAGTTCTTGTCTGACTCTTGTTAGACGGGTTGTAATAATCATTGTGTATGGTTCATAACTTTTTCGCATGACTTCTAATTTTGTCGCTATGGTTGTTTGATTATTGACTGTGACTGTACGTTTTGTTTTTCATCTAATATAGGTAAAATTTCTTCCGTCTAATTCTTTATAATGTTTCTATTTATAGGCTCTGTGGTAAATTTATTTTTGATTCATCCTTTCGTCAATTCTAGTGTTCAAAGAGCTACCACTCAAATGTGAGAGAAAAACACGGGATCACACACCACTTCGTTGTTTTTTTCATGTTTTCAATTTGTTCCATTTTTCACGTATTTATTCTCACGCTCAAATTGCGTCGAACAGACCAGTTCTCGCACGATCATCAAAGTTGAGCTACGTTGAGCTTACCAGTACCTGGATGGGTGACTGTGTCGGAATAGCAGGTGCCGTAAGCAGCCTGGAATGACGCAGAGAGCCTCAAGTGACTATCCCAGTAATCTTCCAAGGGAAGACACTGTTCTCTACACTTTGCACAATGACTCAAGCCAAATGTCTCTTTTCCTTACCCCCCGAATCCTGTTACTGAACTAGCTGCAAGCGACAAGAAATGAATGGACGTGTCTATTTTGGAAAATATTTTTTTCCCGATTGAACTCCCATCCAGACTGATCAGAGTTCCGGACCTGTTTCTGGTTGCAACTTACCACTAGCATCGAGGGGACAGTCAGGGGTACCGGTATACGGCTCCACATTGAAATCCATGTACGTCGCAACGAGTTTCTTTGCCTCTGAACCACATATGTGGGCTGCATTTTGCACGCAATCACGAAATTCCGTGATCACTCTGAAAACAAAATCAAAAACCGATTAAAAACTACAAGACACTCAAAGAGAGAAGAACTGTGCTGACCAACTAAAACCTGTATCAAATTATTTTTTAATCAAAAATCAAGAGAGAAAATTCTGATTGTACAAATATTGAGTTACTTCCTTCGGAATTTAAATCTAGCCTTTGCATTTACCGTTCGTCTTCAACATCGTCTCCGGCAGAAAAATTGTTTTTAAATATCTCTCAATCGAAAACGAATTCTTGGATTCGCCCTGAATTCTAATCATTTCTTCCGTGTGCCACGACCAGCACTTCCACAGAAATTTCATTGAAATTCATTGAGAATTTTCTGTGCACAGCGTGCAGAGCACCCCATACTATATCCAGACTTCGCACCTACAGCCCGTGTGTCCTTGATAATGAACTGTCTGACCACTTCACCAAAACTTCACGAGCTCCACAGCTATTATTTCTATTGATATTCGGACCATCCTCATCTTGGTTGTTTTTCATACAACGTTTCGGCTGTTGCACTCCACGGCCTTCGTCAGGTATCATCTGGTAGATGTGGGGAAGTAACGAACCGAACGGGGTATATTGACCGTACTCCCCTCTTAGCATTAGTAGTATTGTTATATTGTTATACACTAGGATCGAACCTAGAACCATCAGATTACTTTACAGTAATTTGTCTGATGCTGTAACCACTGCGCTATGTGTCGTTACTTCCCCACATCTACCAGATGATACCTGACGAAGGCCGAAGAGCGCAACGGCCGAAACGTTGTATGAAAAACAACCAAGATGAGGATGGTCCGAATATCAATAGAAATAATAATAATAATACCTCATCTCAAAAATTCCGAGATATACTCCACAGCTATGTTAGTTTAGTGTCGCTAAGTACAGTCTACTTCCTCCATCTAGCCTGTTGCTACAACTAAGTAGCCTTCCCGACACACAGTATCAAAATGTCAACCACACTGATATCGTGCTGGCCAACTACAACTGCAGAGTTCGATACGACACCACAACCTGTTGACCTGTTTTACAAATAAAATTCATTCCAACTCCCGAAATCAGCTCTCATTATACTCACACATATTCTGATCTCTTTGTTTGTTTTTTTCCTGCCTTCTCTCTTCCTGCTCTCTTAATAACCTTTCCCTAATGGAAGCGTAACATTCAAACGTAGGTAGAAAAAACAAGGTGTTATTACTGAATATACTGACCCGCATTTTGTACTGTTTGTCTGTTTCTTAGGATTATATTTTGCAACGAAATCCGTCGAACACTTTGCAACTTTTTCATTCACAGCGTTTTTGTCCAAACAAGATTTATGTCTGATGTAATCTGAAAAAGAAATAATTTTTCATCTTTCAGACATGTTTGAATTTCAAACAGATTTGCTGAAAATTCAATAATAGCACAAATTCAATAATAGCACAATTTCAATAATAGCACAAATTCAATAATTGTACAAATTCAACAATAGCGAAAATTCAATAATAGCACAAATTCAATAATTGTACAAATTCAACAATAGCGAAAATTCAATAATAGCACAAATTCAATAATTGTACAAATTCAACAATAGCGAAAATTCAATAATAGCACAAATTCAATAATTGTACTAATATTGGACGTGAACGTCAAGAGTTTTCATTATCAATGTTTTACAACTCAAAACCATTTCTCATACCAGAGTCTCATCGACGTTTCATATTTCATAGTTGTGATGCAAATATGTTTTTTGTATTTTCTACTCTTAAGGTGTTTTGACAAGTTATAAATTTCATTTTCTTTAAAATCATGTTTTTTTTCCATTTTCTTATTTTCAATATTTTTTAGACCATGCCGCGAACCTTCAGGAGCAGTTCGCGTCTCCCATTTGGGTCGTGGCCATGGGTTTGGGATCTATGCATCAGCTTGACATATATATATATATATATATATATATATATATATATATATATATATATATATATATATATATATATCAGTGGGAAATGGCAATTAAGAAGATCATGTTGTTTACAGATGTGATTTTTTTTTAGTTTGAAGTTCTGACTGTTCATCCAGCTTCTCCAGAAAAGTTGATGAAGATACAAGCACTTGATGCATTCCCTTGGAGTCATTCACTTAAAATGACCATTAAAAGCATGTTGAATACTTAATAACCCACCCCTAATTTGTACACACTCTAAAATGTTATATGATACCACTCTGCTGACCAACACATAGCCCAACTCTATCTTAGTTTTCAGAACGCCCCAAATACACTTAGTTCAATTCTTAATCACCAAATCCATCGACAATCACGGACCCTATATAACAGACAACTTCTTGTAACCCCATATTTTTTTTAAGAAGCAAAATTATAAAGTAAAAATCTCAACTGTACACGACATGGTCTTCTGGATTGTCATTTCACTTTGACCGGTAAATTATAATCCACAAAAAATTATATACGTAGAAAGATTTTTTTCTAATAATTGAATAATACACTTACAGTTTCTTCCAGCGCCACATAAAAAGTCAATTTTCTTCTGCACAATCATTTTCATTTCTTCCAACGGAGCATCGATATTTTTAGGGATGGTGTCCATACAAGCATCGAATGTCGGTTGATCACTGGAAATAAATCAATAACTGTTTTGTTTCTGAACCGATTCGCAAACATCTCACCTATATAGGTATAAACGTATGTATCATAGTTCTCCGTATATACCCCATGAGTTTCATGGGATCACGTAGACACGGAAATTAATACCCACTTCAGGCTTGTTAGGCCTGTTCAAGTCCTGTTCTGCTTACAGCTCGTGGTATCTCCCAATGGTCACCCACCTGGGTACTGACCAGCCTCGATTTTCGAAAACCGGTTTATCCAACATGATTAGGCCATAACTCCTTGGCCTCAGGGAGAGGTTCCTAAATCCTAATCCTTGTGCTACGTGCTAAGTGGGGGGGTATTGAGTGCCATTTTCAAAGCCTTTGGTATAACTTGGCAGAAGATCGAATGACTATTATCCTGTGCTTTTTGGAAGTTCGCTTTACACCACTCTTTCAAGTATACGGAAAACAGCGGACATCGGAAATGGTGTTTACTACTTAGGTGGTAGCGAGCCGTTATAGAGACAACGCACATCCCCTTTATTTCCTATCTAGCTAAGTAATGAGAGCATAGGATTGTTGCAGGAAGCCTCAGGAAAAAAAATCTCGATATTTGAGGGAAATTATTTTTATATTTTTACAACACATGAATCACCGTGTCTCTTTGGAAGAGTGCTCACCTCCAGTTCTGTAGGGCGTGGGTTCAATCCAAGGTGAAGCCGTACTCCAACGACACTATGCAGGGTAGAGAAAAGCCTACACTGAGTTACAGGATCCAGGGACCAGGGAATTTTAAAACAAAGAAAATGTGAGATGTACCTATTCAAAATGACATTTACTTTTCGTAATATTTGTTAAGAGAAATTTATAATAGAGAAAGTGGACCTCTTCATCTACTTGAGACAGCTAATCTCGATGTAATTTTCAAAAGGAGAAAAAATCGAATGAAGGATCCCCCCAGGTTGGAAAGGTTCCAGCAGAGAAAGCTCAACCTTCAAGAATAAGAAGATCCCATTGGTTTTAAAAAGAAGGGTCTGAAAACCAATGCATCCTTCTGATAGTCAGCTATGGGGCTGAAACATGGAACCTAGCAGAAGTTTTTATACACAAATTAAGAAACATGCAACGAGCACAGGATAAGGTATCCTTATGTAATTTCAGTGTGAGGAGATATGAAAAAATATCGAATAAATACTTCTTCACAAAATTACTCTGAAATGTATATTCTGTTTAACGTAGGGTAAATGATTGTGTACAATCTTATAAATGGGGCATAAATTTCAATTCACATCTAACCATCATGAATCAATTGTGCATTCACTCTCTGAGTCATAAACATTAGACATGTCTATGTTGGTTTTACTTTCGATTCCAGTTGACACAAACAATTCAATCAACTGCTGTGGAAGAACATTTCCTTCACACCAGTTCTCTCCTATTCTAGTCTATCTGCGTTCCTTGGGACCTTGTAGTTCTAGGAAGTTCACATGGGATCCCTTCCAGACTCCTGCTCGGAAATTTGTTCTCATGATATGCTGCAAGGGCTTTTTGTACATGGTTGCAAGACTTGTAGTGTCCACAGTCTTTGAAGAGTCTATTCTGCTATTGTTACATTTTGTCTTTAATAGATGTGGGCACAGGCTGTCCACTCTTCCAAGAAAATAACCATACACGTACCATGTGAAGAGCTCGAACTGTTCCGAGAATATCGAGGTTTTCCAAGAACGTCTTCTTCTGAAATACTTTGATTTGCTTTTGCTAGTCAATACCTTTGAAGGGACTGGTAGTGTCGCGACCTGTGTAGGTACGAAGTGCCATTAATTCTGTGCTAAATTGTCGACTTTGTGCTAGTACGATCTAAATAATATTCGACAGTCTTTAGGGGATACCTGTCCCTGTATCAAACAGCCTCGTAACATCCAACTGTAAGATATATTATTGTCTGGATATCGACACTTTTGTAACCCTTCCTTTCGGCATAGAAGATGGTACTTGCGTGAGTTTCTTTCTGAATCGATCTGAATTCGAAGACTTCTTGTTTGCACAAGGAAATTCCCTGGTTCTTTTCAGCGAGCTCGAAGGGTTTTCCCTATCAAATCACAATAACTTAAAATTATTCAGACAGCTTTCAAGTTCTAAATCTTCAGATCTGATTCATGAACTCTCAAATGGCATTTCTAATTCTAATTTTGGTATTGGAGGTACTTGAAGCTTTCATGAGTTGTTCTGGCCCACCTTTGACATGCAGAGTAGTTGTTGCCAGCAATACCTCCACCAACGTAACCCGTCGGCTTGAATCATGGATTTTTCCATACTGAAAAAATCTCTAGTTGAACCAGAGTGGGTAAGCTCAAAGTTTGTCTTGTAAACACATATGTGGATACATAGTGTAGTGGTTACAGAATCAGACAGAATTACTGCAAGTAATCTAATGGTTCTGGGTTCAATCTCAATCAATTACTGCTAAGAGGGGAGTGCGGTCAATATACCCCCGTAAAGGGTTCAGTTCGTTACTTCTCCACATATACCGGATGATACCTGATGAAGGCCGTAGAGTACAACGTTGGACATAGACCTTCCCTAGGATTCGCCACAATTCTCTATAATGGGCGTCGCAGAGCCAGTATTTCCTGAATATGTCTAGTTCATCTCTCCATCTGGTGTTTTGTCGGCCTCAGTTTATCATGTGATCTAGGGGTAGCCATGTTGTGAGACGTGATGTCCATCGGTTGTCTGCCATTCTTCCAACATGGCCTGCCTATTGCCATTTGAGTTTTTTTAATTGTTTCTATGATTTCTCGGACTCACGTTTTCCTCCTGATATACTGTGCTGTCTTGTGATCTCTTCATCTAAGGTTGAGCATGATTCTCTTATGCGCGCTTTGCATGCTTCTCAGTTTACGGGTTTGTCTCTTGTCTAAGTTCCATGTTTCAGCTCCAAAAGTGACTATCGGAAGAATGCATCGGTTGTATACTCTTCTTCTCCGGATTATTTGGATCATCTAGATTTGACAGTCCCTCTTCATCACATATAGCCCAGATTTGACAGTCGTTGACTCCAAGCTTTTACAAAAGAGATTTCAGCCTCGAAAGAGATTCTAGACAAGATGGAGGAGAATGCAACGAGGCAATTAATGATAATACCTTGTAGCAAAGCATTGAATGAGTTAGGTAACAAAAAATAATACTTTTCTAGCTAAGTGCAGAAAGAGTTATAGAAAGTGACAATTGATGATGTTTTATTTGGCTGAGCATAGTAAGTGTTACGTGACAATTAATTACCTTTTTTACCTTATCATACATAGAGCAAGGTGACAATTGATAGTACTTTGCATTGGAATGAGCTTGGAAGATAGCCTTCTATACACATTGCATTTTACAGACGTCGATAATAGGGATTTGCATTGTAGTGAGCTAGGAGAATAACCTTCTATATACATGCTATTTTGAATTACATGGAAAATACAAATTTGCATTGTAGTGGGCTTGGAAAATAGCCTTCTGTATATACTGCATTTTGAACACGTGGATAACTGGTATTTGCATTGCAGTGAGCTTGGAAAAGGGCTCTCTGTACACATTGTATTTCATATACGTAGATAATATAGATTTGGATTGCAGTGAGATTAGAAAATAGCCTTCTATACACATTGCATTTTATAGTCATGGATAATAGAGATTTGCATTGCAGTGAGATTAGAGAATAGCCTTCTATACACATTGCATTTTGTTTGCATGGATAATAGGGATTTGCATTGCAGTGAGATAAGAGAATTGTGTTCTACAAACACAAACAGATTTTCATTTCGTTTTTGCTTTCATTACTTTCATTTTTTTACTGTTCTCTTAATCCAGCAATTCTACTACGTCATCAGAACATGAATTCCCATTTTAATACATCATCATGTGGTAACATAATTGATAATTATATTGATATGTCCTTTACTATGACTGACAGATGATAAATCTATACATTTAAATGCTGCGTCTGTAAATTTCTTTGTTTGTGCGTTGATTTTATTTGTTAATTTACCGTCTTATTATGATATAACAATGAAGATTACGTCATAGAAACTCGTAACACTTTATGTCTGATTATAAATCAAATCACCTCGTGTTGAGCTGAGGCTTCAAAAATAATTAGAATTAGGATTCTTGTAAAATTGTGAATAAATTAACTAATAGAATTGCTTTTGGTTCCTTAGTGTCAATCCATACAAAGATAATCTCGTCAATTTTTAAGGATATATGCTGGTAAAGGAATAAAAACGTATTTTTACAGTTAGATTGTTACGTAGCTCTTTGATTAAAGCTTCATTGTCGTTAACTTTATGCTTTCGGTTCCTTCATGCCTCGCTCTCTCAGGGTGTTTTTAAGCATCGGACTTACCTGCACACTTGTTTGAGCTTTCTTATTTCCCAGATGGGCAAAGGTTGAGAGGCCACATCTTCAATGTTTTTACCTGGAAGAATTTGTTGCAGACAAGCTATCATTTTGGGTAGAGAAGTGTCACCATGTCCACCTACAGAGGAGAGAAAAGGGTATAGAAATGGTAGAAAAAGCAGAGTTCATTTCAAACAATTCTGCCGATATTCAATAATTTTGAACTGTTGTTATCGGCTTTGATTTAGTTTAGTGTCCTTTTCAAAATATCACATTCCAAACTCCGGTTACTTCCCTTATATTTTTGCCAAATAAATTATTTTGCCTAATCATCGCTTTTTTTCCTTTTTATTTCTGATCCAATGATTTTTTTTTACGGTTATTTAATGGCCTCTGTTTTGTCTCTGTAGACAATGGAATAACCCAACCCCTCCTGGATGCGTGTGAGGTCGAGGCATATAGGGATCCTGGGATGACCAGTCGTCAGAATGCCCCTCTCGGTCTTGTTGATCTCTTTTTGGCCCGTGGGTAGTATCTATACTTTGAAGCCTTCCGACTGGGAAGTCGATCAACACTGCTCGGGATTGCTTCCAGTCCCTGGATCCTTGTCCTGGATTCGACCTGTGAACCAAGTTGAGCATGCTCTGATGTCCTTGTGGCATCTGTTGTTGGGACTTGGGGACTTTTCCACCCTTTGCCAGTACGATCACATGCAGGAACCAACCTTAAATTCGACCATAGGCTTCGGGTCACATTTGTAGTCGTGGGGATGCAAATAAATAAAGACCATTTGTTGATGTGATTTAGATGAAAACAGAAAGAAATACGCCTGGCAACAGTTTGACTACAGGAGCTACCTGGAGAACATCAAATTGGGCATCAAGGCACCTTAAAGGGGGTTCCACTCCCCGGTTTGGAATCAGGGTTGTCCTCCTCCAAGACTGGTTGCGTTCCAAAGGCCAGAGAGCCTAATCTACTCTACTATTTCAACCGGAGCAGGGGGTGATAAATCAGTTGTTATAATTCGAATCTAACTTGTAAAACAAAGATGTTTTGTTTTTCAAATCAGACTCACGTCGCTTGAATTTGAAATGTCTGTCTGGAAGACAACGAAAAAAACGCCCGAAATGCAGAACAATTTATTTGGCGAAAAATATATAAGATGTGATGCCCGATTCGGAACGCTATATTTTGAAAAAAGATATAAAACTGAACGGAAGTCCGATTATTTGCAAGATGATGTACATATTGGTGAACATACAGGGATATACGGAAAAGAGAATTAAAATAAAGGTTGGTGAATATAAAAGGTATTGGTATACAGAACAAGGAGATTTACTGATTAGAAAGATGAAGAAATATAAACAAATTAATGGACATTACAGAAGGAAATAAACAGATAAGTTAATATCATGGGGAGAAATAAACGGATCGGTAAGAAAAGAAGAAAGTTATATGGGATAAATATAATGGAGAGAGATAAACAAAATCGTTGGTATAGTACAGAGAAGTGTACAGATTGAACAATATAAAGAAAAAAGATGTTCAGATTAAAATATGTAAAGGAAAGAGATGTACAGATTGGAGAATATAAAGGAAAGAAATGTACAGATTAGAGAATATAAAGGAAAGACATCTACAGATTAGAGAATATAAAGGAAAGAAATGTACAGATTAGAGAATATAAAGGAAAGACATCTACAGATTAGAGAATATAAAGGAAAGAAATGTACAGATTAGAGAATATAAAGGAAAGAAATGTACAGATTAGAGAATATAAAGGAAAGACATGTACAGATTAGAGAATATAAAGGAAAGAAATGTACAGATTAGAGAATATAAAGGAAAGAAATGTACAGATTAGAGAATATAAAGGAAAGACATCTACAGATTAGAGAATGTAAAGGAAAGACATCTACAGATTAGAGAATGTAAAGGAAAGAAATGTACAGATTAGAGAATATAAAGGAAAGAAATGTACAGATTAGAGAATATAAAGGAAAGACATGTACAGATTAGAGAATATAAAGGAAAGACATGTACAGATTAGAGAATGTAAAGGAAAAAGATGTATTTGATTTAAAACTCCCAAGAGAGAAAAGAATTGCCCCTCGATTTTGTTCCCTGTTGATCGATTCCGTACCCACAGAAAACTCCATAGATTCATATTGAGTTGTTTTTTTCGGTAGAATTGTACATGTGTACCGACAGAAACAGTCCGACAAACAGACGGATTTTTGTTGGAATATAATTAGATACACAATGTACACAATGTATCAAGAAAGCATGACGTCACGGAAAGTTAATTTGTTTTTTATTGTTCACATATCTAGTCTTTTCTTTATTGTTCATCTTTAAATAATCCAATTTATCAAATTTGATTTCAACCTTCATGTTACGTCACTGATGACGTAAACGTAATCTAATTATCATATGTATTTTTCATGCTGCTGATGTCACCTGCAGCGGAAAAGGACACTAGCACCTAGCTCCTATTCCCGTCCTGGGGCGGGGGGCGACCATTGATAAGATGGCCGATACATACAGATTAGTGTATGGCTGCTGTCCACACTGTTCTTCGTGGATGTGACTATAGAATATATAGATATGCAGATTAGTGAATATACACGGAAGAGATATAATGATTAGTGAATGAATAAATTCAGATTAGAAAAATAAGGAAAGGAATTACAAATCGTTGAAAACAGGTTCTTCTATCGAAGGAATTATGTACCATTTTTCTTCTCTTGTCACGTTCGCCTTGATTAACTTTAAAGAAAAACATGTCAATGTCTACGAAAGGAACTTCCATTGCTCGTTCTATTATAAACTAAGGTCCTCACTAATAATCTAGGTCTGGACGTTCACTAATCTTAGTAAATACTGACTCACCTCCCTTACATTTACTATGAATTTGCTTCTTTTTTTTATACGACCCTGCCAATGTATAAGTGATGCTATTTTGTGTGCTTGTTACCTCTAAATCTATTTCACGTTGCAAAAGCCTAGAAGATCTCTGAGATCTGTGGGACGCTTGTGATATGTGAAGCCTGTTGTCGTGGCCAGCGTAAGGTCACTTACTATTTATACTACAACGGTTGGCCTTTTTTTCTAGATTTAGCTAAGCAAATGTAAATCACCATTAAACATTTTGCTTATAGTACCATATACATATCATCTCAAGTATATGTATGTAAATCAGCCATGATAATCAAATTTATATTTATCTGAGGAGCCTAAACGAGAGACACAATTTATGAATTTATATATATATATATATATATATATATATATATATATTGTCTAGAAAGCTTTAAACATTAAAAAAAAAATTTTTGTCACTCCAGTCCCTTATCATATCTCAATACATTTTATGCAATTTTCTTCTATTTTTTCCTATTTCCCTTATACTTTGTTATTATGGTACAATGTATAAATTGTCTCTTGTTGGGATCATCAGTTGTTTACCAAGTAACGGTTTGGGGGATTTTAAAAATAAAGCAGTTATATTAATATGGTATCCCAACTGTGTTGATCAAACACCACCACCCTTTGTTGTATAGTTTTTGGAATACCTATTGTTTGTCATTTTATACAAGGTTTTATTAGTATTGTATATTGAAATTATTTCATACTACATATTATTTTTTTTTTTTAAAGAGGGTTTACTTACGTAGGTTACCCCAAAAAACGTATTTAACGATGAGGGATCAGTAAGCATGACAATAGACGTGACTTGTTGTTCATGTTACTTCTATTGAGTGTTCATCTATGTGAATATGAAAATCCATTGTGTTGCTTTTTCATCTGAGGCTCCCTGTAAACCAACTTATGATAACATCTCTAAGAACACTAATTACACAGAAAAACTTCTTTTTGATTCTCTACTAGCATATTTAATCGAAGCATTTGACAAATTTCCCCCTAATATTGTATACATGTATACTCAACAATCTGAACACTTAAGATAATGCTTCATTTAAGCTTAACGCATTTAAGGATTTTAGATTTTATCTTTCTTGTAATATCAACTCTTAATCATCAAACTAAGAAAATAAACTAACACATTTGGATACTGCACTCAGAATGCTCAATTAAAATCTACACTGGCTTAGATGAATCTTCAAAAAGAATGCCAGCGATTGTAATATTTCCATGTTCCTGCTCCATGTGTGACTATCGAGAGGATACGTTGGTTGTAGACACTTATTTTTGGAACAAATAAGACTTTTGTTCTTGAAGGTTGAGCTCGCTCAACCGAAGGCTTGCCATCCTATGTAGATGTAGTGGTTTACTCTCTGCAGTTTTGCGTTTTCGATGTTGATTTTTGTGTGTTTATTACTGACATGTTTGTTGCACCTGACCTCTGTTTTGCTAAAGTTCATATCAAGGTCAACATTTTTGTTTTCTTCGTTCAGTTCTTCTAGCATTAGTTGGAGGTCCTGGAGGCTCTCTGCAAAAAGGACGATGTCGTCTGCAAATTTGAGGTCACTTAGGTATTAGCCGTCTATTCTTATTCGTTTGTTTTTTAAGTCTTGGTACTTGAACTAGTTATTTGCTTAATCACATGATACTCTAACGTTCTCTTTGAGAAAAAAAAACAACACATTTTTCGCAATCTGATCATTGAAAGATCATTCTTCGGAAACATTCAATTTCAGTCGAAAGTTGGAAAAAATAACTTTACCATGAAATTGAAAATATTCTAAAACATGTAAGAATTAACCGAGTTCGACCAAAAGTATGTCACAAAAAAATCCACAGATAATTTATACATTCTTTTATGATAATCGGATCCCTCCTTTCATTTATATGGTAGACTATAATGATAAAATTACAGGAACAGCTTTAATTAGAACCATTCTGTTTCAAGTTTACAGGGTAAAATTTTATTGGCTTTGTCAACTATACACCTGGGTGTAACATTTGAGTTGTTTAGAATTCCACCTCATTTAACTTTCTTGCCTGTCTACTCTTCTTACCGGCTTAGTTCAGCCGTTCTCCTCCAGCGAATATCGTTGTTTCAACCTCCGCCCTGTGGCATACCTCTACCATGCTTCTCTCTCCCTCTCCCCATCCTCTTTGTGGTCTTACTGTTGCGATTCTTGTGTATAAACCTATCCTATACAAAGTGTAACAGACAGACAGATGGACACGTTACTTATTATAATATAGATTGTATTTGGAGTTAGAGCAATGGTCAGCAAGCTGTACTCGTATACTATTACTACTGTAGTGAGTTCGAACCCCACTAGTTGCAAAATACTGGTGACCTTGTGCCAGACTAAACCATGCTTTTTTATAACTTTTCGAACTAAATTTTTTCTCAAAATTACGTACTACCCTACAAAATGACGGCATTCTTTAGGACTGGATGGATTTCCGTATTTTCCGGAATACAAGACGCACATTTAAAAGAACTAAAAAGATGTACAAATATAACAATGCATCCATTGTGCTGGTATTACGACTAAGGGACTGTCTATCGAAGTTCAAAATGGGCATTTATGGGGTCTGTATTGTAAATCAAACGTCTTATACGCTGCAAGGTACGGTGTAGATATTTATTTTAGTATTAACGTATTTATAGCAATAATTCTATGACATTTAACCCTAAACTAACACCACGAATTGAGTTTTTTTTTATGAGCCTTTAAAGTAAGTTGTTGGATATAAGCATTTCTCAACTGAGTGTAAGACGGGGGGGGGCGTCTAGTTAGTTGAGTATCTTATTGGCGAGAGACTGAAAATTCAACTTGGTATTTTTTTTCTCTTTTTTTCAGGCTTCCATGGTTCAAAATTATGGACGTAAGGTTTAAAACGAAGGAGCCCAAATAGATATTTAACCGACAAATCTTCTATGCTGTTAAATACGGTAGAAAAGACACGGACTTACCTAAAATAGGCAATACTATAAAAATCACTGCAAAGCGATAGAGGTCCATTTTCAATCGAGACAAATATTTTGTGCCACTTAAGTGAACTGTATTCAGGTATATAGAGTGCGAGATAACACTGATTAAGCAATTATCGCATGTAAACTTTGTTATACTCAAACGATTTCATAATCAGGTTAAAGATTGTTTGATTCAAGGGTTCGCCTCATGCATTTGTTTACATCGTTACCACTTGCCGAAGCAGCTTAGTGGTTAGAGCAGTGGTTCTCAAAGTGTGCGCTGAGGCACAGCATGGGATCACCATCATCGTCGTCAGTTCTTTAACATCAGTCGTTGTACAAAAAGCATTGAGATTCGCCAGATCTCTACATCGTGGACTTTGTGGTGCCAATATTTTCTGAACCTGTCTAAATCGTCACACCATCTTTCTCATTGCTTACAACAATTTAGCATATGAGCCCTAGGGATCCACGTTATGGGCCGTTGTGTCCAATGGTTGTCTGACATTGTTGCAATAGAGTCTGTCCATTGCAATTTTAGTTTTCAAATGGATTTTATATCTCTAACTACTGTTTTTTCTCTAATGTAAAGCGCTGTCTTTTGATCTCACCATGTGATATTAAGCATGATCCTTGTATACGTTGCATAGTTTTTAGTTTGAAAGCCAATCTTTTAGTTAAGTTCCGTGTTTTATCTTCATAGGTGAGTATCGGTTTAATAAATTGGTTGAAAACCCTTCTTTTTAAACTTGGATCTTCTCATTATTAAACGGTACTCTACCACATGAACGTTTCCAAATACGTTCGGGGCCTTGTCCACTACGAGTATTATGTCAGTCCTGTTTTTGTCTAATTCAATTCATTTTTAGAGTACACGCCTTCGTTAATATTTCTAAACGCACACACACACACACACACACACACACACACACACACATATATATATATATATATATATATATATATATATATATATATATATATATATATATATATATATATATTGCAGATCTCTTTTTGAAATATACTGAGTCATGTATGTTACGAAAAATTAAGTACATGAGATTTCCCAGCTTCTACTAGACGAAGATAATGACGACATCATAAAATGAATACCGTGCAAAAATAGGATTACATTAGCTGACTTAACAGGACCGACTTGTAGGTGCAGTGGCTGTGCCAGCATTTTGTACCAGCCCGGGCAAGGTTCAGTCAGGGAGCTATGAGGACGGGCACAATTCTTATGTAAGTAACGATATGAGTTTTATGTAATAAATCAAATTAAATTCTCTTCTCAATGTGATTGCAATGTTACAATAAATGAAAGGAATGAAACATGAAAGATAAGGAACGTCTTTTACGAGTTGCAGTTACACAAACTACAGTAATTCTCCTTTTTCGGTGTTTTATCGCGAAACGAAGGACGATGTTGTGAAGATTCGAGATTTCAGCTCGTTGTCTATTCATGCTATCGAGCTTAAATGATCTGGTCTGTTTTCCACCATGACTTTGTTCAATTTCGGAGCCCGGGCGAGACCCCTGGCAAAACTCGGGCAAGGTTGTTGGGAACTCGCGCCACTAGTATGTAGGTGAAGTGATCTGCTAATTATATGTCTTTCATCTGACCCAGGATAAGAATCTGAGGATAAAACGTATCCACACCGATTTGGGCACTTGGAAAATGTTTTGATTTGATAAAAGAATAATTTGTTTGACCATTAAATAAATATTAACAAGAGTTTTGGCCTCTTTCACAACCTTTTGAAAATCCAGGCATTAGTCTTGAAAGGGTTCAAATAATCTCAGTTATAATTTATCACAATTATCAGCATATTTATCGCACCCCAGGGTTCAAAGGACACACACGTGCCTAATTCCAGTTTGCTCTATCAAGTACTTTAACTCTTTTAGAGTCTAGACACACACACACACGCGCGCAGGCGCACAAACTCTATTTAAGATATGTTGACAATTAAGACCTTTGCTTTTTACAATAGACTCCCCCTGTTACGACACTCTCGTTATAACGATTCTGCCTTTACACCTGGTTCGTTTTATACGAAGTGTACTTATAATGAGAAACGAAAAAATATCGCCTGAAATGATTTTTCATTACCCTATCACAGTTTTAAGTCCTGCATACGGGTTATAGGTCTGCAAATAAAATGAATGAACCCATAGACCAATGCCAGATTTATAAAGGGGTGTAAGGGGCAATTACGCCCGGTCCCCACTATGCAAAAATATAATAATTTCCAACAAAATAGTTTTTTAAATGAGAATTAAATCAACGATTACTACTTTGAATTCATTGCATCATAGTGCCTTCAATTGTTTTAAACAAGTTCATGAAATCACTGCTTGTAATTCGTGTGGACAGAAGTTGGAGTATGGGTCACAAAAATCAGGCAATACTGCTAGCTCTGTAGTTGAGACAGTGCTTCTTCTTAGAGACCACATTATTTCACATTCACTTTAATTTATCAATTAAGTCTCAATCATATGCTATTTTTACATATTTGAAAGTTGTGAAATAGTACCCGCTGTGTCATTTATACCAATTTCTGTGTATGGGCGGGGGCAAGAGACCTTGGATCCCCAAGGTCTAAATGCAGCCCTGCTGGAGACAATAATCATGCGATAATATCGAAAACAAGAAATGTGGTTACAACGCATGTGTCAGTGAATAGTGCCGTTACAACGAGAGTTTACTGGAGTTAAGAAGAGAAAGATACTTCTGCACTTGGGACTAAATTCTACCCCCCTCCCTAATACTGGCTACTTGAAGTTTGTTTTTTTTTAGTGAGATGAGGATTTGAAAAACTTTTAAAAAGATTGATTTTTACAGGATGCCAGTTGAGAGATCTTATTTAATCGGATTTCTATGTTCACAACGATTAACAGTGATCGCTTGCTAAGATTCATTCAACGGAATCTGCAGAACTGGAAACGAAATCAACAGAACTGGAAACAGAGTAGCACCTCAAAAGTTTCTAAACTATGTTCATATTCTCATCACCAGCCTTTAATGTCCGTCGTTGGACATGGACCTTCCTCTAGATTCGCCTGACTTCTCTTTCGTGAGTGTCACGGAGCCGGTACTTTCTGAAATTGTCTACCTCGTCGCACTCTCTTATTTTATACAGGGTACAGTTTCGGATATGATCTCTAGGAATCCACGCTGTGAGTTGCAATGCCTAGTGATTGACAATCAGTCAGACAATTTATACCCTCGTTTTTAGTACTAACGGATTTTTCTTGTCTACTCTACCAAAAGCTTGCCGATCTAGAATGATTCTTCGTTTGATTTCCGTAGAGATTCGTTGTCCAAGGTAAATATAGTGGTCTACTTTCTTTAGCTCTGAGTTTCCGGTTCAGAGTGTTGTGTCTTTGTCCTTGATATGTTTCTTGGCAATTGCTTTACTGACCTTCACGTGGAGACCTACTTTCTTAATTCCTTCGCCCAGTTCGACAATCATTGTCTGGACATTATGAATGTTCTCAGTAAAATGTCGTCAGCACATCTGAGGCTACTTAGGTATTCGCAGTCTATTCTGATTCCTTTATTCTATCATCTCAAGGCAGGCTGTGAAGAGTTTAGGTGAGCTGGCATCTCCATGGGTCACCGCTCCTGAGATAGCTCAGAGTCTTCATATAGCCTGATGAGGGGGCTGTTGTACCGATATATATGTTGCAGGACTCTGACATATACAGGGTTAACGGCTTGTTGTATGATAGCATCAATGACTTTGGGGATGTCCATTGAGTCTAAGGCCTTCTTGAAGTCAACAAATGCTACAGCAAGTGTCATTTTACATACTGCTGCCTTCTCTTTTAGTTAATTTACGAAATGGTGATGGTTGATCGTCAAGTAGCTTCTCCTGAAGCTATCTCGTCCCAGTGGTTGCTTTTCATCTAGCATTTTGGTGATTTGGTTGGTGATCACTTCGGTAAAAAGTTTATAGATGCAGTTGAGTAGGTTTATTGGCCTGTAGTTATTTATAACAGCATTATGATCGCAGTTTTCTTGTCCTACTCGATAACTGAAGTCTTCCCTAACGATGTCGAAGTATGTTCCTGTAATTTTATCATTATAGTCTACCATATAAATGAAAGGAGGGATCCGATTGCTATATTGGAGTATGGAGTTCACGGCGTCGTAGAAGTTGTCCATCTCCTCCTTGGTTGACTGTGAAGTGGGAGCGTATACTTGAATGATTTGTTTGTAACCCTTTGAGGTGTACAGTGACACTAGCTACGCGATCTGTGATAGCTTTCTTTGAGTTCTGAGGGTTTTTTTTATAAATCAGAAAGCCAGCTCCTCTATATTTTCATTTTTCTAGTTGTACAGAAGGTGCTTGCTCCTTAATCCGACTATTCCTTCTTTGATGAAATTATGGATTTGGTGGTACTTTTGAAAACCATACATTGTCACAAATTGAGTTTATACTGCGGTGACCGACAAACGTACCTGATATGGTAATCTTTATTTGATAAATAACAATAGCACATAATTGACAGTTACCGACAAAAAAGATTATATTCAGTTGAAACTCTGAGTTCAGATATCGTTATCATTGTCAAACTCCAGTCCAAGTCCGAGGCTGGAGTTGACTTTGTTTTTCAATCGTGATAACAACAATAATCCTCACTTAATTTAGAGGAGTGAACTCTCCATTGTTTGTTTATCTCGTCACGTTAAAGTAAACCGATGTATATAAATTACAATTCCTCTGTCTCCATGCTTGCTATTATCGTCATCTTTGTTGTTTACATTACGGCGTTTCAGTCGGTCTTTTCTCTGACCTTCTTTAGTAACCTTCCATTTCAGCGAAGTTTTCATTGGTGCAAACCTGCTCACGTTACTCAATCTTTCATCGATACACTGCACGAACACCCTCGTCCTTTAGTCTTCCTCTTTTCATCTGCCTCAACCCTTTAGGCACCCCATACTATGTTCAGTTGCCGGTAAACGATAGAGTCAACCTATTTCATTGATGAACCTCACATGAACTCCAACCTGTCCCCTGTCCATCTGGGCCCAAGTGCGATGTACCAACTGCACCATCCAGACGGTCTCAAGCCTTCGAAAGATATTTGTCAAAGTAAAATATCAAAGGAACAGGCCTGGTTAGCCACTCAATAGAAACGACCGCAGGATCAATGTTTTTTTTTGTTTGTTTGTTTTTTGTTGTTTCTTTTTCATGTAGCATACCGTATTGGGGTGTTCAATTAAAAAATTAGAAAAAGAGGTGATCAATGAATGAATTAGAAAAAGGGGTGATCAATGAATGAATTACTCGCACCTTTTCTTGGCAGAAGTCTGACTTTTCAAAATAACAAAACAAGCGAAAATGCTACCGGACAAAAACTAAGTAACTAATTAATCATAAACTCACATTGTAAGTTCAACTAAAAAATTAGTTGGGGGGAGTTTTTCGGGGGCATAAAGCTGATTCATTAGATATTTTTTATTTCTATTGATACTCGGACCATCCTCATCTTGGTTGTTTTTCATACAACGTTTCGGCCGTTGCACTCTACGGCCTTCGTCAGGTATCATCTGGTAGGTGTGGGGAAGTAACGAGCCGAACCCTTTATTTATCCGACGGGGGTACATTGACTGTACTCCCCTCATAGCATTAGTAGTATTGTTACATTGTCTCACACTAGGATCGAACCTAGAACCATCAGATTACTTTACAGTAATTTGTCTGATGCTGTAACCACTGCACTATGTGTCCACATGGAATTCTTGTATTTTAAAAAAGCCAAAAATGAGGAAAAAAATGCCAAGTGACCATTTACGAATTTTATTGAAAGTGATAATCTCGGAAAATTTCCACATCGCAATATCTTACAAATATGAGAATCATTTGACTCAAAGAAAGACCACTTGCTCCTCCTCTCCTTCCTCCTGCAACTACCACCATGGATGGTGGATGCATTGTTGAACTTAAGGTTCTTGTTTTTCTTCTCTTTTTTACTTTTAAATGATCAGCGTTTTTGTGACGTATTCTTCATTGTTACTGTAACAGCTTTTCTCATTTTAATACAACCCTTGAATTGTTTTTAGCTGTGTAAATCTATTTCACATGGATCAATTCATTATGTATAACCGGACAAAACAGACAACCAACCAAATGAACATTCTGCTTTTGCATATAAGTCCTTCGTGTAGATATATCATTAACGTAAACAAATGGCGGCGATATTTACGTACAAGTTAATCCTCGTGAAAGAAATGCACTGATATATTTGACTTTCAATGAGATAATTTCTCTTTTAGAAGTAACTACCGAATCCGTTTCAGTGGAAGAGACCATTGTTCCAAATAGTTGGTCGGATATATTTTATCGGCAGAATTCTTACGTCCAAGTGGATGAGTCCCCTTTTATGGGCAGATAAACAGAACAAATCTGGCTGTTCACAATATTCAGTTATGTATAAATAGTGTAATAACCTGAACTTCGATGAATTCGATTAGTCAAGTCAAGAAAAATACAAGAAAGACGAACCTACCTGCCTTTCTTACGCGGAAATACATGCAGGTTTGTTTGTTCGTTTCAGTCGTCTGGTTTTTTTAATGGTTCGTGATAGAAGATTTCGTGCTTGTTAGTCAACGAGAAAACAGGAAGGAAATAGGAATAGAGTGTAGTCAGTTTTTTTAAGAGAATTAGCTCATCATTCGGACATGACAATTATTGAGGAGACGATGTCTACATGACCAGTCTTGGTCGTGAGGTTATCCAAACTGACTGGATCCACAGAAAAGCCTGGCAAATCACAGACGCTGACCTTGTGGCCAACTTTCGGGCGCTGCCGTCTGGGGGTCAACTGTTTAGATAAACAAGAGAGGAGTAGATCACAAAATAGTGCCAGCCACTACTGTTGTCTATCGGGTAAGAACAAATAGAAATGTGTTCTGGTATAAATGTATTTACTGCAAACAAAACAACGCATACCATGGATATGATTCCGTTTGGTCGATTTCCAAAGATCCTTCTTATTAAAATCCGTCAACCAAAACTGTCACCATAATTGTCAGTATAGGTTTCTTCAAATTTCGAACGGGTTTGGCTGGCTATGTATGAATGTATCTCTCGTACAAGCCAAACAAATCGCGTAAGAGGGCTGATATTTTAAGCATTTATTCTTTTCTATGTCTAGAAGAAACGTTTTTATTTTTGGGGGTTGTTTTTTTTTTCAAATTACCCCAACTCAGTGGGGTTTTAGTGGGGTTTTAGTTTGCAGTGTTAGTTCACGCTAAATTGATCACTTACTTTGTGTCCATGCGTTTTGGTTTTCACTCAGACATTTTTAGTGATCACCGCCCGACAAAAGGCGGGAGAAGCAACATTTATTGGTCGCCTCTTTTCCCAAGTTTAGAATTGATACCCCCCCACACACACACACACATACACTGTGTGCTGTCAAAAGTCACGTGACAGTTTCTTTTGAGTGACTGAGTAAATCGGTCTTCGGGTATATTTCTTTCAATTTCAATACAATAAGGCAACAGAATTGGGGGGAAAAGACAAACTTCTTTATTGATATGAGAAAAAAAAAACATCATTTTTATTCATAAAAAAATCAGAGATGCCTATATTTAGTGGATTTTTCCCGTACAACTACCGAGCAATCGGCAGCAGCTGCAGTAGTTGTAGTGATGTAGACGCGAACATACAGACACAGTTGCTTTACGCCTTTCCGCTCTTTCTGCTTGCTTTAGCGTGACAGAAACCTACGAAGTGACATGGGCTTTTATATCATAAGATTCATTTGCCGTATATACTTGCGTATAAGTCGATACGATGTATAGATCAACCCTTGATGCTTGACCAAAAAAAATCATTACTTTATTTCAGGGGTGACCAAAGAGGTGCAGACGATACACTTCAGATATTTGAGAGCCACCAATCATTCCCTCAGCACAGAAGAACAATGCTTCATACAAATCTAGCATTAAAGTTAAGATTTCACCGAATCACCGTAGTCCCACAGATGGCCCGCCCAACCAACCAGGCAAATGGGCTACATATTCTTCTCTCTTCGTTTATGTGTGTGTTTGAATGTGTGTCCGGGCGCTGCTGGTCACATTTCATTTTCTTTTATTTTTTTTTTTCACAACTTCAAAAATTAGCATGAATAAACAGACAAGTCTTACATATCTACAAAATTTATATTACAGATTTGCTGGGGTTTATTTCATTTCAATAGATAAATACATTTATACTAAAAAAAAATTATTTTTTTTGTTTCTTAAACATATATATGATTCAAAAGTTGCGGTAATCATCTACAGTCAGGATAGAAAGAGAAGGGGAGTGTGAAGCTGCTGCTGTTAGGCTTAGTATTCCTTTATTGTGGTAAAATATCTACATTCAGGTATTTATTCCAGTTAATTTGGATAGAATATTTGGCACCTCGTCGTTATCTGTACGCCGCTCATAGAGTCTTATTTCCCCATTTTGCCGATCCCCACATCTTTTCCACTTTTTGTACGTTGACTCCTCAGGCTGCTATTCTTTACTATCGAACTGCGGAAACGCTTCTAAATGCTATTAAGGAGTATCAAGGAGTACATCGCTGGAAGATCCACGATCTATTCAGATTGTTAACAGGCTTATTCCACAATGCGTCGCGTACAGATAACAAAGAAATACCGAACTTCGTAATAAAACATTACTTACGATGAGAATTACTTCTAACCCTTCGGAACTATTATTCACGTATCTGCTGATCTCCAATTTTTTTGCACAAAATTTGGTCTTAAAACTCGATTTATATACGAGTGTATGTTATCTTAACGTTAAAAAAGTACTTATCTATATCGTAAAGTACTAAAGTATGTATATATGTATATATGAATATATGTTAGTACTCTAGGATGCCGAGAACTGGGGAACATAGAACAGCAACGAAGTCAAGTCCGAAATTAGCACGTCTCAAAATATCTACAGCACATATAGAAATTTGCAAAATGATTCGTTCTGGTCAGCGTTCGTGCTCTCCGGAAAAATTCGGTATGAGGTCTTTTTCTTTTTTTCATCTTGGGCTTTTGCAAAAACTATTACAGTTCGATCCATAAAACATATATATATATATATATATATATATATATATATATATATATATATATATATATATATACATATATATATACATATTGGAATCAGTATAATCCGGGGGAGGTTTTTCCACTATTTATTTGAACCAACACACATGTAGGGGTCAATGCCTTTTTTTAAATCTTTTAGGTCACTAATTCCTAGGCTCTCAGTGATCCCTCCTTTTTTTAGTTAATGAAATATCTATAACATATCATTTGCTCATTCGTGTCGTTTGATTCAGAGGGGTTTTTTTTTCGAGGAACGTAGGGGTACCTGGTTAGTCTTTTGTGAAGATCTCAAAATTGAGGATAATGTTATTTTTGTGTGGAATTATACAATCAGGGATGGGTTGGTTACAAAAATATTTCTTCAAAAAGAACACTGAACACCAAGTTAGTCTTATCTGCCGAAGGCACTGCATAACTTTTTATAATAAATTGTTTCTTACAGGGTGTTTAGAAAATGGTACAATCGTTTTCTTAGCAGGTCTTTTTCAGACTACGTTAATTTAAAAGACAAAAATTACAGAAAAAAAGGCTAATTACAAATACATTTTATCTTTACAATCGATGCTGGAAATGATTTTCTTTCAACGTGGAT
Organism: Thysanoteuthis rhombus; assembly: GCA_963457665.1. Lineage (NCBI taxonomy): Eukaryota > Metazoa > Mollusca > Cephalopoda > Oegopsida > Thysanoteuthidae > Thysanoteuthis > Thysanoteuthis major. Next base: position 3,675,565 of record OY735222.1, on the reverse strand, counting down.
TCAGGTTTGTACTCTTTTCATTACATAAACGTTTCATCCGATTGGGCAAACAAAAACGTAGCTAATGTAATACAAGGAATGGATGCTCGAATGGGGCTAGCTCATGATGCAAATCATTTCAACTGCTAAATACTGTCGCGTCTGTGCACAGTGTTACCACTAATATTGTTGCATGAAACTTACGTGCTCGTAAATTTTGCTCTCTTACCCTTAGGGTTACGACCTTTATGAAACATCCCGTATTTCATCGCTTACTGGAGGGAACATGTGGGTTTTTTTTTAATCTGAAGCTAAGTGAATACTCCTGGCACTTGGAAGATTTCAACCTAATAAAACTATTCGTTATGTACAGGTCAACTCTCAATGTTTTTGGCACAGACATTTGGTCTCAAATGGTCCGACTTATACACTAGTATATACGGTATATGTTCTGTTCTCAGTTTATTCATTCTGCCTTTGTCAAATCACTATATTTCTGGATGCAGCCAACTCCAGTTCTATCCCTGTCGTCTGTTTCAACTTACTTCCCGAGACATGACGTGGCGTCCACCCGGGTTAATCAGACGGGGTGATGTGTGGACGCATGGAAGCCTTTTGCGTGCATAGAGGACACCAAACACGAGAGACGCGAAGATGACACAACCAATGGCAATCCCAACGATAGCACCTACAAAATCGAACGGGGGAAAAAGATTCAAATGTAGACAGAAGAGACACCAACAACAATCCATATAATTATAATTGTTACCAATGTGTTTTTATTTATTTATTAGTATCCTTCAACCAAAACTATAACTATAGGTTTCTCTCTGTTTTTAAACTGGTCTGGCTGGCTATGTATGCATCATTCGTACAGGCCACACCGATGAAGCTGAAAATTTAAACTCTTCATCATGTCTAGAGAAAAATGGTTTTCTTTAGGGGGGGGTCAGTTTGCAATGTTAGTTACAGCTAAACTGATCCCTTACTTTGTACCATTCATGCTCGTTTTTTTTTTTTTGTTTTTGTTGTTTTTATTGTTTTTTTTTTTGAATTTGTATATATTTGGTATACAGTGTACACTGGTGACACAGTGTTGAAATTTTAAGCAATAAGTAACAGGATATATATATATATATATATATATATATATATATATATAGTAAAAAGTGGAAGCAGTAGCAGCTAACGGCCGAGAGGGATAGAAGTTTAAAAACAGAAACAGACAGAAGTATCATTCCAAGGGAAATTATGGATCACAGCCACTCATATAAGCTGCTTGTTACCTCTTGAATATGGCAGTGGTGGTGGTAAATCAAGTCGTCTGGATAAAAATACTACCAGAACGGCTTGAATCATGATTTTGTGTTTAAAAAGACCATAGGGGCAAACTAAGGGAGCAGTTTGGGATAATCTTTAGTTGCAAAATGAGCCCCCTTTTTTAGGGGGGGTCAAAAACATGTCTTATATTCGTTGATTGTGTGTGTGTGTGTGTGTGCAAATTTCATGTTTCTACTAAGAAAAGTTACGGGCTGAGCAAAGTCCTGATAAATAGAAAGATAGATGGATACATAGATATAAATGTCTGGACACATAAATAACCTAAACCAAATAACAATGATCAAACGGGTCTGTTGCGGGTAATGGTGTTTAAAAATAGAACTATCGTCCTTTTTTTCGTCGACACAAATACACTATTGAATCACAAACTATGAATTTTTACACCAACTGTAAAATTAAAGTGAATTTGACAAAAACATTTAAGTAGTCAATAAACTTTCGCTTTTAACAAAGACTTAACACAATATCAATTCCGTACAGGCCGTCGTTTTTGACGACGTGGGTACACTAGTCTACATTATAATAAGCGGAGTTTCCATCTCTCTGTCCGTCAGTCACTCTTTTAAAATAACATTTTTTCTTTGACAGATATGGGGTAGAGGAGAAGTTTTGAGAATTAAATCACAACACAAAGGGTGAGGAAAGAAAAGAAGGAGCAGTGTAAGAGTACACAAAAGTGTTAAAGATGAAACAAAGATACTCACAAAAGGAGAACAGCTGAAATCGGCTGTCGAGAATAGAAGAAAGGCAAGAAAGTAAAATGAAGTTGAATTGGACAGCTCAAATCATGCCTAAGTGATTCGACTTTCTCTTGCTTATCATTGTTTTCCATTTATATATACATACATCTAAGTAGAATCTTGATCGAAAATCTCAAGATCAAAGGCCATTTATCCCATAACCAAACAAAAGCCCAAAATGGATTACAAACAAACACCGGTCCAGGTTTCGTAGTACTTGATAAAATCGATGCAATCAAGAATAATTCGGGAAAGCAACCTAATCCAATGACGACACAACAACAAAATTTGCAAACAAAATCCAAAACTTCTCAAGTCGCATTAGGAGAGGAAAAAAGCTCTCACACCAAAATTTCTTTGACTTGTACTGGTCGGACTCCATACAAACACGTTTTTATGGCGTAGTTAAAGCACATAGACCTAAAAAAATGATACCTGGTGTGAATTACAGTTTCAACAATAAGGGAGAGTCCTATATGATCAAATTACGTTTCATGCAGTTTGAAAACGGCGTTGAGTAACTATGTCGGAATGTTACAAATAAAAACAAGTAGATAGCCCTGGTTCTATGTGCAACAAATATATTGAGGACCAAGACACAACGATTAAAATAAAAAATACAGCGATTTATTTGAGAAAAAAGATAGACCAGCACATTTACCTAAGACAATGAAGCTCCGTGAAATCCTCAAATAGGGTTAGAAATCAAGCGAAGAATTACTCTACGTCGGCAATCTTTCGATAGAGCGAGCCCAACCTCCGTGAACAAGAAAACTGCATTAGTTCTACAAAGAAGGGTATGCAACCGACGTTTCCTACCGATAGTCACCTATGGAGCTGAAACATGGAACCTAACCGAAAGATATGTTCTTAAACTGAAAACTATGTAACGTGCACAGGAGATAATCTCACCGAACATCGCGCAAAAGAGCAGAGTTTATTAGAAAACAAACAAAGGTCAGAGGTAATACAAGAACCAAAAGGAAAACCTGAATGACAATAGGCTGGCCATATTGCAAGGACGTCAGACAACTGTTGAACATCAAGACTTACAACATGAATACCCAGAGATCATATGCGAAATTGTGACCCGTAAAAAGAAGATGGTATGACGAACTAGACAAGTTCAGAGCGTATAGGCTATGGTAGAGAATCCTGACAAATCTTGGAGAAGGTCTATATCCAATACAGGGCGCTGAAAGGTTGATGATACTGATAACTTCTTTCTATTGAAAAAATAAATTCACTCTCATTATTAAGGGCTGCAAAATGATTCTGAAGTCTCGAAGGGGTGCAAGAAAGATCTTGAAGTCTCAAAGGGGTGCAAGAAGGATTTTGGAATCTCAAAGGGGTGCAAGAAGGATTTAGGAATCTCAAAGGGGTGCAAGAAGGATTTTGGAATCTCAAAGGGGTACAAGAAGGATTTAGGAATCTCAAAGGGGTGCAAGAAGGATTTTGGAATCTCAAAGGGGTGCAAGAAGGATTTTGGAATCTCAAAGGGGTGCAAGAAGGATTTTGGAATCTCAAAGGGGTGCAAGAAGGATTTTGAAGTCTCAGAAGGGTGCGAGAAGGATTTTGAAGTCTCGGAGGGATGCGAGAAGGATTTTGAAGTCTCGAAGTGGTGTGAGAAGAATTTTGAAATCTCGAAAGGGCGTGATTCTTGAAAAATGCTGAGAACCACTGCTCCATTACTTAGCTTACCTGTGTGATAACTGCTGCACTTGACGTCCGTCCTGTAGGGAGATATTGTATTTCCGACTAATTCTTTTAAAAGTTCTCCCGCTTGTTGTCCACACACGTTGGCAGCACGTTCCGTATAACCAGCCATCTCGGCCATTTGCCTTTATGAAGCGTAAAAGAAACAAGAAGAAGAGAATGAAATACAGTGGAAGCTGTTTATAATAATCGTGGATGATGGTGCTGAGCGATGTCCAGCGATGCCTTCCGAAACAGATTCTATAGACCCTTTATTCAGGCTCATTATTATCCTCCTTAATTTCTCATATGACTTCCAGCGATGGTCATTTTGGGTTGGTATTCATCGTACAGAATTTCTCAATATTTGTCCAGCTTGTTCTTGAAAAAAATCACAGACTCGGCACACGCCATCTCGTCAGGCAAGCTGTTACATATTTGCCAAGTACAGACACTAAAACTGTACTTGCAACTATCTAGTCAGGCTCTCTCTTGGTACAATATCCGTCTGTTCCCAATTGTCTGTTCTCAGTGGAATACCTTCCTGCATCTTGATGAAGCCACCAGCCTTCTTGTCATATTTCAGCTCAAGATATTACACACCTCACTCTTCTATGTCTATCGTTATCAAAATTAACAGTGAACAAACACTACATACAAAGTTAAGAATCTGTTCAGCAAAACAGTGTTTTTGTTTTGTTCTGTTTTTTCATGAAATTGTATTACGTACTTATGTTTTTTTTACTCAAAATTAAAAGAATAAATAGATATTGCTTATTTTATAAAAAATATTGTTTTATTACAATAAATCATATAGAATAAAACAACACTTATTTCATTTTAAATTGTGTCTATTTTATTACTATAAATTAAAAGAATTAAAACAGTTCTTATTTTATTCAGAGAGAAAGAGGGTAGAACGGGAACTCAGACAGTTTACTGAAAAGGTAGGTAGAGAGTAAAAGGAAGGAAAGTTAGATAGTTTGATAAGACGATAGGAAGATATGCGCCTATGAAACTAATCCATTTCGATATAAACATGGACAGGCAATGATGATTGAAAAAGATGAAGGAGAGAACGAGAAGAAACGAGCCCTGAGAAAGAGAGAAAAGTAGAGACATGAGATAATGGATAATCTTAGTAGTCAGCTATCGTGAAATTTCAGTACAGCTAATAACTATGATATCGGCAACGAAATAAAAGAATTTCTTACTTGCACAATTTCTTCTCGTTATATCTTCCATTGTAGTAGAAATCTTTTGGGTTGATATCTAAAGCGTGTTTCACGCACTGTTGAATACTGTTCTTGGTTGATTTCTCTCCATCCAAACAAGATTGGACTTTGACATAGGCTGACAAAAGATAAGACCGGAACATTTTTTTGTCAGTTCTCTAAAGGATTGGACCTGAAATTTATCTTATAAGTTGGTATAGTGGGAACTTACTTTCCAACAACGAAACTGAGAAGCTGGGCCACTCTATTACCCGTAGATTAGACTAATGTAATTCCATTTTTTTTGCTTGAATAAATCACAGATTATCAAAGTACTAATAGTTCAGAATGCTGGAACTCAGTTTTGAAACGTAAGAAATGCGAGTCTATTAGAACTGGCATTAACAATCTATATTGGCTTAGTATAGGTTGAAAGAGTGATAATCAAAATCTGGATTACAATGTTCAAATGCCTGCATGATAGGTGACCCTATGAACTCTTTGTTCGTATTAAATGTTAATACATTTGAGATTGAGATGATTTGACCTTAGAAATTGTCTTTATGAACATGATCTAGGGGTGCAGGAGTTCCATCTATATAACACCCAGAATCAATTACTCTATGATGTCCGGAAAATACAAAAATTAGTAAGTTTTAAACATAAAAATGGAAAAAGACATTAAAATTAATATATGAACTCATAAATAAATACACTTCGTAACTCTAACTTCTTCCCTGTGTTACTTAAATAACTTTATTGACAATTCTCACTCTTCTTACTCTTTTTTAACAGACATATTTTTACTGTAATGATTTTCAAGCAGTTTTGTCCTGTGAGGTTCCCGAGAGAGGGTGCTTTTTATAAATACAAATATCATTATATTATAAGACAGGCATTTAGTTTTTCTAAATTATGTTAATATTGCACAGCGTCCCATCCACTAATTTTATGACTAAGGTGTCCATGGCCGGCTTGCCCATCAGGGTAACCTAGGTGGTCACCTACGGGGAAAAGGCTCTAGGGGCACACTCCAAAATGAAAACAAAAACTGTTATACAGCTGGGGCGCAAATTTTAGGTTTCTTGCGTAGGGTACATAAAACTATTGCTCAAATCTTAAATTACGCCTGGGGCGCATGAATCCCTCGAAGAGGAGACTTCTAACAAAGCTCAATATTGACAAATAATCTTGTAAACCGTTAGCCTTCATCGTGTCATCATAATCAGCCTTTTAGTGTACGTTGTTGGACATAGAACTTCCCAAAGATTCGACAGACCTTAATATATCGTGCTGTCTTGATATCCCTCCGTGTGATGTTGAGCATAGTTCTTCCCTGTGGTCGTTGCATGGTTGTGAGCCAATCCTTTGCTTAGGGTCCATTTTTCAGATCTATGTGTGACTACTGGCAGATTTCACTTGTTTTGTGCCTGTCATTAGTCTTAAAATATATAGCATACAACCAATGCACCCACCCAATTGTCACCTATGGAGCTGAAACATGGAAGCTAACCAAAAGATTGACCCTCAAACAGAGAACCATGCAACGTACACAAGATAGAATCATGCTCAACATCACATGAAGAGATCTCAAGACAGTCCGGTATATTAGAGGAGAAAAAAACAGGAGTCAGGGATATCATTGAGCCCATTAGGAAACTCAAATAACAATGAGTTGGTCATATTGCAAGAATGTCGGACAATCGCTGGACATCGCCTCACAATGTGGATCCCCAGAGATTAGATACGAAACTGCGACCGGAAAAAAATAGGATGGCGAGACAAAGTAGACAAGCTCAGAAAATACTGGCTCCGTGACGCCCGGAATAGAGGGATCGGACGAATCTTGGGGAAGATCAATGTCCTACGACGGACGCTAAAAGAGTGATGATAATGATGAAAAGTCCTCCAGCGGAGTGTGATTGCTGCCCTGTGCTCCACAAAAAATACATATGTGGAGTGAGCTAGTATCACAAACCATTGCTTGTAAGTTCGATTCTCTATTCTCAGCTCAGCTGAGTGATATATACTGGAGCAGTTTTTATGTTGAACCCTTTTTTCCAGACTCCGGCAATCGTTTCAGATTTTCAAATGACTTCCAAATGTCTACTGTGGACTTGTAGTTGTATAAAATATTCTGTTTATCCTAATATTTATCAATTCTATTCTTGAAAGAATTCACATTTTTGGAACACACCATTCCATTAGGTAGAGTATTCCATATCCAACTACGGACATTGGAAATATATTTTCGTATATTCCACCGAGCTTTTTGTTGGTTCATATTTGCTGCTCGTGTTCAAAGCGGCCGATGCTGAGAAAACACGATAAAACAGAAGGCATTTTTCAAAAACAAGGAAACAGAATGGTGAATCTTTTCGTGGGCAACAGAGGAGAAGAACGAAGGAAACAAACGGTGTTATCAAAGAACAATGTTAATCTACGAACAAGGTTTTATATACATTTATATACAAATATATACGGTCAAGATAAGAGTTATATTTCACTTTGGAAAAGGAATTATCAGATTAAACATTTGATCCCACTATATTTGTATGCACCATGAATTATAATTACGTATCCTTCGACCACCATACCTGAACAGAGAAATGAATGCTTTTCCTCTTTCCTTTCCCTCTCTTTGATCGATAGATAGATAAATAATCTATCCATCTATCTATCAATGTTCTTATCTATTTTTCTGTCTTTCTTCCTTCATTTGTATCTTATTTTTCCACATAAAAATAGACACACACAGACTCCTCCCTGAAAGAATCAACCTTCACTGAAAATAGTTCTTACTTTCCAGTCCAACGCGGCAAACGTAGCCAAAGACGCTTTCCACCACTTTACTGACTGTCTTCATCCGCTGAATGTCACAGTTTTCGAATAAGCGGTCGGCACATCGCATAAATCGTTGTAAATTACTACAAAAGATAAATGAAATTGAAATAACTTCAAAAAAGAATCCTCAGATCAATTATAAAAGCGTTGTTTTACAAAGGATAGTTAACTGGTCATTCGAATCTTCTAGAGGGCATTGGAGATATTAATTAATCAAAAATGTATGATCATTTGAGAAGAATTCATTCAATATCCACAACTCGCCATTGAAGATGAGGATTGTCGAAAACATTCATTGGATATTAACGAAAACTCCTTTGAAAGTCTCGGACAAATACAACAACGAAAACCACGATAGTCCTACTGTGATGTTATGCTGTAGGAATAGTATTCTCTTCATTTGGGGAAAGAGAAAGACGTTCCCTCACTATGCAACTAAAATTCACCTCTTAGACAATACACTTTATTTAACCAGTCCAAATACAAATCCCATATGGACACAAAACATCTCTAAAAATAGGTTAAATTTCAAAGATTTTCTCAAGGGGGAACTTCAAACTACTACAACTCCCTGAGAGCAGACAACTCTGCATTCGTTCAATTCCTTTTTAGTTTTCCACCACCGATAGTCGTAAACATTCATTGAATATCAACTCATTTAAAAGTCTTGAAAAAGAAAAACTGCATGGATTAATATAATTCAGATATTTCATTGGATTAAAAATGACATACTTGCAAATTGTCGTCATCTGATTTGTTGTCCAGACGGCTTTAGTGTCGTTGATAATCTGTGTCAGTTTCAGAGTCGGGTGAAGCAACTTGAGGCATTTTTTTAGTTTGTCTTTTGTATACTGTTCTGAGCAAAAGTCTTTTTCTGAAAATATTGTTTTTAATCAAAAAGAAAAGATGAAGTAATTGCGAAAACATGGGTGTGCTAGACTTCTCCTTTCTATTTAGCAGATTCCCATAATGCTGTTTTCAAAATGCCTGCCGTAAAGGATCTTCAAAAGGAAAATCCCCATTTGTAGAATGAATTAAGAGATTTTCGATAGTTCAAATTTAGTTTGAAAAATAGTTTAAAACGTGCATAACATATCTTGTAGACGTATTTGTCTTTAATATCTGCCCTAAAGTGAATTTCAACAAAGCCATTTTTAACAATTAAAATAAGTTTCACTTGGAAAAAAAAGACATGCCTGAGCGCTTACCGTAGGGTGATATTCGGTGAGTTAGTCTCGCGTATCATTGAAACAATAGTGAGTTCGATTCTCAGTCGGTACTTCACTATTATGACCTTGTGATAGATAAATCTAAGCAGGGCTGAATTTAACATTGATCAGACCCTGTGCATAAAATTTCTCGAAGGTTCTTCTATTTTTTTATTAACCTTTTATTTTCATACAAATCAAATCAAAAATGAAATAATTATAAAGTTAAAGTCGTTTATGGATCAACAATTCATCTCCGTGATACATAATAGATCCTCAAACAAAGTGAACCACATTAATGATGAAATATTCTTCAAAGATATATTGGGGTTTGGATTAAAATCTTGAGTTTTTATGCATCTGGAGCCAAGTGATAAAGATATACTTTCCTCTTTTCATTACATGCAAGGTGATTGTGTCGAAAATCAAATTCAGGATTAAGACACGCTTGTCTCCCTTTAACAAGATCGTCTGACTTACCAGTGGTCGACGTAATATTGTAACTCTGAGTGCTGATCTGAGTGTAGCCACTACACTCAAGTTTTGTCCGGGTGGTTTCGAAGTTCTTCTCCAGAAAAGCTTTCGCAAATACGACAGCTTCTTGGCCACACGTAGCTGCGTATTTGGCCACACAATCGGTGCTTTCGTTGAGATGCCTGAAAATAGCCGAAGACACAGTTGTTGCCAAAGAAGGAGTGTAGCAAACACAAGATGAAAAAAAAAACCAAAGAGAAGCCATTCCATGCATGTTTTGAAACAGGTGAGCTCATAGTTTATTCACGCAGCAATTATGATGTACTTCAAATTAAAGTTAAAGAAATTTTACTTGCCTAATAATGGTCTACAGTCTGACTTCAGATGTTCTATGGAGAAGAAAGTATCATATAGGCCACCTGCACATAAACTTATTTAAACACCATTTAAACATTAATGTATCGTCGTTTTCTGCTAATAGCCTCGTTGAGGGTGTCGCAGGATCAAGTACACACGACCAATCGTTAGTGAGAGCCACTTCCGGTTTGCAAGACTGTCGATGTTGTCCAATGGTCACCCATCTAGACATGGACCAGGCTCGACGTTGTTCAACTTCGGTGATCTTACGAGAACTGGTGTATCCAACGTGATTTTGGCCGATACGACCCTTAGTCCCGGGGAGAGGTCATTCAATCTATCTTTTTTCTGAGTGCAGTCCTTGTGCTTTAAGTACCATTGTGAAGCCTTTGGTACGACTCGAAGTTGGATTGAACCACTGCCCACCAGAACGGGTGACACCTTACTTTGATGAAAAACAAAATGAGAGCTTCTTTGTTTTTCAATGTTAATTAATGATTATTTTGGGTTTTTATTTATAGAATATGTTTACCTAGATATTTGTTTCAAATGTAATTAAGCTTCACCCGAGCTGCGGGTTGGGGTCCAGACACCCTGACTCCTCCGTGGATTTGTTACTGACTGCAGGTATTCTATCGAGAAGAATGTATCATATTGGGGGCACTTATTGCGCATAAACTCAGTTTGTGACACTTTAAAAGTCCCATATATATATATATATATATATAAGAGATTTTATGAATTTTGGTAAACGCTCACAAGGAAAAAATCAACACAAATACAGTACATGGTCGGGAATTTAAGACAATGAATGTAGTTTTCCGACGTTACATTTTGTAATAGATGAGGGGAATTGATACCGTTGAACGATTTTAGAATGAATCTCAGCAAATGATCATTGTTAATCGTTGTGAACACAGAGATCCGATTAAATTAATTCTATTTAAATTTCTCAAGTCCTCAACCCAAAAAGTTTAGATGGCCAGTATTATAGAAGTTGGTCGAATTTAACTCCAAGTACGGTAGGTGTCATGTTATTCATTGTATTTCTCGATTCACTTATTCGACAAGTTTGACCTGTGGAGATTAGGGACTGTGTAGAAAGAGCTTACCTGCAGACACCGAATTTGACTTCGGGGCTGGCCGGGAATTGATTGATAGATTTTATCCCCTTTTCGATGCATCTCTGGATCCCATTCTTCGTCTTCTCTTCGTTCATACATTTGTAGGTGTCCAGATAAGCTGGAGAAGGAAATGAGCTCCGGTTAAAATAAATGCATCATTAACACACTGCTTCTACATATCATATACACTCGTTTTTGTTTTGTTTTTTTGGAGGGGGTGCTTATCAGTTTTTTGTTTTGTCTTGTTTATTTGTTTTTTTTGCTAACGTAGGTAGTCCAAAAATAAAAAATGGGATTTATCCAGAGACTAAATAGCATTGCTCGAAAGTGGGCATTAATCACAGCCGTTCACAGGAAAAAAATGGACGCAAAGCGCGATTTTCAAAAAGGGGAGGTTACGTAATCACATTCGTTTGAACTTAACAAGTGAATTAGCGAAAATTTTAGTTAACGTACTTTGGTGCTGAATGTGTTAATGATTAATATTAGAGGGAATAATCAAAATCTTTTACGCTGTTAGATTTTAATTGAGCAGTGCTCAACTTTCTTCAGGGGCTCGCACCCTTTCAAGGTTACAATATTTATCTCGCACCCCTTAATCTTGAAGCTAAAAAATCTATTTTTTAAAAAGTCAAAATAAATATTAAAAGTTTAATCAACAAAATTTTCAAATTTTTCATTTGTCAAAATGAAGCGGCTGTGTCAAGATATATCACCTCAATTGAAGAAATCTCTTTGAGTTCGTGTGAATGCGTTGCGATTACTCGTCAACTGGGAATTGTATATAGTTGACATTCGCTTGTTATATAAGTCTGTGCACAAGACAGTGCATTGTCAAATCTAAAGAGTTTTTCTTAAGTAAAAAAAAATAAAGATCATCTTTGTTCATAGTTTCTTTAAATGTTCCTCCTTGACTTCCACTTTTTAGAATTATCTAAACTTGGATATGAAATATATAAATTGGCAAGTCCCAAGAAAAATAGCCAAAATACTTCGTCGCCTTAGTTTCGCACGACTGACGGGAATCCTTTTACATAACAATTGAGGTAAGCTGCTCCCCACCCCTTCCTAACATGCACTTTCCTAGTTACTAATAAAACCATTTAATACCCTGGCTGCTGTTGTTTTTCCTAAATCAACAAATAAATCCGTGAAATTCTGGTGCTCAGAGCTATCCGAATGTCATCAACGAAAAAATATTGATTATTGAACAAATTCGATGACTAAATGCCCAAACAGAATTGGCTCAATTCAATTTTATCTTATTTTTATTTATTCTGAAATTATTTTTGACAATCAAGTTATCCACACATCTAGTTTTATAATAATGAAATAAAAACCGTTTGTTGTTACTTGCCACCCTTACCATGAAATAATACTAACCCTAATCCTAACCTTAAAACTAGAACTAACCTCGAATTATATTCTTTATAATTAAGATTAATGAAATACGGTTTTGAATTTTCAAGTTTTCTACTTTCGTTTTACCCTAAATTTATTAGTAACAGTAGCTGCCGCTGCATGAGTCAGCGTAATTGGTTACTCCCCTTTGATATTATGTTTATGAACCAAGAGCGAAACTTTACCTAAAAGTTGTAAAAAAAAGGCCATAAAACTAAAGAGAAACTTTTCTTCTCACACCCACAAAAATTGCCCCAAGAACCACTGTTTTCGCGTGACTAACCTACAAGGCAGATGTCATACTTACACTGGAGGCCGTCTCCGCAAAGGTATTCAAGAGGTTTCGATGCAGCTATGGCCGTCATCAGAAGTTTCTTGGTGACAAACGTTTTTTCAATACTGTTCAAACAAGGAACCAATTTTCGCCAGTGTCTGTGGAAAATTAAGAAATGTTGAATCTGTTATGAAGTTATCATAAAGTTATAAAGACTCACCATTATAATTCAAATGTTAAGGTCTTGTGAAAAACAATCCACCAAAGAATAAAAATGGTCAGAATAAATTCTAATTATGACATTACTGGCGTCTTCCACTGGAAAATAACTAAAACATCAAGAAATATTTTGATTCTGGAGAATCTAGTTGTTATTAACAAATCCGTCAAAATAATGCCCCAAAAGGTGAAAATGGCTTTTTTTCCAAAAATCAAACAGTACATTTTTGGAAGGGTTCTAGGGGAGTACAATATTCAAGTCTGTAGACACAAGAGTATGGCCCGCAGCGCTGGAACACAAATTAACACACAGACACACACATACACACATATGAAAAGGATAGAATCTGTCGCCACCCTTGAGGGCTACGGTCGTTCAGTACCTTTGAACTCTCTGCTAACATATATTTCTCTCTCAGACTTTCATTATATTTGTACATATATATATATGTATATATATATATATATGTGTGTGTGTGTGTGTGTGTGTGACTAAATTATTAATTATATATATATTATTATTATTATTGTTGTTGTTGTTGTCGTTGTTATTATTATCATTATTTCCAATCTAATTGTAATTAAGGAAATTTATAATTTCTTTTGATCCTATTTGATTTTTTTCCGTTTGACAATTTCTTTTGCGATAATCGAATGCAACACCTGAAATGTTATCTTCGAGAAGGTATAATGCAGAAGGCTGAAAACTGACCCGATAAACATTTACAAAATAACACACTGCACGTCAGAAATGGACACATATACTCAGTGCAGGATATACAAAAATAGTAAATCCATGATCCAGAGTGTATATCTACCTGATGAGGACAGACCCAAGGTTTACCCCTTCATTGGACAGTGTGGGGCAAAAATGCATGCCAGACCCTGAAGCCACACCCATGGGTTACTTTTGTTTGCTTTTACTATGGACTCTATACCAACACTAGTAATCGAGACCAAAAGGTATGCCCAACAGCTTCAAGCAGAATTTAGTAACCATAAAACCACTCGTCGCTGTAAATAAGCAGCGTAACAGGCATGGTCTTCCACATCTGGTGAAGCACACTTTACAAGTTGGACAATCTGCTTGCGCAAGGAAACCAGAACTCCAAGTTTCTTTTAGAGAAAAGCAAAGCCTAAGAACAGTGATTCTGCTTTCATCAAGGGAAACAACTGGGAATGCAGAAGTCCAGGATCATCACAGTAAACGAGGTGGTGGTAGTAGTGAAGATGGAGATGCCCCCTACACATCGTGTGATTCCAACAACACTCAGATGGTAGGTGTTGATCAGAACGATATGATGTTGTACAGCTATCGGACGGTCAAATACTGGGAAAGGGTAGTTTTTTTCAGTATTTTGAACTGCATGGCTGTAAATGCCTACATTTTACACCGACAAAATAGAAATTAGTCGTTGTGAGTCTCGTTAAAGTCGAAAAGTCCCGAAAAAAAATCTACCTGTTTTCCGATATCACTGATAAATATCACATAGTTTGTTTTTTCTTAAATCAGATGAGGCTGATCTGAAAGCTTGAAGAGAAACTCACTTGCAGACTCTTTTCAATTGGCCTTCATTCCAGTTTGGAGGAGCACCTGGATAGACTGAACTCAGTTTAAAGCCTGGAAACACGTCGTCTAAACATATCTCTGGTGATTGAATCGTCGACTGTGGACTGCGATACCCAAATGATCCTGGAAAACAAAACAAAAAATATTTATTTTTGCAATGAATTATAATTCCTCTTTTGTTTTTCTTTTCATATATATTCATAATATGTAATTCATCAATTTTACAATCTCGAAAAACGACTAAACTGTTAATTTTTCATATTTCTTCCGATTATGCGTTTTGCAATCCATTGAAGAAAATATGAAGAATCTATAATTTGGTCGTTTTCCGAAATTATTACATATTGTCGAAAATATCTTTCCACTTATAAAGATATACTCATACTATATATATATATATATATATATGTGTGTGTGTGTGTGTGTGTGTGTGTGTGTGTGTGTGTGTGTGTGTGTGTGTGTGTTTGTGTGTGTGTGTGTGTGTGTGTGACCGAAAGAGATGGTCAGTGGGATATTTGCACTCATTTAGTATTTACTCCCCTTACAGGTTCGATTTAACCGTCTCAATATGAGGAGTATGTAATATTGGGAAAGAGAAAACACTAAACCTGGATGAATTCTTGAATTGACCAAAGTATTTCGTAAAAAAACAAAAAAAACAAAGGTGTCTCATGGAATCTAGGAAGAAATCTTTTTGTTGCTCGTGCAGAATGTTTGGGATAGTTATTGCGTTGGAAAACGCCTTAGATCTCATGAAAGATTCTCCATGCTTGGCAATCTTGTGTTCCGAAAGATGTGCAAATTCTGGCTCCTTTTCAGCCAACATTAGCCACAGAACATGCATCCCCATACTATTATATCTCCAACACTTGACGATGCCACACATGCATTTGTGATCAAAATGCTTCCTGGTCTCATACTAACATACCTGACACCATCTGATCCGACTTTGCTGAACTTTGATTCATTGGACAACAAAACGCGGCTTCAATCTTTAACAGTCCAATCTTTTTGTTCAAATGCCAACGGAAAGACGTTCTCTAACGATTGACGGAACTAATAAATGGCTTTTTTACTGCTTCACAACCACTTCAGTCGGTTTCTTGTAACTGTCACCTGGTAGTGTGAAATGAAATAAGGAGTTCCTTACCATTGCACATCATTCATG
This sequence comes from Thysanoteuthis rhombus, assembly GCA_963457665.1. NCBI lineage: Eukaryota > Metazoa > Mollusca > Cephalopoda > Oegopsida > Thysanoteuthidae > Thysanoteuthis > Thysanoteuthis major. The sequence continues at coordinate 3,659,957 of OY735222.1, read as the reverse complement.
ACTTTGGAAGATGCTTTGAAGCGGTTATACATTGAGGTAATTCTTATCCACCGGTCAATCATCTTCATCATCAGTCTTTTAACGTCTGTCGTACGACATGGACCTTACCCAGGATTCGCCACAATTCTCTCTCATGGGCGTTGCGGAGTCAGTACTTTCTGAATTTGTCTAGCTCGTCTCTCCATCTAATATTCTGCCGGTCTCGGTTGTGCATGTGATCTTGGGGGATCTATGTCGTGAGTCGTGATGTCCATTGGTTGTCAGCCATTATTGCAACTTGGCCATTTTTAATGGAGTCTATGATGTCCCTGAATCTTGTCTTTTCCCAGATGTACTGTGCTGTCTTGTGGTCTCTCCATGTGAGGCCCAGCATAATTCTTTCATGTGCAAGTTGCATGGTTCTCAATTTACGGGTCTGTCTCCTACTTAGGTTCCATGTTTCAGCTCCATAAGTGACTATTGGGAGGATGCATTGGTTATACACCTTTCTTTTCTTGGATTAATGGGATCAAACTCTTGGTCAGTCATAGCGCTTTATATTCTGCTTGGTATGGGTCTCACGAGGCTTCGTGCAATAATTCTGCGGGCAGTGTGATCTTTCAAAGCTGGCACACAAGCGATACCTGGAAGCAATTAATTAGATTCGGCCATTTTGGATTATTCTGTTTTGTTGCAGTGGACAGCCCATCCCTCCTGCATATTTTCAGCAGAACCTATGAAATAACGCCAAATAGTATTGCTGGCACTTGCCAAATAATGGCAAACTCACTTGAAGCAATTACAAGGTTAGAAAAATGAGTGCGCACTTTGTTAAAACCATACAGTTACATAACGCTGGTTATACACTTGCAAGTTTTCTGATAAAATACTTACAGAACAAATCATCATCATCATCATCATCATCATCATCATCATCATCATCATCATCATCATCATCATCAGTAACAGAAGCTGCAGCAGCCTTTTAGCATCAGTTGTTGGACTTGGACCTTATTCACAATTTGCTAGACCCTTCTATCATGGGCATCGTTACTTCCCTTACTTATCCATTTCATCTTGTCATTTCATATCCTGCTGGTCATGGTTTTGCATGTGATCACTGGGAATCCATGGGGTGATTCGTACTGTCCTGTCATTGCCTTGCATTCTCGCTACATCACTATATCGTGCACTTGTCTTGTGATCTCTTTATGTGATTTTGACCATGCTTCCATCCTGTGCGCAATGCATGATTCTCAGTTGGGGAGTCAAAGTTTTTGCTAGATGTTTCGGCTTCTTAGTACATTATGATAACACCACCATTTTGGCTTGTTTCATCTCCCAGGGAGTAATGTGTGGAAAATTCTCGACTCCATTGCTTCTATATTGCCCCAAGGATTAGATAGATAGATACTTGGCCTAATTAGTCAATTACATGATCAAACAGATAGAAATACATTTAGTGGTCTTGTATAAAACCGATGTTTGAAATGAGGAAGTCTTACTTCGAAATCTCGATTCTTACCTGGGCTCAATCACCCATATTTGGCACAATGAATTTTATAAGGTGATGCAAAGCTTTTTCCACCCCCTTCCCCACTACACAAGCACCCTCAGCCTTTATTCATCCTGTTTTAATTTGCTGTAACCCTTTAACCACGCCATACTATATTTGTCGCTGATTGACAACATAAGCCTATTTTATGAATTGACATATCATATTGACTGAGAAGTTTCGATATTCAGCTCTACCAAAGAAACTCCCTATGACTTTTCTAACAGGCCCTGTTTGGCACCAATGTGAAATATGGATTACCTCTGGGTAATTACCAATTAAAACAGTATATATATATATATATATATATATATATATATATATATATATATATATATGCGTGTGTATGTGTGTGTGTGCGTGTGCGTGTGTATGTGTGCATGTGTGTGTGTAATTTGATAATTTGACAATTTGGAAAAACAACTAAATTGTAATTAATATTTTTTTCATTTTTCTTATTTCCGATAATTATTCAGGAGAGCTACGTGACCAAAAGAGATGAATTCGGTCCTTGTCAATGTGAAAGATCATTGATCTGGGTTGAACAAGGGAAAGGGGAAAACATTTGGCTCAGGTCCATTCGTCTGACTGTTAGTTAGTTGAACGGGGTCGGAAGATTGAACAAGTAATACAAAATAACAAATGTCTGAAATATAGTGATGGAATCGTACATATAGGTTTAATAACTACTACAATGCTATGAAAGTATGATGTGTATAATTCAGTGTAAAATTAGTGATCTTGAAATATTTTTATTTAAATTATCAAGTTGAATATGTTTGTAGAAAATCAGCTAGTATTCTTAAAGATGAGATCATGTTGATTTACATGCAGTCCGAAATCAAAACCAGCATAATGGATTAAAAATTAACATGGGTGAACACTCAATAGAAGTGACACGAACAATGAGTCACGTCTGTTGTTATGACTATTGATTCTTCACCGTCAACTACGTTTATTTAGGGGGGTAACCTACGTAAGTAAGCTCTTTGTTTCAGAAAATTATATTATATATTTTAAGTATGTATCTGACGAATATATAGATTAAATGATGATTAGAAAATACTTTTCAGAAAATTTCTTCAATTGAATAGATTTATTCTACTGACTAGTTTCGACTAACATCGTTATCATGGTTTTGTTTTATTGCAATTCATATTGTCACGTAATAAAATCACACGGCATGATATTGGACGTCAAAATATTCGAATGATGTTTATGGAATTCTAAAGGCATTGAAATATTTTGGTGTCTAATGGTCGTGTGGTATTTCTCTCTCTCTCTCTCTCTCTCTCTCTCTCTCTCTCTCTCTCTCTCTCTCTCTCTCTCTCTCTCCATATATATAGATATAGATATTCAATCCGACGGAATTTCTATGAAGGCCGTTCTTTTTATGTTCCCGTAACACAGAGAATTATTAACAGGAACACCCAAAGATCAGATATGGACAGTAGATGAAGAAGACGTGATTGGGGATATAGCAGTTATTTGAGCATCTGATTCGCCGGTCGGCTGCTTAGCTCAGTCGGTAGGAGCAGCATCGCTTTGAGGTGGACACTGGTTCGATGCTCAAAGCAGCCCTTTTCTTTATTGTTTATCAATTTACGCTGTGGAGGCCGATCGACATATCTTCACCGAGTGAAAACGGGCTGTCGGTTCAGAAAGTGTTCCCACTAAAAATAACGTCTTTATGATTATACATATAATTTAATTTGAGATTTTGATATAGATTAGATGATAATTAGATGCATCAAAATTTATAGAAATGACGATAAGATAAATTTGAAAAAGTTAGCTAATTTTTTTTTTCAATTGATTAACATGCTATGAACACCACAGATAGAACAAGCTCCTTATTCCACGTGATAGGGACACCAACTGCTTGTTATACGTAAAAAAACAACCACAAATAACGAAGTGTGAATTTTCAAAATCTTTAAAGAACAAAACGCTATAAAGGAAACAATGCAAAACTTAGTTTTTCTTATTGATAAGCACAATAAGATACGAAAGAGATTTGTCTTGGGAATATATAACTATGTATAAACATATATTGAAAGAAAGAGAGAGATCATCATCATCATCATCATCAGTCTTTTAACGTCCATCGTTGGACATAAACCTTCCCCAGGATTTGCCACACTTTTCTATCATGGGCGAAGCAGAGCCAGTACTTCCTGAATTTGTCTAGCTCGTCTCTCCATCTAATATTCTGCCGGCCTCGGTTGCGCATGTGATCTCGGGGGATCCATGTCGTGAGTTGTAATGTCCATCGGTTGTCCGCCATTCTTGCAACATGGCCAGCCCACCGCCATTTGAGACTTTAAATAGATTCTATGATGTCCCTGACTCTTGTCTTTTCTCAGATGTACTGTGCTGTCTTGTGGTCTCTCCATGTGAGGCCCAGCATAATTCTTTCATGTGCACGTTGCATGGTTTTCAATTTGCGGATCTGTCTCTTGGTTAGGTTCCATGTTTCAGCTCCATAAGTGACTATTGGGAGGATGCATTGGTTATACACCCTTCTCTTTTGGATTGATGGGATCTTCTTATTTTTGAAGGTTGAGCTAGCTCTGCCAAAGGCTTGCCATCCTAGTATGATTCTTCGTTTGATTTCTTCTTCTTTTGAGGGTCTCATGGAGATTCGTTGTCCTAGGTAGATGTAGTGGTCTACTTCCTCCAGTTCTGTGTCCTCGAGAGATGGTACATTTTAATTCCTCAGCCATATTTTATCCCTACATCAACCCTTATATAAACAAATAAGTACAAAATGATAAACATTTTCTGGTCAAGGTCAGAATTAAGGAATCGGATGTCATCGTTCGTGACCAATCTTGTTCTAAGCCTCCATATTTTCTATCCATTATATCATTTTCTGTCATTTGGAAAGGAATGTAAAAAAAAAAGATGTCGGCAGATTTCAAACTCCTCCCCAGACGAATAATCGAGACTAGTTTGAACCTTTCCTCGACTATTCATTGGTCGAGATTTCTCGTAAGTTAAAAAACACTCGAAGATTTATTTTAGAGAGAAAGAAAGTATACAAATTGTTTCTGAAAGCGAGTATCAAATAATCATATTTACACAATACCCAAGTCCTTAAATATTAGCCTTAGCCGTAGTGTAATAAACATCATCATACTTCTTTTAAAACTTATTTACATTTATAGATAGCACAACGTATTTCGGTAATTGATTCCATAGTCCTACCACTCTATTACAAAAAAAAGAGATTTCTGATATTCGACCCTTTCCTATTTACTGCGTCCGTATAAGCATGGCCTCTTAGTACCTTACACTCTCTTATTGGTGAAAAAAAAAACACCAAGATTTACTAATTCCAAACCATGCATTATCTTGAACATTTCTATTGTCTCCCAATCCTTCCATTTTTTTTACAATATCAACCCTAACTCTTCTCCCCAATTCTCATAACTCACACTTTTTGATTCTGTTACTATCTCGCAAGTTTCTTCTCGATAACTGCAGGACTTTGATATTAACGGACAAAATCGCTTCGAATACGTTAATAAGTTAAACAACGACGAATCTGGTCAGTACCTAGATGGGTGACCGCTTGGGAGTACCGAGTGCTGTAATCAGCTGGGGAGGCATCTCCGGCAGCCATTCTGATCTCCGAACGCACTGAGCGCTCCTTTCCTTGGGATGCCTCCATACTAAGCGCCTAGGTATGAAAGCTCAAAGCTGTTGAAGTTGATGTAATCGTCTCGCAAGAAGAAAATAGTCATACAGTATTGACTACATATCGCACGTTACTAGTTTGCAGAACTAGATACTGCACTTTACTAGTTTGCAGTACTTCCTGTGAGAGTTATTTACTAAACTTATCATTAGGATAACCACTTCAACGTAGCGATGCCCTCACCATTGAGCTAAACAGCCTACGGTAATGCAAAGGCCAAATAACTGCTTTCAACCCAAATTACGTATTTAAGAAATGGTCATATTTGGTGCGACACGATGAATTATAAATTGCGTTATATTACAAAAGAATTTATTTGAAATGATCTCCATAGAAATGCATTGAAAATCAGTAAAAAATGGTTTGTCAGGGTCACGAATTTATCCAAGCATAACTGATAGAATAGAGCTATTACTCTATGACTCAAATAACCCTTCGTATTAATTCTCTTCTCCTGACCTACGATCTTAATAGGACTAACCCTGACCCCGTTTATTAGATTTTGCATGTTCCGGGAAAGTATAGTCTGGAGAGAAAAGAAGAACTTAGGCAGTTATGCAAACGATACAAAGACTTCGAAATAAGAGCAGACGAAAATACAATGAAAGTCAATTACGACGACAAATTGTAGAAGCTCAATAAAAAGGTCCCTCACGTCGGGTACATTTCCAGAACCGTCCGTGAATCCTACCCGGATCTAAAAGACGTTAAACACGACGATCCAGATCTGGAGAAATCAGTGAGGCTTGGAAAGTCCGAGCGGTGAAAACCAAGTTCCATCAATCTGGGATCGGGAGAAAAGTAATCATCCCAGTCCCGCTAAATTGGAGTGGTCACTGCACTAATTAGACCAGTCATTTCCCGACCCTCCTGGTTTATTAAACACATTCCCTTACGCTTACTTATTTTCAGTTTTTCCAACCCCCTGTTTATATATCCCCGCGCCCCATTTATTCGTCTCCCGAGGGTATACGAATTATATAAATACATTGCTAATGGTTTTACTATAGAAAGCATTAAAAAATAAGAAGTGACGGAGAATTGAGACAAGCATAACTAAAAGAATAGGCCAATTATATCTATGACTAGAATATACCCGTAATAAATAATGGGGTTATTTATGTATGGATCGACACTAAGGAGCTCAAAGCTATTTTATTAGGTAATTTATTTTTAATAATTCAAGTACCCTAATTTCATCTCATTTTTAAGTCTCAGATCAACTCAAGCTGTTTTGATGTGAGAGATTGGACATGAACTCCTTTGAGTTTCTATGACGTCATTTTCATTGTTATGTCATAATAGAAAGTTAAATCAACCAATCTCTCTCTCTCTCCCCCCCTCTCTCTCTCTCTCTCTCTCTCTCTCTCTCTCTCTCTCTTATTGCCTCACGCACACGCACACATCCTCTTAGTAAGATGAAAGCTTGCTTTCTCTGTTTGTCTCTCTTAAATAACTATCTTCTGGTCACTTGATACCTTACGAACGCTGTTAACTTATTCAAATCTGGTCTTAACATTTCTACCGTTCTTAGATCCGTCGGCTTACGTGGCAGTAAGAAATATCTTCAAATTTTGACCAATGAGTAGCGGTCGTTTTTTACAACGATTGACCTATCACCAAACGTTCGATATTGGTAAAGCAAAATTATCTTGCCAAATTTTTATTTGAATGGATTCGTAGTAATCATCCTAAATCATTTATTTCCTTGGGCTCACGCTCATTAATTACTGTATTTTGTAGTTCTGCAAGACATATTTCTATTTCTTTTCTCTTTTTTTTCTATCCGAAAAAGTATCCAATTATCACACTGAGTCCAATAAACTGTTAATATGGATGGAAGGCTCTACAATCTCAAGCCAGAATGAGTTGTGGTTAGTAGTTGTCTTTAGAATGCCCTTTTCAAAACATGGCTCTCATTTGTAGCGAAGTATACGAAATCGCAAAAAGAATAAAAACCAAGTCAGAATATCGGATGGATATTTTTGGTTCCTTCAAAATTTCAGAGCCAAATTGAACAACCGCACCCATCGGATCATTGTGTCTTTTATGTTTACTTGTTTGTTTTCCCATCGCTTCTGGCCCTACCGTTTTGTCCAGAGTATTGAAAACTGGCATCAGTACTCCACTAAACCCTTTCAAATTTTTTTTTTTTTTTTTGATTTGTGGGGAGGAAAAAAATCTTTTGGGGCCTTTTAGGAGTCTTATTCTGACAGTTTTATCAATAATATCTAGATTATCCAGAATCTAGATATTTGTAAATGTTTTTTGCTCAATTTTAGATTACACGACTTCAAATTTTGACGCTACTGCTATTCAATTATTGACTGTGATGACGAGTTTTTTTGCTTTGAACCCATTCTCTCTTCAATTCGTTATTACCCTGAAAACATTCACGGATACGTTTCAATTTCCATGAGATGATTTTTTAGAAAAATTAAGCATATATATAAGTGTGTGCGTGTGTGTGTGTGTGTGTGTGTATATAAATAAATATATATATATATATATATATATATATATATATGTGTGTGTGTGTGTGTGTGTGTGTGTGTGTTTGTGTGTGTGTGTATTTTCTTATAATCTTTCAAATTACTAAACATCATGATATATATATATGCCTTCTGGAAGAGGCAATCTTTCAAGCGGCTACTTTGAAAATCAGCATTCGGACTCCGACCACTTTCGCGTGTAAGAAATACGTAGCTACATCATAAAAGAATATCACAGAAGGATGGAATTTGGGTCCCCGAAAGCGATAAAGAACCGAAACATCACATTATTGTCTCATGCATTGTGTGGTATGGAAAGGTAATTCTCCTTTCCTTGACATATAAAATAGATAGAATGTTAATTAACGTCTTTTGGTGCTTAACCTCGACAAACAAAATTCAGTAAGAAACAAGATTCGACCACAATCCAAAAAGCAACAGACACCCGAAGAAGATCAGGGAGTTACAAAAAAACAAAACAACAAAAATGAGGATATTAGTCCGAATCCACTACATACAATGGATCAAAACTGTTTCTATTCGTTCATTCAAACTGATTTATAAAGACGCTAAAATACTCATTGTACGTGGTTGAGTTGGACAGTTCTTTATTTTATTTTTTTCACAACGTTTCGGTTGTGTACTCACCAGCCTTCTTCAGGGGTTCTTTATTCTGAAATGAAGGAAGCAGTTCCAGAATAAAGAACAACCCGAAAAGGCTGGAAGTTATTCAACCATAAAGTTGTGAAAAGATTAGCAACACTGATAAGAGATATAATCCAAGTAAACCACATATCGTATTTCACATGTAATCTGCTACCGTAGATACCCCCGGATGGGGCTACAATTTTCAATCAAACATGTATTATATCGTCTGTACAATTATGTCTACAAATATGTATAACAATTGCGTTTCCATAAATAATACGTACCAACTTTCTGTAGCTCAAAATCTTCTGGGGAAAAATGCGTTTTATATCTGGTGAAATACGGTACAATGAGTAAAACACCCTGTCAAACAAAATTCAGTCAAGAATTGTGCAATACTCACCAAGAATGAATGGTAACATTATGACCAAGTGAATGAATCCGACGAGAAAATCCATTTGATGGGAAACGGTAAGAAGAACCCTCCGTTGTTTTATTGTCCTGCTCGGTCTTCTTTCGTGCTGTTATGAAAGCCGCCCTTCCGATCTCCTACGGATCACTAATTCACGGGTGATTCGCAACTTTGTGATTCAAAAGTTACTTATATTTGAAGACCGCTGCGGTTTTACAACAAAGTCTAGCTTGAAAAAAAATCTGATTGCGGAAATGAAACTTATAGTAGTACCGATTGAGGTCGGAGCCCTTGGGACAGTCCCAAAGAGCCCAGCATATAGGTTGGAGGAACTATGAATCTGGAGAAGAACTGAGAACAATCCAGACGATAGCACTGCTACAATCAGTTATAATACCGAGGAGAGTCCTGGAGTATCGAGGAGACTTGATGCCACTTGATCTTCAGTGTAAAGGTACCTGTTAATTCTAGTGTGGAAACTCGGCGAATAATAACGATGATGGTTGCTCTTTACTGTAGATTCACGAATATGTCAATGGTATGATCTTGGACGATTAACTTTAGTTACACGAGGTTCGTCCGATCGTAGATTTTAGAAGTACGTAATATATCTTGCGTGACTGACGAAATCGGGTATTAGATATTGTGATCTTCTCCAAGTGATTCCCGAGTGATGTAGAAGTCGAGGCACAAATTAGAAATGTTTATCCACTGAGATTGGTGTGTGTGTGAAAAGAACGACCCTCTCTCTGCAATTTCATCACCCCCAAAGTCTCTGTGATTTTCGACAAAAAAAATCCCTCCCTGTCTTTGTCGGCCACTGGGGTGACATTCTACTTCTGTGCGCGCTCTCTCTCTCTCTCTCTCTCTCTCTCTCTCTCTCTCTCTCTCTCTCTCTCTCTCTCTCTTATAACATCACACTGACAATTCTTTCTTTCTTCCTTCTCACGTTCCCTTTTCTATCTCTTTCACACACACACACACACACACACATACACACACACACACACACACACACACACACACACATATACATACATACATACACACACAATGTCGGGCCTATATGATTTTCCAATCAGTCCCTCCCAGTGCAATATGCACTCTTTCTCCCTCAGTCCGGTCCTCTGTTTAATAAATTTCTCTATTTTCTTCCCCTATCTCTCACGCAAATACACACCGCGCACATTTTGCAGTAAATAACTGAACATTCCTTGCGGGAGAGGAAAATGAAATGGATAAACTATTTGCCATAGAAATGGGTCTGGTTAGTCACTCTATAGAACCTACGTCTTTTGACGACATGCTGTGTTGAGATTTTTTTTCATTGACCGCCCCCCCCCAATCCGGCCAAAAGACGTAGATCACGTGACGGTTTATATTGAGTGACGAACCAGACCTGTTATATCTTTCATTTTTTTTTCCTTTCAAAAGTGGCATCACAGGTTAACTCCTTTTGTCTTCTGACGACCCTCAATTCCTTCCCTGTAAAAAATTAGTGCTACCATTACAGATCTTCTAACTTTCCTGCTTCGATCAAATTTTGGATTGTTATCTGAAAACTACTCCAAAGCGCGGATTATTTTACTGAGGTCCGTGAAGATGTCCCTTCTCCGCTATTTGAATGAGAGACTTGTGGTTCTATCAACAATTTGGGGGAACAGGCAAGAGAATGGTGAACAACCGTAGCCACCAGGGGTGGCATAGGTTTCTATCCTTTTCTGTAAGTGTGTTTGTTTATTTGTATGTGTATGTGTGTGTGTTCCAGCACTCCAGGCCATACCGATTTGTCTGCAGACTTGATGATTAACATCAGTACTCCACTAAATACCTTCTTAAAAAAACTTTTTTTGGGTTTTTGGAAAAAAGGGCTTATTTGAGTTGGGAGTGAGTGGGCTTATTTTGACGGGAATATTTAATTAATAACTGCTAGATTCTCCATGCTAGATATTTCTACATGTTTTTCCACTCTATCTTAGATGTTATTCAATGGTGGAATTTTTTACATGACTTCAAATTTTGACGCAAGGGTCGTTAAATTATTGAGCTTTCTTCTTGTTTCATATTTGCTTTGGGTCTTTTTCGTGATTTCGAGCAAGTTGCTGTAATATTGAACTTCGTTATAACGAGGTTTTGTTCAGAGAGGAAACGTAAAGCGGAGTATTTGATATATATATATATATATATATATATATATTGTGAGTTCGATTCTCACAGGATGCCTAACTACCATGGCCTTGTGTTGTAATAAGTTAAGCTTTGTTAAAAACTAGCAAAAATGCTTGGCATTGCTCAAGCTGTTAAGTGACTAGAAATGGCCAAGAACTGTTATTAATGAAGGAAGGCATTTTCAGCATGGATTCCCAGAGAAAAGTTATTTTTTATGTCAGATATGAAATAGATTTCCCCTTCTCTTGAGTGCCTTATTTGACGCCCCTGTCCCAACCCCCCTTTCTTATTAGGACTACCAAAATTATTTTCAAGAATCCATCCCTACTCTCCCTATGCCTTAATAGTCGGGAGTGGGGGACAACTACAGATTTGTCAAATTTTCCCAACAATTATATAATGCAGGGGGGAGAACCTGGTTGATCAAGTGTAATTGTATCCGCTAATTTATTTTTTACTTGCCATGTGCCTGACCCATCCTTACCATAAATCTTTCTAAAACGACTTTGTTTTTTGCTCAGATCCTTCTAAATTTTGTCGGTGGCCTCAGTTTTCTACCCCTGGCTTATTCCACACACTCCCACGCTAATCAAATTATGACAGATTGCTCAACACCCCTGTTTAGTCCGACCCCACACCTGGGCCCCTAAGGGTGCGTTTTGAGCAATTCAATGTCAAATGCATCGGTGCATTTGGGGGGGTACTTTATCTCTGGCTACAAAGCACTGGTTGGGCGTAGAACATTAACATACTCCCAAAGTTTCTCAAATACAGATCAGATATCGATACCGAATGAGAAATCATTATTATCAGGGTTTGTACAAACCTCAAACTATTGTTGCAAATCACTCATGATTTCCCCTTTTTTTGCATTATTTGGGGCATTTGGGGGGATACATTAAATCAATACCTCTGACTACAATGCATCTGTTAGGTGGAGAATACGAACGTACGCACAAATATTCTCAAATAGATTTAAGATTTCGATGCTTCACTGTGAAATAGTGGTTATCAATCTATTCCTATATCCCATAACTACAGGTCCTATCTTCCCTGGGTGTCCAACATTTGTAACTTGGTACCAAATTGAGCCAAGCTTAGTAAATAACTATCTAAACACCTTGTCGTGAAATGGTGGTTAACAAGCTTGTCTCGCAGACTATAACGACTGAAATGGGTTCGATCCTAACTGGGTGCACTATATTTGTGGCCTTTGGCCAAACAAAGCTACACTTAATAAAAGTCCGTAAAATATATTATTGATAGATGTTCACCAATCTTAGCTTCGTCTGAAACGAAACCAAAGGAGAGTAGGAAGACTGCCTTGTGCCAATGTTCCAAGTGGGAAAGGTCTTCTATGAAAATCAGCATCCAAAATACTGTTTTCCCCTGAAATCGAACATAGACTACCAGCACCTATTTGAAAGGCACTGTTGTCTTATCAGCAAAGCTGAATAAAAAAATAAATAACTTTTACTATGTATATTTGGGAGCCAATATCTCTCTCTCTATATATATGTGTGTATATATTATTGTGTCATCCACAAACAGCTGTTTCGATGTATTACATCTCTTCAGTGTGGCTATAGACTTTCCATTATCCCATCCAGTACCGCAAGGTAGGATTGAAACCTTCACTCCAGACGCAGAAGCTGATTTCCTACCTCTGGACTACGGAACTGAACGGTCTATAGGGCTGAATTAAAGCGATATATTTATTTACACAGAAATTCCTCATCCACCTGAGTACTCTATTCCTATAGAATAGCATTGCGTAAGCTTACAATGGATGAGTTACCGCACTTAAAGAGTGCTCAACCCTGAATTGATATATAAATCACGCTTTTAGGGAACCTTTAAAAAGATTTTCACGAAACTTTTTCATTTTAAAACATTCCCCGAGGTCCACTGAGTATGCCCGCCAAATTTGTTTCAGTTGCACTTCGGGAGTGAAGGGGATACAAAGACTAACAGGGTTGGTTTTAGCTTTTACGAAAAAGGGCTACAAGGCGAAAATAGCTTTCACCGATTGTTTTGCTGGAAGCCGTTGTACAGACAGCGCGTACTTCTCTCTCCCATTCTACCCCTGACTCTCCTAGCTCCACTCCAAGCTCTGACGATTCAGGTTAACATACTGCCATCGCTATTTTGAGGCTTCTGAGAACTGTTAAAAAATTTTCCCATGTAAATTCTGAATATGATTTGCAAACTGTCAGTTCGTCTCTGACGACGAACAAAAAGAGAAGACAACCCTGACTGCTGCAGGAACAAACCCCACTCCTACTTCTATTCCGACCGAAGATGATTACTGAAACCTTTATATTGTATATTCGATAAATAAATTCGTGGATACGTAAGACTCGTCAATTTGGCTCAGTCGGTAAGGGAGCTTTATCGTGATTTTGAATCATCGTCGGGAAAAGTTAATTTCATGAATGTGTTTATTTATTAGGATGAATTCCCGTAGATATTTGAGATTTGTCTATTTAGCTCAGTCTGTAAGAGAGCCACCTACCAATCAGTGTAAACTGATACGTAAAATCCAGATTCTCCTACTGTGATTTGAACTCACAACCAAATGGTTGCCAGGGGGCTATCTTACTGACTGAGTTAAATTGACTGAGATATATCAGAAAGATATGCACGGGGTTATGTCAGTTGAATAAATAGATACATATTATTTCCATTGAATTTCGACAGGATTTCACCTTCAACCAATGTCGGTTGTTTTTTATACAGCTTTCAATTCGGTCTATCGTTTTTATGACAACGAATGACAGCGCGTATAAGAAGTATCGAGTATGCCTTTGATTGGAATCGGACTCACACCTAATTGCCAGAGAGAGTCTGCTTTACGCCTTGCTGCTTTTACCAATCGGCCACAAAAACATTCACACTTTAAAAATCACTCCCAACAACCGACAATAGGCGTCATGTTTTGTTCTGGACGTATGAGATTTTGTAGTCTTGGTAAGTCTCTATTATTATTGAATGGAGTATTGTAACACATTATTTTCATTTAGATTTTGAAATAAATACATTCAAACAAAAAATATATTTTCGTAATGTTTTATTTATTTCATACACAATACAAAAATTGCAGTAATCATCGTCGGTCGGAATAGGAGTCGAAGCAGAGATTGTCCTTGCAGCAGCCAGTCTTGTTTATTCACCAATATCGTACGATGCGCCTGTGTAATCTGTCGGCTGACCACCCGTGTGAACATCGCTGCTCTATAAGACACGAAAGGTTAAGATGATAAGTGACTGAGGGATCAGTAAAGGCTAAAAGGCGCGAATCGGATGATTTCTGTCTAAGGGGCGGAGTCTGTTAACAAGAGCTGATCACCTTATCATACTTCTCTCTCTTTCTCTCTCTCTCTCTCTCTCTCTCTCTCTCTCTATATATATATATATATATATATATATATATATATATATATATATATATATATAGTGGAATGTGGATTCGCTACACAGACTAGCTCATGTTTCTGCCCTCTCCGGGCCTCATCAGGCACCCGAGGTAGTTTGGGTTCACTTCATATCAAAATTCTTGGGAAATGCATGAATCCACTATTCCCCAACTCCAGCTATGAGTTAAATAGCGCAGGTTGGGTTGAGTGACACCACTTCGGGCGCTAATCGCCCCTATTTAACATATCACAAACCAGGACTGCATAAGTAGTAACGTGACTCGCCATCACAGTCAATAATTAAATGACAGTTGCATAAAAATTTGAAATCATGTAAAAAAAAATATTTCAAAGAATAAATACGGTCAAAATAAATCCCATTTATAAATGGAAAAAATCTTTACTCATGTTGAACTTATTTACAGAGAGAGAGAGTAACAGACAGACAGACAGACAGACTGACAGACAGGGTAATTATACAACGAAAACTTTCTGGGATATTGTACCCTTGTGGAAGGTATGAAATCATTCCTTTCCTATCCCCAGATATATTGACGAATTTCTTTGTCACTGGCATGCCACGATGGTCGACTAAACAGAGAGCAAATGAGTAAGCAACTGAGCAAACACCAACTGTACCAGTCCAGGCAGTTGTAGCAAAAAGCTATTTTCTACCTAATCTATCTTGACAATCAAAGCTCATTCACGTTGACTCTTTGTAGTGCATAGGGCTATAGTTTCAGTAGCAAATAGGTTTTTTACGCGTTGGAGTTGTTCGCTAACCCCACGTTCGAGGATTTTCTTTCTTTCTGCCAGAGTAACTTTCTTTTAGGAAGACTGCCTTAGATGACTTAAGGGACCCAACTGACCTTCTATTTTATATATTTGGCTCGAGTGACATTAGTGCGAAGTAAATGTAAGAAGCCTCGACTGGAAATCGAACTCGGGTTTGTGGTTGAACTTTTCAAAATTTGATTGTCAAGTTTTACTTGTTCTTGTTAGAGATAAAAGCTGAAATTAGTGTCCAATAAATTTGATTGATTATAATATATAATAGCACTGTTTTATAGTCAATGATAGTTTTTAAATTGAAATTTAAAAGCCAATAAGATGTAATCAACAATATATATATATATATATATATATATATATATATATATATATATATATATATATATATATATATATATATATATATATGGCACAGATCAGGCTAGCAGGATAGCATAATATAATGATATATTAATAATATAAAGCAACTTCTGATATGTGATGGATCCATTTCATAGAGTGCTAGATACATTCAACTTTATACTATGGAAGTTAAGTTGTTTTAGATTAGAGCTGGAAATGAATAGAATGTGGATTCGCTACACACACTAGCTCATCTTTCTGCCCTCTCCGGGCCTCAGCAGGTGAATGGTTATCCATGGGGTTTTTTATTCTAGCTTTGGGGAATCTGATGAGAATGTTGTGAGTGTGATAGTGAGTGGTATGGGGTTAATCATTTTGTCAAGGGGTGTGAACTGGATCTAGGGGTCATCTCTGAATGGATGCTTAGTAGTTATCTGGGGGTACTTCTTATCTTGACCTCAGTATTTTGGCATTGGATTTTATTGCCCTTGTTGATATTCTCTGTAGCTCTGGTGGATAGTATTAATCTTAATTTTTAATTTATAATGTGTTTGGGTATGTTTGGAGGTAGAAAATGGCGATAGGAAGTTTTAGGGATGATGGACATGGGAGCGAACTAAAAAGTAAAGTAGACAATTGTAATGTTTTCATTGAAATGTAATGTTTTCATTAAAATGGCCTGACTTGTTGGAATATATTAGTTGTCAAAATATATGTTGATGAGAAAAGTTTACATATCTCAATATATATCTGTTTTGGTGTCTATTTAGATATCAGTTCCCTTCTTATTAAACATATTGTGGCTTCAGTTTCGTACCGTAATCAACTTATGAACTGGTCCCCATTTTTGTCATAATAGATTTTATACAATACTCTTGCCCAGTGAAACGAACTGAAAAACATTTCCAAAGTTACATTCCAATGGGTTCTTATCTTGAATTACCACTCGAACAACTGTTCCAAGAGGTCATATGAAACGTGTCTCTTCAAAGGCAATAACATACAGTGATCTTGATATCATTGGAGAATTTATTTATTCACTTCCTCCGGGAGCGAAATGTCACGTAAGTGCCGAGTTAAAAGTGGGAACCCTCACGCGATGGTTTGACTAGTTCGGTTGGCACTAACTTTTGGGGGAACGCTTCATGCATCAGGCAATGAAGCTGACCCTACTCCTTTGAGTGCAGTGGGAAGGTGCTGCCCGTGGGGTGGGGGGATCTCTAACTGGACATTAATACTTTCTAGAGTGACGTGGAAAACCGAAATCTTACATACACCCAAAAAATATTTCATGTCCCTGATACCTACACTGATAAGAAGGTGCAGCTCGGACAATGGAATCGGCGACCCGAGTTCAAACTCCAGGCGAGGCTTTTAACGTGAATAGTTAAACTACAGGACGTTGACACTCTGCGAAATACATACATTCATACATACATACGTATGAGAAGTGAGATATATGATACATAGATATAATCAAACTAAGATAGATAGATAGATGTGAAGAGAGATAAATAAGTAGCCTCTGAGGAGATTTGAACCTGCATTCCGTGCCCTTACGACCCTGTCTGACACGGACGACACCTAATCGATTTGGCTACGGAGATTCATTAGCAGACGAAGTTCAAATTGAACTACCGTAGCCATCAAAGATGAGGTAGGGTTCTATGCCTTTCATGTGTGCGGGTGTTTGTGTTTTTGTTTATGTGTCAATGTGACTTGACACTCCAAGGCCATACCGTTTTGTCTACAGATTTGAAAATCGGCATCAGTACTCCACTAAACCACTTGTAAAAATTTTGTTTTTTTCAAGCTTTTTGATTTTTCTTGGTGGTGGTGGTGCAGGGGCTTATTTTGACAGATATAGTTTATTAATAGCATCAAGCTTCTCTCTGTTCTTTTAGTCTATTTTAGATGTTTTCCGGTAGGAAATGCCAGTGATGTCATAATTACAATTTATTCTGACCATGTTTATTCTTCGGAGGATTTTTTTCACATGACTTCAATTTTGATGCTACGGTTGTTTAATTATGGACTGTTACGGCAAGTTTATTCTATCTTTATTTTCAACACATACTGTATACTTAACTTATCAAATAAATGTTTAACTAGCATTCCAAGGGAAATCATGAATCACTGCCACTCATATATACTTCTTTTTACTTCTCTGAATTTTTTAGATGAGGTAGTATTATTATTTCTATTATTATTCAGACTATCCTCATCTTGGTTGTTTTTCATACAACGTTTCGGCCATTGTACTCTACGGCCTTCATCAGGTATCATCTGGTAGGTGTGGGCAAGTAACGAACCGAACCCTTTATTTAACCGACACCTACCAGATGACACCTGATGAAGGCTGTACAGTACAACGGCCGAAACGTTGTATAAAAAACAACCAAGATGAGGATAGTTCGAATAATAATAGAAATAACTTCTTTTTACCCTGTAAATTATGCATTGATGGTTGTAAAATTGAGTTACCTTAATGAAAATTCTATCAGTATGGTTCGAACCTTAAATTCATGACTCAAAGGGGAGGAGGCAGCTTAGTCATTGAATAGAAACTGTCACATGACTAACGACTTTTGGCAGCATGCTGTGTTGGGGGTGATCAATATAAAAAACAGAAAAAAGGTGATCAATGAATAAGTTACTTCTCTCGCCTTTCGTTGGGCAGTTACCTCTAAAATGTCCGATTTTTCACAAAAGATGAACTAATGCTGTCGGACACAGACGTATGACCAATTTAGCATAAATTTACATTGCAAATTGAACCCCTTAACTTTTGGAGGGTAGGGTTAAAAAAAACATGGACACAACAAGTACATGTTGAAATCAATACGCATGATACTTGCAAACATAGCCAGACAGTCTGACCAACTTGAAAACTGAAGAAACTTATGTGGCAATTTCGGTTGAGGGTTCCTAATAACATACTTTCAGTAACATCACACCAGATAAGCGTATCGCACTGGTTGGGTCACAAAATAGGTCTTCTTTACTCAAGAGATATCTATCCAGGAAATTTATTATACTAGACTTAATAAAGGACAGAGTAAATTGCTGTCCAAAAAAGAAATAGAGAGATAGATGGAAATCAGATAGCGTTTAAATGAACTTGTTTTAAAATTTATTTAATACCACTCTTTACACTGCTAGAAAAAAGTTTGGATTTATGTGTAAAAAAGGGTCGGGCAAATGTAAAAGGGTGCACTAATATAAAAAAGTGATTATTATTATTTTTTTAAAAAGGAGGTGATGTGGGGGGGGTAAAAAGGGCGTTGATGTTGAAAAAAAAACAAGGGTTTATCTCTAAAAAGAGAGGAAGGGGCTGATGTTAAAAAGGTAGAAAGTTTGAAAGGATAGGTTTTGCGTTAAAATGGGGACGTAATATTTAGGAAAAGAGGAGTAATGTTGAGAAAGGGGGTACAATAGTTAAAAACGGATAATCTTTGAAAGGGGGGTTAATTTGACCTCCAGTTCTGGAGAGAAATTTCTTCTGCGATTTTAAGTGAAAAAAATCCGACTTTATTCTGTCCCCAACAAATGAAAATAAACGTTCTCACTCGATTGTGACAATAGAAAAAAAATTCAATCCTTGATTTCGAAAACAAGGAAACCCCCTTCCGATTTTGACCCTTAAAAGAGAAAAAAGTTCCCCTTCGATTTTAACTCCTAAAAGGGAAGAACAAAGAAATTTCCTCGACAATTTTGTCCCCAAACTCTGAGAAAATTCCCCACTTAATTCTGACCACTAGAAGTAAAAAAAATCACAGCTCAATTTTGTCTCCTGAACGTGATCCCCTCCTAGATTTTGACTCCTTGAATTAAAAAGAAAATCCGTGGGATTTTGAAGCTAGAAATTTTTTCTTAAAATATCTCCCTTCGATTCTGATCCACAGAAATGAAAAAAATATTTCCTTGATTTTGACCCTCGAAAAAAAATCTTCCCCTCGATTTTGAAAAATTTATCTCCCCCTCCAAATTTTGACTCCTAAAAGTAAAAAAATCCCCATCAATTTTGACCCTTAGGAATAAAAAAAAATCACTCGTGGAAAAAAAATTACCTCTCAATTTGAAGCCTTGAAAGAAGTGAAAACCGAATGAAACCCACAACGACAATTTTGATCCCTGAAAGTTAAAAAAAAACTTTTCTTTTGTCCCCTAAAGTGAAAGAAAAGTTCCCCCCTCAACTTTGACGCCTGAAAAGTTAACTCGAATAATGATTTTAAATGTTGTATCTCAATAGATTGTTTCGACTCTATAATTTGCTTTTGTCTGTCCTTGCACGGATTTATCTCACCTGTATTTGTCGGCGCGGATTTGTCGGTATTGCGGTGAGCCATTTCTGTGCTATACCAATCTTATTGAACGACCGTAGCCACCAGAGGTAGCGGAGGATTCTATCCCTTTTTCTATACGTGCATGTATTTGTATGTTCCAGCGCTACTGGCCATACTGTTTTGTCTACTGACTTGAAAATTGGCATCAGTATTCCAATAGACCTTCTTCTTAAAATGTTTTCTTGATTTTTCAGAAAAAAAGGAGCTTTATTTTTAGGTTCATTAGTAATATCTCGATTCTCCAGAATCTAGATGTTTCTATATGATTTCTACTCTATTTTAGTTGTTTTTCAGTGGAAAACGCTAACGATGCCGTAATAGAATTTATTCTGACCATATTTATTCTTCGATAGATCTTTTTACATGACTTCAAATTTTGACGCTACGGTTATTCAATTATGATGGTAAGTCTTTATGATATATTTATGATAACTTCATAACAGATTTACCATTTCTAAATTTTCCACAAAAAAATGGCGGTCTTTGGTTCCTTGTTTGAACAGTATTGAAAAAAAACGTTTGTTCTCTTGTTGTGACCGCGTCGAAACCTCTTGAATACCTTTGAGGAGACGGCCTTCAAGGTAAGTATGACATTACCCCCCAACCCACCCTTAGCGGTGCGTAAAGCATTTTTATGGGTTGGAAAAGAGGATTGTAAACAAAGTTTTCCTTTGGTTTTATTGCTTCTATATCAAACTTTCGGGTAAAGGTTTGTTCTTGATTTGTAAACCTAATATCAAAGGGAAGTAATCGATTACGCTGACTCATGCAACGGCAGCTACTGTTACTAACAGATTTGGGGGAAACAAAAGCAGAAAACTTGAAAATTCAAAACCGTATTTCATTAAATCTAATCATAAAGAATATAATTTAGGATTGGTTTTAATTTTAGGGTTCAGGTTAGTATTGTTTCAAGGTTCGGATTGCAAATAACAACAAACATTTTTTTTTTATTTCATGATTATGAAATTGGATACGTGGATATCTCGATTGTCAGAGATAACAAGAAATCGTTCAGTGAATTTTTATTCAATTTTGATGCAACGATTCAATCTTTGTAGTTATTTAAACCTGTTTGGTGACTTGACCTTTTTTTAATTCTATTCATCTAGTTAGTTAGTTTCAGTGATTTCTTTTTCGTCGGGTTGTCGTTTGAACAACATCAGAAATAAAAATCAAAATAACGTTCAGACTTACTTTCGTTGGATTTAAGAAGACTTGCATCAGGACTAAAAATAACGTCTGAAATGTAATTAATTCCATCTTAATTAAAACGATACGTTATGAAAATTGATATTTGAGTTCAATAAGCTTACAGAAGTTCTTGTGAAGACATCTGGGAACATTTTCACATGCATGATAGAATATGTGGAGAAATCCAAGTGGGGTAATCAAGTCTGAAAGTTCGTTTCGGGGGGGGGCGTTTTGGACGTTAAAATAGAGGATACCTAGCTGAACTTAGTAAATATCAATATGATAAATCTATTTATCTATTAATGCCGCTCGCTCAGTGCCGAAAGTGAATCGATCTGAGCAAAAAAGCTGTCCCCAAATTGTCAATTCTTTTAATATGCTGTCGGATATTTATATATATTCATATAAAATATATCAGATATTGATATCTAATTGCTTTTTAAGAAGTCAACTCCCCTGAAAAAGAGTCCAGTGCATCGGGGTTACTTCCCTTTAATACTAAACGGAAAATGGAAACTATTTTTTTCTAATTCGTTGTTGATAAATTTGTAGGAATCATATTGAAAGCTTGACAAGGATATTTTTCAAAATTAACGATCTGTTTGAATGGCATATTCTTTGTATCTCTTGGAAGACATGAATATATTTTTCTAGTTCGATGTAAACCACAATCAAATGCTCATCAAGTCCATGGGCGGGATTTATTATCCTCTGTCAACGAAGTACAGTGCATTCTGGTTATTAGTACTGCATCGGGACCAACGATAAGGGGACCCAATAACCGACTAGTCCGATTAACCGATCAACTCAATTTCTTCTTTTTTTTTTTTTTTTGCACAAAACAGAACAAAAAAAAATTCAAGGGAACAATTTGCAAAGAACCCCCAGTGGACGAGATACTTTATCAGTCATCTTTTTTCTTTCTTTTAAAAGTTAGGATCGCAAGCTAAAAATATTTGAAAGATGGTTGTTTTAAGAACTGAATAATATATTCTTAGTAATTCTATCAGATTTCATTTCAGTTTTTCCCAATTCGGTAACACCGCTACTTGATCCAAATAAACGGCGCATAGGTGATTGTGAAAAAAGTAACACAGCAATGATACACACGTTTGAATCAGTTCTTACAAGATTGGTCCGAATGTGCGGCTGGTCCTAATAAGTGGATTCCACTGTATAAGTATTTATTCATGTGTGTCTGTTTGTCCATGCAATATCTCGAAAGGTTCTGAATTAATTTCAATGAAATTTTGTTGGGGGCTGGGCCATGGACTAAGGAAGAATTGGTTGAATTTTCAGGCGGATCGAGGAATTCTTCTTTTTCTTTTTTTTCTTTTTTTTTTTTTGATCAAGAGAATTTTTTTTTTCATATAAGACAATAGTCCGAAATATGAAGAACTTACACAGTTACTTCCCCGGAAAATCAAACCATACATAGTTACCTCCCTTTGATCGTATCTATCAATGGACTCCATTTCCCGGTAACTCAAGTATTGGCGGGGGTATGCGCTCTCAAATTACTTTCTGTTCTCTGCATAGAATTAGATTTTGCTTCACGTTCTTTGAGACACCTTCCATGTTGATAACTGGAATTCAAGGTTACCATCTTTTGTAACTGTTCTTTTTTAAGGCAAATTTGAGAAATGTTCCTCCTTGCCATAACCAGGATTGAATTGAGGCAAATCATCAAGTCTGATTTTGTAGAAAGGTCTGATCCCTGTCCGATCCATCAACCAGAACATTTTTCATTCTGCAATTGTCTCACCCAAAGAGCAAAATATGCCTGTGCCCCATCTTGTCAAAGAATTACAGGTGCATAAAGGCATCCTCTACCATCACAGGGGCAGATCCAGGATTTTGAGTAGGCTAGTTGGGTGGGGGTTTCCCTTCTTTTCTTTTTACTCCACCTATCGAATTAGATAATAGATATAAAATATTTTTGTTTTTAAGGTCAGTTTATGATTACTTGAGACTATTGGGAACCCTAAACCAAAACTATAAACAAAAATTATCTACACAGGTTTCTCCAGTTTTTAAAGTTGGTCTGCTGGCTGGCTGGTTATGCATAAATGTATGACACATACAGGCTACACTAAAGGACCTGAAGGGCTGAAATTTTCAACATTCACTCATTATGTCAAGAAAAAAGAATTTTTTTTTCATTTTGTGAAAATTCCCACCTCCTTCTAAATAGGTTTTTACTGGGGGTCCAGTATTCAATGGAAGTTCACACCAAATTGATCCCTTAGTTCGTGTCCAGCAGCATTCACATTTGTTTAATCGAAAATTCACACTTTTTCAGTGATCACTACCCAACAAAAAGTGAGAGAAGTAAGTCATCCCTATTTTCAATTTTTTAATTGATCACACTGACATGCTGCCAAAAGACGTTTTTCATGTGACAGTTTCTATCGACTGACTATCCCCCTCTTTACTCCATCCGTCTAATCAAACATTGATGCAATACTTCTTGTTTTTAAGGTTAATTTATGATTACTTGATATTATTTAGATTTCTTTATTCATAAAATTTCTTTTTTAATTTCAAGAATTTTTTAATCATGAATGAAGCCGGGTCAAGATTCCCCCCTTCCTTCTCAATCCACACCCGCATTATCCTCAGTGAGAGCAACTGTCTATTTGGCAACAATGAGACTGAAAATCTAACTAGCATTACAATTATGAATTCACCTTCTCAGGCCAACCCATATAAAAAATCTAATGAGACTGAGTTGTCCATCATAAAAAGAATCTGAAGGTTGGAATATTTTGCAATCACATCACGTAAATTCATGCAAGCTCATGAGGCCTCAAAACTATCAAAATAAACAGTGGGATTCACACTTGTGTCACGTCATATTGGGTGATTTTACTTGAAATTATAAACAATTTTGTCTTCTCAAACATTTTCACTTAGAAATTGTTCATTGTCTGGATTAGAGAGAGTACAACCCCCACATTATCACACAGCCCATGTGCAGAAATGGAAAATGTGACACCAGAAGTCATGTGCAGACAAGCAAGGACCCATGATATCATGTGACTTGCAACCATTACTGCAGTGGGTCTCCTAGCTATTCAAAGAAGCACACACCCCATACACCTATGTGAACTCTCATTGGCATGAAATGCCATGCCTATCCGTCTATATTTAGTGTATTTCCCAGCTGATAACATGCTACAGGTGGTATTAATTATCTTGGTATTTTTCAGAAAATATTTGAGGATTTAATAGATTACCATAGAATCAAATCCAAGGCGCCAGTTTTCTTTCTGTTGCAACTAATCATCACATTTCGGATCAATTATCAAATATTTTTCAGGAATATGCAGTATATATATATTTTTCAATGCATAAAAACTTTCGATAAGCACTCAAGTACTACACTCTGATCCTAGGCAGAAATGACAGGGAGCTACACTTAAAGAGAGTGTACAGGTACTCTAATCCTAGGTAGAAGTGCTAATCTCTACATAGATTATCCTCATTTTTATGGGTACTATGCTTGTCATAAAATAATTTTTGTATTATTTTATTAGTTGGGGCTACTGCTACAATCAGACAGTAACTTGCCCAACAATATAACACTTAACTTTGCCTAACCCCTAAATAAACTTAATTGTTTTATTTGATTGATGCAAATTTTTCTGGTAGTTTTCAACAAAATCATTCATTCATATAAAATCATTGAATCATTATTCAGTCATTAAAATATTTTCCCAGACTTTTGCTGATCTCATGCCTCCTTACAGATGAATTTTGTATTCCATCATGAGAGAATGAGTACAGATGTAAAACTTGTTGGTACTATTTCTTAAAGGCTAGAGAGAGTGACATGACCAGATGGAAAACTTGTTGGATCTATTTTCTTAAAAGATAGAAAGAGTGACATGACCAGATGGAGAACTCGTTGGTAGTATTTCTTAAAGGCTAGAGACTGAAATGACCAGATGTAAAACTTGTTGGTACTATTTCATAAAGGCTAGAGAGAATGAAATGAACAGATGTAGATTTTGTTGGTACTATTTAAAGGTTAAAAAGAGTGACATGACTAGATGTAAAACTTGTTGGTACTATTTCTTAAAGACCAAAGAGACTGACATGACCAGATGTAAAACTTGTTGGTACTATTTATAAAAGGCTACAATGACATGACATGATGTAAAACCACTTGGTACTATTTCTTGAATAGTGAAGAGAGTGATATGACCAGATGTAAAAACTTGTTGGTACAATTTCATGAAGGCTAGAGAGAGTGACATGACCAGATGTAAAACTTGTTGGTACTATTTCTCAAAGGCTAGAGAGAGTGACATGACCAGATGTAAAACTTATTGGTACTATTTCTCAAAGGCTAGAGAGAGTGACAAGACCAGATGTAAAACTTTTTGGTTCTATTTCTTAAAGTTTAGGGTGACATGACCTCATGTAGAACTTGTTTGTACTATTTCTGAAAGGCCAAAGAGAGTGACAAGACCAGATGTGAAACTTGTTGGTACTATTTCTTAAAGGCTAGAGAGAGTGACATGACCAGATGGAAAACTTGATTGGTACTATTTCCTAAAGGTTAGTGAGAGTGACATGACCAGATGTAAAACTTGTTTGTACTATTTCTTAAAGGCTAGAGAGACCGAAATGCCCAGATGTAAAACTTGTTGGTACTTTTTTTTAAGGGCTAGAAAGAGTGACATGACTAGATGTAAAACTTGTTGGTACTATTTCTTGAAGGCTAGAGAGAGTGACATGACCAGATGTAAAACTTGTTGGTACTATGTTACTCTGTCTAGCCCCTAAAAATAGTACCATCAAATTTTACCCCTGATCATGTCACTGTCTCGAGCCCTTAAAAAATAGTACCAACAAGTTCCACATTTAGTGATGTCAGTTCCTTCAACTACAAAAAATAGTACCAACAAGTTTTACATCTGGTCATGTTATTTCCTTTATCCCTTAAAAATAGTACCAACAAATTTTAAACCTGATCATGTCACTCTTTAGCCCTTATAAATAGTACCAACAAATTATATCATAGCCCCACAAATGATCCGCATGATTAATGTGCCGAATGGGCAACTGATTCTTCTCACTTTGCTCATCTGTCTGTGTATATCTCCAGGCTCCCCTGGTCATGTTTTGGGGTCTACAGCCTCATAAATCTCCACAAGTACACCAATAGGCATTACCTAAAAATGTCTTTTTTGGTGGTGGGGGTCCCAAAATTATTTCTTTGGATCTTGAACACCATTTTTAACCAACCAATAATGCCTAAAGTTCAGATATTTTTTTCTGATAATTTTTGATAATAAAAGATAATTGCTCCGGTATGTGCCCAGGCTGTGGTGATCCATTTATGTGAGGTATGAATATCTTTAAATTGTTGGAACCACTGTCCTGCAGGGAGAGAAACAACCAGTCTGAAGGTGACAGGTATAGAGAACATGTTGCATGTTGGAGAACTTCCCACCCCAGCTCAATGACTGTTTGCTGCATTACATTTGCAACTTGAGGACTGTTCTGTATGTTGATGGACAGTGTATGGTTGAGTAGTGATTGGATTAAGAAAGAAGATGAATAAGACAAGAGACAAGCGTGTGTTTAGGTACAAAACATCTATAATTCTGCTTATTGCGTAGGTAAGAGACAAAACACCAGTCAACTTCTTTGCCTAGAAAAAATGACTTTCTTCTCCAAAGCATCATTCAAACAAGTCAATTGCTCAATGTAACATTTTACAACTGTTTATTCAGCTTCCAGCTATTCATAATTTGAAAAATTCCGTACAAATTTCACCGAACAGAGAAATTATTTTCTCAATAGAGTAATTATAATACACAGCTTAAACAATACTAGTGCCCACATCACTATGAACAGTGAACTGTCAGAAGAAATCTCCAGCTTCAAATAATTGAGATTGAATTCATCAAAGACTGGCACCTGCACACCCTAAATCCAAATCTGGATTGCCACAGGCATTGCACAAATAGCCAGAGGCATGAGAGGCATAGAGGGGCCAGTCACCCCTAGATGCTGACATGAAGGGATGCAAAAATTTCCTCAAGCCTATAATGTCTGTTAATGAACCCTGGGTTATCGTGAAACTGATCCTGACACTGTTATTGTCCCCAGGCGCTGAGAACCCTTACGATGCCTCTGCAGCAATTGCCAGACTTGAGGGAGAGCAACATTGTCTTCCAAGCTAAAGACAGGAACTCACATGGCAGTTCAACAAAGTTGTAATGGTGAATTCAAAGTACGACAAACTATAGGAGTTACTGAACAATAGACCATGAAATAAAAGATGAACAACCTGTATTCATAAAAAAGTTATCACAATATCAAAACTGGTAAGTCACTAGATAGAAAACTGTCATATGACCAATGTCTTTTGGCAGCATGTCATCTTGGGAGCGATCAATTGAAAAATTGGAAGAAGGGGTGATCAATGGATGAGTTACTCTTGCCTTTTGTTGGATAGTGATCAATAAAAAAGTGCTTATTTCCAAAAAACAAACGTGAATACTGCTGGACACAAGGTAAGGGATATATTTGGCATAAACTTACATTGAAAATCAAACCCACACCTTTCATTAAAAACTTATTGTGGACGGGGTCAAAAAACAAAAACACTGATTTTTTTAGACATAATAAAGAGTAAATGGTACAGTCTGTACACATGATTCATACATATGGCCAGGGAACGCTGTTGGAAAATGAGAATAATCAAGGAAGCAGCACTCATCATCATATCGACTGAGTGTATGCCAGACAAGTGCAAGGTTCAGTCTAGTATGGTTTCCACTATTCAACAGAGAAAAAGTATGGAAATCCAGGCCTAATAAGGAAAGAAAAAGATATCCTCCAAATCCAATGCTATAAGGGTTCCCACCATTGGAGAAAAAATTCTGCTCACCACCATCACATTCAGATAATACACCTGAATAAAGCCGAGGAAGGGATCGTCTGAAACGTTGACAAAACAAACAAGAAGGAGTCCAATCATCAGAAAAACTCTTTGAATGATATATACATAGCCAGCCAAACAGCCAGCCAGACCAACTTGAAAACTGAAGAAACCTATGTAGACAGTTTTGGTTGGCAGATTCTGATATTAGTAGATTCTCATTTTAATGCTACGAACCTGTTTAATTTTTCATGTAAGAATTGAGACGGCATTTCTTGTGATATCCACAGTTGTGCAAGCTTGATGTAGAGTTTACTTGGTGAGTGAATGAATGGCCTCTGTTCTATTTTTACAGACAATGGAACGCCCCCCCCCCTTCAGGGCATATGCCTGGGTGAAGCATATGGAGATCTTGAGATGCCCAGTCATCAAAATCTCCCTTTCAGCCTTGCAGATGTAATCCAGAAGAAAGCAGAGAGAGCAGGGGTATCAAACCTTCCTGGTTTGGTAATCATAGCTGTCTTTCTCTTAAACTGGTTGCCTTCCCAAAGATAGAGAGCCCAATCCACACTGTAGCCTTTCCCATGGGTATTAATACAAAGTGAACATAACTGACCTTAGCTGAGTTTGAACTCAGGTTGCCTAATCCATTGTACCAGCCATCCTCACCACCGATGCTTAGTGACTAAATTAGTAGCATATTTCCCTCGAGGACAAGTGATCAGGTAAAAATACTAGGATTTCAAAAGCTGATTTTCAGGGTAGATAAGCCCTACCAATTTGAATGATTTGTGCAATACAATCTTCTTATCTCTATTCACCGCATTCAACCTTGGGCTGGACTAACCTAAATGTTGAAAACAAAGATGACTGTAATTCTGTTTTTTCTATTATAACTCCTGAAACAGAGGACCAAAAGATTTCACATCATAAATAGATAAATAGATAGATAGATATGAATAGACTGAGAAAGATAGATAGATAGATATGAATAGACTGAGAAAGATAGATAGATAGATATGAATAGACTGAGAAAGATAGATAGATAGATATGAATAGACTGAGAAAGATAGATAGATAGATAGGAACAGACTGAGATAAATAGATAGATAGATAGATAGATAGATAGATAGATAGATATGAACAGACTGAGAAAGATAGATAGATAGATATGAACAGACTGAGAAAGATAGATAGATAGATATGAACAGACTGAGAAAGATAGATAGATAGATAGATTGATAGATATGAACAGACTGAGATAGATAGATAGATAGATTGATAGATATGAACAGACTGAGATAGATAGATAGATAGATAGATAGATAGATAGATAGATAGATAGATATGAACAGACTGGGATAGTTAGATAGATATGAACAGACTGAGAAAGATAGAAGTTTGGGAAAAGCTGGACATGATAAGGAGCAGATGTTAAAATTTTCAGCTTCTTAGTTCCATTGGTGCAGGCTGAACAAATGATGTATACATACTTACATAGCCAGCCAGTCAGCTAGACCACCTTTAAGATTGGAGACACCTACGTTGACAGTTTTGGTTGATAGTTTCTAATACTTTTTTTAAAAATGAACACTTATGGAAAAGATTGATTTTTGCATTTTCAGACTGTGTCGTCACAGATTCAGTCAAATTCCTTTATACATGTTGCACCATATCACCTAACGTTACCTTACAAATCCTGTAATCCCTGAGCAGAGTCTATGTAAATGGTATATTCAAGCTTTTAGCAATGCTATCGGTCTTGTACTTTGAAGATCATATAAAAATAGTCACTTAGTAGGAACAGTCATGCCACCAACATCTTTTGGCAGCACACTGTGTTAGGGATGATCAATTAAAGAAGTGAAAAAGAGGGTGATAAGTGATTTCATCATGGATGTTTCAAGGTCAAGATAGCCAGATGGAGTCAATTCCTCTGGGATCAGAGTTGACCTTCTGCAAGATTGATTACCTACCATGGCCAGAGAACCAAGTTTGCCCTACTTTTTACCCATAGCTGAGTGAGGGAGATGAATTCAGGCCTTTCCCCTAGGGCATGAGAGTGAGGTGGAAAACTGTCTCAGCTAGAGTTTGAACTCAGCATGACAATTCCATTTTCCATGCCATAAACTCTGCACTTCCAAATATTTTAATTGATCAAGAAATATTTTTAAAAAATGATCATTTTGGGGATTTAGCCCCACAATTGTATCAATAATATCTCGTTGGTCAGGAGGGTAAACATTAAGCGGAGCGTCTTTGGGGGAGATAACTTTTCAAGGGAGATAATTCTTCCAGTATGACTTATGGGAGATAACTCTGAAAAAAAATTACAAATGATACTTATAAAAAAAAAGGGATTATGAAAATACTTTTATACATCGAACGAATGAGAAAGAAAATATGAAAAGCTCATTGTAATTATGAGATATTGTATGGCGACAATTAGACGATATAAATGGTACAAGTACAAAATAATTTTTAAAAAAACAATGAAAATAAGATGCATAAAATTGTTTTCAAACAATGGATATCAGTTTGGATGTTTTATTTGAAGTTTTCACGGAGGTTTGGCTTACCATTTTTTTTTTAATAATTGTATTCAGGCATGAATTCAAAAACTAAAATTTCTCAAAAAAAGGAAATTTCTCGAAAAAAAGAAAATTTCTCAAAAAAATGATGGGTCATAAATATTTAAAATGTCTAAATTTGAAAAATAAGCTATTTCATG
Organism: Thysanoteuthis rhombus; assembly: GCA_963457665.1. Classification (NCBI taxonomy): domain Eukaryota; kingdom Metazoa; phylum Mollusca; class Cephalopoda; order Oegopsida; family Thysanoteuthidae; genus Thysanoteuthis; species Thysanoteuthis major. Next base: position 3,629,277 of record OY735222.1, on the reverse strand, counting down.
AGTATTTCAAATTGATAAAGCACTAATCTTTGTTTTTTTTTTCAATTTTCTCAGAGTGTAATTTTCTTTTTTTTCATGTTTTTATGGACTTTTTAAATTGATTTTTATTCTTTTGATATTGATTTGATGTTAAACTTGGAGTTAATAATGCATTTTGAAGAAGTTGTCTTCCTCAATGTAAGACGCTTGGCTTTTGACATTTCAGAGCCAGAAAAATAAACTTTTAAGCAGTAATATAGTTGCAGATCCTAAAAGTTCTC
>OY735222.1:3419017-3624017 GCA_963457665.1 Thysanoteuthis rhombus | reverse complement strand
ATTGTATAATTAGGAATTGATCAGCTAAGCTTGGATTAGGCTCAGTGTACAATCATAGAACACTTTTCGATCTTAGCATCCGAATTTCAAAGAGGTCCCCCTGCAATATATTCAAATAGCCCCCTTGTAAGGCGTGCATTTCACTTTCAAAATCACTGTAGTAGACGATGAATGTTGAGAGTCATTATAAAAATTTGCAAATGCATGAGGCAAGACTGGTTCAAGCAGTTACTTCCCTTGTTTATAAAACAGACGGACGTCAGCGGTGAAAGCCAGGATTTTTAATTCTTCTTCTTTTCTTTTTTTCTAACAAAACATAAGTAGGTAAAAAATTAACATATCTACCGAAAGGGGAGAAGAGTGGAGAAAGGAAAAGAAAACATTGCTCTTATCTTACGAAAACTTGACTAATATGACTTCAAACGACAACACTTCGCACGTGTTTTGTGGGTCCCCGTTCTGGGTACGTAATCAATTTTTTGTTTCATTTGTAGGTTTATCTTCTTTCTTTTTTTCTCTTTTGTGAAACAATAGTTTTAATATGAAATATCCTCAGTTCGGTCTCTTTAAAACAGATTTTTCCTTATAAACAATAATGGGAAGGGATACTCGAATGTACTGTGATGTGGATTATTTCTTTCACTTAAGGAAAAATATGAAAAATAACCTCAGAATTAATCGGGAGGAATAGAGTCCGCGTATCCGAATTTCGGTTCATTAAGTACATCCCTTAACAAAACAAAAAGTGAATTTCATGTTGAAATTTCAAGTTTGACAGCCTCTTTTGATGCATTTAGAACTAGGCCGGTAAATAATTCACACAATTTTAAATTAAACGATGTATTTAATGTTTGTACTTGTTCGTTTTCTTTTCAAATGTCTTGTCTTGTGAGTCTGAGGTCTTCATTTAAAAAAGGTTGTAGGTATGAACTATAAAACCCTGGAAAAGATGGAATAGATACTTCTTTTTAATCTCCTTTCAAGAAATGTCTATCTATTTCTAAGAAAGAGTCGCATTAATAATATATTCTTGCAGTTTCTTGCGTTAAATTATTACACCTTGATTAATGACAAATAAATACTAGAGACTGCAATTTACATAACATTCAACCACCTCACAGACAAAGTGGTTAACTGATCTCTCCTCAGTCTAAATCACATCTTTTCTTTTCTTGTTTTTAAAATATCTTTAAGAAAAGCCGGTCAACCGGCAGTCCTTCCTTCCCTCCCTCTCAAATACTAACTTCCAATATTGGTAATACAGCTTGGTTGATCACCTTGAGTTTTGTGGGTCCAAATTAATCAACCGTCCATTCTGTTATTGACTGAGAATGGTTATTGCCATCACAAATTCAACACGAGGGTCCCTAACGATGAATTGTTTCTACACTTACTATACGATGGACAGAAGAATCCGTCAAAAATGCTGAATGCCACTTCGTTACACAACTACAAATTTTATTTTGTATATTTTAATATTCTGTACCTATAAAATGCTTTTTGTTTGTTTTCTTCTTTCTATCTTATTGAAAAAATATTTTTATTATCTAACGCTGGAAACTGCACTTCGATATATTTTAATATTCTGTACCTGGAAAATGCTCTTTGTTTTGGTTTTTTTGTTTCTTGCTTTTTTTAAATTTTTATTTTTTTTAAAAATATCCATTTAATTTAACGCCGGAAACTGCATCCCGCCCTTAAAAAAATAACCTGGAATTTTTTTTCGGTGGTTTCTGAGTTTTCAAAACGAAAGACTGACGAATTTAACTGAAATATGGTTTTTGGTTTTTTTTCTAGCATTGTACTAATATTAGTCGAAATAAACAGTTTTTGATTCTTTTCTTTCTATATCTTCATGTGCTATAATTAGTTTTATTTCTCTCTTTTAAATGTCATTAAGCTCGTTGTTGGTGAGCAATGGCAAAACCTCAAACAATGAATGGTATTTACAAAGTTTGCTTTACACTCCTGAAATAACCATTCGCACTTTTAGAACTGCACTTATCATAACGGAATAAAATTATCAACAAAAGCAACAGGAATAACCTCCTTTTTTAATTGGTTTTATCGATTTGTTTCCGTTCTTGGTTTGTTTTCGTTTTTGTTTTTTGTCAATTGAACTGGATGAATTTTTTTTTTTTTTATCCGAATCTAAATCAAAAGGCACCAGTCAAAAAGACAACAGTGTCGTCCGGACTACTGCAAGTTATAATCGCGGTCGGTCAAAGTACAACGATGTCGTGTGGATGTTTTAACTGACAATTTGTACTAATTAAGTCACTTGATTAAATCAGGATTAAATTTTCATTTCATTTAAAATCAAAAAGAAAGTATTAAATTACTTGGTAACAATTTCAGTTGAAATATTCGTACTACAGTGTTGTCCCTTTGACTGATGCTTTTTGACCGAAAGCGATTAGCACTGTTGATCTTTTGACTGATCACCTTTTCTTTCCTTTTTTTTTCTGTTGAGAAAATTTTTTTCGTAAATTCACTGAGAAAAGTTTTTACCTTTTTTCAGTTAATTAGTCACATATTAAATTCATTTTGTTGAGAAAAACTTACACGAATTTTTTTTTTTTTTTTTTTTTTTAAATAAAAACACCTCATAAATAATTTGGAGCGCGGAAAGAAAAAAATTTTTTTCTTGTAGCAACAGGTTAGACAACTGATTTTCATTGACTGGCGAAGTCTGATGTCATGCTGAACTTCCAAATCCAGCTGCGATTCAGCTCATACTGAATTTCTACTAGGAGAATCTCGTTCGTTTCTCTTCTCGCTGTTCTTTTTATTATTATCATAATTATTATTTCGACCGCCATTCTGCACAGTTTGTCATTATAGGACAGGTAGTTTTATTTGATAAAAAATTGCTAACTTTAGTCAGTGTTATGTTATTATATTCTTTCAAAGTTTTAAGAATGTAAAATTAATGCTTTCCAACACTGGGATCGTCTTTAGGATTGTTAACCTTTAATCATTTGTACCGATTTTCGCGCGTTTTTCCATCGGAAAGTAGGCAAACACGCAACCATAATGATTCAATGTTTCGTCGCCTTTTGTAACCACATATCTGATCATAATAGTTGCTAATATTACGAATGATTTCTTACAGACGAATAAGGTGTTGGGAAGCACTAATTTTACTTTCTTAAAACTTTGAAAGAATATAACAAAAATTTTAAAAAAAAAACTGACTAAAAATCTCTAAAAGTTATCAAAATTTTCACCAAGTATAAACTAGATGTTCTATTCTAACATACTGTGCAAAAATTTGGTCGAAATAACGAAAAAGGAAACGAGCAAGATTCTCCGAGTGCTGATTCAGTCTGAACTGGGTCCAAGCTGGATCCGGAATTTCGATCACGTGACGCCAGAACTTTATTACTCTAATTATAAATTCTCTCATTCTTTATTTCTCCTGACACTGCTGTGACCAATACTTTATTTCTAAAAATACTTTTGGGCGAGTAAACAATTATTGTATTTGATTTCATCAGTTCCATTTCTTTTTAATATCGACTTCGTTCAAAAATTACAAATTAAAACATCTAAAATGTAAACACATACTTAGATTCTCCAAATATGTATCTAAATTCTAGGAAATATATTTCATATCTATTCCGATATTTGAACCTTTTGATTGTTTTGTTTCGCACTTCTTCTCCACAGAAACCGTGAGGACTGTCGACCCAATACTCCGCGTTTAGATTTAGGCGTGATTAACTTATCACTTGGACTGTGAAGTTGACCTCGATGGTCATTTCTTAATCATTTCTAGCCAATTTTCTAATTTTATGGATCACAATTTTACTCCAAGGATAAAGAAATTTAGTATATGGGTACATCTTCACACGACAAAAGTCAGTCTGTGTGACGTTGACTTTTGGGGTCATTCAAGGTAATCGGGGTTTATTTCTGATCATTTTAAAACAATCCTTTAAGTTTTGGGCGACAATTCAATACTTACGTAACTGAAAATGGACATAGTTACATCTTTCTATGGCAATGGTCATATGCAATGCAGTGTTGACTTCTGAAATCATTGGGAGTCAATTTTCAGAGTTGTGGGCTCTAATCTTGTACCAAAGCTGTGGAAATCGAATTTATGGGTACATCTTCTCACATTGAAGGTAACAGGTTAAGCGTGTTTGCCTTTGGAGGTTATTCAAGATCAACAGGGGTCATTTCTGGACATCCTAACATAATTTTCCAAATTTCTGGTCATAGTTTCGCACCTATGTAAATGAAAATTTGCATTGGAATAAATCTTTTCTTGAAGATCATAGGAAATGCGATATTGACCTCAGTCATTCTAGGTCACCTGAGGTAATTTTTGTCAATTTTCCAAGTTGTTTACCACAATTTGCCCGTATGAAACTGAAATTTGGCATCGTTAGTTTCTGTCACATCCAAAGTATTTAGAAACGTGATTTTAACATCGGGATCATTCACGGTCACTGTTTGTCATTTCTCGTCATTTCTTGCGAATTTTCGAAGTTGTTGACTACAATATTACTGGAAGGTTGCAGAAATTTCGCATAGGAATTGTGTACATCTTGACACAACGAGAATTATTGGCAAAATGAGGTTGATTCTCGAGGTCACCCGAGGTTATTTCTGGACGTTGTATCAGGGGAAAAGGTCAAGGACAATTTCTCAAGATCGCTGGCCTTTATCTGACTTCTCCATTCTTTCCCCACGGGCAGCTCTGTTATTCTTGGGTTGGATCCCCAATCAATCTTTTCATACTGACACCTAATGGGGGGAAAACACTTGTGTGGTGTATTCAGAAACCCTGTCAAACGACGACATCGTCTGTTCTTTTCTGTAAATCACAATCTTCCGTTTAAATTTCTTTTTTCATGTGCACGTAGTTGTTTCTTATATTTGTTGTGTAAACAGAAATATATCTAAAAATATACTTCTCCTATTTGATTATATTTCAAGTTTATTTCCCTCCAGACAACGCTTGGTGCCCTTGCTAATTATTGATAAATTAAATGCGACTCTATATTTATTCCATCAAAATATCACTTCAAATTTTCAAAGATGTCAATTATTTTATTAAAAAAAAGATTAATAGCAATTTCTGGTGTGACTTCTGGACGCAGCCAAAAAACCATCTCAATTGGCAATACTAAGCAGCAAGGGACGTAATTTGCGTTTCGGTATGTCAGTGACGGCGAGCGTATCGAAATCTAGAAATCCCCTTTGGCCTCAGTCAACATAACCGGATTTTTTTTTTCATCTGTGTGTGTGTGTGTGCTTGTGTCTAGAGCCACACTTAATTAGAAGAAAAATCATGTCAAACTTTTAAAAAAACCGTCGTATATTCATTAAAAATGCAGATAAAAAAAGTTGGAGTAGAATTGGGGGGGGGTCGTTTTATTTACGGTATAATTAACTTATATAGGAATTTTTTCCCTTTTCTCGAGTAACGATATCCCGTCGAAAACTTTTGTTCACACCTAAGACCCTTTGGTGACCGACTCGCCACCCTGTCAAGATGAATGGTTGAAACAAAGAACCCTATCTTCCCTTTCTCGGGTCACGTCAGTACACTAAACATCGTCTAAGGGAAGAAGAAAAAAAAAGTTCTACATTTTTGTGTTAATCGCTGTTTTTTGCTTCCAGGTGCGAATAAATTAATAACCCAAGAAACTGTTTAGATCCAATTGTTTAAATGTTCAGCATGTGCGTGTTTGGGGATTTTAAACTTTAAAATTAGGTTTTAAATGAACACCAAAAAATGCAGGTGCGATTTGACTGTAGGAGAGAAGTATAGTATATCGAATGAATGTGACTTTGATCTTTATTTATTTTTTTTTTTTTTTTTTAAATATTATTTCAAATTTGAAAAGACATTTTATTTAAAGCTGTCAAACTCTAACTAGTTTTTATTTGTTCTTCGTGAGTTTTTTCTTTCTTTCTTTATTCTAAAAACGCTTTAATTCCAAATTAAAGGATGAATAAAATTGAGTAAGATTTATCTAATACATCTATGTAGTGAAATGCCGGTTGCTTTGTTCAAACTATACCCTGGAGTGTAAAATTAACGCATTGTAATTCTCCACACCTGGCCAAATTTTCTGCTCATCGTGTATTCAAGCGTACTTCATTTTACTTTTCTCAACGTCCAAATTCGGCCATCCGCGGTCAGCTATTATCTTCATACGTCACCCCCTTCTTTACAAAACTATCCTCTCTGTGTCTCTGTCTGTCTGTCTGTCTGTCTGTCTTATTCTATTCTCAGAACCTCGCCTCTTCAACGTATTTTTTAAAAACTGTGACGGACAAAGGGAAAGGGAGATGGGTGAACGGACACAATGCTTATTATAAAACCAGAGTATTACCTATCACGAGGCTGTACTTCAATACCGAGGATTTATTTATGCATTTTGGATAATATCCAGTTTTCTCTTCACTGGTTATTCATTTTTACCGGTCCAATAAAAGCTCGTAAATTGAAGCGAGCTATCATCACTTCTTATCAAGTGAAAGTGACTTATCATTCCCTTTACAATTGAACTGATTTTATAGGTATCAGCCACACAACAAATGATAGACTTGATCCAAACATACAAATGTTTCCTCATTTCTTGTTTCAGTTGCAAAAAATAGTTGTTCCCTCTTCAAATGAGATCAGTAAAGAAAAAAATTGCGCAAAAGGTTTTAGTTCTAGGGAAAGGAAAGAAAAAAAAATCTGCTTACTCTTGTATATAAAACACGATATATGACCTTTTCTAATTGGCCTATTTATATCCTTGTTTCATGTCCGGTTCGTAGTTCTGTTCACTTATTTCCTGTATTTCCTTCAATAGAAACCCTGTTGTCGAAAAAACAATACCATTTTTTTCCTTTTCTTTTTTTTTTTCTTTTTCTTTTTCTTTTTTTTCTTTTTTTCCTCCAAAGGAGTGCTTCATTCTATACAGGTAGCCTAATACTTGAGATGGAACCCGGGGAACAAAGACCTGGAGAGAGGTGTAGAACTTTCATAACATTTTAAAGCTCTTTTTGACAAAGGAGTGCTACATTTGACGAGTAAAATTTTTTTTGCTGCGTCATGGCATATTTAAAGTAGTTTTGAAGAGCAAACTGCATTATTTTTTTTTGTCTGGTTAGTTACTCAGATATTGATTGTGTGACCAATATCTGTTTGCAGCACGCTGCGTGTGGTATGATCAATTAAAAAATTGGAAAAAGTTGTCATAAATGAATAAGTTACTTCTCTCACCCGGGGGGGGTGGCAGCGATCACTTGAAAAGTGGATTTTTTAATTATTTTTTTTAACCGGTGGACACAAACTAAGGGATCAATTTAGCATAAACCTACATTGTCAATTGAACCCTTCACTAAAAACCTATTTAGGGCTGAAATTTTTTTTTTTTTTAAATTTTTTTCTAGACATAACAAGGAGTAAATCTTCAATTTTTCAGCCCTCTAGCTCCATTGGTGCAGCCAGTATGCATGATACATATATGGCCATCCAGCTGGACACACTTAAAAACTGAAGAAACTTATTTTGATAGTTTTGGTTGACAGTTTCTAATAGAATCCATAAATGTATTAATTAGCAATGTGCAGATCTCATCTGACATTGCAAAATAGAATTTCATTTGTGTTCTAACACTCACTTCTCATCAAATCTCTATTAATGTCTCTAAAATTCAATGTGTATAAAAGGCTTTTCTCCAAGCTCATTGCAATGCAAATCTCTAAAATCCACATATTTCAAATGCAATGTATTTATCCATATAATCTATATCTCTCAAGATAATCAACTAAATTGTGGCCTACAGAAAATAAGGTGGCATGGTGATTTACGCTGATCTGACACTCTGGAACATATAAAAATAGCAAACCATAGGGGAGGCCTATATCCAACGCTGGATTTAAAATGGCTGATTGATGATGAAATGGAACAAAATTCCTCTGAGTGGCTTCATTCGTTATTCCCTTCAATATTATTTTCCTAGAAATACTCGGTTTCACTCTGAATCCAGAAGTCTGACAACGTCCTCGCCATTCTCAACAAACAACTCACCGTCTGATTCTCTGGTTACAAGAGTTATTCAAATCCGTAGTCAATTAAAGAGTTATATTTGGCTTTACTATCAAGACTTGGAAACCCTGTGGGATGCAATTTGCTTGCTCTTTTTATGACTTCATGTATGATAGATTTCTTTAGAGGGAATATGTAGCCATGACAACCAGCCCTTTTTTTTTTTTTTTTTTTTTTTTTTCACAATATTTCCTACCCATGTGTACAGACACACACACACTCTCTGAATTGGAAAAATTAAGAGTAGGAAAATGGTCAATTTTGACCTTTCCCGTTTCAAAATGGTTGCTGCTTCAGCTGCAGATTGGCTGTTGCTAATGTCATAGAAGCAAACCCAAAAAATACTAAAAAAAAACAAAAAAAACTAACTCTGCTGCAGCATCCATTTTGAAACAGAAAAGATAACAACAGCCAGAAGATAATGTTATGACAATATCTCGAGAAGAGTTGATTTGCTTGCCTGCTCTGATAACCAGCATTCAAAATTCAAGCTTTTTTACTTGGCTCGAACCCTGACCATCAGAACTGACGTAATTCTATGTTATCATTTACAGGATCAATTCTTATGTTACCAAATTTATCCTAAAAATAAAGATAAGATTTTTTAAAAATGTAAAGAAAATCTCTTCCGTATTCGTAAACAGGATTTTCCTTCTATTGATAACATGGCTATGCAGAAGATCTTCACTGCATGGAGAAATATAAATTGACTAAGAAAGGAGTGGACTTTCACCACTTCTTAAACTGTTGAATGTTTAGCCCAAGCAGTGAATGAAGTGGGAATAAAACATCTAGGATAAATGATTTGATTTACTGAGATATTTGTATTTTTCTATACTTGAAAAAAAGAATTTTTGTGTTAAACTCATTCAATAAGAGAACATAATTTCTAAAAATCTTGTTAGAGGTTCTTAGATTGTTGTTTGCTAGCATTACACAAACTATAAAAATTCTAATGATTTTTTTTCTTGTTAATTTGTCACCTGTAGTTTTCTTTACATATTTTCAGGATTCTCAAAAAGCACAAATGAATTTGAATCTTAAATGAGTTGATTTATGCTTTTTGCTTAAAATACAAAATGAATCCTATCTGATATTATGCAGAACAAGGAAAAAATTTTAGTTACTGGTGAATGAAATTTTGTAACAAAGACTTGAAGATGAATGACACTGTAATAGAAAGAACTGATTTGGACTTAGCTAAGCTTTATTATAATCCTTTATTTGAGGAGAGTGTCTCTTTTAAATATGCTATGAAATGAATCCATAGCCATGATTTGAGTCTTGGGAACTATAGCTGGACCTCGTTATCCACAGAACATTGGTTCCAAGATAAGTTCATGAAGAGTGGCTCCAAGATGGCCAACGGATGAGGAAATTGTTGGATAATAGTGAACCATATGTATTAGCAGTGTTTCCAGTTTTTTCAGATTCGCGTCTAAAATTGAGACAAAAAAGCATCTAGATCTCCTGACATATACCTAAAATATAGGAAATAAATTACATTATCAATCATCATATTCATTCATCAAATGTGACTTTAATTGGCAACATTAACTCCAATATAGCCCCACAACTTGAATGGCAATGGGCAAGCCATGTTGCAAGAATGAAAGACAACTGATGAACGTCACGACTCACAGCATGGATCCCCAGAGATCACATGCAAAACTGCAGCTGACAGAATACAAGATGGAGAGATGAACAAGACAAATTCAGAAAATACTAGCTCCACGACACCCATGGTAGAGAATTGTGGTGAATCCTAGGGAAGGTATATGTCCAACAACGGATGTTAAGACTGATGATGACAAATGGCTTAACCAACCAGCCAAGTCTCCTGGCGCTCCTGGTCACATTTCTTGAGCTAAAAACCTTGAAAATTTGCACAGATATCTAGAATTTTTCTTCTTTTTTTTTTTTTTTCTTTTTTTTTCTAAAAAATGCTTTTTGGGGTCCCTACAGCCATTTTGATCCGAAAGCCGAAATCTTGTGCTGGTATTCTGAGATAATTTTAGATTTTTAAAAAATTTTCATTACATGATTTTAGACAATTAGTTCTGGTATAAGCATGGGCTATGGTGTTTCATTTATGTGAGCTATGGATATTATTTGTATATATTAAATAGATCTACTATTTATTTCATTAGAAATAATCTAAATATCAATTTCTGATGCTGCAGATGTTGAGCTCTTATTGCATTCCAAATAAGGCATCAAGCCTTCAATTCTGATTTCTCTAACATTTTTCTTACTGTCCAACATAAAACTTCGAACAATATAATCATATCTAGCAACCGTTTCATCGAAAAGGACCACTGTTCTATTAATCATAGAGGATTAATCAGTTTCACTTTCAAACAGACAAAACAATCTCTCTTTAAAGAAGCCTTGCCTGTCCCCTTCCCACCTTTCATTTGGGATGAGTTGGGGCAGTATGCAATGGTGACTAGTTGGAGAGGAGAAAAAAAAAGGAGGAAGAACATGGGGGGGGGTTATATCAAAATCTCATACCCCCTGTTCCCTAAGCCCTGATAGACTAACCAACGCACATTGTGTATCATAGAAGTTAGATTCACAGAAAAATATCTCTGCTTCACCTCAGAATTATTGACAACATCTGTTGTTTTAGTAAAAGGTTCAATTCACTCATCATTTCCAACAGCCTGCCTTATTGACTTGATTCTTTTTGGTTCCATGTATTTTGTGACGTAAAATTGATCTAATTTATATAACTCTGATATCTGCCTCTGTTGGTATTTTTATTAGGTCACATGAAGTAATTAAGTTTTTTTGGGGGGGGGTATGAATTATTTTCCACTTTTTGTTCTTGCACATTGTTTTATAAACCTGAATAGAAACCCACATTAGATCATTCAGACTTCTTTTCTGGTTTTGTAAACCTGCTAAATAGCAATAATAACAAACATTCCTTTATAATTGTCCCACGAGTGCTATACCCCTCCAGAATGTGGGCGATCATGGCTCCCCGACTGTTGAACTGTGTATTTTTGGAGGCATAGTAGGGTTGTCTTTTCCATGGTTTTGAATTTAGAATTGTCTTTCTCCTAGATTGGTTGGCTTCCTAGGCTAGAGTCTAATCTGCCTTGATATTTTGCCCATAGATGGGTGAGATTCATGCCTCTCTAAAGAACATTAGTCTAAAGTGAATAGAAACTGTCTTGGCCAGAGTTTGAACTCTGCTTATTGATTCCATTCACCATCACTGCACTTGCATATCATGTATGATTGTTGGTAAATAAAAGAAAACAAAACCTGTGAAGAAATATATTGGTACTAGCAGAAGTACTTGTTTATGCCAGGTTAAATATTTGAGTAAAAACAAAAAGGACTAAACCTTGCTTCTGGCACCTTAAAAGGGGGTAAAAGTTTCCCTACACTTCTGACCCTATAAAGAATTATATATAAGACATGTATGTATGAATATTGAGTGGAAAGTGTGGTCCCAGTTCAGCATTATAGTTGCATTCTCAAAACTTTGTTTAAAACATTCCCCATGGTCCATTGAGTATGCATGCCAAATTTTGTTTGGTTGCACCAATGTTTAGATGGTTTCTATAGTGTGACAGACAGACAGATGGATGGTCTAACCATGGATGCAGTTCTGCCAGAGCTCGCTGGATTGCCACCCCTGGCACTTCTGTCAAAAAATAGAGATACAGGAAAAAGGCAAGTGTTTTGTCCCCTTCCAGCATCGAAAGAGTTAGCACTGCACTCATGGGGGTGATACCTCACACTGATATATATATATATATATATATATATATATATATATATATATATATATATATATATATATATACAAATTTCTTTTGTTTGTTTTCTAAGCATCGTGGTACTTTTTTTTTTTTCTTTTCAAAGACTTCTTTTATAGTTTTGCTGAAAACAAGGACTGATGAATCTGAATTACGAGATGTGGAAAAATACATGGAATGTTTCTTTGTCGACCACAAAAGGTTATGTTGAGGTTATTTCAGAGGATCCACAGGGCAACATTCCAGCTTATCCTTTATTTCATTGCAATTTACTTGCAGAACCCATTTCACCTTTTAACCTTATCTCTCTTCAGTGTTTTGACACGCTAATTCGGTCTTATTTGATGTCCTTTTTTTTTCACCTTTCAAAACTGATGATAAAAGGTATCTTGATTTACATTTGAACAATAACAATTCAGGATTGTATTTCAATACAATGTGGAATTGTTGAAACAGCAGACACTTGTTTGTGTGTGTTTTTAAGGTGCTTGGGTGGGTTGGCTGGCTTTTTATTATGCATACAGGCCACACCTACGGTACGAGTTACTGAAAATTTCAACATTTACTCCTTTTTTTGTCAACAAAACTTTTCTGTACAGTTTTCTGTGAAGGGCTCAGTTTGCAATGTAAGTTTATGCTAAATTGGTCCCTACTTTGTGTCCACTTTTTTTTTGATTCAGACTTTTTAGTAATTCTCTCACTTTTTGTTGGGCAGTAACTCATCAATTGATCACCCTTTCTTCCAATGTTTTAATTGGTCATCCCCTACACGACGTGCTGCCAAAAGTGGTTGGTCACATATCTGTTTCTAACGAGTGACTTACCAGACCTGTATATTTTTTACTAATTCATTTAGCTTGCGTCATTCCTAAAATGTAATACCCTCAAAAGTTATTTGTGACCCCGAGTTTTTGTTTGCGTGTAAATGAGCAAAATTATTTCTTCTGGGATTACGAATTCTGCTTTGATTCTTTGTTAGGTAAATATTTTTGAGTTGTGCAAAAAAGTTTGTCCTGCAGGCGGCTCCAATCACTGATCGATAGTGTTTGAATTTCACAGTTCAGTTATGTCATTATCAATCATACAAGAACACACAAGTTACAGTCTTTCAAGGTTACCTTGTGCACAGAATTTTGGCCTCCTCGAAAAGAATAGTGCTGAAGTTCAAGTAACAAGTCCATTGACGTCTTGACTGAAAAAGGATATTCATTTGTAGCTAAATAATGTTTGCCTTTCTTTTCTTTGAGCATCAATCAAAATCTAGTATCTGTTCTTAATATATGGAATAAATTTGAAATGATGTTTGACACACACACACACACACACACACACACACACACACACACACACATATATATGTGTGTGTGTGTTTTTGGAACAAAGCAAAATGTATTTTACTTTGTTTACTTGAAGCAAAAGAAAACTATCATTCTAAGGGAAATTATGAATCCTCACCATTCATATATATATATATATATATATAATATATATATATATATATATAATGATAAATAAATAGAATGTAGATTCGCTACTCAAACTAGCTCATGTTTCTGCCCTCTTCTGGCCTCATCATTATTGATATATTATGTTATACTGCTAGCCTGATTTGTACCACATATACTGTGTGTGTATGTATATGTATGTGTGTGTGTGTGTATATATATATATATATATATATATATATATATATGCTTCCTTTTACCTTGTTAATGAAGTGTTGATGGTGGTGGTGCAAATAGGGGGATCTTGATAGAAATACAGACCAATGAATTCATGGTTTGGAAAAGAAACAAGCAGGGTTAATCACTTAATAGAAATCATCACATGACCCACATCTTTAGGCATCATGTCACGTTGGGGTTGATCAATTGCAAAAAAGAGGTGATCAACGATTGAATAAATTACTTCTCTCACCATTTATAAGGCTGTAATCAATAAAAACTCTGAATTTTCAAAAAGCAAACTTGAACACTGCTGGACACAAACTAAATTTAGCATAAACTTAGATTGTAAGTTGAACCACCAATAACCCCCTCACGTACACACTCACACTTAAAACTTATTTTGGAGGAAAGTTTATAATAATAAAATAAATTAAAAAAAGTACATTTTCCCTATTCCTTTCAAGTTTCTATCATAAATGGTCAGGAATGCATGAAGTCCAGATAGATGGATACTTATAAATACCCGCATATGACTTAAACCTGGTAACTTTTATTAATCACAGCAACTCCTTCATTAGGCTACATAAAGACTCTGAACCGTTTCAGCTCCAAAAAGGAGTAAGACAAGGTGATACCAGCTCACCAAAACTCTCCACAGCCTGCCTTGAGATGATCTTCCGAAACCTGGACTGGGAAAATAGAGGAATCAAAATAGATGGTGAATATCTGAGCAACCTTAGATTTGTAGATGACATCGTCCTTTTTGAAGAGAACCTACACAACCTCCAACTAATGCTAGCTGAACTAAAAGAAGAAAGCAAAAAAGTCAGCCTACACGTGAACTTCAGTAAAACAAGAGTCATGTGCAACAATCACATCGAGTATAAGAACATAACTGTCAAGATAGAAGATGCAAAACTGGAGGCAGTAGACCACTACATCTACCTAGGACAGCAAATCTCCATGAGATCCTCAAAAGGAGAAATCGAACAAAGAATCACTCTAGGATGACAAAGCAAGCTCAACCTTCAAAAACCAGACGATTCCAATAATCCTAAAAAGAAGAGTATGCAACCAATGCATTCTTCCGATAGTCACTTATGGAGCTGAAACATGGAACCTAACCAAAAGACAGACCTACAAACCAAGAAGCATGTAACACGCGTATGAGAGAATCGTGCTCAATCATACATGGAGATATCACAAGACAGCACAGTATATAAGGAAGAAAGCGGGAGTCTGACATCATAGAATCTATTAAAAACTTAGATGGCAATGGGTAGACCATGTTGCAAGAATTAAAGGCAACCAATGGACATCACGACTCACAACATAGATTCCCAGGGATCACATATGAAACTGAGGCCAACAGAATACAAGATGGAGAGATGAACTAGACCAATTCAGAAATTACTGGCTCAGTAACACCCATGTTAGATAATTGTGGCAAATCCTGGGGAAGGTCTATGTCCAACGACGGACAATAAAAGACTGTTGATGATGAAACCTGGCAACAACATTTGAACCAGTCTGTTGTGGGTAGCGCTGATTAATGTTCTGTTTAAATTTCTATTTATAAATTTTCTTATTGTTAATGCATATGTAAGTAGAATGAGCCAAAATTCGGTGAATCGTACTTATCGAGATTTAATGAAGTTGCACCGAGTGACTGATTAGTGTCTTGTGCTCAAGAGATAATTGCTCGATTTGGACCGAGAAGGTTAAAGGCTAAATACATTGTTCAGTAGTAAAAAAAACTCTGCGCACATGTGTATGTTTTGTATTTGCTGCCACTGCACGTGTGTAGAGATTAACTGACGACTTGGAGAAATACAAGAATTGGCAAACATCCCGAAAAGAGCAACAAATCTTATTGCGGAACTAAAAAGCCACTCATATTAAAAAAAAAAATTTTTTAAGTTGAAAAATTGAAATGAGCAACTCTAGAAGAAAGAAGAATAAGGGCTGACATGATACAGGCATTTAAAATAATAAAAGGAATCGACAACATCCTAACTGAAAAATTCATTAAAATAAATAAAACAAAATTTTTTAATTTCAATTCTTCTCACAAAGAGTTGTCAACAATTGGAACAAATAAATGGATCCAGATCCAGGAATAATAGAAGCTAAAACAGAGAACAGCTTTAAAAATGAATATGATTATTTAATAACCTACGAAAAAGAAAAACCTCTGAAAAAGACAAATAACAAAACGCTGGAACAGGAAGCAAGATACAATCACTAATAAGAGCAAAAATTTTTTACTTCCTATATATCTTATCTGAATTAGCAGTAATTACAAATAAGCTTATCTTGCAGGGTTCTTCAAACTCTTCCGATTAAGACTCAATTCAGTTTTTATGCTGTGACCTCATGACCCACTGATATTTATTACACACAAGTGTATAGTACTATCCCTAACCTTATCTTTTGTAAGCTTGACTGCTGCAGGGACAAACTCATCTTCAACTTCTATTCCAACTGAAGATGATTACTGTTATTTTGGTATTGTATAAATGATTATAAAAATATATATTTATGTACTTATTTATTTGAATGAAATAAGCCCCTGTGTATCTGTTTGATGATTTTCATAGATATGCGATACTTGTCAGTTTAGTTCAGTCGGTAAGAGAGCCAGCTACCAATCACTTAGTTGCGATTTCTAATCATGGTAGGGAAATGTTAATTTCATAAATGTATTAATTCATTAAAATGAAATGAGCCCTAGTGTATTTCTAAAATAAATTTTGATAGATATGTGAGACTTGTCAATCTAGCTCAGTTGGTAAGTGACTCAACTACCTGTCAGTTGGTCATGATTCCAAATTGTGGTAGTGGAATGTTAATTTTCACTCTCCTAAATTTAGTGAGGATTGTACTTGCTGCTGAAAAAAAAAAACAGTCAACTCCTGGTTAGGACTGGAGTTCATTAGTTTCTTTTATCAGTATGATATATATAATCTCATCACCAGCCTTTTTGCGTCAGTCGTTTGACATAGACTCACCCCAAGATTCACCAAACTCTTCTATCATTGGCAGCGGGGCCAGTACTTTCTAAATTTGTCTAACTTGTCACATCTAACTTTCTCTCTGCCACAATTTTCCATATGATCTCTGGGGATCCATGTTGTGAGTCGTGATGTCCAGCAATAGTTTGAAATTCTTGCTACATCTCCAGCTCATTGCCATTTCTGTTTTCTAATGGTTTCTATGATATCTATCGTCTTTTTTCTAATATACTTTGCTGTCTTATGATTCTCTCATGTGCATGTTGCATGCTTCTCAGTTTGAGGGTCAATCTTTTGATTAGGTTCCATGTTTCAGCTCCATAGGTGACTATCAGGAGGATGTATTTGTTGTATACCCTTCTTCTTAAGACCTTCATTTTGCTAAAGTTCATGTGAAGACCAATTTTCTTGCTGTCTTCATTTAGTCTGTCTAGCTTTTTGGGGGGATCATGAAGGTTCTTAGCAAAAAGGATGATGCCATCAGCAAATCTGAGGTTACTTAAATCATCATCATCATCAGTCTTTTAACGTCCGTCGTTGGACATAGACCTTCCCGAGGATTCGCCACAATTCTCTATCATGGGCGTCGCGGAGCCAGTATTTCCTGAATCTGTCTAGTTCATCTCTCCATCTTGTGTTCTGTCTGACTCTGTTTCTAATGTGATCTTTGGGGATCCATGTTTTGAGACGTGATGTCCATTGGTTGTCTTTCATTCTTGCAACATGGCCTGCCCATTGCCATTTGAGTTTTTTAATAGTTTCTATGATGTCATGGACACCCGTTTTCTTCCTTATATACTGTGCTGTCTTGTGATCTCTCCATATAAGGTTGAGCATGATTCTCTCATGCACACGTTGCATACTTCAGTTTGTAGGTCTCTCTTGGTTAGGTTCCATGTTTCCTGATATGTAGCCTGATAAAGGAACTGTTGTATTAGTAGATATGTTGCAGTACTCTGACATTTACAGGGTCCACACCTTGTACTATTGCATCAATGACTTTGAGGATTTCCACTGAGTTGAAGGCCTTTTATAAAGTCAACAAATGCTGAAGCGAGTGGCATTCTATATTCTGCTGCTCTCTCTTTTGGTTGGTCTACTGAATGGACATGGTCAATGGTTGAATAGCCTTTTCTAAAGCCAGCTTGTACCCATGGTTGGTTTTTATCTAGTGATTTGGTTGGTGATCTCTCTTAAGAGTTTGTCGGTGCAGTTGATTAAGCTTATTGACCTGTATTTGCTAAGGTCTTTCGTGTTTCCTTTTTTCTATTACAGCATTATGATTGCAGTTTTCCAATCTTCTGAGACATTACCTTATTTGAAGTTGAAAAGAATGGCCTGTTCCCTAGTGGTGACTTTTCCAGCTTTTTTGAGTAGCTCAATGGTGAAGTTATTGGGTCCAGGGGCCTTTCCTTCCTTTGTTTGTTTTGATGGTTTCCCTCACTTCCTTCAGAGTAACTTCTGGGAAATCTTCCAATTGGTTACTCTCTGCTTGTATTTCCTGTTCATTTTTCTGTATCCTTTGGTGGAATAGAGGTTTTTTGCGAAATTCATGGGCATATTCGACGATTTGGTTCCTATCCATTGTCGGGTCTACATTTGCTTTGAGCACACGTTATTTGCTTTCTTCCTGTTCTGAGAGATTTTCCAATAGTTTTGAAGCCCCAACCTTTTTTTGAGAATGCTTTTAATAACTGCTGTTGTGTATCTTTTGTCTTCTCTCCGTTTCTTTTTGATGGTTTTGTTTAGTTCTGTTGCATCGATCTTTTCTGTTGTTTTTGGTGGTTTGAGGTTTCTGCATGTTTTTTTTTTTCATGAGATTCATGTTCTCTTCTGAGAGTTTATCTATGTTTCGTATGCTCTTTGGCTTAAAAATACTGGCATCTTCAATTAAAGAGATTGTTATATTGTTGCTGAGCTGACTGGTGTTTTCCTGGTTTGAGGAGTTCATATCTGATCTTCAGTTCTAGCTTGAATGATCGGGTGAGCTCTCTTTGAACGTTAAGTGGTTGCAGTTTGCTGTGGAAGATCTTCCTGTGTTCTATCTTGGCATTAATTTAGATTTTGCATCTTACTAATAGTACTCAAAAAAGAATTTTCTTCTCATTTGGGATCATCAGTTGTTTACCATGTAACCATTTTGGGGATTTGAAAACAAAACAGTTGTCTCAACACGGCACCCCAGCATTGTTGATCAAACACCACACCCTTTTCAGCAATGATTTTTATATATAGCTTATGTCATACGTGTAGTTTGTTATTGTATACAGGGTATTATCATAATGTATTTTATATGGATTTTATTTTATACTACACACTCAATTTGTTTGGGTTTTTTTAGGTTTTTTTTTTTTAATTGAGTGTAATGTAAAAAAAAAAAATCCCATCAAAGAATAAATATGGTTAAAATAAATTCTATTTATGACATCACTGATGTTTTCCACTGGAAAATATCTAAAATAGATTTTTTTTTAAATCTTGATTCTTGAGAAACTAGATGTGATTTCCACTGAAAACATCTAAAATAAAGTAAAGAAGTCTAGATTTTTGAAAGCCCAGATGTTTTTTTTTCACTGGAAAAACATCTAAAATTAGGTAAAAGATATCTAGAAACATCTAGATTTTGGGAAATCCAGATGTTATTAATAAACCCATCAGAATACACCCCCCAAAAAGTTGAAAGCGTTCTTTTACAAAAATCAAATTTTTTAGAAGGGGTCTAGTGGAGTACTGATGCTAATTTTTAAGCCTGTTGACAAAACGGCGCCTATAAAAAAAGGATAGAACCCTTCTCCATCTTGAATGGCTATGGTTGTTCAATTATATGTATTCATATATACAAGTCTTGAAATGCTGTTCTTTAATAGTGGAAAAAGGGGTGATCAATGAACACATTACTTCTCGCCTTTTGGCATTAAAAAAAATCAGACTGCATAAAACAAGCATGAATTCTACTGGACACAAACTAAGGGACTAATATACCGTAAACTTACATTTCAAATTGAACAACCCCCCCCCCTGCAATCTATTTAGAGGGGAGGAATTTTCAAAAAACAAAAACTTCTATCTCAGTGATCTGGCCTGTACGTATCCTATTCACTAATGCTTCCACAAGGGCAAGATGCGACACAAGGTCAGTTTGATTTGGGGAAAGTGGAGCACTTCTTAATAAAAAATTGCTCCAGCCGCCACAACCAAAGTTGCAAAGGTGTCATAACTAGCCCAACCTGTCCCTCTCAGTGCAATGGGACAGCACCGCCCCAAGACAAAGTGCTTGACTGCAACTGGGCTGAGAAATCCAAGGACGAGTCCATAGGCTCCTAATGCTGAGCCTCAGTGTCCCCTCATTGGCTATGGCATTGCACCTGTGCACTCAGTCTTGATGCTCACCTGCCTCACAATCTCTAGCCCATTCGGCTGACAAGTGTCTCTACTGGTGCTGCAGGCAATGCCATGAAACAGATACTACAATTTGATCCAAACCAAAAAGACCAGAAATTATGTGTGAGGGTTTAGATGTGTGCATGCTACGTAGCCAGCCAGACCAACCTATGTTGACAGTTTTGGTGGAAAGTCTCAAACATTGAGAGAAAAAAATTATTTGCAAGGAAAGTGGATAACATTTCACCACAAAAATTAGATCATTCTGAAGGCTGGTCATATCTTATGCATGATTGGTATTCGTGTACATGTATTGAATTGCTTTCTGATACACACGTAAACACTTGATGAATCGGTAGATGTTAAATGTGTATTCCTTGAGAATGGGTTCGCTGAAAGTGAATACAACCTGTGAGTATACACACACACACACGCAGTACAATGTTATTGAGCTAGTTTCTCAATTTGTGTTTATGAAATTGAGTGAAAGCCATCGAAATCAGATGAAAATTCTTTCTTGTGATTCAAAAATCAATGTTCAAAAATCAAAGGAGCCAGATGGGGGGGGGGGGTTACCATTATTAATTTTCTTTACTATCTTCCTCCATTGTAAGTTTTGTCAAACTCCCAAACTGGAGTTGAATTTATTTTTCTATCGTAACAAGAACAATCCTCATCATGAGTGTAAACCGTTACATAAAAATTCACATTCTCCTATCAGAATTTGAACTCTACCAACTGATTGCCGGGAGGTTGTCTTACAGACCTAGCTAAATTGAAGCCTTAGATATAATCAAAAATTCATACGGATACACACTGGCTTATTTCATTCGAAATATATAGATCTTTTTATAATTTTTCATTTATAATATATGCAATAGAAAAGTCGCAGAAATGATGATGATCATCATCACCAATTGGAATAGAAATTGCTGTGAAGTTTGACCCTGTGGCAGCTAGGCATGTTTGTTGCTTTTCTGTACAACTCAACTCTGGCCATTGATCAACAGTAGAGAGTGAATAGTGGGGATTAGAAATAAAGAATAAGCACCTGATGACTTTAAATCATATCCCTCTGGCCTTGGGAAGCTTGGTGAACGCTTCGGGAACTCAACAGCTTAGCTGAAGATTGAATCCAACCTTTTTAAACGCTTTCTTCATTCCCAATCTCTCCAGTACCATATTTTTGCTTTTTATCATTTCGAATCTGACTTGTACATGTTCTTAAATTTAAAAAAAAATCTAAATTTTTCCCAACTTATTATTCAGGAAACTTGGGTGATGTTTATATCAAACAAAACTTGGTTTTCAGTTTATGTGAACATCAATACTTGATTGGACCTCAAGTATTGATGGAAAAAAAAAAAGAAAGTGAGTAGAATAATTCTCGCCACAGTCTACTCTGTCCGCATTTTACTGATTTATAAAGTCATCTTGACATTTCATAAAATTGATTGCATTGTTTGTTCAAATTGTTTCTTCTTTTTGTGTAATGCGAAGAGAATTAATGTGCTCACTTTTTGTGTGACTAGTTCACATGCTTTTAACAAGTACCCTAAGCATCTTGGCAAAGGAGAATGTTTCTAGGTTCAGCTATATTCTGAATTCATTGACCTTTTCTCTTTTCTTCTCTCTTGTAGGATCCCCAGATATCATGGAATACTTCCGATCCAACCTTATCCCCGTGTTTCCAGAAGACTGTCCTCATCGGGGTCCCTTGTATTTTTCTTTGGCTAATGTTACCGTTCCGATTACTTGATCTCTATTGGCACAAGAAACCCTGTTTACCATTAAATCATCTCTTCATTGCAAAGAAAGTAAGTATTTTTGATTTTTTGATTTTTAATTTCTAAACTTGCAACAAATGTCACCAGGTGTATGGAAGTCAAATTTTCTTTCAGACCAAATAGAAAAAGGTTGAAACCATCCATGAATAGAGAGGGAGACATGAATACTGATTAGCTACTTCAATGAAAGAGTGGGGAAAAGAGAGAACCTGCTTGCTAACATATGAGATAAAGGGAGAGGAAAGGAGAGTGTCAAAGAGAAAATCACTAGATCTATGAGAGCCAAATTCACTTTCTTTCAGACCAAATTTCACTTCAGTCAAACTCTCAAATTCTAAAATTTTGTTTGAATTGTCATATTTTGTATTTTTGCTGAAACATTGAAATTTTAATGAAATTCTGTATTTTCGTCAGTGTCAGAAACAAATGTCAAAAATTGTGTAAACAACGTTGCAAGTTTTAAACAGGTTTTCCTTCTAATTTTCAAGATGAAGGAATATCATAACTCGCTGATTTACTCTGACAAGTGACCTTCTGAGAATTTTGAATTAAACCCTATATTCAATCTCAAAGCACATGACAGTGGATAAAAGTGTAGATCAAGCATATCTAGTGACGTGACTGGTTCAATTCCTGGCTCAGGTAGTGCAGAAAAGCCACATCCCGTGGTTCAGGTAGACAGGTGACATTGCAAGGATGAATCAACTAGGAAGAATTACCCAATATAAAATATCCTCTGACAGAGACAGTGGAAGGAGGAGACTACCGTCTACAACTGACGTCTGAAGAAGGCGGCAGGGTACAACTGCTGAAATGTTGTGACTCTAACAACCGACATGGGGACGCTAGTCCAAGTAAATCGGTGAATAATAATCACTTTTCTGAGCAGATTCCTATTAACCTCTTTGCCATTAAAATCCTGAAAATCCAATTTAGCCAAGTTTGTCTATTAACCTATGATGGAAACTTGTCATTGCATTTGGTGATTCAACAAAATTGCCTTTTTATTGTGATTGATGGCAACTCAGTTCTATCTGTGAATTAAGGTTTTTATCTTGCTATGGGTAACTACTGATCTTTCACCTGCCACAGTTGATGGGGTAATAAATTGTTTATTCCACCTCCGTAGCCATTCAAAATCCAAGTGGTGATAGTTCTTTCTCTGCCTGCTTCACTGTTGGATCTGTAACCTCCCAAGTTGTCAGAGGGAGGCCAACAGGTACTACACCTTGCCCTACAGTTTGAACTGCGCAAGGCGCAGGCTTTTAACTCTGAGGTATTTCGCATACTGGATACCTTATTTACCCCTTTTGCAATTGTTTTGCTTTTCTTCCTTCTCCTTCATTATGGATTTCATTATTCTTGAAAGAAATCTCCATTCTTCTTCTTCTTTTTCAGGTAAATGCTTTATTACTGCTGATCCTTGCTTTGATCGATCTCTTTCATGCTGTAGCATCCATGGTAAAAGGGGAAGATATTCCATTTGTTGATGTTGTCTCTCCTACAATTTTGGTCATAACATTGGTAAGTTGTTTGGCCTCCTCTTCAGATTAGGTTTCATTCTATTCGAAGTCCTTCACAAAAAAATATAACTTTTCACTCCATTTTTTTGCTGCTGACTATTTTCCTTAGAAACCCATTGTACCCGTCGTGTGCCTTTTATGTACAAGCAGAAAAATTGCTGTGGGTTCTACCGTTAAAATTCAAACATGTAAAGTGCAATAATATTTTGACTCCTTTTTCATTTGATGAAGCATTGTCATCCATTTTTAATTTTTGATTACTATTTCCTTTCAGTTGATAACTATAGACTTACTCTGTTAAAATAATCTGATGGATAAAGTTATCAATGCATAATTTTCCATTCTGCAAGTATTTCTAAGATATGAATAATGGTTATGTCTTTGAATCTTTTAGGTTCTTTCCATTTTATTCCTTCACCTTGAGAGGAAAGGAGGCGTCAGATCTTCTGGTATTCTTACAGTCTTCTGGTTTTTGCTCCTTTTGGGAGGATTCTTCAGATTCCTATCTAAAGTAAAGGAAGCTCTTGATACGGTAAGAACAATTTCCTGGCATCTCTTCAGATGAGGTGCTTAGAACCACAAGATACACTTTGCTATTTATAGAAAATCAAGTCCAGTATACAACTATAATCTTCTAAGTGTGCTTTATCTGGGAAATAAGTCAAATGGATTGATTGGTGTTTGCAAAATGGTCAAACTTCTCATTTGTGTGGTCATAGTTAAATGTGTTTAAAGTTTTTGTCTTCAAAATGCTACACTGTTTCTGTTGAAAGTTTTTTTTTTCTCAAACTAAATGCTTTTAGCTACGTAACAGAAAATCAATGAAATATGTGCAGTAGTTTCCAAATTATGATTTTGAAAATTAAGTAAAAAAAAAAAACTTTGGATGCATTTCAATGCCTCCTCCCGGTTGTCACCTATAGAGCTGAAACCTAGAATTAACCAACAGACTGGCCTGCAAACTGAAAACTATGCAACATGCACCACAAAGAATCATGTTCAACATTACATGGAGAGATCACAAGACAGCACAGTATTTTAGAGAAAAAACTGGAGTCAGAGATATCATGGGATCCATTTGTAAACTCTAATGGCAATGGCCAGGTCATGCTGTAAGAATGTTGGACAACCACTGGACATCACATCTTACAGTCTGGATCCTCAGATCATATGCGAAAATGGCCTGCAAAAAATAAGATGGCATGACAAATTAGACAAGTTATAAAAGTATCTGCTCCACAATGCCCATGATAGAGGTTTGGTGGATCTTGGAAAATGATGGACATTAAAAGGATGATGATGATGATGATGACCTTGTGGTTCTAAGCTCCTCAGATAAAAAATGTGATCTGTAAAGAAGCAACCGAACTTGTTTTGCTTTGCCTTTTGTGTGTGTGTGTGTGTTAATGAACTCGTTTGTCTTATTGAATTGCTTTTATTTTCTCTTTATATTTTGACAGGGCATCATCTCTGACCTGGTGACATTTGTTACTTTCTTCATCCACTATTTGCTTGTATTAATAGAGTTCTTTATATCCTGCTTTGTACACAAGGATCCACATGATGATCAACAAGATGATATGGTGAGTAGTTTACCTTATATACCTGGTAATTTGTTCATCAATGTGCTTATAAAATCTTCATTTCCTAAGTTATACAGGAATACTACCCTTTGTACTATTCTGGCCTGTCAGTTGAGTAATAAGTTGCAATCTCTGAGAAAGAAGGTCTGAGAGCCAAACCTACGAATGTTGAGAATTTTTCTCAACTCTAGGATGCAAAAAACAAAAAAAATTGCCCAGAAATCGGATTCAATACTTGAAGAGCAAACTTTATTCTGACTGGTACGTAAAATAGGTCTGGTTGGTCACTCAATAAGAATAGTCATATGACCAATGTCTTTTTTGCAGTATGTTGTGTTAGGGATGATCAATTGAAAATTAGACAAAAAAATTTCAATCAGTCAATGAAGGAAACATTTATATCAACATACTGAGATACATAATCATTCATTTTTCCTTTTCACTAAAGAAATTGAGATCTTTCAAAATTAATGATAAAACCACTAGATTTGCCACTCTGTGGCGGAATAAGGACAGACATAACACATGAACTAGACTCATTTGAGGCTAAAAATACATATTTTAAGTATTTGGAAAAAAATCTATGTAGCACGCTCGGGTGATAGTTGCAACACTATTGGGCTGTGGCATACAGTTTGAGAACCACTTGCGTGTGTGTGTATATATATATATATATATATATATATATATATATATATATATATTGCGTCATCCACAGACAGCTGTTTCGATGTATTACATCTCTTCAGTGTGGCTATAGACTTTCCATTATCCCATCCAGTACCGTGAAGCAGGATTGAAACCTACACACACACACACACATTTATATGTTCTTAGTTGATATCCTTTTTAAATGATGTAATTTTCATCTATTTCAGAATGTTTGTCCTGAAGAAAGAGCTTCTTTTTTGTCCAAAATTTCTTTCTGGTGGGTGACAGGGTAAGCCCAAATTTTTACTACCATTCTCTAGCATCGTTGTTTGAGTTGTGAGCGAACGAATAAAACCTTCCTCTTCTCTCAACTCACTCACTGTTGATTGGATGAGCGAGAATCTACTCCAGCAGGTTTGAAAGGATTGGATCTGATTTGATAACTTTTGGAAAGTTCAGTTTTTTGGAGCTGAATGAATTTTGCCGCATGCTTCAACTAAAATTCGATCAAATCTGTCGTGCTCCACTAATTCACTGAAAAATCTTTTGTTCCAAATTTTTCCGTAAATTTTAAACTCTTTTTTTTTTCTTTTAGATTCAGTTACTGCATTTGCACCAAAATAGAAGAATCTAGAGTAAGGATTGAACTTAATTTAAAATGGATCATGAGACCAACTTATTGATCATTCATTCTGCAGCAGGTCTGAATTTCCTTAATACTAAATTGTCAAATGAAATACTTCTCTGGATGGTTTTGAAAACGGTCCTCCTTTGTAAAACTTTATTTTTCAATTAATAAAAACAGCAAACTACCATGGCACCTGCCTTGTGGCTGAGATAGCTGTGTATTCTACACGATTGCACATGGTCAGTAGTCAAGCTCTGATAAAAAGCTAGGATTTCAATCGTATACAAGCCCTCCCCATTTTGGAGATTGGTTCAACACTATCTTTTTTTTTTCTCTATTTCCTTCAATTAATCTAGTGTTATACTAACAAGTATTATTAGAAATCTACCATCTCACTTTTTATTTCCATTTGATCTATACTATGCAAGCAAGGTGTGGTAAGGTGATTCTGTGTCTCATAATGCAGAATTTCGACCAAATGTGCTTCCCAAATGCTTTTGCTAAAATTCTGGTAATGGTACAAATTGTGTGCTTTGATTCAAAATCTCAATTAAAACCAATCAACCAATAAAGAAGTAATGTGACTTTTTGCAGTCTGTTTATTTAGCTATGGAAGATAGTTTAAATCTCATTCTTCATCCTTCTTATTACTTAGATGTCTTCTGTGTGTGTGCTTGTGTCTAAAAGTGCAATGCTGCTTTCCATACTGATGCTTATTGTGGTCTTTTGAGATGAGCATCCAATGCCCTTTCTATCTGGGGTTCAGCTTTGACAAGAAGGGGACCCATGTTCAGTGATCAACATGTTCATCTGTGAGTTGCCTTGTTCTGTCAAAGTGTCTTTTCATCATTATGATCATCATCATCATCAGTCTCTTAATGTCCGTCATTGGACATAGACCTTCCTTAGGATTTGCCAGACCTCTCTATCATGGGCGTCGCTGAGCCAATACTTTCTGAATTTGTCTAGCTCGTCTCTCCATCTTGTATTCTGCTAGCCTTGGTTACACACGTGATCTCTGGGGATCCATTTTCTGAGTCATCTCGTCCATCGGTTGCCTGCCATTCTTTCAACATGACTAGCCCATTGCCATTTGAGTTTTCTAATAGGTTCTATAATGTTGGGGTTTTTTTGGGTTTTTTTTGTTTGTTTTTGTTTTTTCCATTTCCTGATATACTGTGTTGTCTTGTGATCTCACCATGTGAGGTTGAGCATGATTCTTTTATGTGCATATTAAGTTTTAAGTTTGCAGGTCAGTCCCTTGGTTAGGTTTCATGTTTCAACTACCAAGGTGACTAATGGG
The DNA here is from genome assembly GCA_963457665.1 of Thysanoteuthis rhombus. Taxonomy (NCBI): domain Eukaryota; kingdom Metazoa; phylum Mollusca; class Cephalopoda; order Oegopsida; family Thysanoteuthidae; genus Thysanoteuthis; species Thysanoteuthis major. The sequence continues at coordinate 3,596,639 of OY735222.1, read as the reverse complement.
AGATATGCTCTAGTTGTATAACCCTCTTTTTAGGATTAATGGGATCTTATTCTTGAAGGTTGAGCTCGCTCTGCTAGAGTGATTCTTCTTTTGAGGATTTTATAGAGATTTGTTGTCCTAGGTACATGTAGTGGTCTACTTTCTCCAGTTCTGCATTTTTGATTTTGATTGTTGTGTGTTTATTTCCAATATGATTGTTGCATGTGACCTTTCTTTTGCTGAAGCTCATTTGAGGGCCGACTTTCTTACTTCTTTCTGCCAATTAAACTTTCGACAATCTTCTCAACTGACAACTTAATGGCAACAGTAGTTTGTAGAGGTTTTTGTCACATCTTCTCAAACAAAGACCTCAACTTTTTGATTAAAATCTCTGCACTTTCTTGTCACTCATTGTTTTGGTCATTTGTGCCTCCCTGTGAACAGGTGTGCCTTGTAGCAATGTTACCTTGCTTTTTTTCACACCCTGCCTGCTAGTAATCTTTTCTTTTTTTTTTTTTTTTTTTTTTTTTTTGTCATGTCATTTGATTAAAAGAATTCAGTTTTGTGAAACATTCCAGGAATTCACAAACCAGGTTCAAATTTTTGATCTGTCACTCTATATCTTGACAAAATGTCTTGTCACTATCACACTGCAATGGTTGACAAAGTGAGTAAGCCCTTGGGCACATCACTCTCCAATAATTACTTTACCTGCCATGGCAGTTGCAACAAAAAGCTGTTACTCCTATAGTCAACCTTGACAGAGGCTAATTATAAAAATTGAAACACAGAAGAGGCTGTATATTTATAATCACGGGTATCTTATCAAGGATATTATTACCAAAATCAATCAGCCTTAACCCTTAATTTGAAATGAATTATTCATATGAATTTTTTATAATTTAAATTTGTTTATGATAATGAACATGATGATATAACAATAAATTTGTAGCAATGTATCCTTTGCCTAATGTTATCAGCTGGTTATTGTTATCTCTAAGACCCTGTCCCAAAAGGATCACAATGAGTGATTCCCTCTGAAATAATTAATGTATATGAAAATAGGTAAATTTTATTTATTCTTGATCCTTTCTTTCTTTCTTTTTTTTTCTTTTTTTTTCCAGATTGGTCATAAAAGGTTATCGCACGGTCTTACAGAAACAGGATCTCTGGTCTTTAACTTCTAGCCTCACTTCATCACTCATTGTCGTGGATTTTAATCGATACTGGTCAAAAGAAATGGAGAAATACAGACTGTGAGTATTGCAGCTGACGTGCTCCTAATTGACTTCTAACATCCTGAATTACATGATGCCGCTCTTAATTAACTGCGGAGGTCTTCGGTTGAGAGGACAAAGTTGTTAAATTCATTGTCAGATGAAGTAGAAAGTGAATTCGTAAGAATAACCCAAACATGGAAGGAAGGTAACTTCGACCAGTAATCATCACCTTTGTTATTGGCATCTTCATTTTCTTATATGAAAGTAAAACTTGAAATCAAACATCTTATCCGTATGTACTTGTAAAATCAACTTCTGTATCATTATTAGGTAACATCCTTATTAGGCACCATCAAGCAAAACTGTCAACATAGGTTTCTCCTGTTTTTAAACCAGTCTGACTTGCTGGCTGGATATCTATGTATCGAATGTACACTTTACACCAAAGGAGCCAGAGGGCTGAAAATATAAACATTAACTTATATCTAGGAAAAAACAACTTTTTTTCTTGAAATTTCCACTCCAATATTGTTTTTTAGTTGGGGTTCAATTTGTGATGTAAGTTTATACTAAATTGGTCCCTTAGTTTGGGCCGAGCAACATTATTGCTTATTTTTACTTCGCTCTTTTTAAAGCTACTCCTATACAAATCTCGCAAATCATATCCAGGTAGATATTGATGTATACCAGAAGAGCCATGGACACAAAATAAGTATTCGTACATGAACCCACTTATATAGATGAAAAGATGCTGACTCCTATTATCTATTCATCTACATACACATGCATTTTACTTACACTGTAATATTTTAGCATATTGCATATTCTTTGATAGGCAAATGAAAATTTTAAAAAATAAGGTTTAACTTTATAATTGCCTTTTTTTTTCTTTTTTTTTTTTTTTTTTTTTTAAGGCAAAAGAAGTAATTCACTCCTGGATCACTCCTTTCTCCAATTTTATTTTTTTTTCATTTTTTTTTTTTTAATTGCCCCCCACCCCCAACACAGCAAGCAGTATAGGACATAGGTCTCATGATGGTTTCTATTGATTGACTAACCAGACCTTCTTATTTTTATTATTTTTTTTTTTCCTTTCTTCCTTTCCAGTTCTGAACAAAAGCAGGTTCGCTTAAAGAAGCAAGAAAATGGTAAAGTCTACGAATGCAATGACATCCAGATTGTCAGTGGACAGCACAAGAAGTACACAGCCAAACTGCTAACTTGTTTACTCAAGGCTTTTGGAGATAAAATGGTCTTGGCTATGTTTTTTAAATTTCTTCATGATATTTTACTCTTCGCAAGTCCAGCTCTTTTAAAGTAAGTCATTTTTTTACTAAGCAGGATTTTCCATTTTACTCTTTGAGCACAAGTACCGTGATTGCATGACACATACCAAAATTTGCACGCAGAGGAAGGGGGGGGGGCAATTTAACCATTGAAGCTGTAGTCAACTTTGGTCTGAGCCAAAAAGTTTGGCCTGCCACTGTAGGCGACTCTGATCATCAAATGTTAATGTGTTTGAGTTTTGAGATTGTGTTGTCAATTTCATTTCAGTTTCAGTCATGCATGAACAGTTAGTCTTTCAAGATTACTAAAAGAATGCTAAGTGCTAGAGGTTAAAAAAAAATTATCAAAATTCAGATTTGCCATAGAATATAATTAGATCTCCCTTAATCCACTTCCTATTAGAGGTACAATTTACATAGTTGGTAACAACTCGGACAATGGAATCGGCAACCCACGTTCAAACTCTAATCAGGGCTGTTGCAATAATACCCTTGGGAAAGGCATGAATCCACCACCCCCTACCTCTTGGTAAAATTAGTCAGATTGGGCTCTCTAAACACAAATGTTGCTGAAGACAAACTAGTGATCAATTTAGCATAAGCCTACATTGCAAATAGAACCCACTCCTCACTAGAACAATTTAGGGAGATGGGTATCAAATCTGTACACGCGATACATATATTGAGTGCCAGCCTGCCAGTCAGCCAGACCAACTTGGAAATTAAGAAACCTGTGTTGGCAGTTTTGATTGACTTTCTCTAACATCAAACTTATTTACCTCTGCTCACAAAATATTTCCGAAAGTTCTCAATGAATTCTTATAGAATTTTTGTGGAGATTCTATAAAAGGGTAAACCATTGGCCATGGAAGAATTCAGGGGTGGATCAAGGAGTTTTCTCACCGTTATTCCCTTGCTTCTTAGCTATATGTCCACCCAATATCTCCAAAAGGTCTAAATGAACATCAATTAAATTTGCCGAATGGCCAGGCCAAGAGGCAAGGTAGGGTTAGTTACATTTGGGGGTAAATCTAAGAATTTTCACAATTATTGTTTTTCATCTTTTATGACAATGGCGTTAGAGTAATGAACTATTTGAATACTTTTAAGTTGGACCTGGACATCTCTATGGTTTGCAGAACTTGGTTTTTCATCTTTCAAATTTATCCAGGTAACAATTAGTCAAAACTGACATTAAAAATGTTGTTACAATGACGGCCTATGTTGAGTCTCTACAGACAAATGGACGTCCCAAGTCAATGGGACACACGCAAGGGTGCCCAAATTTCACCCCCCCCCTGACTTCGCTGATGTAGTCAGAAGGAAAGCAGAGAGTGATAGAGAGTGACATCAGCTTGTCTTCAGGAGAAATCGGAATGATGTCCAATAGGGTGTAAAACTGTCTCAATAGGGCCCCACTCTATGGTCTGGAATCATTGTCCTTTTCCTAGGCTGGTTGTCCCCCCAAGCTAGAGAGTCCAATCTGCCCTGCTATTTTACCCAGAGCTTGGGGGGCAAATGGATTCATGCCTATCCCAATGCTATTAGTACAAAATGAATATAACCAGCTCTGAACGGAGTCCCTTTTCCCAATTCATTTCCGACTACGCCGATCACATTATATAATACTTCATCCAATGGTATGAATAGATTAAAGATTCTGAAAGTTATTTTCCTCATTTTGCCACGTAAAAGATGCTATTTTCCTGATATGAGTCTAAAGAATCTACCCTGAGCCAAGTTAGGGGTTACTTTGTACATAGGCTCATCTCAACCCCAGAGGAAAGTAATCTATGCTGGACGGTTATCTGAATTTCCGTACATAACTTCTGAGCGAAGTGTAGAAATTATACTTATTATGAAATGATAAATGAGCGTAGAAATACACAAAACCACAAAAAAATTATTACCGAGTTAGTATATTACGGTAAATGAGCCATCGGACTAGTAGCAATTCAGATGTTGTGTATCAAAGTTACTGGTAATTGTACTCTACACAAACGACCTTGGCTCTGAGGAAACATAGCAAGCTTTCTGCAGAGCAAGATCAGCCTTCAAGAACAAGAAAATCTCATTACGTTGGAAAAAGGGAGGGCATACAATCAATGCATCCTCCTTGTGGTCAACTATGGAGCTGGAACATGGGAGTTGAAACGGAAGACTAGGCAACGTTTACCAGAGAGAGTCAGGGTCAATATCACGTGGAGAGATCGCTAGACAGCACAGTATATTTGAAGAGAAACGGTGGTCAGAGATATCATTGATGGTGGTGATGATCAGATGTCTAAAGCATATTTCTCAGATTCGTAGCTTGTTAACGTGGGAACTTCAAATGGTTGTTTTTTTTGTTTTGTTTTTTTTTTTTTTTTTTTGATGCTATGAATGAGATTGAGCATCTATGTGAAGTGAAACCTGTATCTGCACACCGGACAAATGAAAAGAAACCAATTAGCAGGAATTAGTTGCAGGATCAATTGGCTAATCACAGTCTCCCTTGCAAAGAGCTTCAAGCCCCCTGGCCAATCAGCGTACAGTTTAAATGTAGCTTTCTCTTTTCATTGATTGACTCTTCAAACAGAGACGCCACGAGGACAGTGTCAACAGGAGGGAGATTGAAACTGTTGTGAGTCAGTTGGAAAAGGACGTCTCCCCAGCAATTGGTTTGTAGGAGAGTGTGGAGAGTTGAAGGCCGACAAGCTATCAGGTTAGATGGGATGGAAGACTGTGAGAGTAAGGATTTAGATACACGATGCTAATCCCTGAAGTTTGTTGTGGAAATTCTTCTTCCAACGTCTCGGTTTTCTTGTCAGATTGGAACACCTTATTTTCTCTCTTCAACTCTCTGTCCGGCTCTTTTTCGCTTGTTGTTTACATCTTTGTTTTTCGGGAGTTCTTGTGACTTCAACAAAACTGTTTCATTCACAATGGCTTCTCTTCGATTGCTTTTGTCGTGAGATTAACATGTGGTTGAATTACATACATAATGGCCTCTGGAGTAGCGAGCTTATAAATCTGAAGAGGGTGATATTACAAATTGAATAACTCCTTTCACGGCAAGTGTCTCACCCACACTTCTTTTAATATTTGGATCCAAATGGAACAAACAGACTAAATTAAAGGATATTGAGTTGCACGGTAACTCAAGTGGGACTTTTAATATGTTGATTGGTCGAGAAGAAAAAGGTTCATCGTACAAATGCGTGCAAAGTATGCATGTGTTTCTTTATATATATGTATATAGATGTGTGTGTGTGTGTTTTTGAGTACCTGTGAAATGTTGATTGATTTATCGGAGAGGGATGATTGGTATAAATCCTGATATTAGAGCTGAATGGCTGAAAACAAATTTTAAAAACGCTCTTGGGAGTTAATCTTTTTTCTCATTTTTCAAAGTACTTACTTTTTTATTGTGCCGACATATTAGTAATATATGATGCAGATCAATAGATGAATGGATAGATAGATAGATAGATAGATATAGTTCAGGAAGATAGAATGGGACTGATAGACTTGAACAAAGATTGATAAGAATAGACTGAAATGGATCGATGGATAAATAGATAATTGGATTGATAAGAACAGACCAGGATAGTTTTGAACTGATTGAGACAGCTATGAGCAGATTCTGATAAATATGACTATATATATATATATATATATAATTTCGAGCACAGATAAGATAGATATAAACACCATGAGATAGATAGATATAAAGTGAATGAGACTGATGATAGACAACTGAATCCAAACCAGTGAGCCCCCCCCTCCGGAACGGTTTGACTCCCAATTTCAAGTCCTTCTAGACAACTGATGCAGCCAAGCAGATGCCAGACGTTTCACTCTTTGGTTTCTTCATTATGGATGGATTTAAGTTTGTTTTTGTTTTTGTTCATTTTTCAAGAAACCCTGGGAAGTCCTATATCATTTTGCAGGTTATAAGATATGGATTTAATTCATGGCAAATATAATAGTGATGTGACCTCATAATGTATTTAAAATGTCTGCAAAGTTTGAAGTGCACACAAGTGCACTTTCGGCCTGAATGTGTTGAAAAATACTTTTTATTTCCAGCTATAAGACAATTGACTTTTGGACATACAGCTTCATCCTGGACCGCCAAGCCTTTTTTAAATTGAGATGTCTTACTGTCTGCCTTTATGCTCCACTTGACAAATGATCAACACTCTTCTCTTTTTTTTTTTTTTTTTTTTTTTTTGTAGTATTTAAATTCTGTTTTTTGAATTTTCAATATTTTTATAATATTATGTTGAAATTGTCTGCAGTGTTGTTCCACATTTCATTTGCACAGGTATAGTAAAAAAAAAAAAAATTTATTAGTAATTATGGATACAGAATTAATTTGCCATATTTTTTTTTTTTTTTTGTGATAAACTATATTTTGGAAGGAAACTCCAACAGAAAACCTATGTCCTCTGAACCTTATCACCATTGCCCCACCTTGATTGGTAGACCATGCCATTGTTTTAAAAGGTGGAAAGAGTCTTGCAAGCCACTCTTCATCTGTAAATTTGATTAGTGTAGACCTGTGGAACAATCTGTGACCTACCCCCATGGGTCAACTTAAGGGCCTGTAACACACCTGGCATATCCTCCAAATGCTTTGTTTGTGAAGCTAATACATGAAGCTTGAATGAATAAATCCATATTTCCTTTTTTCTTTTTTTCTTTCCCCAGGCTTTTGATTAGATTCACCAATGACAAGACAGAATTCCTATGGAAAGGTTTCTTGTATGCAGTTGGTCTACTTATATGTTCCACTCTACAGTCTTTGATTTTACACCAATATTTCCAGCTCTGTCTCACTGTGGGTATGAAACTAAGAACGACCATTGTTTCAGCTGTCTATAATAAGGTAAGTCATCACCTAAGTATTCACTTGAACATTCACTTGAACATGTTCAATCTTATATAATCAATATTACAATCAGTGATTCCTCAAAGCTGTTCAGCCGCACAAGAAATGATTTCTATTTCTGTTTCTCCTCACTTGGGAGGAGCGAGGCCCCTGTCCCTCTGAGCATTGAAGTGAATGATGGAATATTGCTCATTTTTATTTTATTTCATTTTTATTGCAGAGCCTTAAATTATCAAATTCAGCACGCAAATCGACTACTGTGGGAGAAATTGTAAATTTGATGTCAGTCGATGCCCAAAAGTTCCAAGATCTTATGACGTACATTAACACGGTTTGGTCAGGGCCATTGCAGATTACTGTTGCCTTATACTTCCTTTGGCTCACCCTGGGGCCAGCTATATTCACCGGGGTCGGAGTGTTGGCACTACTTATTCCATACAACCTTTACCTCACAAATGCTGTCAAAAAATTACAAGTAAGTCTTTTTTTCTCTCTCTCACTTGTTTTGATTCTCTTATGTAAGCATTTGTAAATATATTTATATGAATGTGCATGTATGTTTGTGTGCCTGTAAATATCATGCGCGTATGTGTGTGCATATACATGTGTATGCATATATATATATATATATATATATATATATATATATATATATATATATATAATGGAAGATCATTTCGAATAGTTTCAATATGATATAATGCAAGTTATAAACATTCTTTCAAATTGTATATCCATTTCTTATTAACATATATATATATATTGGTCTTTGCATCAGCATGATAGACGCTACAAACTAGTTGTTGGTTCAGGGCCTTTTCCAGAACAACTGTTGCAGACACCAGATGGCTTTAACCATTTGAAAACCATCTGAGACTGAGCTAGAGGGATACAAGAGTCTGGAAGAAATGTGTTAAGTGACTTTTTCTCTTTCTCTATTTTGTAGATAAAGCAAATGAAATTAAAAGATGCCAGGATTAAAATGATGAATGAAATCCTGAATGGAATGAAGGTAAAAAAAATCCCATTCACTTTATCATAGCAGAGTTAGTACTTTTGTGGTCTTGTAAAATCTACAATGATGTTGGGTACTCCCACTACTATGGTATTGTCACCTCTTACTACCACTTATTTGGCGGAATACCGAGACCTGCATGAGCATAGTTTTGTCTTTTCACAGAAGTCTCTATATGAAAGAGACTCGTTCTGGATGCAACACATGAAAACTGTATTGAAACCAAGTCAAGAAGCAAATCATCGATGCGTTACAGTGGAGAAATAAAAAGTCTGTTAAGCGATACTAACTGACTTATGGTTAAGGTAACAAGAAAAAATAATCTATTATGCAGACTGGAATGTAGCTCTACTGGGGTCCCATGGGAACTTTTTATTAGAAACATGAAGTAAGGTTTTCTTGAATCCTCAAAATGAATTTTTTTTTTTTTTCTTTTCTTTCTAAATATGTTGCCAATTTTTTTTTATGGCCTAGTGTGTATAAATTTCAAGATGGCCACCAAATACTTACTACAGAAAATTTGTCTAGAGAGAATAATGAATATCAAATATGCTTGATAACCTATCAGAATTCTACCACGATCTGACCATTGGAAAGGTATGATTTTTAAGATGGTGTCCAAATTGACTGCCAAGTGGCTTTATGGAAAAAAAACATACTACCCACCAAAAAAAAAAAAAACTCTGCCGAAGGTTTTTTAACAGTCCTTTGAAGTTTCAGGTTGGCTCAATTACTACATATCAGAATTCTGCCACAGTCTGACCACTGGAAAGGTATAATTTTCAAGATGGCATACAAAGGCCTTATTACAGACATACTTCATGGGTTATAGAGCAGTACACACTATATTGACGAATTCCTGGATCCACCAAAAAATTTAATCACTTCTTTCTTACCTCTGCGGCCCAACTTCCCACAAAATTTCATTGAAATTCGTAGAGAACTTTCAGAGATATTGTGTGGATATATGCTTTGATGTAGAAATATACAGAGAAAGGAACTAAAAATATGCATAAATATTTCTCTCTCAGAAACCAATTCCCCAAATTTATTCACTTCTTTACATAATGCCTTACCTTCCTACAAAATTTCATTGACATTCATAGAGAACTTTTGGAGATATTGTATGGAAAGACAGGAGCAAAATACAGAAATTTATGGAAAGAAAACAACAAAAATATCTGGAAAAACAAATTCCTGAATTCCAATTTTTTCCTTTTGCACACCTCACTATCATGTCTCTACTTCTCCTCCAGAATTTTCCTAAATCTTTTTTTTATCATTAAATTGACTTTTAGAATGAAATGTAGTTGAGACACGTGCAAAAAAGAATAATTCAAAGAAAATGAACATTCAGTTTGTTAGCATTTTCTTCACTTGCTTGAAAATATGTAAAGAAATCTTGAAAATATGTAAAGACATTGAAACAATTAGTCAAACTCTATTGAGCTTACTAATGAAAATATTAAAAAAAACATTACTGTCTTATGTTTTTTTTATTTTTTTTTTTTTTTTTCATAATGATAGCAAGAATATTTCCATTCTGTGCAGAGATTCTCCATTGGCCAGAAATCTCATATTTTCTTATAACAATCCTGATTTCTTTGGTTAGTAAACATACCTTTTATCATAAAGATCTCAACAATGGATTGGTTCTATTACATGAAAGACAATTGGCCATTAAACCATCCTCCTTTATATCAAGTCCCCAGAATTATTTGACTATAAACTCCTTCATCATACTCTAGACCCTTCATCAACCTCTGACCTATTCTTTAAATTGAGAAAAATTTGCAGCAAAATTAATAAGAGAGAACAGCCTAATGAAAATATAATAACCAAAAAGTCCTCAGATAGTACATACTTCTACCAATACTGAACACTAACTAAATTTAGTGAAAATGAGATTTTTCTTTTCATTAATATTGACTTACTCCCCTTCAAATTTATTGTTGTCCTTCACTTTTGTTTTTTAACCTCTTTATGCAAAATCAAAGGAATCTCTCTCAAATAAAAATGGATTCATGAATCTACCTCAAAATTTAATCACCTTTCCTTAACCCATGACTGACCAATTCCAAAAAATTCAATTGAAATTCAATGAGAACTTTTGGCAATATTATTCGGACAGACATGAGCAAAGAAAATTTGGGAAAATATCTCTCTCTTACAAAAAGAAATTTCTGGATCCTCTTCAAAATTCAACCAATCTATCCTTATCCCATGGCCTACCCTCTTAGAAAATGTCATTGAAATTCATTGAAAACTTTGAGATATTGTGCGAATAGACAGATGGAAAGACCGGATCAAATACATGTATCTATCCAACTTTGTTGGCAGAGGGAATTAGAAAAATAGACAGACCTTGACTGAGAACTGAAGAAGCTATGAAACAGTTTTCTATTTCTTCATCTGAAAAACTTGATTGTAAATGTTTTTTCAATTCAGTTCTTATTTTTTATCGACTGAGTTTTTATCATTCATGTTTATTTCTATTTGGGAAGAATATTTAGTTGTTTTTTTAATTTGATTCTGATTATGTATTTAAAGAACTTTTAAAATTTCTTAATACCAGTTCATTTTGTTCCATGAAGGTTTTGAAACTGTATGCTTGGGAAGGTTCTTTTAAAGAACAAGTCATGAAAATCAGGGCGGAAGAACTGAAAGTCCTCAGAAAACATGCCTACCTCAATGCTGGAACCACTTTGGCCTGGAACTGCACTCCTGTCTTCGTAAGTAACATTATTCTTCATATATGCACCCTTTTCTTTTCTTCCCCCACCCCCAAGATATTCTGTCACTGACTGACCATCTGACGATTCGATGGAACAAACACTTTACAACATCTTCAAAACATTCTCTCCCACTTCTTCTATGAGAGAGGTACTCTTATTTAATGTTACTTAAGGAAATTGAAGAAGGGAAGAATGTGTTCACATACTCTATTTTTCTTTGTTCTGTGATTGTTTCTGAACGCTCCAAAAAAAAGCTTTTACTTAAAAGATAGGTAATACTTTTGATGAATCAATACTTTCAATGGAAAAGTAAAGACAAAATTCACATTTAATTTATTGATAATGTATTTCCTAGATTTCTGATATATATATCTGGAGAATTTAGATGTTTCTACGTGTTTTTAAGATGTTTACTTTTTTTTATTTATTTTTTTTTTTTTTTCTTCATTCAATTCTAGATGAAAATTTGAAAATAAAGTTGGCCACTCTGCCTTTGCTAGATCTCCACATAAGAGAACTTGCACATCTATAGTTTGACTTTCAGGCTTGTTCATTCTGGGGAAAATGCCTGATAAAGTTTTCAACTCATTCTTCCTAACAACAATCTGAGGTCAATATATCAATTCTCCCCCAACTTTTAAACTGTATCTGCTGTCATGCTCCCCCCCCCCCCATTAAGCAATTAGTTTTCATTGGTATTTCATCCTATGTTGCCTCATAAATTATATAGGCACTTCATGTCATGATTGTTTTGCAAAGTGCTATGTTACTGTCTATAGTTTTAAAAAGGTTTATTAACATAAAAAGATTTATTTTCAGACGATTGAACTCTTTCTAGTTGTTAACCTAACATTTCAGCCAATCCATTCTATGGTCTTCTTCAGGTGTACAATCCGAAAGTGAATGGAATTTTTCCTGTAGTAGCAACAGTCGAAGGCTATAGAATGAATCGACCGAAAATAGATATCTATCTTATTTTAAATACATATCATAATTCTATATATGTACTTACAGTCATACACATAATATAAACGTATGTATTCTATGTTTATCTTGTCCTCTAAATATATATTATAATCGCTACAGTCAATAATTGAATGACTGTGGCATCAAAATTTGAAGTCGTGTAGAAAAATTCCATCCAAAAATAAAGGTGGTCAGAATAAATTCTATTTATAACATTTCTGGTGTTTTCCAGTGGAATGCATCTAAAATAGTGGAAAAGAATATCCAGAATTTAGATGTTACTAATAAATCCGTCAAAATAAGGCCAAAATTGTTTTGTCCAAAAATAAAAATAAAAATTTCTAGAAGGGGTCTGATGCTGATTTCTCAATCTGTAGACAAAACACTATGGCCAGGAGCACTGGCACACACAAACCCCTAAACAAATACACACATAAAAAAGAGAACCCATCTTTTGATGGCCAAGGTTGTTTAATTTATTTGTACTGATATTTATGATGTTATGTATATGTTATATATATGCGTGTGTACATTTTTTTTTTTTTTCTTTTTTGTATTTCCCAGGTTTCTCTTTTCACCTTTATGGTATATATTCTGTCGGATGAGAAGAACGTTCTTGATGCAGAGAAAGCATTTGTGGCTCTTTCCTTATTCCATATCCTCCGATTTCCTATGATGATGTTACCTGTCATGATTTCCAGCCTTGTTCAGGTAACACCTACCGGGGTACTGCATTATGCATCCAAAAAGGAGTGGGGTATATCATGTACACTGTTAGTTCCTGTCCCAAGGGCCGAGTCTCAAACGAGTCTTCCAACTAATAGGAATTTACTAGAATTTAATCCATGAATTAAGATTAGCCTTCCTTGCATGATGGGTTTTATCAATTTTTCTTTGTAAATTATCTTCAGCACTCGGCCATTTATCCAGCTTCCAGAAAACTGAAATTATCAGAAAACCAGCTACACTATAGACCCATTATAACTCAGCTTGATATAAGGCAAAAATCATTTTCAAATTCAAATTTTGCTCTCAAAATAATAGCTAAATACAAAGAGAAAGACCCCAACTGAATCAGGTTACACAAACCGTGAAAAGGAAATGAATTAGACAAAAACATTCCAGTGGTCAATAAACAAAACACCTCACCCCTTTCCCTTTCATCTGTCACTGAAAAGATTACTAACGTATTATCGAACTCTTACTCTGGACACTCGCTACATATGTATCTAAGTTTTGTCAAAATATCATCTCATATAAATATCTATTTCTGTCTTCTTACTGGACTAGCCTCACCCTAACCTTACTCCCGCGGTTTCTCTTCATTTCTGCACAAGTTAAAAGGGTCGGTCTTGAAGTGGTTTGTAAAGATTTATAAAAATAGAAAATTTGTTACGAGGATTCACTTATAATGCGGTAGAAAATTATGGACCTTGACTTCCACGTTACAAGGGATCTACTGTGTATTTTCAAAATTGGCTAGTTAATTTTCATGGTAGGGTTAAATTGTTTTCAGATGAAGATTAGTGAATTGTTATTATTTTTAATCAGAACCTGTTTTTGAAGTGAATTAATTTGGGTTTGTTATAAACTGTTGTTTTTATTTTGTTCACTTCATACTTTAGACTTTAAGAATTTCCAGTGGATTAATAAAGATCCAGCAGATCCTTCTCTAAAAGTGGATTCATTCATATCTTTTACTTTTCATTGTTTATTCTATACCTCAAGAATACATTGGGCCTTGGCTCGGAAAATCCTGAAATCCAGATCACATCCAATCTTAAGCTTGTCGGATAAATAGTGCGATACCTGTATATTTATATGCATATCATTATTGAAGTTGGCTATAATTTAGTTGAGATAATGTCAGATAGGTGTTCAATATCACGACTCACAATGTGGATCCCCAGAAGCAATATGCATAATTGTGACCAACAGAAAGTAAGGTGACATGACAAGCTTGATAAATTCAGAGAGTACTTGCTCAGCGATGCCCATGATAGAGAGGTCTACCAAATCTTACAAAAGGTCTATGTCCAACGATGGATGCAAGAAGGCTGATTTTGATAATTTAGTCTCAATTACTTTTTATTTTTTTATTTTTTTTCCAATAGACTATTCAAAACTGATCGGAAGCCTCTAAAAAATGGTAGTCACTTCCTATATCATATTTTGATGATGATGATAATGTAAATAAACATTGAAATATTGACTAAAATCTTCCACCAGTCTTGTCCGTTAAATACTGTTTACTTTCAATTGTATTTGCTTTTTCATTTGTGGCAGATGAAGTCTCTATTTCAAAATATTCTGATGATGATTTAAATGAACATTGAAATTTTAACTAAATCACTTAGCAGTCTTATTTGTTATAAAGATTGTCTAAAAGCGTGTGATTTAGTTTCCTTCATTCTTTGATTTAAAAATCATTTGATAAGAGAAATAACATTGTTGGCTCTACATGGCAACAGGTCCTGTGGTCCCAATTGCATCTCTGACTTTTGAACAAGATTTCTTAAGTTTATATTTCAATTCATTGTTTATAATTATTCCTGATATGGAGGACAAAAAAAGCTAAAAGATTTCATTCGGTTAATTCTTGTTGATTTCTGCATTTCAATATTATAGTTGTATATTATTTTTAGTTTTACACTTTCCATTCATACACGCAGTATAATTTTCTTTTATGCACTTCTGACGCCCTTTCAATTTAATTATCTTAGACTCACTTGATTAATTAGAAATTGATTTTTATTTTTTTTAACTTATCGCTCTATCTATTCACTTTTTCAACCCCTCCTAAAAGTAACTACAATACACAGGTGCAAAAATTAAGTATCAACAATATTCACAGTATATTTTTCTTGGCCATTAACACTCTAAAACTCAGACACAGTTGGTGTACTGGTATGAATGTTATATCACAAGATGGCTGACAGCTTTGAAAATCTCATCAGAATATCTACTCTCCCTTAGTATCCACATACTGGTCAAAAATCGACATTGTCCTTCAGGCTGTTGCAATTCTATCTTCAGCCAGTGTATGATCGCTCCTTTGTAGCATGTTGAATTATTTGTCCCCTCTGTTATTATTCCATTCAATTTTTATTTGTTAGGCTAAAGTGTCTATGACCCGAGTGCGTGCTTTCTTAACACAAGATGAATTGGACCCATCAGCTGTGCAGCATGGTTCAAGTCTATGTAAAGGTCAGCATTTTCTTTCCCTTCTTCCTGTAACCTAGTTTTTGCTAAAATGAAATTTTACTTAATTTCAAAAGTACATTCATCATTTTTTCTTTTTAAGAAAAACTCAAATGATGTTAGTTGGTCTATTTGTTGGGGGAAGAAAAAAAGGGTTTTACTTACTGCACTTTCACAAGATGTTTAATTAATGTTCTGAATATATTCTTCAGGAGAAGCCGTGGTTATTGACCGTGGGATATTCAGATGGGACAAGGATGATCCTCCAGTTTTAAAAGAGTAAGTAACTT
The DNA here is from genome assembly GCA_963457665.1 of Thysanoteuthis rhombus. Taxonomy (NCBI): domain Eukaryota; kingdom Metazoa; phylum Mollusca; class Cephalopoda; order Oegopsida; family Thysanoteuthidae; genus Thysanoteuthis; species Thysanoteuthis major. The sequence continues at coordinate 3,581,071 of OY735222.1, read as the reverse complement.
TTTCTTTTTCAAATTTTTAAGATTTTAGAGAATTTACTTTGATATTATTTAGTGTTTCTTCAATCAGACAAAATTTTATTTTCTGTTTGTGTAAGCTATGCAGCCCAAACTTGTGTGATGAAGTATTGTAATTATTTTGTGAATCCATCCAGTATCCTCATTTTTGTTGTTCTCATCACTTCCTCAGGTGTATGTTGCTTCCAGTGTTGTCATTTTAATATATATATATATCCACACATACATTGTAAAATAATGTCAAGTTGTTTACAACAATGAAAGATTTTTCCAATTTTTATGTCATTTCCTTATTGTTATCAGCCGTTTATTATCTAAAGGACCCTGTCACGAAGTGATCACAATAAGTAGTTTACTCTGTATTATTCACTGCTACCCACAGCTGACCAGTTTAATTACTGTTGCATGTGTTCTGACATCTATATCTATCTCTCTGGACTTTGCCCAACCAAACGATTTATTGTGGAAACTTGCAATTTCGCTCCCTAATCCCTCAATGTGCAAGGAGATGTTTTTCTGTTGGTTTTTGAAAATTTCTCTACAAAATGTTTTTTTTGGGGGGGTGGGGGGGGTCATTATGTAATGTAAGTTTATGCTAGATTGGTCACTAGCTTGTGCCCACTTATTTTTTTAACCATTCACACCTTTTCTAGTGATCACAACCCAACAAAAGATGAAAAGTGATTTATTTGTTGATCACTCCTTTTTCTAACTTTTTAATTGCTCAACCCTCCCCTACACAGTATATATAGATGATGATTCATAATTTCCTTTGGAATGCTAGTTTCATTTTTTTTTTTTCTTCTTTTCCCCTTTGTCAGCATCCAGTTGAAAATTCCTACCGGTTCCTTAATTGCAGTCGTTGGTGTGGTTGGATCTGGCAAATCTTCTCTTATTTCTGCAATTCTTGGTGAAATGGATAAAACAGGAGGTTCCGTCCAAGTTGAGGTTTGTTTATAACCTTTCTTTACATCACGATTGATCTTTTCCATAAATCATGAGAGGTGTATTCTCTTGGGGAAATTGTAGGGGGGGTGCTTAGTTTGGCACAAGACCACAATTGTGGGGCACCTACTGAGAAGCTTAATTTCTTATCTAAAAGTAATGGTCTGCTAAATCAACTTGATAACCATTACCCATAGCAAGGGGCTATATATATATATATATATATATATATATATATATATATATATATATATATATATATATATATATATATGTAGAGAGAGAGAACATTAAACTTTGGTTTTTCCATTCTCTATAAGAAAAAAAATTAATCTTTGATATTTGAAATTTCGAACGGATTGTATATTTGTAAATGTTTTGAATTCATGTTTTTTCGGATTAGATAAAATAAAGTCATTTGAAAGAGTAGCTCTATAGTTTTTTGCTGGTAGTAGTTAATTTTTCAATTTTTTGAATTTTGAAATTTTTATTTCATTTCCAAAATTTCAAGTTCATTAAATTTTTTTTTCTATTTTAGTTTTTAAGTTATGCTAAAATTCAAGTTATAATTTCAATATAATTTAACCCTTTTTTTTTTTTTACCAAAGGGTTAAGAAGAATGTTTGATTAAATCATTGGTCACTCATTAACTGTTTGATATAAAAAGCAATGCAGATTCCCTACACTTTTTGGTTCTACTTACCTTAGCTGGTCCCAACTTGAATTTAGCTGAAAATTTGATGACTTCACACAAAAATGCAATCTAAGTCAGCATAATCATTTTTTTTTTTTTTTTTTTCACCTAATTTGGTTTAGAGTTTTTGCCTTTTTCTTGCAATAGACAAAATTTTAGGAACTACAGCATAACAGACTATTTAATTGAAAAAAAAAAGTAATAATTTCTGCCTTTTGTTAGATGGGCTGTGCCAATAAGTGACACTTCTACTTCTATCTCAATCAAACATGTTGTACCATGGAATTGCATGTCAAATAATTCTTTGTCTCCCCGCATGCCTTGTCTCTTACGCATCTGTCTTGTCTCACTCTTGTGTTCTACATCTGTTCTCCCTTGCTTTGGTTTTTTATTTACTTATTTGCTTTTCACTCTGTTAACATACTGGAAATTGTTAAATGAAATCCAAAGTTGGCACAATGAAGTTTACTTGAAAGAGGTCTTTAAATGTGAAAAAAATGACTCTTCTTTATCACATAGATCTCATTTTGGGGTGACATTATCAAATTTTCAGTTGAATTAAATCAGGAGCCATTTAATATTACTTTCAATGTTGTTTAAGTGTTTTTTTACTTGATTGTTTCAGGGTTCTGTTGCTTATGTGCCTCAACAGGCATGGATTCAAAACAAGACCTTACAGGAGAACATTCTGTTCGGAAAGCCCCTCTCTAAATCCATTTACAAAAAAACCCTTGAAGCCTGTGCATTACTGACTGATTTACAAATCTTACCTGCAGGAGATCAAACAGAAATTGGAGAAAAGGTGCGTTTCTTTCTTTACTTTAGACATTAGAATATTTGTAAAAAGTGATTGAATTAAAGAAAGTAAATTGAAATCTTTTATTTTATCAAATCTCTGAAAATGGTTGGTATAAGTTTGTTTTGGGTTCTTTTGTGTGTGTGTTTGTTTTTGTTTTTGGTTTGTTTTTTTGTTTTTTTTGGGGGGGGGTTCTTGACAAAGTATTTTCACTATTATTTTAGTGTCCTCATGCTGTCAAAGAACGATGGCAGTATTTAAATCATTTTACAATTTCACTTTACTTGAAAAGTATTAAAAAATTTTGTTGCTCTGCATTTTGTTGATTGTTTAACTAGAATAGATCTGGATTTTTTTTTTTTTTTTTACACATTTGCAAATAAGAGAAATAAGGAAGAGTACTCTAATTAGCTTTAAATAGTCCTCTCCATTGATGAATGTTGTCAACAAAAAGATCTGGACATAAATTCAACAATTCATTAGTTGACAAATCACTTAGATTTCTTTTTGCATTCTTTACATCAGCGGATTCTAGGGGTGCCCTAATTCAATATCTTTGATTACTTAGTTCACATTCAGATGAACAGAACCAGACTCTTATAATGACTGAGATTGAGTCAAATAGATTTTCTTTTTAACACTTTTCATTATGATTTTTTTTTTTCTTTCAGGGTATCAATTTGAGTGGAGGTCAGAAACAAAGAGTAAGTCTGGCTCGTGCTGTCTACCAAAATACAGATATCTATTTATTGGATGATCCTCTCAGTGCTGTTGACTCCCACGTTGGGAAACACTTATTTGATCAAGTCATTGGACCTAATGGATTGCTTGCAGGAAAGGTCAGTTCTTCACTTCAACTTTTAATACTGATTTGGGGGGGGGGTCGTAAATTACTGTTCTTTGTCTGGCTCAATTTATACTGAGAAACATTGTAAATTTCAATTGCAAGAGTCAAGAGAATCATTTAACTTTAAAATGTTTTGTTTTTTCCCCTGGTGAACTATTTGGAAATCTTCTCACTAAATCTTTAGTATTCTTTCTTCAAGGTCACCTAGATTTTGAGCACTTAGTTACTTTGAAAACTTGTAGCTTGTGTAACTGGAATTGACACGACAATACTACTGCGTGGAATTCAAGTTTGTTTTTGTTTTTTTTTTTTTTCAAATCCTCTCTTCTCCCAAAAAATAAATTGTATCTGGGGGGGGGGGGTCAATTTATCATGAAAGTATTTGCTAAATTGATTTCTCAGTTTGTGTCTGGCAGCAATCACACTTGATTTTTGAAAATTCAAACTTTTTTTTGTGATCCCCTCTCAACAAAAGGTTTTGTTTTTTTTTTAATTAATCACCCCCAATATGGCTTGCTGCCAAAATTCATTAGTCATGTGACGATTTCTATTGTGTGACTGACCAAAGTTTTTTTTTTTCCCCCTATTAGACACGCATTTTGGTAACTCATGGCATCAGCTTTTTGCCTCGTGTTGACATGATAGTGGTCCTCAAGAATGGAAATATCACAGAGAAAGGAACTTTCCAAGAACTTTTGGCTCATAAAGGAGCCTTCTCAGATTTCTTGCAGACCTACTTAACAGAACAGATGCAGTCTGCTGAAGGTCTCGATCAATTAATTGAATCAGGTGAGTACAACTTTGAATACATAGTCACTTCAAGCCCAGGCTTGCGTACACGGGTGTTTGGGGTTTGCCATATTGCATATCAAATAGGGCCGGGGTCAACAAACATTTAGGTAGGGGGGGGGCTGAAATATTTTCACGTCTTTTGTGGTTGAGGCAGATAAAAAAAATCAAAAAAAATTTTTTTTAATGAAACAATGATCATACAAGCTTTTTGATTCACCATTTTTTTTTAATTATTTCATCATAGGAGTATATACCTACGTAAACTTTCCTGTACTATCAATCAATGAAAACTACGAAATTCTACTTTGGGGATAAAATATTGTTTAATTGAGGTTCAAATTAGTAGAACAGTGGGAATGTGTAGTGTTAAAACCTTTCTGGCTAGAAAAAACATTCATTTGAGGACTCTGCACAACAAGACTTGATATTGAGCTTTTACTGTTCACTGACCAACGGTAAATGAGGAAAACAAAAGCTTCTAGCATTAAACATCATATATTCAATGAATTAATCAAGCTGGATAAAATCAAGAATCCTTCAGATCCCTTAAAGCTGACTATTGATCTGGCCTTCTGATTTTTTGAAGACTTTTTTTTTTTTTTCTTTGCCTAAACTGGTTAAATCCTCAAAACAAGAAATCGAGTCAAGTATCACTCTGGGATGATAAGCCTTTGGCAGAGCTAGCTCAACCATAAAGGATAAGAAAATCCTAATAGTCTTAAAAAGAAGAGTATATAACGTATGCATCTTCATGATAGTTACCTATGGAGCTGAAACATGGAACTTAACCATGAGACCAATTCACAAACTGAGAATCATGCTCAACCTCACATGGAGTGATCACAAGGCAGCACAATACATTAGGGGAAAAAAACAGTAGTCCGAGACATCATAAAAACCATAAAGAAACTCAAATGACAATGGGCTGGTCATGTAGCAAGAATGGCAGAGAACCAATGGACATCACGACTCCCAGGGTTCACAAGAAAACGAGGCCAACAGAATACAAGATGGAAAGACGAACTAGACGAGTTGAGGAAGTATTGGCTCTGCAATGCCCATGGTAAAGAGATCTGGACAATAAGACCAATGATGAGTTTTAATTATGACTTCTGAATTTTCTCAAGAAAAGCTAAAATCTCTGACAATAGTCTTGCAAGAACGTAAAACAAATGATCCGTTTGAACGCCCAAGAATTTACTGTATGTATCATTAAGTTAAGGATTGTTTTGAAAATTTGATTGTAAACCTGTCAGTGGGGGGGGGGTGCTGTGTATTGTATTCAATGCCATGAAGGAACAAACTGCTTTGTTATCTCTTTCTTCCTCCTCTTTCTTTCTCCAACAGAAGATGACATTGTATCTTTGATGGCCACCGCTGGAATGGATGAACTGAAAAAGTTTGTAACACTTGTTTATTTTCATTATTTTTTTTTTTTTTTCCATTATTTATTAATCAAGAGTGAAATATTGATTTAGTTTTCTTGTTTCTATAAATAATGATGCATTTGTACCAAAGCTAATTTGCAGTTTTCATTGGTGCCTTAGTGGTGGTGCCAAGGCCGTATCGGTCAGTAGCGGTGCCCTGGTGCCAAAGCCGTGTCAGTCGGTGGTGGTGCCCTGGTGCCAAGGCCGTATCAGTCGGTAGGGGTGTCCTGGTGCCAAGGTAGTGGCAGTGTCCTGGTGCCAAGGCCGTATTGGTGCCCTGGTGCCAAAGCCGTGGCGGTGCCCTGGTGCCAAGGCCGTATCGGTCGGTGGCGGTGCCCTGGTGCCAAGGCTGTATCGGTCGGTGGTGATGGTTTGTTTTCAATGAATACATTTGTAAAAAACCTTTTTTTTTTTTTTTTCCTTACGGATGCTGTACTAAGAATATTTCCAATTCTATAAATGAATTCCTTATCCTTTCAATGCAGACAATTTTCCGTGGAGAAGGCCATTCACCTGTCGCAAAGCACCATCTCTATATCGTCACAGCACCATTCAAAATCCATGACCTCACTGACCTCCGCCTCTTCCCGAAAGTCGATGAAATCAAAAAAAAAGGAAGAGGAAGAATCAACACCAAAAGACAAGTTAATCCAAGTAGAAACGACAATGACTGGAAACGTAAGTTTAAAGCTTCAAACATTGAATCTTATGTAAAATCCTTTTTCCACTTTTTTGCTTTGTTTGTGCTGTTGCCTGTCACGCTAAAGTGAAATGATGTATGAAATTGAGTCAAACTGCAGCGATTCAAACATGGAGATAAGCAGTCTGGTGACATACCGATTAGGCCATCTCCATGGTGATGGAATGTTGTAGAAATTTAGGTATATGAAGTATGACGGACAGATTGTATATATTAGAGTACTGGGTAGGAAGGAAGGAAATACACCAACAGCATTTATCTTGCTAGACTAACGAGCCGATTGAAAAATCGAAGAATATTAAAACCAACGTTGGGAGACTTCTCTAAAGAAATCAGTGAGTTTGTTTGAAAAGTTGAACTAATTATGTTATCACTCAATCCAATTAAAAATCAGGACCTTTTCACTTTGTCACCAGATCTCACTTGTGAAACGATTGTCTAAATAATTACAAACCGCATACAATAGTACACAATTACCAAACATTTATTCATTCAATATGTAATTTTGTTGATTTTATTTATTGATATTACTATTTACTTTCTATCTATCTATCTATCTAGTCATTTTAGATGGGTGCTACAAGTCTACTAATGGAAGCAGTTCAACAGGTTCAAGTAATACTAATTGAACTTATCATTAGTCTTCAGTACTGAATAATTGTCACCCCACCCCCCTACCCGATTATTGATTTTTAAGATCCAATCACCTCCCCACCCTGCTTATACGGTACTCAAGAGTAAGCAGTCGATTGATATATAGATTTACCCAACTATCCAAAAGCTGAGCATTCCTATGAAAACCACTTGGAAACCAAAATGGCATAAAGCAAAGAAGCTATTAGTATTAATTCTTCGTCTTGACCTTTGTATCTGTGAACCTCACCATTGCCGCTGTGGGACAACCATTGACAAATTCGGTCTCCACCCTGTCTCATGTCACCTCAGCATGGATTTCATTGGCCATCAAATCAGGTATTGTTGTCAGACCGACCAAGGAACAGAAGATGGCCAAAAAGTGCTCACTGACTGATAAGTACGAGTTTATACCAGTTGCGGTCGAGATGTCTGGCTTGATAGGCTCCATAGCATTGAGCGAATAGATTCCAAAGCCGCCCAACACTGCAACAACTGCATGAGACTGCCTGGCTCTTCCAGCATGTGTCTTTGGCAGTCGTCTGTGGTAACATGTTCTCCATAATGACTGTGAGAATAGACAGAGTAGTCATTCAGAAAAATAACATATTTCAAAACTGATATAGTCCTTACTTTTGTGGTCAAATAATAGAGTATTTTCGGAGGATAGAATCTCGCAGCTGGACAAATTCATTCAGACATTTTCTTATCTCTTAAATTCTTGCAATATTTATGTATTTATGAATCAGTTATTTTTTAAACTATATTTGAAAAATGGGGCGACTGCAAGAATTGTTTCAATTGTTTGTTCTGCTTTCGCTGTCTAGTTCAAGTGACTCGTTCATATATATATATATATATATGTATAAATACAATGCTCTTCCAAATCTGGAATGGAGCACTCCGGTGGACGGGGATTGTGTGTAAGTAAATATATCGCTTAATTAGGTCCTACTGACCATCCAGTTCTGTGTAGGGCTGAGGTAGATCTGCCTCTGGGTACTGGAGGGGATATTGGATAGTCAATAGCCACACTGAAGAGTTGTAATACAACAAAACAGCTGTCTGTGGATGACACAATTATTAATCATTTTTTTATATATATATATATATATATATATATATATACACACACACACACATACTAACGTAACAGAAGTCAGGTCGCACCTGAATAAACCCTTGTATTTCCGTAGCTCGATGAGTGTTTGACTGCGCAAAGCATCGAGAACTACAACTCTATGGATAAGTGTGTGTGAATATAGGGATACGTAACCTGGACAGATCGGCTGAGATAAAGGTCAGCAATCAATATTCAGATGGATTCCCAAAGCACACTCATTCCTTATAATTGCATTTCATGTATTTTTCTTTTTTCATTGTACATTCTCTGAATGCTCCAGTGAACCATGTTATACAAACCGCATCAATATTCAAAAAAAGCCGCCACTTGTAAAAGAAATGTAAGGAAATTCATTGTTTTTCACGTGAACTAAAAAATCAATATGCATTCATCTACTTGGTGTACTTTTCCAAATTTATTCAGTCTGACAACAAATCACTGTGGCCCAGTGGTAGAGTGCTTGCCTTCAGTTCAGTAGGATTTGGTTTAATCTATCTCAGTCATACCCAAACACTTTAAAAATGGTACTCAATGTCTCTCCACTAGGCACTCAGTAAAATTATTAAAATTGAGTTATCAGACTCTGTGAGGTCATATCTAAATTATGTTGGATAACCGATTCTCATAAGATCACACAAGTTAACCAACATCTTACCAGGTCAGTACCTAGACTGGTGACCATCGAGTAAATGCTATATGCCATAAGCAGAACAAAGCTTCGACAGATCTTACCAGCAGGAAGTGGGTCTTACTAACAATATGCCAATGTGTATCTAATCCAGAATACATTTGTGGGTCTTCACCTATTGGTGATGGCCTCACAAACTATACTAAACCAGCCGTGGTTCTGGGCTAGTAAAAGAAGGCAACAAGTCGGAATTTCGTTTATGTTTTATATAGAATTTTGATTATCAATATCTCTGGAGACGGGAAATGCCTATTCGCAGTTGAAAAGAGAGGAGGCCGATTTTCATCTAAGTCAAACTGACGACTGGTCTCTCATGTCACAAATGGTAGTCTACTGAATGGTAGCAGCGGTTGACGGTTACGAAGGGCAGCGGCTAACATGAGAGAGACTGGCAGCGATTCTCTTCTCCAAACCCAATTTTACTCTGCTGCTGTCACGAAAATCCCTCCTATTTAAGCCCTTGGTATCAACACTGTATTTCTTTGTAATTGACTTCCTTTCTTTCTTTTTCCTGTTATCTCAATCCTTCCAGAAAATCCCAAATATTGATCCTCATCCATCTCGCGATGCAAGTCCGTCCAAGATCATAAATTAGTCTCCCCCTCTCTCAAGGATTCTGCAAATAACTTTTCTTTCATAAGCTTTACTCTTTCTCTCAAGACCCCAGACACTGCTGGCCCCATATCTGGCCATCTAACCAGGAGGAGAACTTCTCTAAAAGTACTTGTTTTTGCAACCCAGGATTTGACAGAAGATATTAAATTGAGAAAGTGCAGGGGATTCAACTTCCTATAGTATCTCAAAAACACCTTAAGCCCTTATCTGGTCATCGAATCGGGAAGAAAACTTTCTCTAAAAGTATCTGTCTTTTGCAACCCAAGGATTTGACAGATATTAGATTGAGAAAGTACAGGTGACTCCCACTTGGAAGCACACAATTCTCACCCTCCACAGTATCCTCAAAAAACACATTATCCCTTTTAACACAGATAACTCCTTTTGTAATAACCATAGTAATTACTGGTAATAACCATAGTAATTTTCAGGACATGGGGGACTCCTGGCCCCCTAGTGTCACACATTCATTCAGTCTGACTTTTGTCAATATGTAGTTTTAGTTTCATCAAAAGTTTGTGATCAAAGTGAAACCCCTTTTTTTACAAAAAATGAGTAAATAAAGTTTTAACTTTTCTCTACAAACAATAAATACATAGCTCTAATTTAATTGAAAGTTTATTTAATCAAAACAAATCATATAAAACATTTTTTTACAAACTAAGTTTGTAGTCAAAGTGAAATCAAATTTTTTTTTTTTTTTTTTTTTTTACAAAATAAACAATCAAATTCTGCCAATTCCGCATAACATTTATGAATATAAGTTGAGCCAATTTCTGTTCATTTTTTATTGCAATCAATAAAGTTATCAAGTCACTTTTTTTTTCCCCTTTACAAACAGGTGAAACTTTCTGTGTTTTCCACCTATGGAAAAGCTGTTGGTCTGAAGTTTGTGGTGCCTACACTAATCTTCTTTGTGATCGTCGGAGCCCTGAATATCTATTCAAATATCTGGCTGAGTGAATGGAGTAACGACGCTTTGCTATTGGGGAAGAATGGAACTGTAGATCCGTCACAGCGGTCCTTGCGGCTTGGAGTCTACGGAGCGATTGGATTAACAGAAAGTACGTAATAATTACCTTCCAAATGTACTTGTGTATAAATCACTTCTTTTATTATTTGGGGACCCAAAAATCGTTACCATTTAACTTCTATGCATTGTGTGTAGAGGTTTATTGTCATGAAGTTTATAGGTTTTGAGATTATCTCAATTAGCAGTCTAATCTGTAGCTTGTTGAAACAAAGTATTTGCACTTAACCAACCAATAAGTTATATTGGTATATGAACAGAGGACTTGGAAGAGTCCGCTCTGTGCACATTGATTGGATGAGGCTCGTGGGAGAGTAAATAGTTCAGTATTTATACCCCTGCATATGTACCAGTTACTCTTCTATAAAAGTCAATGGAATACACCAGATAGGCAACTTTAACTATTTCTCTCTATGTATATACTGAGAATGTTTGACACAGTTCTGGAACAAACCCGAATGTAATCTTTGTCTATTGTTCAAGCGCCATCTGGTGTTGAAACAGTGAAGTTCAACACTAGATGGACAGTGATTTCCAATGTGTCTGATAGATGTTGCTTCCTATCATTGTGTCTGTGCATCAGTACACTGAATTACGATCGACTGGAATTATTAACATTTTTTAATATTCTGCAGCACCCCCAAGAAGCCTCAGCGCACACTTTAGGGATCACTGGTCTAATCTATAAAGTGCTGGACAGGATGCCATGATATTCAGAACCTCCTCTCATTGAATTAAGAGATCATTCCTTGAAAGGAGGAGGAAAAGAAAAATCTGGACTAGTAAAACAAAAAAAAACTTTCAATTAAAAAAAAATCGACTTTTGATATCAGAGCTGTTTGAGTTACATCATGGTTATTTCAGTGTTACCAAGTATGGTTTGTTATATATAGCTGAAACAGCCTTTAAAAATGGGGCTAAGATCAGCTAAAGTTCTTCATTCCAAGCTACCATATCTGCCAGCCTATTCATATAAGGACTTTTTTTTTTAAGAAAAAGATTTTGTGTTTTCCATCTTTAACTTATTGAAAATTGAATTATTTTAGTGTTTTGTTCTTTTTGTCAGAGTACAGAATCTACACCTTTACAGTATTCTTCTGCCCTGTTCCTACACAGACTTAATGATACTGAGCTTTAACGCAATTGTGTTTGTGTTGGCTTTGAGCCATGGGTAGTTGCAAAAATAAAATCGTAATCTCTATTTCTGACCAGAACAGCAGTGTGACACTTCTTTGTTCTGGTTATGAGAGGATTATGGAATTATTTCCCCTTGAGTTGCATAACATCAAGGTACCTATTTCTCCTATAACATCGCTCTGCACCACGTTCTAGAAACATTTATCATTCGTATTGATGTATCAAAGTTGTTACGGTGAAGTAAATAATGTAAGGAATATACCAATATCTCGTGTTGGTCATGTCTACCTGAAAGGGGGTACCCTGAAATACTTTGGGTTTCATCAGTCTTCAGCTTTAAACCTAGCCATTATCTTATGTCTTCAGTAACTCTTATGTAAGTTTCACATTATTTTGCTTGATACAAATTGTATTGTAGTACTCCCATTATAAGTAATACAAACTAAATTTTTGTATCCAGTCAACTGCAGCTCACCCCAACCTGCTAGTTATACACCGCACACCTTCAGTCCTTGGCCTTCCATCAGTAATTCAGCCATGTTTGATGCAGGAAAATATTTGATGTGTTTTTCTAGGGGGGAAAAAACATGGTTGTAATTGGCTGGCCAATATTGTAACTTTATTGCTAAAAATCTTTTATGTACTTATTTAAAGTCCACTCATCAAATAAAATAACTAAGACTTCTGAACAAATTATTAAGGAGAGTAAAACATTTGCTTTTATTAAAATAATTAATTATTTTGTAAAATTAGCCTGGTTTTGTGGATTGGATAAATTGGAAAGAAAAAATCAGCCAGGTCTATCTGAAAAATGGTTGATTTGGCTACAGAATACCAATTGAAGATCAAAAAATAAAATTGATGACAGTATATTTGTTGTATAGCATGAGGAAATCAATTTGATCAAACATTTTTGCTACTCTACAGATTTAAGTATTAAAAAAATTGAGAAATTGTAATGTATGGAAAACATAGATTTTGTTGTAAAAAAAACTGATGGGGATCAATGAAGGATAGGATTATTTACGAAAACATGTTATATAGCTAATTATCCACCTTATTAACCTGTCAAGTTATTTGGGAATGCTGTAAAAACTAACAGATTTTTACAGGCTAAATTGGAAAAAAATAAGCAAGTTGTTAGTAAAAAAAATGTCCAATTCGGTAAGCATGTGTTAATAAACTCAAGTTTTTGTTGTTTTTTTTTCTTCCTGTGCTGGATCTGAAAGCTTTGCAAATTTTCCAGAGAAAAATTTGCACTTTTTGTAAAACTGGAACTCTCTTGAGACCTGATTAGGAACACTATTATTCTTTTCTTTTCTCTTTTCTCTTCTCTTTTCTCTTCTCTTCTCTCTTTTCTCTTCTCTCTTTTCTCTTCTCTCTTTTCTCTTCTCTCTTTTCTCTTTTCTCTTCTCTTCTCTCTTTTCTCTTTTCTCTTCTCTTCTCTCTTTTCTCTTTTCTCTTCTCTTCTCTCTTTTCTCTTTTCTCTTCTCTTCTCTCTTTTCTCTTCTCTCTTTTCTCTTCTCTCTTTTCTCTTCTCTCTTTTCTCTTCTCTCTTTTCTCTTCTCTCTTTTCTCTTCTCTCTTTTCTCTTCTCTCTTTTCTCTTCTCTCTTTTCTCTTCTCTCTTTTCTCTTCTCTCTTTTCTCTTCTCTCTTTTCTCTTTTCTCTTTTCTCTTTTCTCTTCTCTCTTCTCTCTTTTCTCTTTTCTCTTCTCTCTTTTCTCTTCTCTCTTTTCTCTTTTCTCTTTTCTCTTTTCTCTTCTCTTCTCTTCTCTTCTCTTCTCTTCTCTTCTCTTCTCTTCTCTTCTCTTCTCTTCTCTTCTTCTCTCTTCTCTTCTCTCTCTTCTCTTCTCTCTCTTCTCTTCTCTGGTCAATCAAACTGGTCCATCTCCATTGCTATGAAATCGTTCCCCAAGAAGATCTTTCAGTCATTAATTCTTTGTTGCCTTCTTCTTCCAGGTTTAGTGGTCGTATCAGCGTGTCTCTTACTATTTGTCGGCTGTCTTCAAGCGGCTGGGCTGCTTCACAAAAACATGCTACATAATGTTTTATTTTCTCCCATGACCTTCTTTGACCAGACCCCCACCGGACGTCTTCTCAATCGCTTTGGGAAGGACGTTGAAACTATAGACTTCCAACTTGTCAAGGATATCGAGTCTTGGATGTTGTGTTTGCAGAGAGTCCTTTCTGTCCCAATCGTCATTATCATGACGACTCCGATGTTCGGTGTCGTCTTTATACCATTGTTTATGATTTATATTATGGTGCAGGTTAGGGATGAATTAATTCTTTATCACCATTTTCAGTTTCATTTTATTTCGTTTCTTTTATTTTTGTTTTTGTTTTTGCTTTTTTTTGTTGTATTTTCATTGTTGCTTTGATGAATGGAAAAAAAAAACAAAACATTTGAGTCGTGATTTTCATATTGTTAACCAACATTGTATCCGTAGAAAATGGCATAATTATTTACATATGGATAATGTGGGAAAAAAAATATGCTTTTTTAATGAAAAAAATATCAGTTTTATTCATCTGTCAGATAATGCTATTGTTTATTTAAGACTCAAATCGTTTTTTGTTTTTTTTTTCTAATTTTTTTTTCTAATTTTTTTTGTGACTGCATGCATAGTTTGGAGGGAGGATTTTCTTCAAATTCTTTTTTCAATTTTGTGTATTTCTAAAATTGTTTTTCGTTTGTTAATATTTTGGGGATAAAAGTAAATTTGAAAAACATATTTGACCAGAAAACAAAAACTTGATGAATTCCAAAGTGAATAGTGTACATAGCAGACAAATTGTTCACAAGGGTAATTGCAACTCTTCCAACCCCGTAAGTATCCATATCAAACTCCATTAGATGACCCCGTAGTCATAACACCAGGGCATTGGGTACAGTTCAATATATGTATGTTTTTTTTTTTTTTGTTTTTTTTTGTTTTTTTTTTTCATCATGAAATGTCTGTTTTAACTACTGGTACATATACAGTAAATATTGGAACATTAACAAGATGCTTTTTGCTTTTTACTACTCTCAGTGACTTATCTCACCCATCCTTTCCCAGCTGCACATCTCAAGAGTTTGGTGCTTTGTCTCCAATCCATGATACCAGTACTTTTGATGCAGTTTCATGTCTATCTTTTTTCCTTAAACTTTTTGTTCAAATGATATATCTTATAGACTGGAAAATTTGTTATAAGGATATCAATATTATGATTAAAAAACAAAAATTGATCCCCTATTTCAGGGCATAGATTCTATGTTTGTTTTTTTTATATATAGTTCAGAGATTGGCAAATACAGCAGTTAAAAGTATGTTTTTTAGAATTACTTTTTTTCCCCTCTGTTTTTCTAATATTGAGTGTTATGTGTGCTTTTGAATAACATTAGCTTTTTGCTCTTTGTCCCAGCAATTAAGTGCATCTAATAATAGGACTTCTTGCACAGCTTTAAGTTATATCGGATTGTTCAACATGAAACTGCCATTTTATTTCGACAAAAATACCATATATTTCAGTGGATAAGATGACTTTGAGCATCCAAGAAGCACCCAAAAAAATGGCATCATCCTATGGACCAGATACAAAAACAGTTGCTAAACACTAATCTAAAACCATGAAATTCAGATTGGAATTAGGGTTTCGCCTTATCCACTCATATGTAAGATAGTTAATAAAATTGATGGAAAAAAATGATTTACTTAATCAAAATATTTATCTCACTCTTTTATATTGACTAGCTGAAGCTGTGGAATTTTGACAGGTGTTGACCACTGCGATTATCCATCATCGCATGTTGATCAGCCCCTCAGTTTGCATGAGGATCATCTTTAGCGAACCCCATGCCCACTTATTCAGCAATTTTTCTCGTTTCAAATTCAACGTTTTCCTAGACCGGGTTCCAACCAAAGTTAGAGAACTAAGTCTGCCCTGTTGTTTTACCCATAGCAAAGGAGAAGAAGAGAAGGATTCATGCCTTTCCTGAAATCGTTAGTGCAAAGTGAATGCAACCAGCTTCAGACAGAATTTGCCAGTTGTATACGGATTTCAATATCGATAACATTTATACCTCTCCAACTTCCACATTGTTTAAAATCCCAATTAAAAGTATTTTACCATTCCTATCACACACATACATACACACATACATACACACACACATACATACACACATACATACACACACACACACACACACACATACATACACACACACATACATACACACACACATACATACACACACACATACATACACACACACACACACACACCAAAAACACAAATTCAAGCCTAAAACAAAATTGGCAATTTCATGTTGAACCATTCTAGATGCCTGAAATCTTGGCTTCAAGGGTTTGATTAACCCGTTAAATGCAGATGACGGAAATTTCAGTCGTTGCAGTTCTACGGGTTCAGTTGCAAGAATTCAATGTTGGAAATTTCCATCAATCACACAAAGGACACTTCCACTTAAAATTATGGAAGAACTTTTTTTTTTTTTTTTTTGTTTCCTCAGTCCATAACTTTGAGTGGAAGGGTCCATTGTTTAGAGGAAATGGACTATTTGGCTTATTTTGCGCCACCAATCAAAGTGATCGCTGCATTCAGAACGTAGCGACTGAGCTGCTTCCACCGCAATTAATGGGTCAACTACTCTGTTGTCAGTTACTCAACTTTGGTGACCTTGTCTTTCTTTTCAGGTCTCTTTCAAATGGTTTCTGCATATGTCATGGCTTTGTCAGGGATGCATGCCTCACACCGACTCTTCTATCGTATTCTTGTCAACACTTTGCACATGTCTTTCTCGTCTTTCACCGAAACGCCAATCGGTCGCATCATGAATCACTTCAGCGAGGACATAGCGGAAATCGACTACGTCCTCCCATTCACAATCCGTTCCTTCTCGAATGCTCTGATCTCTTGTGTCTTCACTGTGTTGGTCATTGTCTCCAACGTCCCTCTGGTGCTTTCTATACTGCCACTCGTTGTTCTTTTGTTTTTCGTTGTTCAGGTAACACATCTAACAACCGCTTACACACTTTGCAAAGCTATCACTTCTTCAGCTTTCTATATTGTTAAGGAAAGATTGTGAAACTAATTATTTCATGAAATGCCTGAATATTTTAGTAATTTTATAAAAATCCCTACTCTCACAATCAATGTAGTAATGGGTAACCAGTTTCTGATGCTGACAATTGTAATAGGTTTGATTCTCAGTGGGTGTCCCACTACTGAGGCCTTGTGTCAAACTAAGCTAAACTTTGAGAATATCAAGTATATTCGGCTTCTTCAGTATTTACCCAAAGCCACAGATGATTGAATTCATAAGTCATGATGGTCAAAATCATAAGCTTCTTAACCATTTCTACACTGGTTGTGAAACCAAAGATCTCATGAAATTAAAGAAATCTTCAAGTGATTTCAAGAAAACATTGGTTTTACAATTTCACACTAACATTTTCTTCGCTAAAAATTCAGACTCCAGTAAGTTTTGACAGATTAACTTGTTTTGTTTAAATTTGAATGCACTCTGAATGTGGAGGAGGAGGAAGAGACAGCATAGAAAATCTTGTCAGAAAATACTATCAGCAGATCAAGTGTAGATTCTTACAATCACTGTCTGTACTCAGAAAAATGGAATCAAATAAGAAAAGTGTAGAAAGTAGTACATAATTCAAGTGAAATTGATCTAAGAAATATTTTTAGAATATTTTAGCAAAAAGTATTTAAAACGGGGGGGGGTACTTTTTTTTTTTTTTTTTTTTTTCAAATTGATAAATGAATGTTGAAAGGCTTGAAATTCTGATGACTGCGACTGAATGTCTTGGTACTGAAACATCAGCACCAAACTTGGCCCCACCTGGGGCTTAGTGCTGACTTATCTCCAACAACTTTAGCCAGAATTTGAACAAGGCCTTTAATTCTATTTTTGTACTGATAACCATTGTGCTCCATTCTGTCTCCATAGACAATGGAATGGGCGAGGGGGTTTCATACCTGGGCAAAGTGTATGGAGATCCGGCCTTGCTGATGGAAAGCTGAGAGCGATATGTTTTTATGCTATCTCCTACAAATCGGAATATGACTCCCTCTGTCCCATAATACTTGTTACATTTGCATCTACATTTCATACACTAAATAAGATGATTATTATGGGACAGAGGTTATAACTATTTTTCCATGTGATAAACTTCAGTATAAGTATCTAAAAACTTCCTTGTTTACCTGATTCTTATTGCTTCTCAATGTTCCAAAATCTGAAGATTTTAGAAGTATGTGCTCTTGCTTGCCTGACACATGACCCATGACCCACAAATTTTCTTTTAGTGTGATGAAACTGCCTGACTAATTTCTGTGTATGAGCTTGCTTAACAAATGGCCCCCATTGCTCTATTGTAGAAACCCTTGAAATCAAATGACCTTTTTGATTTTCTTATTTATCTCAATTTTATGCTTTTAACTCGAGTAGCCTCCCTTAGACCCTATTACATCAATTTCCCCTCACCTCCTTATTGTAAGAGATTTAGCAGTTTTACGAGTTTAATGGAATTGTTGAATCACTCCTTGTCTAATTTTTGCATCAATGTCAAGAGTGAATTCTCTTCAATATTAAAACATGTTTTCATTATGATTGCACATCTGATTTCTGTCTGAATAAATTCAACTGGACATTCTTGTTGACTTTTTCAGAATCCAGGGTTTCCATAAGATCCCTATCTATTTTTGTTTAAATCATGTACAAATATCCTTTGATAAAGTGCAGTTCGTGATGTTAAGAGGATGAGTCCTGATCTCTGAACATTTTTGCCTTTTATCATTACTCGCTTGTCCAGAAAACCATCAATAAAAACAGAATTTCATCAAAAGACTTTTCTTTTTACGACTAAGATAGAAAACTTCAATTTGCAATCTGCATATAATTAAATGGTGTTTTATGCATAATTTTGTGATGAAAACAACTCTTTCGTACACCAGTCATCTTTTAATTAACTTTTGATTTTGTGATTCAGTTATAACCCAGTAGTCTTCCTTATATATCAAACATTGTGATATGACTATTGTCAAAAAATATCTCAAAGAATTCAACTTTACTTTACATCATTTTGATTTCACAAATTGATGTGAAAAAAAAGATTTTGACCCCTGCAAGTGAAATAGAAATTTCCCATCAATTTTTAAGTAAAAAAAAAATTATTTTATTACATCATTAAAATGAAGATCATTTTAGCGAAATGAATTGTGTACCCCCCCCCCCAACACACACTCTGAATCTCACTTCGCTAAAACATACTTTGGCAGGTAGTTGCCAAAAATTAAGTTGGTGAAAACATTTCCCTAGGATCAAATTCGTACCCTCAGAAAATTTCATGGGTTTATGTCAAGTAGTATTGGCAGTAGTCGAGTAGAGACAGATGGATGGACTTTTGACTAATTATGATAAGAGGGCAAGACTTGTAACAAAAGATGATGCTCAAATCATGCAATTTTTTTTCATTTTTCTTTTTTTAATTTAATACGTTGATTTAATTGAAAATTTTGTGAAAATTACCCCCAGAAATAGCAACATCCAAGTTGTAGCAAAAACATTTTAATCATAGAATATAAGTATAAATAATTTGGAATATAAAGAAGTCACTTCGGATTCAAGCTCACATCTTTTTTCTAAGGGAGCTTCCTATTTCATGTACACCATTATCTTGGCTAGAAAAGCCACAATATTTAGTCAGCATTATTTTAATCTCTCAAATCTCCCTTAACTGATTTTGTTCTTACTAAATCCCTTGTCCCTTTTATCTTATTTACCACTACTAAATGTATCTCAGACAACCTGAAGAGAACATTTTTTGTTTTTCGATGGTTCATAATTTTCCTACCACCCCAAAAACCATAAACCATCTTAAGTTTTTAAAAATCTAAATTTACTTATATATGGAGCTAATTTTTGTCCTTTGATATGAATAGAGGTAACTCCAAAAATCATGCTTGAATATTTGATTAAACAAAAACCATGGGAATTTCTATTGATATTTCAATGTTTATTCACATCACCCTCAGAACATACATATGAGCTGCTCACTATGATATTGCTGCATTCTGTTGATTCTATATGGTTTATTCTTTTGTCATTTATTTTCTTTTCTTACTTTGTGTATGCATATAAATGAGCATAAAATGTCACTTTGATTCATATTGTTCTGAATATGATGTGAATAAACATTGGAATATTATTTGATATCCGGACAGTTCTTGTTTGATTATGACTTACAGGCATGTTTTTCAGAGTTCATCCTTTCAAATTTAATATGCTCTGATGGAAAAAGATTTTTATATCCATTCTTTTTTCTTTTTTTTTCCCCCTTTTCTTCCCACTTCTGATAATTTTAGCGTTTTTACATCGCGACCTCCCGACAGCTGAAACGTATTGAATCAGTAAGTCGCTCTCCAATATTTTCCCATTTTGGAGAGACAGTGACTGGAGTGGCTTCCATCCGAGCATATAACAAACAAGATCAGTTTATTGCAGAGTCCCAAAATAAAGTTGACAACAACAATGTTACCTACTATCCAAGTATAAATATTAATAGGTAAGTCACATATTTTCTGTGTTGATATTTTAGGCCATTTGATAACACTTGTGAAAATTATTATGTTGAGATAGAACAGGTCTTTAAGTCAATGGTTCTTGACTTTTTTCCTTTTTTTTTTTTTTTTTCTTTTTTCTTTTTTCTTTCCACCCCCTCAAGACTTGCACTCCTTCAAGATTTAAAATTTTTTCTTGTACCTTTGAATTATAAGGCTTAGAGTCAAAAGTGCAAAACGTTTGAATATGACATCTGAGAAATTTCGTGGTTGATATTAATAATGGCATTTTTGTGCCGAATTATTTTGCCGCTTTTCTTGCGCTCCCCAAAATTCCCTTACACATGACTTAAGCATGTGTGCACTGTATTGGGCCATTTGACAGCGTTCCAAAAACTCATATCTTGTTACTAAATTCAATGCATAATACTTGTGGCTTTCTGATGTCTTTGTCCCGAATTCAAGATCTTTTTCCAAAAGCTTTTTATGCTTATTTTTTACAACTCAAAAAGAATTAAAGAGCTATTTTACTAACCTCATTTTAAAATGATGAAAGTAACTCCAAGAACCCAAACCTGTGAGAAGTCACTATTCAAGGCATATTTTACTAAATGTGAAGTTTTTTTCAACATCAAAATCAAACAAAAGCTTTTCTAGGCTTATGTGGTACATTTTACCAAAATTTCATTTGTTATAATTAATAATTTGATTGAAGATATTATAAATGTTCAATTCCTTCATAACCCTGTGATTTCAGGAGTTGTGGCGTCTTTGTAAATTGTTTGATTCTCTCAGAAAAATGTGAGATGATTTTCTAAAATTCTCCTTTCCATTTTTTTTCAAGATGGTTGGCATTCCGAGTTGAATTCATGAGCAACCTGATTGTGTTTTTTGCTTCCGTCTTTGCTGTCCTCAGCAGAGATACTCTCAGTCCTGGAAGTGTAGGGCTTTCAATCAGTTACGCTCTCAGTGTAAGTAACTAAAATACCTTTTCCAAAACCTTAACATTGTTGAAAGACTTTTCTTTTTTTCCATCAGTTTTCATTTATTAATCTTTTTATCCATAATCTCAACAAGGGAATATAAATCCTAGCTGATGAGCATTGAAGTTTCTGTACGCCATAAAATAATGCAATAAGTCAGAAAAACAAAAATAAGTTGTTGAAGATTTACTGTGACAGTCCTCAAGGTCATATAACAAAAAAAATATCAGCACGCAACAAAGACACATCTGACTGGTATGAGTACCGAGACATTACTGACTCGATGGTGGGCTAAATCAGGGTCTGGTTTTGCTGCCAAATGCAAATTT
Source organism: Thysanoteuthis rhombus (assembly GCA_963457665.1). Taxonomy (NCBI): domain Eukaryota; kingdom Metazoa; phylum Mollusca; class Cephalopoda; order Oegopsida; family Thysanoteuthidae; genus Thysanoteuthis; species Thysanoteuthis major. The sequence goes on along the minus strand of OY735222.1, from coordinate 3,559,737 downwards.
CAATGAGCAGACAATCTCCTTAAAAGAACTTTTGGTTTTCAGAACTTTTATAAAGAGATTATGAACCTGTATTTACCATATTTTCCTGCCAATGGGAAACACAATTTTCAAGCTCATTTTCTCAGACATTTTTTTTCCTGTATTAATCAAAGTTTGACATCTATTTTTGTATCAGCTTTTGTAAGATTAATTTTCTCATGAAATTTTTTTTTAATTTTTTCAATTTTTACTAAAACTTTGCTTCAACAGATAACTCAAACGCTGAATTGGCTTATCCGTATGACCAGTGAATTAGAAACGAATATTGTTGCTGTAGAAAGAATAAAAGAATATTCTGAAACACCTACTGAGGTAAAAAACCTGTCTTTTATCTCCTTCTATAAATGTATTGAGTGTAATGTGGTAGTTTGAAATGAAAGTCTGACAAGCAACAATTACCAAGTCCTCACACATAGTTGCAAGGAAGTTCAATCTACATCAGTTGTCCAACTGTTTTCAAACCAAATTAGAAAAAGTTTAGTAATGTAATAACTTGCAAGTTAACATATTTAGTTTAACTAGTTTCATATAATTACTGGTTACAAACTGGGAAGCACTCAGAGAGTGCATGCCTCTGCCAAAGCTAATGTTAGGGGAAGTAATTGTGCATGGATCCACCCCAAAATTTAATCACTTTTTTTTTCCAGAAACATTAAACTCATTTGCAACAATTCAAACTAAACTTACTCTTTTTGCATTTTCATTACATTCAAATGTACTTATAATGCTAAAAAATAAAAGTTTAAAGTTTAAATCATAGCTTTGATTATTTTTTTTTCACCTATCGATATAATTTCTAGTTATATTTTGATTGTCCCAGATAACTCTGGGAACTCGATATATTAATGTGTATATATTTATTTATATTTTGATTTCTTGTATATATATATATATATATATATATAATATATATTTCTCCACCCCTCATATACATTCATATCATCACTTATAATACAAATCTGCTATCATTCCAAAATACAATTCAACTATAATGTGAACACACGCATTCACACCTCACCTCCTTTACTTCTCTTTAAAGGGAGTTCCAGAATCAACCCCCTTCTTCTCAAAAAACTCACCAACTTGAATTTCATTCCAACCATTGAATTTGAATCCTAATCAAGATTGATACACAAATAACCTGAATTTTTCCCCCTTTAGTGAACAGTGGAAAATAATGACCAGAAACAGAATCACATTAGCCTTCTGAAGACCTCTACAAAAACCACTATAATTAAAAAGTTTGGATTTCCTTTTCTGGACTTTTTTGAATTTATATTTCTGCGTTTGATTCTTTAGTATGTGCAGGGGGGTGTTTATATCTGTAAATGAGGGTAACATTTGTTTTGAAATGAAATTGGTCTGAGAGGCGGGGTCAAGGAATGTATGTCTCCTGTCTCTGTGGGTATTTGGCTTGTCTTAGGTAAGAGAGATCCTCATTGTCGTATTCAGTATCAAATATGTAAACAGTACATTAATCTCTGTGACCCCCCCCCAAAAAAAATATTTTTTCTCCGAAAAAGATGGCTGGCCCTTGAAAATGCATCAAATTATGTCCACAGAATAATTATAAAAAAATTTTGAGAAATAACACCCATCTCTTGAGTTTTTCTCCTCACCTTCCAATTATTTCCATCTACATTCCGTCGGATCACTTCACATCCATAATTACAAACACACACGTGTGTGTGTGTGTATATATATATATATATATATATATATATATATATATATATATATAATGATTTTTTTTTTCCTTTCTTCACACTGCTTTTAATTATAAAATAAAACAATAAATGATGTAATGTTGAACGTGGCTGAGTTGTAAATGAAAACAAAAGAATTCAATAGAAATCAAATCTGATTTTGAATCTTGTTTTTTTTTTTTTTCGTCTACTGAACTGTTGTTGTTGTTATGTCCTGCTAGGCTGCAGCTGAAATCCCCACCTACAAACCAGCACCTGAATGGCCTGAAAAAGGCGAGGTCATCTTCAATGATTATGCCACACGTTATCGAGAAGATATGGATTTGGTAGTCAAAGACATTAACTGCCATATTCAACCTGGAGAAAAGGTAAATCAAGAGTTCCATTTGTTGCTCCTAATTGGGTTTTGTTCTTTTGTCAGATTTCTATCCACTGGTCTCTTTTGCTGAAGGAGTTGGTTTATTTCATTTTATTTGAGGGGGGGGGGCGTTTGTTTGCTTGTTTGGTGGTGGTGGTGTTTCTTTTTCAATTTTTGTCAATATACTTATTAATAACTAGCTGAGATACATGATGTTGCTCAGGGAAAAAAAAACTCCAAATATAACACAGGAAAATCCATGATATCTTATAGATTTTTCATAAACTCCATAACGATTAGAGGGTGGGTTCGCATCCCGACACATGTTGGGGTCTGTACACACTACCAGGCAGAAGGGAGCTAACTCAATCCGCTCCTTATAGTGAAATATTAAAGAAAAATAAAATGTCTCCTTTCATTCATATATATATATATATATATATATATATATATATATATATATATATATATATATATTCTTACATTCAGCAGGAGGCATCTAGTAGCCCTGACAACAAAACTTACCCACAATGCATAGTCCCTGGCAGTGGACTCTGGTTCCACATGGTACATTTTAATCCACACTCACACAACACGCACCACTGATGATGGGAGAAATCCCGAAACATGTATGGACTATTGACATATAAGGATTAATAAACCTTACCACCAAAAACTTCACTCCCGAGTCTGTCTCACTCTCTAAAGTACACATTATATATATATATATATATATATATATAAAATCATAAAAACTTGTAATTTCGTCCTGCCCCTCTCCCCAGGATTTCCTTATTTCTTTATTTAGAGGAAGCGTTTATCATTATTACGGATAATGTTATCAAACATTTATTGGTATCAAAATCAATATTGTTTCTGGTGCATAAACTGATATCAAAGGGAGGTAACTGATTATGCTGCCGCCAACGTATTATGGAACAAATAAAAGCAGAAAACTTTACCATTTAAAACTATTTTATTAAATTTGATTATGAAAGATACTGATGCAACAAATTGCTACACAAATATTTGAGATTCTCTGAAATGAAAGGAAAAAAATATCGGCTATATTTCCTATTTCAAAATACCACAGTTTCAAGACAAATACTTAAAAGGACTTATTTTTCTTTTCTTTTTATCACTCTAATACCAAGATTGGTTAAAATCAATATTTATGAAAATGATTTTCTTGAATAAATGCATTGGCAAGTGGTGAAATGGAGGTTTCAAATCCATTTCCTACTTCAGTACTGGAATCTAAATGACAAAACCAAGAAGTGCCACATCATCACACATGTGGAATCTGAATTTGAGTATAGATGGTAACGTTATGACATTTCCAAATCCAAAGTACTGCCACCTTTTTGTCCATGCATGTTATTTTCTTGCACGTACAAGTATTTCATAGAACTTGAAACATTTCCAGACCATTCTCTCCTTCTATATTCCAGATTGGTGTTGTTGGCCGAACCGGAGCCGGTAAGTCATCCCTAACCTTGGGTTTATTCCGCATCATTGAAGCTGCTTCTGGCATCATAACTATAGACGGACATGACATCTCTAAAATGGGTCTGCATGACCTTCGATCTAAACTGACCATCATACCTCAGGTGAGATAGCAGACATTGTCTTTGGGAACACAAATATATCCCTTCATTTTCTGCAAATATACCATTTAGACAAATCATTAAAGCTAGTTTGTCAATAGATTGGTTGGTTTAACAACTTATCAACCCTTGATTGATTATTTAATCCTAAAATAAGAGCCAAAGAGTTTTTTAGTGTGCGTTTTTCTTTTTTCTTTTTTCTTTCGTGTTTTTTTTTTTTTTTTTTTTTTTTTTTCACCGAAGATAAGATTGAAATATAGTTTTTCTTTTGCACAAAAGTTTGGATTACAATGAACCAACTTGTAGGAAGGGGAGGTTTAATTTTTTTAAATTGTCCAAAAGGATCTGGGACCAAATAGATGGTAAATAAACTAAGGGGGTTAAGGATTAGGGTACATAGTTTGAGGGGGGGGAGCGTGAATAAGGTTTGGTCGAATTTCTTCCTTTTGACCTGCTTAATACACTTGGACCAACTAGTAATAAAATTCCTATCAGCCTAGATCTCCAGATCATTGACCATTAAAACTAATGGTATCACTCTGAAAATGACATCAACTCTTTCACCATCCTTGTGTTGATGTCACTTGATTGAATAAAATATAGAAAAACTGCTTTGAATTAAGAGAAAGAAGAGACCTGTTCATTTAAATGTAATCTTCTATGGGTATAAGAAAATCCTTCCTTTTCTACAGGACCATGCAATAGTACTAAAAATCAACCACACTTCTTTGTTCATCAAATATCGATTACTTACAATAGTTTTTCAATGTAACCTTTATTTTTTTTATATTCTTATAAGGACCCAGTGCTTTTTTCCGGGACACTGCGAATGAACCTGGATCCATTCGAACAATACACTGATGCCGCTGTTTGGGAAGCTTTGGAACATTCTCATCTGAAAGAATTTGTAAGTTCTCAACCTAAAGGATTGCTGCATGAATGTACGGAAGGAGGAGAAAATCTAAGGTAAGTGGCTGTAACGAGAGAAATTCTGTCAATCTTCAGCTGAAATAGTTCAGTGAATAGAGCATTAGAATGAAAATCCAAAGGTCCAAGGTTTCACTGTCAATATTCTGTCTGATTTTGTGTGAATATTTTACTAGCTTGGTTGGTCTTTCTATTTCCTTTTTCCCCAAGTGATTGTGACGTATTTGGATAAAAAAGTAATCAGCTGAAATAGTTCAGTTAGGAATGCATTAGAATGAAAAGCTTAAGGTCATCAGTTCAATCTCACATTGCAAAATCAACAGGGAATTTTATCCAATTAATATTTTAGTAGACAGTACACAGAAAATTTGAAGAAATTGAAACTCGGGTCGGCAATTGTTGAGAAAATGGATGATATCACCCATCGTGCGGTGACCAGCTCTCAAGGGCTTATAAGCCAAGGAGATCCTTGGGGTTATGGATACTCCTTCTTATGAACCTGGTTTCTAAAATGTGCTATTTAGCAGCCCAAGGTTGTCCATTTTCTCAACAATTGTTGACAAGTTTTCATTGTCTAGATTGGAAAATAAGTAATGGACTTCAAATTTTCTTTGTAATCATTCAGAGTTGAACTGAATCTGAATTTAGTTGGAACTGTGTAGCTCATGTCCTTGTACCTTACACCACAAATTTATCAATCACCCTTGGTATGGTGTTCGAAGTACAGATTTAATCCCAACTCCAACCACACAACATTATGCTGCTCACACTTGAAGATTTAAAAATTTCATTACTTTAAAAGTTAACACTTTGAAAACTTCTTTTTTTTTTTTTTTTTTATCACTCTGTATTTTTAGTAGTAACAATTCAGAATCTTAATTCATTCAATAAAAGTCGTCCAAACGTTTGACCTGCAGCTCAGCACTCTCAATAATCCTTTTGATAAGACTTAATTACACAATTAGTAAATATTCAAGTCAATGTCTCTTGCAAGAAAAGTTTGAACTTTGTTGTTGAAATGACTCAGAACTGTCCCATCGCTCAGATGCAAAAACAACCAACAATCAGAAATAAAAAATCACTGAGGCAAATTTCAGTTTCACCATATATGCCGGACAAATCGTTTACGAGCGCATTCAGAGGACTATTACTCACTATGATTTTTCTAAGCCATGTAACTGTTCATATTGAGCTTTAGTAGACAGCCCCCTTGTCTAACACAAGTGTATTATATGCATAGTTTGTTTTGGTTTTTGGGGTTTTTTTATAACTGAATGTCCATTCATCATCATCCGTCTTTTATCGTCCATTTTTGGACATAGTCCTTTCCCCAGGATTCATCAGACTCCTCTATCATGGATGCTGCAGAGCCAATACTTTCTGAACTTGTCTTGTGCGTCTCTTCATGTTGTATTCTACCAGCCTCATTTGCGTATGTGATCTTTGGGGATCCATGTTGTGAATCGTAATGTCCAGCTCTCTGCCATTCTTGCAACATGACCAGCCCATTGCCATTTGAGTTTTCTAATGAATTCAGTGATGTCTCTGACATGTGCTCTCTTCTGATCTTTCCATGTGTGATTGAGTGTGATTCTTTCATGTGCACGTAGCATGCTTCTCAGTTTGTAGGTCTGTCTCTTGGTTAGGTTCCATGTTTCAGCTCCATTGGTGACTATCGGGAGGATGCATTGGTTGTATACCCTTCTTTTTGGGACTAATGTGATTTTCCTGTTCTTGAAAGACGAGCTTGTTCTGCGAAAGGCTTGCCAAATTAAATATACTGGCATTGTAATCCTATTTTTCAAATCTGCCAATTATGTTTGAAATTTCATCAATGTTTGAAGCCATCGCCTCTTCTATTCAATCAATGTCACTTCCTTCATCTTTTCAGTCTGGGTCAACGCCAACTTATCTGCTTGACCCGAGCCCTTCTGCGGAAAACCAAAATCTTGATTCTCGACGAAGCAACGGCCGCTGTGGATTTAGAAACAGATGATCTCATCCAACAAACAATCCACTCGGAATTCAGGGAATGTACGATCATCACCATAGCTCATCGTCTTAACACTATCATGGATTATTCAAGGTGAGAAAAAAGGTTTTCTAAGAAACAGTTGTATTTTAATGAAATCATATTCTTTATCAAACTGAAAAACCATCTAACTTTTATTTCTTTTAATTCTGGAACTGGAAACCTGACTGGCGTTCGACAATGTTATATAATTTTATACCGGATCTGTTATTTTGCTTTTCGAATGTCTACATTTATCTATATTGTATGTGGTAAATATTTTTTTTGTTTCTGATTCATTAAAATCTGTTTTGCTATTTTTATTTATTTATTTTTTTTTTTTCAGAATAATGGTTTTGGACAACGGCAGGATCTGTGAATTTGACACACCAGATGCTCTTATTCAGAATAAAGACAGCCTGTTTTACAGTATGGCTGTAGCTGCCCATTTGGTGGGTGAAAGACCGTCCTCCGAAAGTTGATGCTTCATAAAACTTAACAGATTCATAAAGACTGAAATGACAACTCAGGAGAAACTCTCAGAAAATGTATTGTTTCTCAGGGAAGGAAGGCAACTCTGAAATTTATTTATAATGTAAATCCTGTCTTTGATTGATGCTATATTAGAAGAAAGACTTATTCTTTTTAATATTGACATTGAGATTTAATATCACACAAAACAATCATAAAATAACCGCCCTTGACCAAAGCAAAAATTGAATGAATGTTATTTTTTTTAAATTGAATGTTTCTTATGTTATTGTAAGATTGTGAAATCCCTTGGGATTTTGTAAAACCCCGGAACATTTTAGTAATTTCACGAAATCCCTAGTTTCACTATCTGTGTGATGATTAACCTTGTGATGCTGACCAGTACTATTGTAATGACTTCAATTCTCACTACTGTAGCCTTAGATCAAATTGAGCTAAACTTTAGAGCAGAATAGGGTTTACTGGGGTAGGATAGGAAGAAAATCAACAAACATTTTTTTTAAAATACTATTTGAAAGCTCTTTTCCTGTAGATTCTTGAAACATTAATCAAATTAAAAATAACTTATCGGAAATGTTTTTAAAAATTCCTAATAATGGAAAAAAAATGTCAAAATTTCGACACATGAAAGTTTGTCTGGCAAAAGTTCTGCGTAACTAAAAAAGTTATTAGCTAATAACAAAATTTGTTACATCAATTTGTAGTTACTTTTTTTGGCCATCTATGCTGTAATGGACATTTAGTTTAGTTAACAACTATTTGAGATATGGTAAAAAGAAGACTTTGGGTGGAGTGGGTCACTTTCTAAATTCTTTTTTTTTTTCAATGTTCATTATTGCAACTACCAGGGACTTCTGACAAAATCTGAAGGTGTCAATGAAATGTCTGGAACTTGTATTTTATTAATTCTGTTGAAATAATCTTCAGTTTAGTAACAATACTAATGGGTCGATTTTGATTTTTAAAAATCTTAGTATGTATTTATTCCAAGCAGTTCAGAATAAAGAAGTGCTACATTATTATGGGAAAGTGTGAAATTTACGATCAGGTCACATCAAAGCTGACATTGACCTATGTTCTTCATGAAAGAGATATATTTTTCACATTATTCCTACAAAAAGGGGGCTAATTATAATAATCTAAAAGTAGAGTTGCTGTCCTTTGAATAGAAAAATTTAATTTCAAAGCAGACAATAGACATCTTACTGTTGACTTTCATCTGATTTTTATTAACTTATTCTTATTATTGAAATTTTTCATCTCCAACTTTTGAAAAGGAAAAGTTTTTAAGTTGAAAGAAAACTCAGGTTCTCTCCAGAACCTGTTTTACTGAAATTTCTTGTTTTTTTTCTGAATTTTATGCTTTTAACTTTAGGTAAATCCTTGCCTGAAATCAATTTCAAGCCTAGATGAGGAGAGAATCATGGTGCTCTTGAATTCCTATCAAACTCTGGCTACCCTCAGAGTCAAAATGATGTTATGAACTGGGTGCGATCAGTTACTATGTCGATAGGACATCAAACACCATTTACTGATAGTAAGCCAGGAACTGACTGGATGATAATTTTCAAAGAATGGCACTCGCACTTCCTACATAAGTGAAACCCAGAGATGTTAATGCTTGCTAAAGGACTAACAAGAGGCTGTTTAATAAACATCACATTTTTAATCTAGATCACAATGGTCTCAATACTGACCAAACAGGTGATGTTGTCTTGGTCAGCAAATCAAGCAAGAATGCTTATATTAAATCACCAAATGTTAGTGAGTCAAAAATCTCCTTGGAATTTTCTATCTCTGCTTCGGGAGGGTATCTCCCAGCATTCATAACTTACCAGGTTGATCAAGAGGTGAACCAGAAGGTGCTATATACAATTGCAGTTACTCGGGCTGGATGGATGATGGATATAAATTTTGAAAGCTAGTTTTTGAAAGTGTATGTAAAGCATGTTGAAACATAAGCCAGCTCCTTCCATATTTGATGGACATAACTGCCACTTAACTTGAAAAATCACCGAAGCTGCCTGGGAGAACATGATTACACTTTATTTCACTGAATATATCATATGCTCTTCAACATCTATACGTTGGGATATTAAGGACAGTTAAAGTAGATTGGAGAAAAATCTTAAATATGAATAGTCTCAAATGGAGAATAAAGACAAGACTGTATTTCCAAGTTTACTGTCATGCAGTAGTTACTTGAGTGGTAGCAGTTATATCCAATTTATGTTATCAATTCTTTAAGGGGATCTGAATTGTATCTTCTGGACAAAAATGCTGTGATACAAAGAGTAGTAAGTCCTCCTCAGACCACATCAACTTCTGATGCAAATCCTACTCCAGTAGAAATTTGCAAGAAATTTTAGTAAAAACAGGTTTTGGAGAGAGTCTAAGTTTTCTTTTAACACAATAACTTTTCCTTTGGGGAAACACTTTATGATAAAAATCTGATGAAAGTCAACAGTAAGATGTGTCTTGGCGGCTTTAAATCCATCTTTAATGTTATCTATACAAAACCTTCATAATCAACCCTGGAAACTGAAAGTCAAGAAACATGCAAGAGAAAAGTCATATAAGTTCTCACAGTGGAAGGGAATGATGAATCGAAAGAGGGAAACAATAAGTGTCAAGACCAAGTAAACATGAAGGGTGCAAACATGTAAAGATATGAAAAAAAGAACTTTGATTATGAAAGTATTTCTATTATTAATTTTACAGACAATGAAAGTGGAATTGATGATAAAGGCCTTCATAGAAACATGGTTAAATCAGAACATGAAGCTGTTGCATTTGTTATAGTGGAGTTATATTCTCCAGGCAAAGTTCTACAAATAAGTAAAATGCATATTACTGTATGTCAAGAGGTTTAGTAGAAACCTAGATATGGCCAGAGCATGAAAGTGTTCATGATTACCCTATAAAAGACATTGATTGAATCTCCCACAACATGTGGCGGTTGTGGCCAGTGGTCTGTCCCAGAGGTGGAGAAGTACTGGCAAAAGACTGTAAACAGTAAATAAGTAGTTAAAAGTGATTATGTTTAACATAAAATAGTTTCTAGTTGCAATAAAAATAAAACTTTATTCATAGTATAACTACATGAGAGAGAAAAGTAAAAATTTAGTTTAAATGTGTGTTGCTCTATTTAAAAGACCATTGAAGATAATGTAATTTTTATACACAGATGGAAGAAGAGTTGCTGAACAACTTTGAATTAAAGATTTTGAATTTTATTTATGATCATAAAATGTGGATTAAATGTTCCACCCCGACCCACAGGGCTTAATGGATTATTGGGTTAGGATTTTAAGGCTTTTTTTTTTTTTTTTTTTTTCTTCAACTTTAAATATAACTAATTTTTGGTATTATATGCCTTTTTTATTTTTTATTTATTTTTTTTTTTTTTTCAATACAAGCTATGATGTTGTAATCCACACGTAGAAAGTTGAAAATTGTCAAAAAAAAAATTCATAACTAAAAAACCAAAAAATCAACTCCTTCCACCCCGGTTGATCCTAAACTTGATATTCATGAGGTTTTAGCTCAGTTTGACACAAGGCTTCTATATTGAGGAACTTACCGTGACAATTTCATAAAACTATACTTGAATATTAAATATTCACAATTAAAATTATCCAGATTTGTGATATATATTCATATTTTATGCTAAGAAATTCTTCCCTAACACTCGAAATTTTTTTTCCAAATGAGTCAGTATGGAAGTGAGATGAAAGGGAGAGACTATTCGTCAATAAAAACCCAGCATTTTTCTGAATGTCAGTAATTAAACTGTCCTTAATAAATATCAAGTGAAGAAAGAGAGAGAAGCTATCTGTACGGGTAGAAAAATGATTCTTCTCACAGATTCTCCTGAATTTGTCATTTGCAACCAAAAACACTGCAGGAATTAGTCATTCAAGATGTATAAACCTCTTTACTAATAGAATACCTCAGAGTTGAAATCTAAAATGCTAGTATCTGAAAAATCTTGTGGGAGTTGCTCAGCACTAGACCAAATCTTCCACTCATGGACCTCCAAAAGCATGTTCAACTCCATCTCATTTAACCGTCTCTCTCTCTCTCATTCTTTTCTTGATGGCTAAGTTCAGCTGTTCTTCTTTAGCAAATATCTTTATTTCATCCCCTATCCTTTTGTGTACTCCTAACCTGCTCCTCTCCTTGCCCTCTTTGCTTTGTAATTCCATTTTCAGAACTCCTCTCCTCCCACCCCTTCCAGTGTACAGGTCTTTACCAAAGGAAAGATGGTGTGTGTGGGGGGGGGGTTACCAAGGGGCTATCAAACCAAATGCAGCTGGGGGCTGGGGTATGCTATTAACCCTCCAATTTGGTCCTGGAGCCAATTTTGATTATTCTAGCATCTCAGGTAAATTTTTACTTTCATATTTTATTTTACTGTTTCCCCCCCCCCTTTTTTTATCAGCGGAGGGGGGGGGCAAAGTAACAATAAATATAAAAGTGAAAAAGTTGAACTTTGAATTCTCGGTTTGTTGTTTAGGCAATACATTTTGACCTAAATCCTCAATTTCAATCTCTCTCTACTAACATCATTTTTTCAATATTAATCAAAAAAAAAAAAAAAAAAACCTACGACCTAAAATAGACGTCCATCTTTCTTTTTTTTTCTTTCTTTTTTTAATTTCTTTGAAACTGTTTGGTGAGCTTCAAACCAGTAACCCTCTCTAACATAGTTCTTTCCAAGCTGTGTATGCATGAAAGAAATTAATGTGAGCCCAAAAGGTTAGTTACCTGAAATAATGTAGTAATTGATAATTAAAATTTCAATGGTATATTATACTTATTGGAAATAATCTCTTAACTGTTTGTCAATTAGTCAGTCAGTTTTTCAAATACTACATTTGTAGATCATCCATTTCCTGTTGTGGAGAATATACGCACACACTTTTGTCACAGGAGAAACAAGAAGAAATAAGGAACATTGTGTTAAATGTGATTAACAGGCATTTACTACTGAGCTGATCATCATCATATCAATCAGAAAATAAGTTCTGAATATTACAGAGTTCTGTTTGTCTCTTACATTAAACATTAGACTTTTCTGTCTCTCAATTTGCATTAAACAGAAAAAAATATACTTTATCTATCACCAATAAGGAATAACAAAGAATATTTAAATTCAACAAAGCTACGAAGGTTATATATTCTATAAGGCTCCTTTTTCTATTTTGTCATCTACTGCTAACTGGAACTTATTGCAACACCTTCAGATGCTGTGTGACTAGATTTCACTCTAAGCAACAATGGTGTAGGGAAAGTCGGTTTAAAACTTCTGCTAAGCTTAGGTCTTCACTAAATGCCACCAAGTTGTATTTTTAATTGCAGATCAAGATGTTTATTGTAGAATGGTCTGGCATCATATGACCGTGATATATATATATATATATATATATATATATATATATATAAGTCATAATTTAATCAAAATTTTATCTATTTAATATATTTAAAACAAGGATAATTACATCAAAACCTCATTTTCGTAAAAAAAAAAAAAAAAAATTATAAGTAATAGAAAAAAAACTTCTCCCAAGTAATTTTTGGTATTCTCAAATACTTTCAAATATTTATACCCCAACCTCTTTTCATCAAACCAATTTCATTAAATTAACAAAACTTTTTTCTCACCGCACACCTCTTCGTCAAGCAATATTTTATATATACTAAATGCTCAATTAATTTGACAAAACTAAGCAAATCATTTATTTTAATACAAAACTATTTATCAGAAATTCTTATTTAACATTTACTTTTATCGTAACTTTCATTATCAAAAAAGACATCAATCAGTTTTCCATCCAGAAATGAGACAAAAAAATTTATAAAAACATTTAAATTTTCCTGAAAATGGTGTAAAAATGTGAAAATCAGCATTATTAATCATCCAAAGTTTCTTGTGCGGATACAAAAAGGTCTCCTTTTCTTTTTCTTTTTTTCTTTTTTCTTTTTTCTTTCCCTTCTTCCCCTTTTGCTTCCCTTTTCTCTTTCCCTTCTTTCTCTCCTTTCCCTTCTTTCTCTCCTTTCCCTTCTTTCTCTCCTTTCCCTTCTTTCTCTTCTTTTTTTCTCTCCTTTCCCTTCTTTCTCTTCTTTTTTTCTCTCCTTTCCCTTTTTCTTCTTTTTTTTCTCTCCTTTCCCTTTTTCTTCTTTTTTTTTCTCTCCTTTCCCTTTTTCTTCTTTTTTTTCTCTCCTTTCCCTTTTTCTTCTTTTTTTTTCTCTCCTTTCCCTTTTTCTTCTTTTTTTTTCTCTCCTTTCCCTTTTTCTTCTTTTTTTTTCTCTCCTTTCCCTTTTTCTTCTTTTTTTTTCTCTCCTTTCCCTTTTTCTTCTTTTTTTTCTCTCCTTTCCCTTTTTCTTCTTTATTTTTCTCTCCTTTCCTATTCCTTAGTTGAAAAAGAAGTTGGATTGATTCCCCCATTTTATTTGGCTACAACATCTGACTTGATCATAGAAAACAAGACCCTTCCTATTTCTTTGATTCAATTGCCAATAGGATCACAGATGTCTTTCAAGTTCAGAAGAACATTCCTGGTGATGAATGATTGCCAATGGGACTCAAAGAATTGGAGATCTGACAAAATCCCATCTGCTACCAATCTTGAGTGCAACTTGAGCTTGGCTTTTGTTGCAATACAAAATTCTTTCCATCACTCATGGAGAGACCACACGACAGCTAAGTACATCTGGAAAAAGACATCATGGAATCCATTCAAAAGCTCAAATGGCAGTGGGCTGGCCATGTTGTACAAATGTCAGACAAACAATGGACATCATGACTCATGACATGGATCCCCTGAGATCACATGTGGAACCAAGGCCGGCAGAATATTGGATGGAGAGGCAAGCTAAACAAATTCAGAAAGGACTGGCTCTATGACGCCCATGATAGAGGAGTGTGGCGAATCCTGGAGAAGGTCCATGTCCAATGACGGACATTGAAAGACTGATGATGATCGAAAAGCATGCTTTTCAAAGTAACAGTTTCTTGGCATATAAAATGCATTCAGAAAGGAGGAAAAGTATATCTCACAGTATCTGAAAAATGCCGTTGGTACAAGTTGCGAACTGCAGTAGATGGGGGGAGAAAAAATAGCTTTATGAAATACATTTAATGTTCTTCATTGTTTAAATGAAAAAAAAAAAATGTTGAGAATCTTTTTTATCATCTAAATCGTTAGTTGAATTCAAATATTATTTTTCAGACTTTTGAAGTCTCCAGCCTCTAAAAAAAGTTTGTTTTTTTTTTTCTAAATTATCCAAATATCATTCTGCATTCTGTACTGAAATCTTCTATATTTTCCCTTGCTCTTCTCAAAATCATTTTTAAAAGAATAGCTGTATCATGTGTTACACATCTCTGAGCCTGGCCAACTCTGTGTGTTACTTCATTTAACAGAAAAGCTACCTTTTTAAGCTCAATACTAAGTCACTTCCTATTTACAATTTAATAATTATTTGCTTATTCCTCTAAGAATGGGAATTAGAAGTTAATAGATCTCTAGTTTTCTTAATCCCTCAGGAACACTTCTTTCCAATCAATTTATACTTGCTTAAATCAATAACTCTAAAATTGGTGGCCAGGTTGGACTGGAAATTGCTTTTTTTTCAATTGAGATATCTTGGAGGTAAAAATATCTCTGAGCTATTTTTAATGTGTTACAGTAACACATCCACCCATTCACAAAAAGAAATCGGAACATTATAATATAAATTACTATTACATGTACTCGTGATCCTAACTAGAATTCAAAAGATTCTTTCCTCATTTCATCTTGAAAGGAAAGTTTGCACTGAAGTTTTTACAATAAAAAGTCTCATTTATAGCATCATGCAATTTCAAAAGATCAGGGCCTGAAAATGATACAATATCAGAATCGAGACCATTCATTTGGACTGTAGACTAAAAAGCAACATTTTGTGCAGTTTTATGTGCTATAAGTTTAGAATACAATTTCTCTACATTCAACTCTATCTTCAAGGGTTTATTTTTGTCTTGATATGTTGATAACTATTCTTTATTTGGGTTTGTTTGGCGTTTTTTCACTTGAATTTACTCTGCAGAAAAATTGTCCCTTGCAACTATTCAGAATGTTTCTAAAAATTTATTTAATGTCGAAATTCACTACGAATGATAGTGAGGAATAATAATTATTACTATTACTGCAATGACCGAAATTTGTCATTCGCTGGTAGTGGGTTAATATTTTCAGTTTTACTATATTTTTTAAAATATTCTAACAAATTTTGATTTGGAAGTAACTTCTTTTTTCTTTTTTTTCTTTTTTCAAGTGTCACACTGATATTGTTTTAAAAATGTTTGTCTCATTAGATTTTACATTTTCTCTTCTTCTGGTCTGTTGCTTTTTATTTTTGTATTTTCCATAAAATCTAAAATAGGCTGTCAATATTTTTACAAAATGCCAATCATTGAATATTAGCCAAGATTTTTGTGCAATTAGTGCATTTTGTATCCCAGCAAATATCTTGGACTTTCCAAAGAAAATTACTCAGTTAAAAAAAGTATATTTCTTTCTGACTTTATTTTAGTTCAAGTCAATTGTTAAAATGATGTCCCTTCCTGTTGAACATTGGCAGGACCTCAAAATCAGTCCGTATGATAATAGGATGATGTTTCATCAATTTGTTGTTCACTCATTCCATTTTATTACCTTCTTTTTTTTTTATTTTGTTTAATTGTGTGATACAAGTCCGGCTAAAAACTTCACTTGGACTTTTTCTCCTTACTTTTTTTATAGCTCCTAGGATATATGATTTAGAGCCTGGCTCACTAATTTCAACGTGGGTGCTTTTTCTGGTTTTAAAAAAAAAAAATAAATAAATAAATAAAGAAAAAGTTGTGTGTGTGTGTGTGTGTGTGTGTATATATATATATATATATATATATATATATATATATATATATATATATATATATATAGAGCAACACTTTTGTTTTTTTTTTAATTTATTCCTGGGTAATGAGTGTTATTTTATGATTGCTTATGTGTAAAAAGTATATGAAAGGGATATTATTACCTTCAAACTTTGCTTTTGGGACCAGGGCAGTGATGTTCACGTGTAGTTGTTTTTCTTTCTTTGTGATTGAAAATAGGCAAATCTTCTTTTTTTTTTTTTTTTTTTTTCTTTTTTTCCCAAGCACTGAGCAGCACTGAGTTACTCCCACACATATCTCTTTTGCCAAGAGAAGCTCAGTGAATGTTCAGCTTCTCTAAAGCATCTGAACCAGAGGAACTCAAATACATGGCAGATCAAATCTGATCCTTAAACTGGCTTTTCAGCACCAGGCTTGTCTTTGGTTCCTGTAATATTATTTAATAAGATGAAGGTATACAGTGGTCAAAATGAAAATGGTTTACAATACTTCATCTAATAAAAATAAAGATTCTTCTCTGGTGTTTCAAACAAATGGAAGATCTTAAAGCCAATATCATGTTACAAATGACAAGCAGCTGTTGTGAATTGTGATGAATACTCACCACTTGCTTGATATTAATACCATCACCTCACACATTAAAATAAAACCTTAAAAGAACTTGTTACATTGATTGCTATGAAAATTTTAAGGAACCTCGAAAATTCTGAGTGTTCAAAAGGTTAGGTTTATTTCATGAAATTTAAAACAAAGAAGAAATAGTTATGTATAGTTTTCAGTTAAAAAATGCTCATTTTTATTAAATATCATCTAAATAGCTTCTTTTTTTTTTTTTATAATCTAGGTGCAGTGAAAACCAGTGGTTGTCAACAAAATAGTGAATCTCGGTAGCTACTCACAATAACCCTAGGAGTCTTCTTCTCCTCCAATCCCCGCCTTTGTTCTCTAAAGGGTTACTAGATTAGCTAGAGTTAATGTCTACAAGACCAAGATTGTAAAGAAAAAGAAACAGAATTTAGGTAATGGATGCTGCATAGCTATAAAATATTACATAAAGAAAACAATGTGCAAAAGAAAAAAATGATTTCCATGTATATATTGGACCACTGACACAATTCACAAACCTCTAGACTTAGTTTACTTCAAAAGACCTAAGTTATGATCAAAGTTAGAGAGTGCAAAAGGGAAATAATCCCTTTAAGCCATAAGTTCCTTTTATTTTATGTATATAGAATAGGCAATTACCAATATGTATGGATTTCAATTTATAGTTGTAAAATAAATTAAAATATGACTTATCCCGGCCACTAAAATTTGCAGGTTGAATGTGTTTGAATCCTGTGTTTGCTACTTTGATGTTTGTTCATAGTATATGCAAGTATCAGAATACATCTTTAAAACAATCAATTCAAAACCAAATAATTTTTTATCACCTGATCTCACTTTGTATTATAAAATTCAAAGTTAAGTGCCTTTTGACAAAAGAAAAGTCATAATTTTTGTTGAATACATTTATGTGAATAAAACTAAAACTTACTTTTACTTCGTTTTGTATATTTACTCATAAAATTGTCCCATTCCAAAGATGGTTTAAACGAAGGGGCAGTAAACTTTCCTTCTTTTTTTTTTTTCTTCTCTCTCTCTCTCTCTCTCAGGGAGGGAGGTATTGGTAAGCAAGAGAGTTGAATTGTTTTATAGGGGATATAACTCCTGTACATTAAAAGAAATGATCACTTGTGATTATATGTAATTGCTGTAAGGGGAGGTAACAAATTTCTCTTTTTAAACGAAACAAGCATATAAGATTTGGGTTGATAGATATTACTTATGTCTCTGTATATATTCAACGTCTTTATAATCATGTGTGAATATATATATATATATATATATATATATATATATATATATATATATATATATATGCAAACGTTTTGGTCCAGGGGTCTTAGATACATACCTGGGTCTTTGAACTCAGAGAAAGAAAAAAAATGGAAATAGTTAACTGTCCTTTCTTCTATACCACAGATGGCTGACTGCAAAGTCAGTTTTTATGGAGGTCCAAAAAGCCCTCATGTTGGTGCCCCCAGGAGTCTCTTTTTCAGACCTCAACATAATTATGACCTCAAAAACCATTTGCAACATTGCTTCCACCTGGAATCAGAGAGAGGAATGAGAACATTCTGTCCTTAAGCTGCAAACTCACAATTTAGCTTCCCAAAGCATCAACGCTTAAAACAGCCACCTGAAGAAGGCCGTAGAGTACAACGGCCAAAAAGTTGTGTTCAAAAGATGAACCAAAATGAAAACACTTATTCATAATGAACTCTCATCTGAGAAGAAAAATATTTGAGAAAATTAAGCCATTTACCTATTGAAACAAAATTGTTTACCCTGGGGTGAATCCTTCATCAGTTAAAGAAATATTGGTATAAGGTATTCCAATAAACCTTATCCAACAGGTGGTAAGGGAATGACAGCTGCAGATAAGGTTTCCCATTCCATAGTATGGGTGTTCAAAGAGGCATAAAATGATAGATGTCATCACTGTATAATTATCATGAATATCTTTAACCAGTCAAAAGATTTTTTAAGTCATACTGAAAAGCTGTGAATATCAAAGGGGAAATGATCTAGTTATATGTAATAGGACCTCCATACATATAAAATTCATACCCTCTCATTAACAAGACAATTAAACTTACAGTAAATAATGATTATTGATGAATTCCTTAATCATTAAAACTTTATTTCATGAGATTTCTGGAAATTCAAGAGGATAATAAAAAGTTCAATTTTCAAAAATCCTAGTATGAATATTTTTTCTCCCTACTTAAAAGTCTACAAAATAATTTGATTTTTTTTGTTTACTCAAAGTTACAGAAATAAGGCAATATTGTACATAATTTAGTAGTGTGGGTTTTTTTTTTGTTTTGTTTTGTTTCTTTAAATTGATTTAAAACCATCAGGAATATCTTTTAAAATATATAAAGTGTATTAATTTTATTCATGATCAAGCTGTATTTTACTAAGGTGTCATAATAGATGAAATTTTTTTTTTCTATAAATACCCTCAATTTTTTTTTTTTTCCTCAAGAAAACTTGATAAATAAATTTAGTCATTGATGCAATAATTATAGAAAGTTTTATCAAAATTTAATAAATTGAATTTATACATTATTTTGCAAATGTAGGCGTTAAATTCAAGTGTGAAAAAAAAAAATTAAAAAACATCTGTTTCTTTCTAGTTTATAAAAACATTTATACATATTTTTATTAATAGCTGTTAATTTCACAAAAATCTGATTCTGGCATCTAAAAAGTTGAACTGATTTTGCTAAAATTCATGTAAAAGATAGTTTTTGGTGGTCAACACCTGAAACTTAGCCAGTTTCAAAGACCCACAATCAGGGTGCTCCCCCAGAATATACCAAAAATAAGAAAATAATATGGCATTCTATTTGAGAGATTCATTTCAATTGTTTTACTAGAAGTTTTTTCTTTTTCTTTTAGACTTATTTTCAGATCTTGCAAGTTCAAAATTTTTTTCTTTTTTCTTCATTCTAATCTATCAGTATAAAAACCATTGTGACCTTTTTGGTTTGTTTGTCTTCCAATGAAATAAATTCATTCAATTTCTTTTCTAAAAAAAAAAAATATTCTAATTTCTGTGAGATGATTTATCTGTGTTTTCACTGGGATCAACTAGATGAGGTTGACTTGTTCTGCCAAAATTAACAAATCCCATTTATAGGAACAATTAATAAAGGAGTTGAAATGAGACACAAACAGATCAAATTCAACAAAAAAGATAAACATGATCAAAAATGTAAAAAAAAAAAAAAAAAAAGAAACTCATTTCAAAGATGAACAAATAAATTAAGGTTTTTTTTTTTTTTCAATACATGTAAAAATTATTCAATATTACCTCCATTCCCCAACAGCAGAAAGGTTAGAGCTTCCTTGTACAATTTCAGATTTCAGTCAAAGGAACTTCTTAATCCCATCTAAGGTTCAATGACTCGATCATGGGAGCTTCCTAAAACCATGTGGGGTTAAATCATGAGAGCTTCTTTAAAATTACACGGCAAAGTAATGTTTATTTCTCTCATAGCAATGATAATCTACTCATCTGGTTTTCCTAATTCAATTAGGGGTTCAATCACTGGAGGTTCCTAACACCATTCAGGTTTCAATCCTAATGTGACACTGGAGGACCAGGAGTCCCCCGTGTCCTAAAAATTACTATGGTTATTACCAAAAGAGTTATCTGTATTAAAGGGTTAATCTACAACTGAAAAGTAAAGGGTTAATATGTTTTTGAAATACTGTAGGAAGTTGAGAATTACGTGCTTCCAAGTACGGGAGTCATCAGTCAAGAGTATGCACCTGCAGTTTCTCAATTTAATGTGTTCTGTCAAATCCCTGGGTTGCAAAAACAAGTACTTTTAGAGAAGTTCTCTTCCTGATTCGATGACCAGATAGGGGCCAATGTCTGGGGTCTTGAAAGAAAGAGTAAAGCCTTTGAAAGAAAAGTAATTTGCAGAGTTCTTGAAGGGGAGGGAAGCCGATTAATGATCTTGGACGGACTTGCGTCACGAGACGGATGAGGGTCAATATTTGGGATTTTCTGGAAGGATCGAGATAACGTCAACAGGAAAAGAAAGAAAGGAAGTTAATTAATTTGTTTGGACAAAGTGACATCTCAAAGAAATACAGTGTTGATATCCGGGGCTTAAATAGAAGGGATTTTCGTAACAGTAGTAGTAGAGTTGGGGTTCGAGAAGAGAAACGCTACCGGTCTCTCTTGTCAGCCGGTCCGCCTTTGTAACCGTCAACCACTGCTTCCATCAAGTAGACTATCGTTCGTGACATGAAAGACCAGTCAGTTTGATTTAGATGAAAATCGGCCACCTCTCTTTTCAACTACGAATAAGCATTTCCCATCTCCAGAGATATTGATAATCAATACTCTATATAAAACAGTTAAACGGAACTTCGACTTGTTGCCTTCTTTCACTAACCCAGTACCACGGCTGGTTTGGTGTAGTTAGTGAGACCATCACTTAGACACTGAAGGTCTACACTAATAACACCCTAAAACAAGGGAAAAAAGATGAATTTTAAAAATATGAAAAAAACGTTTTTTGAAGTGGCTACTAGACTACCATATGGAATTTTTCAAAGCTATATGCCCAAAAACATGATGAGCATTACCGACAGACAGACAAGAGGGAGAAATCACCCAGCTACCACATTTTTGGGTAAGGTCAGTGATTATGGCTATAGTTATTCAATGATTGTATAATATTTTGCTAATTGACCTCTTATATACTGATTTACTCACTGTTTCTCAGCCATTGTACTCTCCGTCCTTTGAGTATCTGTTGTAGTAGGCAAGCTTCTGGGAATTTCAAATTGAACTTTATCAATCCACAAAGATTATTTCATTCTGCTGTCCATGCCAGAGGATATCTCAAATCAATTAATTCATCCTGGCAATGTTGTTTGTCTGCATCTTCAACTGATCAAGAGTACGACTTTTTTGTCTCTACCCAACCGACATATTGAACTGATGACCACCTGGTAAGGTACTAGGTACACAATGCTTTTATTTGGTACACCATCAATCGATATGAGATGTACTATGACATGGACAGCTGAATGAGAACAATATCCCCCTGTAGATTGAATGAAAGGTTTGGTCCAAAATTTCCAGAAGATTACCAACTACAACTGACACCTGAAGAAGGCCGGAAGGTACGACAGCCGAAACATTGTGACTATAACAACCAAGATGAGGATACTAATCCAAATAAATCAGGGTATGAATAATAACACATTTCAGGAATCAGGGTAAAGATTGACTTCTGATGAATTTTTCAGAGATTTTTTTCCTTCTCAGATTGAATATTTGCATTGATCTGAAATCTTACACTAAGGTTTTTAACATATAGCAGTTTTAAGGTACACACTTATTTTTTCTCAATGATAATTATACAAAACGTAATCTACAATCAGGATTTTGAATCTAGTTTCTAATAGAGCCGCAACAATCACTGACCATTGCAATTTATACTTAATCATGTGAAACAAAGAGACTTAAAGAGTTTGTGTAATAAAAATACAGTTTTATTTCCATGATCTTCATTATGAAGATTAAAAACAAAGCACAATACATAAATAAGAAATTCATAAAGAATAAGCACATCAATTGAAATCCAAATGTGATATTTGTACATTGAATTTGTTAAAAATACTTCATTTTAATCATAAATACCAGTTGCATTCACACAATAGTTAATAAATATTATATAGCATATTTGGTTACATTTGACTTTTAGTGTATAAAAATATATTTGATATTTTGATATTATTCTAAAACATTACAGTTTAGTATTCAGAATTGTTTCCAGAACATTCATTCAGCTCTTTAAAGGAAGATCTAACAAGTTCTAAATTTTCTTCATTTTTTTTTACATCAATAAATTATTTGAGTTTATTAAAAAGAGAAAAAAAAAAAGAAAAAGAGAAATTTTCCTGATAAAAAGTTTATCGAGAGTCACAATCTAGAGCGTCTCTATTATAAATATTGATGATAATCTTTACAGAACCACATTTTATTTCTAAAAAAGATAGAGTAGGAAAACAACTTTGTTATTTTCACAATTGTTTTCAATTTTTCTCATTAAAATTTATCTATTCATTTGCATTGTATACATATCCAAAAGACTACAATGTTCTTGAAAGCTCGTTCCCAACGATATAAGGGAATTTTTTTTTGTTCTAAAACCAAAAAGAAAAAATATTATTTCTCCCCTGGATCCTCATACACAACTACCAACACTTCCTCAATTGACATCAACACCCAGCAATTTCAGGCTGTCATTTTCTTTACACTTCTCTCCAGAAAACAAATTTTCTATTAGTTGATGAGTTTTGTGATCAGAGATGGTCTTTAACCCGCCATGTTGGTTCAGACCATTAGGGTCTAACATATTGTCCTCCATGGCATATTAATGACCAAGAGTTACACAGCAGTGCCAATCTCTTCTCCCAGTATCATGAGACAAGCAGTACTAAGTTACTATGATTCTGGTAGCCAGGAACATCATGGCATACCATGGTCAAGATGACTATTGATGGGGAAAGTGTACAGAGACAGTTCATGCCTTTCCTAAGAGCATGAACATGAAAGTAATATACATTCTCAACTTTCTTGGGCAATGTATATAGTATGATGGAAAATACCAGATTTTTATGGATATTAAATTGACCAGTTGAAGGACTCTTCACCTTAATTTGAGATCTATTCTATTTTTACACCACATGGAAATTTTATAGTTTATCAACATATGAATTCAGATGCTTAGGAGCAGATAGTTTTCTATGAATGGGTGAATTTGTATTTTTTGAGCTTTAAGGGTTTATGCCTTTCCTAAAGAGAATTGCATGTCAAACAAAGAAGCAATACTTAGCACTACTTTATCATCATTATGCTACCTGCATGACAACCTTTCAGCTTAGAATTAAGGATTATCCAATATTAATGACAAGGCAAGATATTGCTTAGCCAGAAAATAATTGGACTCTTCTTTGAATTTATCTAAATCCATCTGTTGTCATTATCAAGAGAACTTGAATCCCATCAACTGTCAGTGGTATTTCCATTCAGAAGAGCTCATTGCTCTAGTTTTCTATCATCTACCCATGCATAATTTGATGGGAAAAAATTGGTCTCAAGAGCCATTGAGACTGGGATCAATCCTCATTGGGTGTTCTAAAAATGAGTCCTTATGCCTACCAACAGCAGAATTAAGAGGAAAACCCTTCTTAAACACACACATGCATACACAAAAGATGTTGCTATGTAACTCTCCATCTAAATGGTAAGTATAGAAGAGGCTATTGAAGATAACACAAATGTTTCTTGTTTTCCTTACAATCACTATTTTTTTCCAGCTGAATTTAGAACTACATTGATAAATGACAGTGAAAATCAAATAAACTGGCACTGAAAGTAGGGACCAATTAGAGCTATGTGAACAGAGCATTAATAAAAGTTTTCATTTTTTTTTATATTTTTCTGTCGATAGGGAGCCACCAGTAACCAATTTCATCAAAATTCAGAATATTCAAAAAGCACATTACATTTTCTGGAAACGCAGAGTAAAGAAACATTATGTACAGTATCTGACAACTAAACAATGTAAAGCAGAAAAAAGATTTTTTCCTAGACACAAATTGACTTTTTCCTTGCTAGCAAACAGATTTTTAAATTGTCAAACTCTGTGATGTTGCTGTTTGGGGGTGCCTGTTGTGCAATTTCAAATGTCTTTTCAAGTTGGTCATTTGAGAAAAAGAGCGTTGACAATGAGTACATTTGAAGGGCTTTTCTCCTGTATGGGTCCTGATGTGTTCCTTCAATACACTCGAGCGAATGAAGCCCTTCTCACAGAATGTGCACTGAAATAATCTCTTGGAATGGCTTTTAAGATGAGAGCTCAATTTCCAACGATTGGCAAACCCTTCCTTGCATATCTTGCAAACAGGCATTGTTTTGGTAGACTTTCTATGTTCTATTTTGGGGGCAGTAGCTTCTATTCTTGAATTTTTCATTGGTTGATCATAATTATTGGAACCATAATGATCGCTAGGCATTGGTTCTTTATTCGCAGCTATTCCTGCTTTGATACTAAAAGACACTTTGGTAGAGTGACTTGAGGTTTCAAGTGCAGGCAGAAAATTAGTATCTGTAGTCCTGGTTGGGCTTTCTGGCTGCAGTGGAACTTTATTTTGGTTTTCTTCATTTATCTGGAGGTAAACTGTATCTGATTTCTTCCCTCTGGAAGAAGATAGAACAATGAGAGCATCGTCAGTATTAGAATTCTGTCTTAGTGAATTCAGCTCTGGTGCAATCACTGTCGTATCATACATTGCATTTCCAGAATCGATGAGTATGGGTTCTTTAGATTCTGTCTGTAGAGAGTTGTGATGACTCTGTGGAGCAATAATGGATAACTGGGAAGTTGTGCTAGGATACGCAAGATTAGAAAAAGGAGGAAATATATTTTTCTGACCAGACTCACCTTCATAATGATTTTGAAAGTTCAATTCAAACTGCTTTAATGGAATAGACTTTTTATTGTTATATTTTCTGAATGTTGATTTTCCATAGTAGCCTAGCTGTTTATGGAAGCCATGAGAGAAAGGCCTGAAATGGGATCTCTTTTTGCTGTCACAGTTCTTGAAAATCTGATTGTCTGCCCAATGCAATTTCATGTGTCTCGTCAGATTAGATGACTGAGTGAAACATCGCAAACACTGATTACATTTAAATGGCTTCTCTCCTGTGTGTATTCGAATGTGCTGCTTGAGGACACTTGAGCGACCAAAAGTTCTGCTGCAGTATTTGCACTGATAACGTTTCTCTCCACTGTGGCAAGGTGAGTGAGTACGTAAGTCATTAAGTTGAAGAAAAACCTTTTTACAATATCTACAAGAATATTTCCTAGTGTCATTTAAGGAACCTGACTGGGATATACGAGAGCTGAACTCAGCCAACCTGCTCAACTGACTCTCACTTATTTCTGGGATAATACAAAGGTCAGCATCTTTTCTCTGATCTCCTTGGGATTTCATTATTTGTTGTTCACCAAATTCACTAACTAAGGGATTAGACCAAAAGGTTTGTTCCCTAAACTTACTGGTCATGGATTTTGGAATTGATTCAATTTTACTTGGAAGGCTGGTCTTGCAGGGCCGAGTGGAAATTTGAGATAACATTGTTTCATTCTGATGTAATACCAAATTAAGCCGATTTGGGGACGATCCAGATTGCTTTCCAATATCGACTCCAGACAAGTTCTGGAGATGAAAATAATTTGATGGAGAACCTGAGTGTGTAGATGAGCCTGGAGTGAAAATCTGCTCATCTCCCTGGTCAATAACAAATGAAGGTTTGTGATTCGACAAGCAGTTCTGGTGTTGATTCAAGGAAAACTTTGCCTGCATTGTGTCTCTTCTGTTTTGAGAATTAACCCTGCCAGATTTTGGTGCTATGTTCTTAATTCTCTCAGAAATTCTTGCATAGATATCAGAAGAGGCAGCAGGCACATGAGATTTGAAACTCTTGGGGATTTTGTCCTGGGACCTTCCATGGGATTGCAGGTGCTTCAAAAGCAGAGCATAATCAGTAAAGACAGCTTTGCAATATCTGCATGAGATACTTTTACGACTGTGGATTTTCTGATGACGCTTCAGATTAGTCATTTGGGAAAAAGCTCTGTTGCACACATTGCATACAAATGGTTTCTCTCCTGTATGTGTCCGAATATGTTCGGTAAGGACAGTGGTACGGGCAAAGAAGCGGCCACAATATTTACATTGGTGGGATTTCTTTCGTGGATGCTTCAGCTTCAGGTGGTGAAACAATACCCTGGAGGAAGGAAAATGCACTTTGCAAAATTCACAGCTGAACAAGTTTGCTTTGTTTATAGATTTTTTGGTCATCGTCTCTGAATGAGTAGAAATATGGTTGTCTCCTTGTTCTTGGGTTGCAAAAACAAGGCTGCCCTCAGAAGACTGATATGGTTTATTTATTGCATCTTCCTGCCCTCTTCCAGCAGGGGTGATAAGATCAGGCGTGAACCCATGTATTTCAATATTTGGTTTGAGATCTGGATTCTGTGAAATGGATGACATAGTTTGCTGACTGAGTATTCTACTGGAGTCACACAATTGGAAATTTTGTTGGTCACATGACCTGGGAGAGCAGCTGCCTGATTGGTTCCCCTCTCTTTTCACAATAGAAATGTCGATATCAATTGGATCTTTTTGTTTTTGTTGTTCAAAGAAATGTGGAGAAACAGGAAAATGTGTTTGTGTAGAAATTATGGGGACGCTGGACGTGACAACACCTTGTGTTCCATCAGCAACATGAACTGAAAAATCATCTTTCTGGGTCTCTCTCGGCTTCTCTTCCACATCTCTTTTCAATGTAGTATAGCACATACCAGGGTCTTCCATGGTGGTATCAATCGGTCCTAACTGCAGAGTTTGACTAAAACTTGACCTCATATCTGTTGACACCAGAGACTTATTGGGCTGTTCTTGCATGGTAACTGGTTCGGAATTATTCTCTATTTCATAATTTTCAAGTAGGTTTTCCTGTTGTTGGCTGATGTTTGGTAAAAGCTTCTTAAAACTTTTATCAAAATCATTATGGGTCAAAGTTTTTGTTGATGATCCAGGGTCAATTTGAGCAATTGCTGAATCTTTTGAGGCAAACAAGCTTGTCCTTGAATTTACCCTCTTTTGCACATTCCTAGGATTCTCATTGATTTTAATACCTTTACTGAATTTCTCCATTTCTCTTAGGAAAGAAACGGCTGCCTGATTTTCCAGCTGACATCCTTCCATTGCATTATCTGGATGAGTCCTTCCTTCTTCATGCATGCGAAGATGCCTGGATAAGAATGGCAATTTGCTGAAGCTCGCTTTGCAGTATTTGCACACGTAAGAACCGTTCCTGGCATGGATTTTCTGGTGACGCTTTAAATTTGTAGCCTGCGAGAACGCACGCAGACACAATTCACAAACATATGGCTTCTCACCAGTGTGGGTGCGTATGTGTTCAGTGAGTACACTGTTCCGGGTAAATACTTTGGTACAATAACGGCATGAATAACGCTTGATCCCTCCAGAATGCTTTCTTTGTCTATGCCGATTGAGCTCTGATGAATTTGGGAACTTTTCCTTACAGAGATAGCAGAAATATGGTAGCAGTAAATGGGGACAGGTTTTACGATGCCTACTCAGGGCATCGGAATCAGGAAAGGAAGTATGACACAGTTGACAAGTGGATGTCATTTCTGATTTGTGATGACTGCGTAAGTGCCTGCTTAGCACTTGGCTGTGATGGAATAACTTGTTGCAGTATGTACAGCGGAATTCTTCGAATGGAACAACAGATTGATTTCTAAGAAGGGAATCAGAATTGGAAGTTTTAGTGGTCAATCCAGACGGCTCCTCAAGATCCAGATGCTCAGGTTCTAGTTTAATATTGACATTTATTGAATTGTCAGGGTTAGCAAAAGTTGGGGCATTTTGATTCTCCTGGGATTCTCCAACAGTTTCATAGTTATCAATGAACAAATCTTTGCATTTAGAATTAGTCTTTACCTGGTTTTCATGAGCAGCTCTCCAAAAAGTTCCAACCTTATTATTTTGATAATTTTTGGCCAATTCTATATCTGATCTACAATTATCTTTGTGTTGATTATCATCATCAGGATCATCAGCTCCCTTCAAAGACTTGAAATCAGGATTAACAGCAACATTATTATCATTATTTCTCTCAGCATTTATCGTACTAAAAACCTCAGGTTTTGTGAAAGACTCAGAATTATTCACAATACCAAAACTATTTGAAGATTCATTAGTGATCATTTGATTTTGACCCGTAGTTAATAACAAGGGGTAATTTGAAGGAACTTCGTTATGCAAAAAATTATCTCCATTTTCAGATGATATATGACTAGGCTTAAAAGACTCATGACGGATATTTGGTACCAACCCGGTGGGAGTTGCAATTGACTGCATCTCAAATTGCAACAAAGAACTGTTGTTAGTTGCAGGGAGTAATTGACCGTTGATAGAAAGACGCTCAGGAGTAATGTTTGGCAGAGTTTCTTCATATGATTTAATATTTGAACCTTGCTGGAAAGAATTGCCTTTCAAAAGACCAGGGAAAGTGACAGGTTCATTACTACCACTTACACAAAGAGAATCTTCTTTAGATCCAAGGGTTTTAGAATGGACTCCTCTTTTGAGTTTCTCATCATTACTTTCAGATAATCTATAGATGAAATCCTTACTCTTTGAGGGTTTTGGGTGCCTGGGATGCGTTTGCTGAATAGAAAGTTGTCTTTTTGGTTTCCTAATAAAAGCATCTTCATTTGATGTTTTTCCAAAATGAATATGAGTTTTCAAATGTCTTTTTAAATGCCAATACTGTTTGAAAGTGTGACTACAATGTCGGCAACGAAAAACTCTGCCTGGAACATGAACTTTCATATGTCGGTTGAGATTTGTAGCCTGTGAAAATGCTCGATTGCACAATTCACAAACAAAAGGTTTCTCTCCAGTATGCGTTCGGATGTGCTCTTTCAAGACACTGGAGCGTGAAAATGTCTTACTACAGAATTTGCAGACGTATGATTTCATGCCCATATGCTGTTCTTGGTGGTGTGCATTGAGTTCTGAAATGCTTTGATGTTTGGTGGGGCAAAATTTACATGGAAATAGCAAGTGTGATTTCTTATGTCTACTGAGATTGCTTGATTGGGAAAATGACTTCAGACAGAAATCACACTTGAAGGGTTTCTCTTCAGAGTGTATTTGAAGATGTTTTATAAGAATGAACTTCCGGTGGAAAGACTTATTGCAAACTTTGCAATGAAACTGACCCCCAGATTTTCCTGGAGCGTTTGAGGGGGAGCTATGATCTGGTGCGTCTGCAGCACAGTTGGAGGAGACAAAAATAACCTCAGATAAATTTTCATCCTCAGAAATATTTTGGGAATTCACTGCTATAATATCAACTGTGCCTGAATCTGACTGTGTACCACTTAGGTCAGTTGGTAACAATTTGTCATCTGGAGTGGTTGTGTGACCCCTTGAATGGGCCTTTGATAAAACAGGAGAAGATGATGAGATAATGGGCAATATATCTTTTTGTACTAGATTTTCTTTGTATACAATATCGTAAGCCACTTCAGATGGTTGAATTTGAACCATGTCATTTTGAAGTGATTTATTTGCTTCTTCTGATTTAGAATTCTCTAAGATACTTGAAGAATTATTTGAAGATCTGAACTGCTCAGAACAAACTTTACTTTGATCTTTAGGAGGCTTTACTGAAAATGAAAATTCAATTTGATCAACATCTTCCTCCTCTTCTTGTCTATAAGTTCTGAACTTATTTATACATTCTTCAGTACTAGACTTCTCAACAAGAGAATCAGATAAGGTGTTCTTTATCAGATTTCCAGAGACTTCAACAGAATTAAGGCACTTTCGACCAATCAAACGCTTTTTCATTTCTTTATTATAAAGATCTTTAGGATTTAGATTTTCATTGTTTTTTGGTGAAATTGCATCAAACTGTGGATCAGAATGTGACCTTTTCAAATGCAAAACTGGAATTAAAGAGTTCCTACCACTTGGTTTATTAAGATTCTTTTTAGATAACTGCATGCTTTTAGATTTCATTTTCAAATACTTTGGATTGACAGACGCCTTGAGAGATTTCTTACTGACTTTTTTCCTCTGTTTCTGCCTAATTTCAACCTCCAAAGCTTTTATGTTTCTTTGAATAGAGCGTGCGTGGTACTTCAAATGGTTCAGCAGTTGGAATGAGTGAGGAAAAGTTTTCTCACAAAACTGACAATCTGACAATCCGTTCCTCGAGTTTTGTTTACTTTCTAGATTCTTCAAGTTGGTCAACTGAGAAAATGGTTTCCGGCAAAGGTCACACCTAGATGCTTTCTCGTCTATGTGAGTTCCTATGTGCATCACCAGAAGATAGATTTCTGAGAAGTGTTTGTTGCAGTATTTGCAGGTTAACTTTTCAGTCTGGCTCAGATGGGACTTGATTAAATTTGAAGAATTTGAAGCAGCTTCATAAGACAATTGGCCAGGAGTCTTGTGAGGGATCTGATCAACACCCCCTGCTAGTGAAGAGCATGGATTCTCCAGAGAATGCAGAGCTTCAGAAGGAGAACATAAATGGCTCAGCAAAATACTTTTATCAGAAAACTCTTTCTTACAGCCATTGCAAGAAAAACAGATAGGTTCCAGAGATACAACATGGTTTGGAAGATCTGGAATGTTCTTAGCATCATTGTTGGTGGTCTGTTGGAAATTTGGTGTCAATTCTAGAAGGGGTTCACGAGAATCAGTTTCAAACGGGCCAATGCCCCAGATTTTGGTCCTAACTGAATTATGTTCTTTTGATAAGCCTTTTTCTATTTCTGCAGCTTCAATTTTGATATCATTTTTGGAGTCCAGATTTTGTGTTGTGATTTCTTGAATGTCTACGAGAGGAACAGACCAGTTGTGTTGGTCATCACTCCTCATCTCTTTGGGAGATAAATTTTCAAGATTTATCACTTCCACTTTGCTTCTTGACTTATGTTGGTCACTGATATCCAAATGTTTGACATCCAGGGGAGAGAGCGGGGAATTTTCAGATAACTCTTCCACGGCACTTAATCCAGTCTTATCTTCATTATTCATTGAAAAAACAGATTCTATAACAATTGATGAATTTTCTGAAACATCTTCCACTGCAATTTTTCCAGCTACATCAAATTCCCTTTGGCTTTGATGTCTGGTTCCTTCTTCATGTGACTTTTCCAAACTAGATTCACATTTTATGAACACATCTTCATCACTTCTATCATCAAAGTTGCAAGAAACAGATTTCTCACCAGGATTCAAAACCACTTGATTTTTTTCAATTGAATGAGGCAGTGGGCTGCTTTGTTGGGATGTTGACTGAAATGGAATTGGTGGACTCAATAAAATGGTATTGCTTGAACCAGCATCTCTATAAATATTACTGCTGCTTTCAATGTGATTATTCTGGGCCATCCTACCAGAATTTATAGACTCAATGAAAGAATGAGAATTTTCAATGGAGAATGAACTGGGAACAGCTGCCAGAGAAAGATTTGGCAAGGAATTATTAAAGGATTTCAGGCCAGAGGCTGATCCTCGAATATAATCATTACTTGCAGTGGTTGCTACGGTGAAGTCATTGTTGTCAAAACAGAGCTCACTCTCAGATTTAAAATACTGTATACTTTCAGTTGGAACCTGTGCAGTTCCAAAAATATCATTTAGGTCCCTCTTTTGAGAATCTACAAAATTATCTTGTCTCGATGATGGACATTGCTGAGCAGCATTCAAACTGTCTATTGTGTTCACATTGTTGGTGTTATCCACGGATGATAATTTGTTATTTGTAGCTGATAAAACAGAGAGATCAGGCTTAATGTCAATTACTTCAAGTTCATCAGATGGTGCTCTCAGAGCAAGATCGAATGAAGAATGATTCCTTTCTAATGGGTTATAAAAACACTTTCTGGAATCAATAGACGTATTTGTTGACAAATCCAACTCAACTCTTGGAGTTGGCACATCTGATCCCTCTGAGCAGTTAGAGCTAATTTGTTGGTCAAATGAAAGGGACTCTTGACTTTCATCAGAGACTAAAATTGCATCATATGTATTTTGTGAATTGTTTGCATGGCCTATATTTCCAGATTCAAAGCTAGTCTGAATTTGTTGCTCAAAGTTATCTGCATTCAAAGGCAAAGCCTGGTTTAAAGTAAATATCTCATCTTCAAGATTTGATGATGGAATTTGAAGAAAATTTGAAAATGAAGTCAAATTCTCACTACCGAGTTGTACTGATGTCCTTATATTTCCAGCTTGATTTGAATTTGCATTTGAAGATGAGGCTACAGCAGTTTGATTCTTAAAAGGTACAGCAGGAGACATCAGAGAAGTTTGGTCCTTACTGTGTATCTTGTAATGTCTTTTCAAGTTTGTTAGTTGTGAAAATGACTTCAAACAAATTTTACATTGAAAGGGCTTCTCTCCTGTATGGACACGAATGTGATCAGTCAGAACACTCGAGCGGGTGAAACGTTTTGGACAGAATTTACATTGGTATTTCCTTTCAGAGGTATCGGAAACATCTCTATTGGCCATATTTTTCTTTTGGTAATTTTTCTTAATAAAATGATATTTCTGATTCAGTTGATTAGAATTCCAAAGCCTGAATGAAATAAATCACAACTCCTGTAGCAAACGCCTTGTACTGCATATTCTACTGCCCTCCCTAAAAAAAGAAGAAAAATACCAAACAAAAATAAAAAGACACCATAATAAACAAATAGACAATCAAGTTTCCAAAGATTTTACCAGTTAAAATGATTCCATAGTTTGACTAACTGAAGTAGTCTTACAATTTGCTGCATACAACTTCAAATACAAAATCATGAGGGGTATATAAATGTAACAGTATAAAGTTTTTAATTATCAGAAATGACCATACCCAAATTGAATACTTGTACACTAGACAAATTGGAATATCACAAGGAAATGTATGTAATGGTTCCCCTTCACCAACCATCAGAAAGTAGAACATTCCTATGAAACCTTTCGCAAGCCAAAATAGGGTAGAACAGAGAATTAGGGACTTGGAATACTCAAGACTACATCTGCTGCATTAGTAAACTTAACTTGGATTTTACTAAAATCCAGACTAAAAACAAGATGATTTTCTTTTAAAGAATCTGAATTGAATCATTATATTATTAAACTACTGGTGATCGTGTGCATATGATAAAAAGCAGTTAGTTTTGGTTGATTTCACAGCAGGTTCAAGTCCAACTTCACCTTACTTCTTCCCCTCTCACCGCTCCCGTTGGTTAGCAGGATTCATGCTTCCTAAACATATCCTGCCTCACAATCATACAAAATCAATTTCATATCGCTTTACCCTTCTTACATCATTATATATTTTTTAAAAACAACAACACAAACGTTGCTAAGACGGAAAAAAAGTATGATAACTATTATGAGAAACAATCTGAACAAAACTGCAAAAGAGGAGATTTGGGACGTAATTTTTTTACACGAGGTCGACGTTTTCACAATAATGAGTTACCTCCCTGCATTTTTTTAAAAAACATAATCAGAATTTTTTAAAAATTGTTCTAAAGTTTCTTTGCTTTTTTTGTTTTCTTCATTATATTGTCATGATTCACATATTTTCTAGTTCATTTTATGAAATGGATCTTTCATTTCATAATGCAATGTCTCACATTTTTTAATTCAAACTCGTAAAAAATTACGCCCCAACCACATTTGAAAAAAAAAAACTATACATTTATTACCAATCGAGCCTAGTATTGATTCTGTTCTTAAGATATTACAATTATTCGGTAAATTAGAATAAACATTTTCATTTTATAAAGAGGGTTTTATTTATTTCAAGGAAAGATTTTAGAAAAAATTCAATATTTTGAAACTAACAAAATTGCTAGCGCACCTTTGTTCCCAGGACTTGAACATTTTTAAACTATGTTTTTTTTTTCAACTAGAAATATTCTGAACATATCCATTTCACTACATAAGGAATTGGTTTAACTCAAAAATTAAGTAACATCCATTTATTACACCTAATCGAAAAAATAAGATCATCTTGAGCATTTTTTTTACAGCGTCATTTTTTATTCATATTTACCCACGCTGTAGTTGAGTAAAAAAGTGAATTACAGTAATTTTAGATGTAAATTCGGATCACAATAAAAGAAAGTATAGAAAATAAAACTTACATTCATGAAGGAATCGCGAAAATTGTTCAATTTCGCTTTTAAACAAGGCACACCCTATCTTCATATTCATCTTAAACAATTGACAATATTTTGAATTGGTAGGTGTCCACCGAAAAATTCCCTCGCCAAAAAATATCTAGCAGGAAATGTTATCTCAAAGTCGAATACCAAGCTGTTAACATCCAGGTTTATCGTTCCCTTATAAATTATTAATAACTATCTTCTGTCACCATAAAAAAAAATTCCAAGAGTTTTTGCCACAAATTTATCTGATACATGGAAGATAATTGGTGCCGGTGTGTCAGAACAGTCGAAAAGATTATTGGACAACGTCAAAAGCCAGGGTTCTCTCCCCTCACGTATCATTATTGTATAAACGAAATTAAGTTATGAAATTTTTAAGATGAACAATAACTCAAATTTTTCCCCCAGAGTTTCTTTTCTCTTCCAATCAGATAGAAATAACAGCCAGAATTTCAACTCTTAATTTTTCAAAGCAAGCCGAATGATGCTACACGATCTTCTTATTTAGTCCTGTGCTCAACCAATACCAGTAGGTCTTCTAAGTCGGTGGTCATATTCTTCCCCTTGTGATCCCAGGTTGCATCAATGTCTCCCACTTAGTCATTGGTATTTTTCAACATGGATTATTCATTTATGTAATGACTATGATAGACACATAAATATTAAAACACTTACATTTTCTACTCGCATATTAAAGTAATTCAATTTTTTCTTTTCCCATACAGCCACTTTATACGACAGATATGTCTGATATTTCTGTAATAGTATAACTTCTTTTGATCTTTTTATCTTTCTACAACACCTATAACTTCTGTTTCAGATACCTTCATATTCATGCATTGTATATGTATCATGAAGATACCACTCTAACACTAACTACTGTGATAGAATGATAACCCTAATTATTATTCAAATAATGCAACACTTATAGTAAAATGGTATTTTTAGCACCAGTGCAAATTTTCTAATACCAACCCCATAACAAAGAGTTGCTAGAATCATGCAAAGAAATACATGACATAATGTAAGAAGCTCATCCCACGCTGTCAGCCCAGTGAAGACTAAAGTAACTAGTATCAATCCGCCTCAAGATGACAGAAAAGACAGCACTAGTTGCTGATGGTATGTATGCCATACATAGAAAGGTGAAACATTTGGAACCATCGCTGAACAATACAAAAACAGGCTGTCGAATGGTGTGCCCACCGACATAGCGCATATACACTCCTGCTATAACAGGTACAGAGGACAGAGCCCTAAGTCAGTACAGCAAGAAGACAGCTCCTGATCCATTGGTGTACTTTGCAGGGTCAGCTAACAGAGCAAACCTCCTGAGCTTCCAATGTGAGAAATAGGTTGAAAATGACCCTATGAGGGCCTATTCTAGGATCAACTCATCCCTACCTATACACTGTCGAGATTGAAGGAGTTGACATACATGACAGCAACACCTTACTGTGCGCCTGTACTTCAGAGATCTACGACAGCTGTGGGTAAGAACAGCCCTGAATGTATACTTGCTTACCCATGAAATGGTTGTGGCACTCGGAACTTCACAATGCTGTGCCATGCCATTCATCCACAGTCTGAGTGGTAGAGATACCATTAGTTATCCAGATTTCACTGGTAAGAAGGTATGGTTCAAAAGCAGTACAAGTCTTGGTATACCTATACTTGAAGAGTTCAGGGAGAACCTCATTGATGACATAACAGATGACCTTCTCAACCAGGTGTGAGACATCTCCATAACTGTGTACCCAACCACAGCTGATTACTGGTAAACAGAGCATACGGTTTCTGAACAACAGATCAACCTTCTTAAAGATACTGTCCACAACAGAAAATGCATTTCTCCTACACTTGAAAATACTAATCTGGCAACCATCATGGACAAAAATGCGTGCATTGCATTTCACAGAATTTGAATGTTCTGTGAATGATGGAAATGCAGTTCTGTATCCATCTATGCCAGTTTGGTAAGTGTCAATGAACTAGACAATCTTGTGTGGATGTGTCAAAGGCTACCAGAACAACTGTTCCTGTGCAAAGGAGGCAATTCCATGCTACATAGGGTGCGATTGACAGGGAGTAACAACCAAATACAGTACGCTATAGTATACTGCAACACTCAAGAACAGTGAAAGCAGTAGTGACTCAGTTAATCACTGTAAAACAAAAACTGTTTACTTCGGCAAATTTACAGGAAATAGCTGCAATGCCACTTCAATAGATGATAAGATTTGTTGGAACATTGGACATTCATATTCAAGGCAGGTTACATATTTAAAATGGCAATCTTGTGTCATAAGGATTATTTTGTGTCCATCTTCTGTGTCATGTTTGCTCATGGGAAATGTCAATCTATAGTTAATAACCAGAGTAAGACTTGATATTACAGTGAAATAATAATTTTGCCACTAGAAATTTTGTTTCTTTAATTATCAAAATGGATCATTTTTCATAGAAAGAGACAATAACTAGCATATATAATGGACTGATTAATTTGGCAGGAAGCACCTAACATTTTCACTGCTAGATATGTTCAAGTTTGGTTTGATCTAGAATACAGAATACCTCCTATTAAAGGGTGGTGCAGAGAGCAAATCTTTTGTTGTGGTGACTGCAGATTTCCAGTAGCTGGTTGGGCACCTAAGTTATGATCCTAAAAGTTTCTAGATATCATTCCTGAATGACAATCTTTTACAACATTCCACGTCTGTAAACCTCCCTTTGCCTTCCAGGTATTTACAGTATTATTTTACTATTCGTACATTTTTACCGACTACGTCACCAGTAATCTAATAATCCCCCCCCCACTCCACGACTCAAGACTACACAGCCCTGAATTTTCAAACTTGTCTTCATACAGTTGGCTCATGATTGGTAAAAAATTCTTAGAACTTTTTATTCAAATTATGATTAATCAATATTTCAGATAATTTTTCTGCAACAACATGGGCCATTACAAAATCCTTCATAACAAACATTGTAGTCTTTAAAGGCTCTTCCACCCATTCTTACAATTCTGAAATATTTTGCAGAGAATTTACAGCAACAATGTTCCTTCTAATTTTTGTCATTGCCTACATGGGACCAAACGTCTGTGAGGAACTGAAGATTAAGAGTGTGCTGAGAATATTTGTACGTTTGAAACAATCATTGAGTTTTTTTTTTTTATCTAAAGTTCATGAAATACCCATCTACTTTTAAGAAGATTATGATAAAAGAAATGATTCATTCTGGGTATTGGTTTTTCTTTGTCTTTATTATATTTCAATCCTATACAGTGCACGGCATTGAAATTTTACTGTGCAGCATACATTTTTTGTTTCAAGCTGCCACACAGCTTAGAGGGAAGATTGATTAGCAGCACTTATTAAACTTCAAATTAGGTTTCTACAAGGAGAGAAATAGTTACCTGATTTTGAAACGGACACTCTTCAGTTGCCATTTCTTGATGGTATTATTCTCCTGCATGCATATGAAGATGCCTGGAGAGATGACACAACTGGCTAAAACTTGCTTGGCAGTATTTGCATTCGAATAAACCATTCCTGGCATGGATTTTCTGGTGACGCTTCAAATTTGTAGCCTGCGAGAATGGGCGCAGACACAATTCACAGACATATGGCTTCTCACCAGTGTGGGTGCGTATGTGCTTAGTAAGTGCATTATTCTTGGCAAACACTTTGGAACAATAACGGCAAGAAAAATGCTTGATCCCTCCAGAATGCTTTCTTTGTCTATGCCGATTGAGCTCTGATGAATTTGGGAACTTTTCCTTACAGAGATTGCAGAAATATGGTAGCAGTAATTGGGAACAGGTTTTACGATGCCTACTCAGGGCATCGGAATCAGGAAAGGAAGTATGACACAGTTGACAAGTGGATGTCGTCATCATTTCTGATTTGTGATGACTGCGTAAGTGCCTGCTTAGCACTTGGCTGTGATGGAATAACTTGTTGCAGTATGTACAGCGGAATTCTTTAAATGGAACAACAGACTGATTTCTACGAAGGGAATCGGAATTGGAAGTTTTAGGGGTCAATCCAGATTGCTTCTCAATATCTAGGTCCTCAGGTTCTAGTTTAACATTGACACTTGATGAATCTAAAGGGCTAACCAAAGTTGTGGCATTTTCATTCTGAAGAAATTGTCCAACAGTTTCATAATTATTTGCCTGATTTTCATGAGAATCTGTCCTTGAAACTCCGACTCCATTCCTGTTTGAAATGTGAACTTTCATGTGTCGGTTGAGGTTCGTAGCCCGTGTGAACGCTCGATTGCACAATTCACAAACAAAACGTTTCTCACCTGTATGTGTTTGGAGGTGTGCCATCAAGACACTGGAATGTGAAAATCTCTTACTACAGAATCTACAGCTGAGTGGTTTCATGCCTATATGCAGTTTTTTATTGTGTGTATTAAGTTCTGAGATGCTAGGAAATCTTGCCGGACACAATTTACACGGGAACAACCCAAGTGGCAAATGTAATTTCTTGTGTCTATTGAGATTGCTTGACTGAGAAAATGACCTTGGACAGAATTCACATTTAAAGGGTTTCTCTCCAGTGTGTGTTCGGAGATGCTTGATAAGAATGAACCTCCGATTAAATGACTTATTGCAAAATCTACAATGAAACTGCACCCCAGATTTTTCAGGGGCATTTGAGTGAGTGCTTTGATCTGGTGCATCTATAGCACAGTTAGGTGTCAGAAAAATAACCTCAGATGAATTTTCATCCCCAGATGTATTTTGGAAATTTAAAACTGTTGTCAAGTCTTCGTCCTCTTGTCTATAAGTTATGGACATTTTTGTACAATCGCCAGTACCAGAGTTCTCAACTAAAGAATCAGATAAGGTGTTCCTTGAATTAAGGCACTTTTGACCAATCAGATGACTTTTCATTTCTTCATTACAAAGCTTTTGAGTGTTGGGATCTTCATTAAGTTTTGGTAAAATTGCATTGAACTGAGGATCAGAATGTGACCTTTTCAAGTGCAAGAC
The DNA here is from genome assembly GCA_963457665.1 of Thysanoteuthis rhombus. NCBI lineage: Eukaryota > Metazoa > Mollusca > Cephalopoda > Oegopsida > Thysanoteuthidae > Thysanoteuthis > Thysanoteuthis major. The sequence goes on along the minus strand of OY735222.1, from coordinate 3,520,229 downwards.
TGAAATTAAAGAGTTCCTATCTGCTGTATCGAACTCACTTTGGCTTTGATGTCTGGTTCCTTCTTCATGTGACTTTTCCAAACTAGATTCACATTTTATGAACACATCTTCATCACTTCCATCATCAAAGTTGCAAGAAATAGATTTCTCACCAGGATTCAAAGCCACTTGATTCTTTTCAATTGAATGAGGCAGTCTGTTGTTGGTAGCAGGGAGTAATTGACCATTGATAGAAAGAAGCTCAGGAGTTCCAGTAATGTTTGGCAGAGTTTCTTCATATGGTTCGATATGACGCTGAAGAGAATTGGCTTCCAAAAGACCAGGGAAAGTGACAGGTTCATAACTGCCACTGACACGAAGAGAATCTTCTTTAGATCCGAGGGTTTCAGATTTCTCTTGAAAGGACTGGACTCTTCTTTTGAGTTTCCGATCATTAATTTCTGATAATCTATGGATGAAATCCTTACTCTTTAAAGATTTTGTACGCCTCGGAAGCATTTGCTGAATAGAGTGCTGTCTTTTTGGTTTCCTAATAAGAGCATCTTCATTTGATGTTTTTCCTGAGAGAATGTGAGTTTTCAAATGCGTTTTCAATTGATAATACTGCTTGAAAAAGTGACTACAATATCGACAACGAAAAACTCTACCTGGAACGTGAATTTTCATGTGCCGGTTGAGGTTTGTAGCCCGTGTGAACGCTCGATTGCACAATTCACAAACAAAACGTTTCTCACCTGTATGTGTTTGGAGGTGTGCCATCAAGACACTGGAATGTGAAAATCTCTTACTACAGAATCTACAGCTGAGTGGTTTCATGCCTACATGCAGTTTTTTATTGTGTGTATTAAGTTCTGAGATGCTAGGAAATCTTGCCGGACACAATTCACATGGGAACAATCCAAGTGGCAAGTGTAATTTCTTGTGTCTATTGAGATTGCTTGACTGAGAAAATGACCTCGGACAGAATTCACACTTGAAGGGTTTCTCTCCAGTGTGTGTTCGAAGATGCTTGATAAGAATGAACCTCCGATTAAATGGCTTATTGCAAAATTTGCAATGAAACTGCACCCCAGATTTTACAGGGGCATTTGAAGAAGATGGGATAGGCAATATATCTTTTTGAGCAAGATTTTCTCTGTATTCAATATCGTAAACTAATTCAGATGGTTGAATTTGAAGCATGTCATTTCGAAGTGATTTATTTGCTTCTGAGATATGTGAAGGATTCTTCTCTGATCCCAACTGCTCCGTACAAGATCCAGAATCAGTGATTACTCTATTTTTATCTTCAGAAGTCTTTACTGAAAATAGAAATTCAATCTGATCAATATCCTCCTCCTCCTCCTCTTGTACATATGTTCTTGACATTTTTGCACATTCTCCAGGACTAGAATTCTTGATGAAAGAATCAGATGAAGTGTTCCTTGTCAGACTTTTAGGGACTTTAATGGAATTAAGGCACTTTTGACCAATCAAATGCTTTTTCATTTCTGTATTATAAAGATCTAGAGTATTCAGATTTTCATTGTTTTTTGGCGAAATTGCATCAAACTGTGGATCAGAATGTGACCTTTTCAAATGCAAAACTGGAATTAAAGAGTTCCTACCACTTGGTTTATTAAGATTCTTTTTAGATAACTGCATGCTTTTAGATTTCATCTTCAAATACTTTGGATTGACAGACGCCTTGAGAGATTTCTTACTGACTTTTTTCCTCTGTTTCTGCCTAATTTCAACCTCCAAAGCTTTTATGTTTCTTTGAATAGAGCGTGCGTGGTACTTCAAATGGTTCAGCAGTTGGAATGAGTGAGGAAAAGTTTTCTCACAAAACTGACAATGTAACCTCCCGTTCCTAAAGTGCTGCTTCTTCTTATGATCCTTCAAGTTGGTGAACCCAGAAAATGGTCGCCGACAAAGGTCACAAACAGATGATTTTTGGTCCGTGTGTGTTGCAATGTGTTTCTGCAGAAGACTGGTCTTGTTTTTGGTGCGAGCTAAATTATGTTCTTCTGAAGTGCCATCTTCTATTTCTGAAGCTTCAATTTTAATATCATTTTCGGAGTCCAGTTTTTGTGTTGTGATTTCTTGAATGTCCACGAGAGGAACTGACCAGTTGAGTTGGTCATCACTCCTCATCTCTTTGGGAGAGAAATCTTCAAGATTTATCACTTCTACTTTGCTTCTTGACTTATGTTGGTCACTGATCTCCAAATGTTTGACATCCAGGGAAGAGAGCGGGGAATTTTCAGATAACCCTTCCCCAGCACTTAATCTTGGCTTATCCTTATCATTCATTGAACACACAGATTCTATAACAATTGACGGATTTTCTGAAAAGTCATTGTCATCAAAGCCAAGCTCACTCTCAGATTTAAAATACTGGATACTTCCAGCTGGAACCTGTTCAATTTCAAACATATCATTAAAGTTTCTCTCTCTGGAATCTACAAAATTATCTTGTCTCGATGATGGACATTGCTGAGCAGCATTCAAACTGTCTATTGTGTTCACGTTGTTGGTGTTATCCACGGATGATAATTTGTTATTTGTAGCTGATAAAACAGAGAGATCAGGCTTAATGTCAATTACTTCAAGTTCATCAGATGGTGCTCTCAGAGCAAGATCGAATGAAGAATGATTCCTTTCTAATGGGTTATAAAAACACTTTCTGGAATCAATAGACGTATTTGTTGACAAATCCAACTCAACTCTTGGAGTTGGCACATCTGATCCCTCTGAGCAGTTAGGGCTAATTTGTTGGTCAAATGAAAGGGACTCTTGACTTTCATCAGAGACTAAAATTGCATCATGTATATTTTGTGAATTGTTCGCATGGCCTATATTTCCAGATTCAAAGCTAGTCTGAATTTGTTGCTCAAAGTCATCCGCATTCAAAGACAAAGCCTGGTTTAAAGCAAATATCTCATCTTCTTCAAGATTTGATGAAGGAATTTGAAGAAAATTTGAAAGTGAAGTCAAATTCTTACTACCGAGTTGTACTGATGTCCTTATATTTCCAGCTTGATTTGAATTTGCATTTGAAGATGAGGCTACAGCAGTTTGATTCCTAAATGGTATAACAGAAGGAATGTCCTGCGGATAATCGTCAATCTCCTGTACTGTGTGTGAGGTCTCATGTCTTAAAAGAGGTGAAAGTTGAGAGAATGTCTCATCACAGTATTTACACTCAAAAGTTTGCTCTTTGATGTGAATCTTCTGATGCCTGTTCAAATTGGTGAGCTGTGAGAATGACCTGAGACAAGTTTTACATTGATACGGTCTCTCTCCTGTATGTACACGAATGTGTTTAGTTAGTACACTTGAGGAAGTGAAACGTTTTGGACAGAATTTACATTGATATTTCCTTTCACGGCTTTTGGAAGCATCTCTATTGGCCATACTTTTCTTTTGGTAATGAGAATAAAAGCAAAAATGTGTCAAGTACCCCAGGAATTGAAGCTAACTGGAAGAGTTGGAATATTTCATAAATTGTGTTTGCCAAGATAATAATGCTCTCTGCAAATGATTTTAGAAACAATACATTTGATATTTTTCTTTATAAAATGATATTTCTGATTCAGTTGATTAGGATTCCAAAGCCTGAATGAAATTAACTCCTGTAGCAAGTGCCTTGTACTGCATATTCTAATCCCCTCCCTAAAAAAAGAAGAAAAATACCAAACAAAAATAAAAAGACATCAAAATAAACAAATAGACAATCAGGTTTCCTAAGAATTTACCAGTTAAAGTATTTCTATAGTTTGACGGACTGAATTAGTCTTACAAATCACAGCATAATAAAACTTTAAATAGAAAATCATTATTCATAAATTTAAATACAAAATCATAAGGCATAGATGGCTACAGCAGCATAAGGTTTTTCATTATCTGAAGTAACAATATCCAAATGGAATGATTCTAGACAACTTAAAATATCACAAGGAAATTTATAGGGCTACCTTTGATCCCAGCCATAATTTCAAGGAAGGAAAGGGAAGAGTATGTAGGAGGATGAAAATCATTTGATAGAGCTGCCAGCAGTGCAATGAAAGGAATGCACAATCAAACATCAGTCTCCCCGCATGTCATTATATATATATATATATATATATATATATATATATATATATATATATATATATATATACACACACACACACACACACACACACACGCATGCATATTCTCATCCTTAATACAGTTAGTGATGTTTGTTCAACAAGTTCAATCCCCTATTTCGCAGATTTTTGTCGGTGACAATGGTACAGATCCCACATGCTAAGATAGCCTTTAAAATCAATTAAAAACTTTTTGGTCTCATTTGATTAATTATAAATTTTTTCAGGTTTTCACATAGCTAAACCTGGGTGAGAATGCGTATGTGTATTGGGGAGGGGAAGCTGATATTTGATCTCACATTCCTCTTATCATGTTCCAGGAAGACCAACTAAATGACCCTCATCTTCCTACATACTTTTCACTTTGCTCACTTGAATTTCTAGCTGGGATGGCTGGGATAGAAAGTAGCATCCAGAAAATTATGTATAGATTTAAATTGATGTTAACTGATCATGTATGAAGTTGGTTGTATCCAATGAGAACAAAAATGTTGCAAGGATAAAAAAAAAAGGAGAAAATACAAGATGAAAATAAGAAAGGGATTTGGTAAAAAGGAAACCTAACAACATAAGTTGATTAATTCAAAGCTGACAAAATAAATTCTAACAATTCCAAACTACTGGATCAACTTTCATAACAATAGGAAGTATTGTGATCAGAGTGAAAGTTTAAATACTTTTAAAGCAACTCAACAGAAGTCAGTGTGATATAATTTCAAATCAACAAATATAGTTTTAAATCTAACATGCCTAGAAGCCACAAGCAAAAAATTTTTTACTTTTCGAGAAGATATGGTATCACTACATTCCTTTTAGCAGATCAACTCAGTTTGGTTGAACATTTTGAGGTTGATAGCTTTTAAATGAGAAATGACCAATGAAAGAACTGAAATTTTAACTCGCAGACCCATTGTGATTCCAGTTTGGGATTTATTATTGAATTTTCACTAAACCTTTGTATCCTAAATTTCTAAAGGAGGTAAAGTCTTAGTCTATCTATAATGCAAATATAACCCACTTTTAAAATCAAAATTTACCAAGCTTACAGTATCAATAAGCTTGAAAGTCAGACCATAGAAGCACAAGTTCTCTCCCTTGCTCAAAAACAGCTAAATTGGCAAATTTTGTTTCAGTATATCATCTCGTCAGTAACGGCAATTGGTACTAGAGATTCTTACACAACTAAGAACCGATTTTTCTACTGAGGTTTCAATAAAAACCCAATATTTTAATGTCTGTTGAGAATCAATCAGTTTTGGGTTCATTTGTTTTTTTATTACCCACCAAGTAGTGTTACAATTCAATAAATTTCAAAACAATTATATTTGCTATTCAAACTAGGACTTCTACCAAAAGCAATAACAAAACTACTAATAAAAAGGTAAAGGATTTTTCTAAAGAATGAAAATTCATCAGTTCTAATCAACAAGTGTCCTGTTTTATTCTAGATTCTTAAAACTGTTATCAGTTAAATTGAATTGAATTTGTAAGTTTCTATCAAATGGGTTGTCCAGGTTCAAGTCCAACTTTAGCTTGATTTTTCTTTCTATTCATACAAGTTGACAAGAAGAAAGATAATAAATTCCATTTCACTCTATTCTTTGCACAACAATATAACCAACAGATACAAACAATGCCTGAATTACAGACTGAAAATAAATAATATGAAATTCTTTCAGAAATATTATGCTATCACCAAGCCTTATAATATCATTAGAAGTTTACAAAAGAATGTGAATTTGATTATCATGCAAAAATATAGATAACAGTGAGGTGATCATCTTCAATTAATGCACATTGGAAATGCCCTAAATTCAAATGCATCATACCAGTATATTGAGAAAATTCTTACTGATATTTCCAGGATGACACATTATCTTCTCAAGTTGGATATCAAATCAGCCTCTCTCAAAGAGATTGAAAAATCAGTTGAAAAATATTCCTATGTTATTTATACAGAGAGTTTGCACATTAAAAATCATGTTCCATTCAAGCCATTAGTTTTTTTATTAAATCTAAATAATAAAGGATTTTTTTCAAAATACCAATATGAATATTTCAAGAACAGTCAATGATAGTGTCAAAAAAAAATTTCTATAGATTTTTTTACCAATTATATACAAAACACTTAAAAAACAAAAATACTGCATTGCAATAACACCTACTGGCATTTTATATATATATATATATATATATATATATATATGTGTGTGTGTGTGTGTGTGTGTGTGTGTGTGTGTGTGTGTATGTAACAGAAAAGTCTAAAAATACATAGATAGGTTCTCTCTATATCTAGGAATTTAAACTGATATTTATTTTATGAATTTGCTTCCCAACAAGGGCGAAATGTGATGCAATGTTTTTCCTTCTTCCAAATTTGGAGACCAACACGTTTCAAGAAATTGATTAGTTCCCCTTGTTTTGCTGCAGGCATTAGGGCATGCAACTGACCCTACCTCTCTATAGAGTGTTTGGACTGTATAGAAGACAATTCCTCAGGAACCAGGCTTCTTTATTCATTTTATAAGATTCTGAAAACCAATGACCAGAAAAGCCCAGTTGTGCTGCAGTGAAACTTGGAGAATATTCTCTTCGTCTTTAGAAGCCAATATGATCTTGTATCACATTTGGCAAATGACGCTTTTTAATTCAACAAAATTATTGAAATCGGCTCGAATATCAAATTTAGATTGTACAGTCAACACCGAGGAGAGAGCAAGTAAAACTGCAATATGGCAGTTAACACCATATATAAGTATATTTTATTTTACGAACTCTCGCTTTATAGAACGAAAGATTTACGAATAAAATTAAAATGGTAATTCATGATTGAAATGTCATAAATCATTCGGGTTATCGTAATGAAGGGACTTGTTTGTCCGACAGTCAGTTACAACGAAATCAAGTAAATATCGATTCTAATGGCAACAAGAGGGAGGGAAACTCTGTAATACGGCGTATACGTACTTCTAAATTCCCAGTTCTATGTTCAACGTCTTGAGACAAGGGCGAATACCTAATTCCCAAACTACATTTCCAACACTGAAACAAAGTATAAACAATCCAGGAATAAAGTAAGGATATTTTCAACAGGGTGTTGTATTTGATTTTAGAATAGTCAGAATCATCATTTTTTCCCCCTTGTTTTGAAATCCGATCTGTTTTTGATTTAAATCAACTTCAAAAACAAATCAGATCCAAAATGACTTAACTCCCTTTGATTTGAAAATTCTGCCTATGATGCATAGACCGAAAAATCGAACTTAAACGTCCGAAACTAATTTCAGAAATTAAAATTATCTTTTACTGATATCTTCGCGAGTTAGTCAAGTAAAATATATGATGTATACGCATCAAAATGGCTATTAAAAAAAAACAAAACAACAAACCTTATTATTTTTAGTCTGTCCCGCTTGACGGGCTGTTCTATCAGAATGGACTCTTTGGGGATTATTTTCCATCTTCTTAGATGGATTTCCGTCGCACTTGACAATCGAATGATAATAATAAATTGATTTCATTATTCTGAAAATTCTTGCGGATTGTTCTTAGGGAGTTTTTGAATCCAGGCATGGAAGAAGGGTCTCCAGATCTACATGAATTATTGTGGACTGAATTTCCAGAATGAAACTAGATTGAAGAAAGTTAAACTAACAGAAGGACCAGAACGTCATCAACTGATCCAGACAGAAAATCCCTTCGTGATTAAAAAAAAAAAAACTTCCTTCGGTTTCTATTTAGGTTCCAAAATTAATACACACAAACAAACAAACGAGGTTTTAAAGTTGTCGTTTTTTGTTTTGTTTTTTTAGTTCTAATCCAGAAGTAAAGCTATCGACAAGAAATGTAAATAAAGAGTTAAAAAGATGATGCTAAGGCGACTGTTTAATGTCTTGAATATTGTGCAAGATAATTTGATGTTTGCTTTTTTTTCTATACGAATCGAATACATTTCTTTCACTCTAAATATTATCAGCAACAACGTTGAACGTGATTTTTACACAAGGAAAATCCACGAATCATTGGAAATTCAATGAATATGGGTTGGTCATCTGGAAACTAATGGTTGTTCCTGGAAATTTTGTCAAATATTCAACATAGATAATAAATAAGTTGCGATGGTTTTGTTTTTCTCTGATTCCTCCGTTCAGTTACGATAAGACTACGAGAAAGAAAAAGTATTAAGACTCAAGTCTTTTTTAGTTTCTTGGAGGCTGATGATATTATCAACGTTGCGAATGTGTCCATGTCCGCGGAGAGATGTCGTTGCTTCGTTTCTGGTGTCGGTTCTTGGACATTAAATGTCGCTGGTTCAAAGGTGTTTCTAGTCATGGTCGAGTGCGATATGCGGGTAAGAAAAAAACAAACTTAGAGGCTACAAGACCCGAAGCCATTAATAATTATTTATACTGTAGTCACGTGATCTCTCCTGTTTTTTGTTTGTTTTTTTTTTCTTCATTTAGCAGACGACACTTTCATAAGTCAACAACAACATGAAGTTTCGCTGCGGAGAGACGACTTCATTTCCACTGGGGAAGAACGAAGGCAATTTTTAATCTTTTGTTGGACGAAATAATTTAAAACATGACAGTCAATGATATTTTGAATTGTGCAGTCCCCATCGAGAAGTAAAGCTGTAATATGGCCGATATCGGCGACAGGCCATCTCTTTCTTCGTTCCTAAAACAATATTTTTTTCTCTTGGTAGGTTAACAATGGAGCACAACCCAAATAGATCGGTCAATTGAACTCTTAGGGTCACAAAGCATCTGTGTACCTGACCAGAACTTTTTTTTCAAGGGTGATCAATGAATGGCAAATAAAATTAATTGTTTTTTTTGTTTTTTTTTTTTATTTTTAAATTTAAAAAGTGAATTTTCTAATAGATAAATAGTATTAATTTCCTCATTAACTTGGAAGGTTTAGGATGAATTTTTCGAATGAAAAAGATCATTAAATCAGACAATTAGTCTATATGCCTATATCTAGTCCACCCTAAAAAAAATCATAGAAAATATGCTTATGAAAGAAAGCCGATCAAATCACATATTAACGCTCTCAAGATGATAAGATGCATGCTTTCAGGGGGTTTCTTTAACAAATACATTTGCATTACCAAATTAATACACTTTCATTCGCCCCATACTTTTAATTATACCCAAATCGGCTAAAAATTCTGACTTAAGGCATATCAGTTTGGTAAATATTTTGTTTATAAGTATTACGTGTGAGAGAATCAGGGCTACAATCTTAAAAAAACTGTATAAAATCATTACATGTGGTTAAGTCAAACTATTTTCTTCGTCTTTGTTATTAATGTTGTTTGAAGCGTTTATTTTCCACAGCCTTTCGGCCGAGTACTCTTCGGCCTTTCCAAAAGAGACACCGGGGGAAGGCCGGAGGGCACTCGACCGAAACGTTGCAAAAAGTAAACAATAACATAGACGAAGAAAATAATCCAACTGAACCACAAACAATGATTAATACAGCCCGAATTCAGACGAGACAAAATAATTAAAATGTATTTTGAAAAAAAAAAATGATAGTAAATGTCTGCCATATCTATGGTTCTAAAAGAAACTAGATGAACTTTCACAAAATCTAAAAAATAACATACTTTTCATAGAAAACATAAGCTTTTAATAATAAAGAAAATAGAGCGTTGAATAGGGTTAGGACTTTTTTTGTCTGCGAAATTGAAATAAAGAGCTTTAGTAAGTAAAAGAAAACAAATTGCAATAATATTCGTTGTAAATTCGGCTCAGCATAAAAGGAAAATATAGAAAATAAATCTTACATGTTTGAAGAAATCTTGCAAATTGTTCAATTTCGCGTCTGAACAGGGCAAACCCCATTTTTACATTCATCTCAAACAATTGATAATATTTTGAATTGGAAGGTGTCGACCCAAAAATTCCCTTGGTAAATATCCACCGGAGAATATTATCTCACACACCGGCTTTTGCAAAAAAAAAAACAAAAAACAACGGTTGCGCCACCCACACAGCCTTCATTAGTTGTTGACTCTTGGGTCAGACAGACGAATATCTTCGGGTCAAATACCAAAACAGTCAACACCAAAGTTAATCGTTTTTTCTTTCGATACCCCGTATTTTAGTGTCGGAAATAAATTTGATTCAAAATGACGAGTTACCTCCCTTGGATTTGAAAAGTCATCTCATGAAATGACGGAGAAATCGAACTTGAGCATCGGAAATGATATCGGAAACAAAAAATAAAATATTTAAAAGAATCGTAAATAAAAATGAACTAAAGAAAAAAATTGGAGGAAGACAATCTGGTTTTCCATTATTTAATAATCGAAAACAATGATGTCTTTCTGTGAGATTTTTTCTTAATCAAACATGCCACTTCGTTTTTGTTTTGTTTTTTTTTTTACTTTTTTTTTCAACACAGTGGTCACTGGTGACTGGTCGTTAGTCTGGTGGATATCGAAGAAAAATCAATTTACAAAAAAACTAAGTTTTGTTTATTTTGTAAATTTTAATTGATGTACTTGAATTTTAAAGTGAATTTAGCAGTCAAATCTTAGTACAACCTTCACCTCCTGTAGAAAAAGAGTTAATCGTGAAGAACCAATATAATCTCTTACTTTGCTTGACCCCAAGACTTGTGCAAAGAAAGGTTTTTCAGCGAGTTCAGACAAGATGTTCATTGATGAAAATCTTCCAGATTAAAAAAAATGAAATTGAATTTTTGGCCATTGAAGAAATTAATAGACAGACATTGATAAAACCTCTTGAAGAAAAAAAAAAAAAAAAACTTTAAAGGGGAGTCCAGTCTTTTGGGATCTAAAATATTTCCAGGTACCCAGTTTTTTTTTTTTCTTTTTTTAAAACCTTATAGACTTATCCCTTTGAGAAAAAAAAAAAGAGTTTCAAGAGTTTTCCACCAAATTTATCGTATTCATGAAAGTTAATGCATGTTGGTGCTTCATAATAAACAGTCCACAAGATTATGAAACTAATTTTTTTTTCAAATTTAAATATAAAATATTTGAATATAAAATTTTAATTTCAAGTATTAAAGATCAAGAGTTCTCTCCCTTTACCCATTATTGAGTAAGCAAATTCAAGTTTCAAGAGCAGGAAGAACAATACTATGAAACACGACTCGCTGCTTCAGGGTCAAATTAACTCTGACAGAATCTAACATGTTTTCAAGATATTTCGATTTATTTAAAAACATTTCCCCTCTAACTGAAAACGACCTCTAAATGTTACCATGGAAGGGGACTTGATAAAATAGCATCTTGATATTTTTATAGATAAGTGGCATAAAAATTTCAATAATTCAATAAATCAGAAGTAATTTAGATATTAACAGATAATTAGCATCCATAACTTTCCATCTCCTATCTCTTTTTGATTGATTACACAGGAGTAGAATCTATCTCTCTCTTTTCACTTCTCTCTCTATCCATCCTTTTAAACTTTTCACTTCTAAATCTTAACTGGAAGTCTGAAATTGACACCATTGTTAGGTGGGGAAAATGAAGTCAAAACTCGGTGAAATTATTTTCAGTTATTTGGGGAGTTGCCTCCATTCCTCAAGTAAATGAATTTCATAGGCTTACATGTATACATTTCATATAAATGATATGAGAAAATGAAAATAAAGATATCAAACTTTATAAATCTGTTTTATTTTTTTAATTTTCTTCAATATGATGAATTTAAAAACTTCATATGGAATCACATCTTGACATCATTTAAGATGTAACAACAAACATAGAAATGTCATTAAACTAACAGAATAAAATTTTGGTTCACTTGAACAGTAAAATATAACCTTTAAATGAAAAATTGAATTACACACACCATAAAGTGTTCTCCAGACCCGTTTATACACCAACTGCATAGTACAGATCTTCTGAAAATTCTATATTTTGACTCTTTAATTCATATTAAAAGATTAAAATCTTAAATCAAGGGGAATAATTTCTGATCAGAGATACTTTCCTGGCACTCTTGAGTGAATTTTCAAATTTTTTCATTCAATTCACAAGTTCCATTTTTTCATTGATGAATTCTACCATGTTCAAGAGTGGTTTTAAGCAGTTCAGGAATTTAAAAGTTGAGTATAGAATTGAAAAGAAAATATTTTCAAACTTTGGCACTCAGTAAACAAAGAATAGACACACAAGTTACAAGCTTTCAAAGTTACTAAGTGCACCAAATCTTGGCACACTTGGAAAACAATGCTGAGAGCTGAAGATTAATGATCTTTCCTAAGCTGCAATTTGTGAGAAAATGCTATAGAAACCAGCGGTGGATTAAAGTTAGCGGATAAGATTAAGGCTAGAGGTTAGAATAAGGGTGATTTTTTTTCCTTTTTTGCAAATTACTAAAAGTTTAAAATAAAATTACCATACATGCCAGTATTGAAGGCAGATATTAAATTTCCTTTTTTAAATTATGCAGTTATTACACATCACAATACACTGGTATCATGACTATAAGGCCATCTACCAAAGCTGGATGTGGTGAGTTATGGGATTTGGATGAATAGCTGCGAGCAGTAGTCCTCCAGATATCCTGGTAAACTATTCATGTTATAGTCCAGTATATATGGTATACATTGTACAATGTACATGAAAGTTCTGGATCCCAATTAGGTAGGTATAAATTCAATAATTTTGATTTAAAGTAAGTTATATTTCATTCATGAGTACACATACACACACACATACACACTAACAGTACCACCATCCAGCGTAATAACCAGGCGGTTAAAGTACCAAACATCCAGTTAACGAATAGCACCAAGTAAGACCGTAGAACAACATTTCTATTGTCTAGAACTTTGAAAACTTTTATTAACATTTTTTTGCTCAGACAATTCAATCTCTTCATCTCATCTTTGATGTCAACACAACATTTCAGCCAATCCATCCTGAGGTCTTCTTCAGGTTTAATCCGTAATATCCGGAGTGAAAGAGAATTTCTTTTCCTAATGTCTGAATATATATATAAATATATATATATATATATATATATATATATATATATATATATATATATATATATATATAAAAAGAGAGACTCTTCCCTTACAGATATTCCATATCACATCTGAAGAAGGCCATAGAATGGATTACCCGAAACATGTCAACATCAAAGATAGGAAGAAAAGACTGGATTGTCTCAACAAAAGTTTTGTTTACCCATTGCATGTTGGTTGGAAAGCAAGATTAACAGGCCATTATCTTGATATAGGAATAGCTGCTATTAAATAACAAGACTGTGCTAATGAGAGTCAAACCACAGTACACATGAGCAAATCACATGGTATACATTGACCAATGGACACATGTACACAACCCCTGAAAGTTTCGATCTGCTTGCATCTTCAATTCATATAAAAATTCAAAAAATGGAGCAAAGCATCAATTTGAAATTTTGGATGAAATTGAATAAAACAGCTACTGAATCTTTTCATACACTTACTGGAGTATATGGGGAAAGAACGTAAATTCAAGTGATTGATGCTATTTCAACTGGCCATCTTAGGACGAGTCAGAAAAACGTCTACTTCGAGTGATGCATAACAGCAAGTAAATTAAAACTTTCAAGGGTGGTTTATGCTTTCCTATAGGTCGATGTATACCATATGGTGTGCGTATGTGCACTGTGGTTAAACTTACATAAGCCCTGTCTTGTTATCTAATAGCAACACCATGTATATCTCTGTTTATGTCTGTATCTGTGATCTGTATACATGCAGACAACTTTGTTTATGTCCAGTGATCAAAAGAATTTCTTTGTCGCAATGAACCATGGTCATGCAAGACATCCCCAAACTGTCAACACAAGCTAACAAAGAACCAGAATAAAGATCCCAAATTCCAAGGACATTGTCTTGAACGGACAGCAAATTTTCATGTAGAATCAGTGCCATTCGGGTGTCTGATCTGAAAAGGCAGGAACAAAACAAAGATGAGTGATATCCTTAGAACGACATCTTTCTTAAAACTTCAATCGTGTAAAAGCAGATAGAAAGAGAGGAAAGGAATACTTCAAACAATGGGCACAAATTGGACTGCTGCTGGTTTCCTGTGTGGATGTGTTCACTGAAAGTAAGCAGGAGACTGCTGCTTGTACAACTACTACTACTACTATTGCTGCTACTGCTATGTCAGTTGCATTTTCTTAGCTGATTCTGTTTCTTTAATGGTTTAAATCAACGAAAAACAAAAAATATGATGAGTTGTAGAAATCAACAGAAAAAAAAAAACTTTATAAGAGGAATGGATTTTATTTTTTGTATGCAATAAATACATTTACACTAAAATATATATTTGGACAATTTATTCATTTGTAAATAATCCCATCATTTTTGACAGGTACTATGTTAGTTTGTGTAAAAACTGCAAAGACCAAGTGCTGTATTAACTACCATGTACTTGAAGCAAAGTAACTCCAGATTCTGAAGGACCCAAGGGCAGATTCAGGTGGCACTGAGAAACCACGGCTCACTCTCTTCTCTCTTTTTACATCAACATCATGTACCAGAGAATTAGGAAACTGAATGTGTTTGGCAGATATTTTATTTCATGTAGATTTCATGAAAGTTGGTAATTTTTTAAAATTTAACTCTTCTAACTCTAGGACCAAAATTTCAAGCTGAAAACTCAGCTTTTACACAAGTTTTACGAGAAATAGTAACAATTAATTTAATTCTTTTTTTTGTTCTTATTATATCTAAAACTGAAAAGATGACAAGTGTTTGTTTGGATCTAACTTTATTCTTTATAGACTCCTGAACAATGAAAATTTGAGATTAAGGGTGACTTGACCCCAGGATGAACATAAAATTGGTGGCAATCACCAGTGGTGACCTCAGAACATAATTCATACAATAGTAAAATACAAAAATAGAAATACCCCTACTCAATCAGGTTAACATCAACTGTAAAAAGGAAATGAATTAGACAAAAACATTTCAGTGATCATATCAACTACAGAAGGTTCAATTTCAAGTCAATACAAAAATGTAATCAGAAAAAAACTTCTCCATTTCTTTCATCTCCTTCAGATGTAGCCAACAGCGACTGATGAAGTCCTCACCCCCAACCTAATTGATATCAACAATAATTTAAATTTGACTAATCCCCAGCCCTATCTTCTGGTGAGGTGCCACAATCTTAATTCATTTTATTTATTTCTGTCTTCCCACCACGCTAACCTCACCCTATCCCCAACCCTCACAGTTTTCTCTTCATTTCTGCACATATTAAGGGCTGTTCTCGGAGAAGTTGGGAGCAGGGTGTGGACTTGGATTAAAGTTCATAGAAATGGGAAATTTGTTACAATGTGGACTCACTTATAACATGCTAGAAAATTATGAACCCAACCTTCCACGTTATCAGGGGTCTTCAGTGTGATTTTAAGCCTAGACAAAGGTAAAAACTACTCAAAATTAATAATAATAATAATAATAATGTAATACTTCATTCAGGGATGAAATTTGAAAAATTAACAATATCATTGTATAACAATACTTGTTAAATGAATATCAAATTGCCATGAAATAATTGTATCTATGTTCACAGGAACAAAATCAAATACTCACTTTTTTTCTGGTAATAAATGTCTTTGGTATGACAACAATTTAACAACAACATCAGTGTTTGGATTAACTGCAAGTAAACATCCTTGTTCAGGGCCATCATCAAATATTAAAGGGAACACAATGTGGCCCTGGAAAGAAAAAAAAATACATTTTAAATGAATGCAACATTGTGGTTTTTGTGATGTTATAAAACTAAGTTGTGTTTCCAGCATGCTGTATATATAACTTGCTTTCAATCATGGTTTGTTGAAGTGCATTCTATTAGATCAATATCAATAGTTCTCATAACAATAGGGAAAACATAAATTATACCTCTACCTCACACAAATGAATCACAGTAGCCCACACTTGTATCAGAACTAATAATCTAGATCTTTTATCTAAAAAATACCTGCACGAGATTTGGGTATCGTTTGTTCAAAATGACCATTGAAACACAAAAAAAATTTATGGATGCTGACTATTGGTGTAATCATTCAGACTTTCAAGGTTGCAACCAGAGTGCCAAGAGATAGAGACGGAAACACACACACACAGATGAATAAAGAGAGAAGAATCTATATCCCACTTGACTGGTAGGTCAAGCCATTTGTGGGGCTACAGTGATTAAATATTTCATAATAATATCAAAATGATACATAATGATATAACTATAGAAATCAGGAGAGACAGAATAAACAGGCAGCCATCAAAAACTCATTTGATAATCTCTACAATGTAATAGTAGGTTCTCAAAAGAAATAAAAATATCCTTTATAGGTACAATTTTTTCATGTGTAAATTATATATGCAACTGGGTTTGGGTTTTTTTGTTTATCATATTCTGATTAATGAATTGTTACAAAATTCTTTTTCTAATACTTGGTACAGTTGCATATTAAATTCTGATTTCTAATCTTTTCATGTATTAGTTGCGTTTTTTAGACAATATCTTTATGTAAAAAAAAAATTGTGGGATCCATTATGTTTGATAATTATGTTAGGTTGAAGTCTATGCATGGAGAGAAGTGAATAAACAGTTCAGTTTGCAAATAAAGAATAAGCTGAACTTAACTATCGGAAACAAGACTTACCATTGTCATTTATGCTATCAGATCAAGGCTTTGTCTACGACACTCAAACTTGTGTCTCTTTTATCTCAGGAAACTGTTCATGTACAGCATTGCTCTGACTGAGATACTAGAGCTCTTACAGCTGTCAGAAGATTGAATCCAACTGTCAAACTCACCTTTCGATTCTAAGAATTCTAGCAGTTCAATTGGTTAGAGTTGTGCCGTACTTAGATGGCTTCCTGAGTTAAAAGCAACGCAAATTGTAGTCTTGCCTAGAGCGTATTTTTTATTCTTAATTTCTAATCTGCGCTGTTTACTTACTGATGTAGATTGACAGTCAGAGCAAATTCTGATAAAAAGCAACTAAAAATTCAAGAAGGAAGAAAATAGTAGAAATTAATAATGGTTGACAATGCTTCATGTAATAAAAAATAAATCAAAAATATATATATGTACCTGTTCAATAAAAGCAGAGGGTAGTGTACAGGATTTCACCAAGATGTCATTCAGAGAAATTTTGGTCAACAAAACATTAGCAACATGGTTCCTGAAGTAGAAATGTTAAATTAGTTATAGTTAAGATAATCTTATCATAAAAACTGATAATTAGGATTTTTTTTCAAAGTAAAACCAACAAGTCTGGTTACTCACTCAATAGAAGCCATCACATGACTTATTCATTGCTGGTTAGTTTGGTTTTAATCATATTAACAGTTATGGAAAATGAAGAGATAACAGACATGTGTGTTCAGGTTGATATCTGCAGGTCAAAGAGACTAACCATAGCTATTTGAAACAAGACTTCCCCTGGTCTCTTCTGTTATCAGATCAAGGCTTTGTCAATACTTCCAGTACGCTACAATCGGACAAGTTGTTTGCCCTTTGTGTAAATTTAGATCACAAAATACAATACATGGATGAGATAGATACCATAAACATTACTGTGACAGCATGCTGCGTTGGGGATGATGAACTGACAAATTGAATCAATGGATAATAACCTATCTCACTTTTTTTTGGCGGGGGGGGGGGGGGTCACTAAAAAGTCTGAATTTTCAAAAAACAACCATGAACGCTGCTGGACACAAACTAAGAGACCAATTTAGCATAAACAAACATCGTACATTGAACATTGAACCCCCCTGAAAGCTTGGGGGGGGGGTCAAAAACAACATTTTTTCTTCCTAGACATAATAAGGAATAAATGTATAAACCTTCAGTTCTCTAGCTATGATGATGTGGTCTGTATACTTTTTTAAATTAACGGTAAACGTTAGGCCACCCCCACCCCGACTCCAATAAAGTGCAAAAGGATTAATATACTTACCATATAAGTACAATATTAGAAGCTGTGAAACCAAGTAAGGCAGCTGGTAAACCTTGAACAGCACTTAATGATAAAAGTTTCTCAGATAAAAAATCTATGGTGAGAATGTTTTCTACAGAAGAGAGACCTTCAGAGAAGACATATTTGCAGATGTCAATGGTTTTGTCCCTTGATATTCTGGCAACAGCAATCGAACAACTATTCAGAGAACTGTACAACAACCTGATGTGGAAAAAGAGAAAGAAATTTTCATCAAATTGGGATATAACAGTTATTAACAGATGTAATCATAGACTGATTATTTGTATATTTCTAATTTGCTGTCAGAGAATCAAAGAGACATGATGCTAATTGTAATGATCTAACTTCTGAAAAGTGCCAGAAAGTATGACAAGAGGGTTGATAGCTTCATCAAGAAGTGGGGAGAAAATACACTAAAAACAGGAAACAGGGAAAAACCAGAAAAAGTACAAACTAAGAACAAGGTTGGATATATCTGCAGAGTACAGACATGGAATAATCTGAATGATGAAATAATTTTTCCAAAAATGTGAATTCTTTCAAGAATGAACTTAATAAATATGGAGATAAAGAGGAGATTCTATACAACTTCAAGTCCATAATAAACATTTGGAAGTCATGAGGAAATCTTAAATGATTACAAGAGTCCGAGAAGAGGATTAACCATAAAACCTGAGCAACTTTTAAAGCTTAAAAAAATATAATTAATTAAATAAAAGAAAAAAAGAAAATAAAAAAGAAATAAAAGAAAAATAAATGAAAATTTAAAAAAAGAAAATTAAAAAATAAAATTTAAAAAAAAAAAAAATAAAAGGAAAGTGCCTACCCTCAAATTTAGATCTAATGTAATAACTAATTAAAATATTCAAACAAATGAACATTTTTACTCGCTGACTTAAGTTTGATGTGAAGAAAAATAACCAGCAGGTGAAGCTTTGACGGGCATAGCCAGAAGTGGAATATGGGGAACCGCACAAGTAAAACGAGGGAGAGTGAAATAGAAGGACAAAAACGGGAAGACTTGGATCAAGGGGCGTGGCAGAAATGGTCCCAGAGTCCCAGAGGTAAACCACCAAGTCATCGACTGCCGTTTCTTCCTCCCCCATAACAAGTCGCAGTACAAGTAAAAGATGAAATTGGAAAATAAATTTGGAAATACAAAATCGGTCTAAAAAGTATCCAGCCATTTAATGTTAAGAAAAAAATAGCCTGTTTAGGGCAATTAGTCCTTTCAAAATACTCCCTCAAGGACTTCCCGTGAAGATCCAACAGGAAGTGTGAGAAAGGTAGTCATGTAAACAAACCATAACTTAACCCAGTATTCATTCCAATTTTTTAAACAGTCTGCAAAGTCCACTTTCAGGATCACCATCAGCTGCAGAGTATCATACTTAATAATGTAATCCACAGGTGGGCAAAATATTTTAGCCAAAAATTCATTTATTGCTGTTCTGTTTAGTGCAGTGCTTCTCAAACAAAAGTAAATGAAATTATGAGGGGGGGGGTGAACGGAATTATGAGCGTGGGTGAATAAAATTATGAGGAGGGAGGGGTGAATAAAATTATGAGGAGGGAGGGGTGAATAAAATTATGAGGAGGGAGGGGTGAATGAAATTATGAGGAGGGAGGGGTGAATAAAATTATGAGGAGGGAGGGGTGAATGAAATTATGAGGAGGGAGGGGTGAATGGAATTATGAGGAGGGAGGGGTGAATGGAATTATGAGGAGGGAGGGGTGAATGGAATTATGAGGAGGGAGGGGTGAATGGAATTATGAGGAGGGAGGGGTGAATGGAATTATGAGGGGGAAGGGTGAATCAAATTATGTGGGGGAGGGGTGAATTAAATCATTAGAGGGAGGTGTGAATGAAATCATTAGAAGGAGGCATGAATGAAATCATTAGAAGGAGGCGTGAATGAAATCATTAGAAGGAGGCGTGAATGAAATCATTAGAAAGAGGCGTGAATGAAATCATTAGAAGGAAGTGTGAATGAAATCATTAGAAGGAAGCATGAATGAAATCATTAGGGAGGTGAATTAGGGGGGAGGGGTACATAGCAAATAAAACAATGAATGAATGACTCAATTCATTCTGATATCTATGTATTTAGATGTGTTCACACCTCTCTTTTGGATGCTTTTCTGTAAGTCCATCTGTCAGTCACCCCCATTAATGCTAAACTGTGTAAATAGGAAGGAAGGAGAGAAAAGGTGTGATGACATTAAAAAAATACGATTCCGATCATTTTGTTTTTACCAGTTGCTAATATCTAAATAGAATGTGCAAGTTCCACGTTAATGTATTTAGAAACGTCTAAAAAAATGCCATTTACAATTTTTAAAACATAAAACTCACAGAATATTTCATTATCGCAATATTTTACAAGTATGAGAATCGATCGACTCAAAGAAAGACTACTTTCTCTTCTTTTACCTCCTCCAAGTACTTGGTTAAATGACAGAAAGGATATAATAATGTGACATACTTATGCATCTGTTGTTGAGTAACAAGAAGTTGTTTCTTTCCCATATCTTCTGGTATCTGGAATGTGTGGAGAACCAATTGGCTCTTTCCCTGAGTATTAACCAAAATAGTAGCCACCCCAACACCATTTTGGACTGGGTGAAGAGAAGCATGACAACACCGATCCTGCAAGAAAAAAAAATTAAAAAGGAAGAGTTTATTTCAGGATCTTATTCTTTACTGCTGATTCGTACTGTTTTACTCACTGTCACAGACCGACAGACTTAGTGAAGTTGTGATTAAAAGCAACTAATTTAGACAAAGCAAAATAGTTGTCAAAATTAATGATGGTTTACAATAATTCATCTGATACAAATAACAAAAGATAATTATTTTACTGATATTATTAGTACAGAAACAAAAACCAGTGTTCCAAGGGAAATTATGAATCACCATCACCCATAGATGCTACTTTTTACCTTGTGAATCAAGCAGGGATGGTGGTAGAATTAGGTTACTTTGATGAAAATACTACCAGTATGCTTTGAACCATAAATTCATGATTTTTTTAAATATTCAAATAAAAAAGGTCTGGTTAGTCACTCAAAAGAAACAATCATGTGACCAATGTCTTTGAGCAGTATACTGGGTTGGGGGAGATCAATTAAAAAATTGGAAAAAGGGGTGACCGTTGAATAAGTTATTACTCTTGCCTTTTGTTGGGCTATGATCACTAAAAAACTGAATAAAAAAAAAACCCATGTGAAAACTGTCAGACAGAAACTATGGGTGTCAATGAAGCATAAACTTATATTGTAAATTGACCAAAAAAAAAAAAAATTATTTTGGACAGGAATTTTCAAAAAATAACAAAAAACAATGGGTTGAGTTGTGATAGTGATAATTTGATTTGTGACTATCATATTGATAGAGGTATGCGCTCTCTGAGTGCTATGTAGTTTACACGTGTAAGTAAAAAAAAAATGAATGAAAATCACTTCATGTATAACTATAATAACAAAGAGGTATCTGAAACGAAAAAATTCCTGGATCCACCCCTAAATCTAATAAATTTTCCCTTACCTTTCAACGAAATGAAATTCATTGAGAATTTTTGGAGATATTGTGCAAACTGAAATGAATGAATACATAAATGTACAGAAGAATCTCTCAATTGAATCCTTCCTTACCACATGACCTATTCATTTAAATTCATAATGAACTTCTCAATAAATTGTGTGGAAATAAAGCTACGATATAGGGGAGATAACAGTGGGGGAAAATTCCTGAATCCTCAACCAAATCTAATCAATTCTTCCCTCAATAAATGTAATTGAAATTCATTGAAAACTTTTGGAGATACTGAGTGGACAGACAAACATTACATCTTCAAACTTCAAACAGCAATGAAAAAAAAAAAATGTCCACAAATATGGTCGCTTACCATTTCTGTTATCTGTTGTTGATGGACAATGTCCCATTGGCCTGATTTATTTAATGTCCAGAAATAGATACTGCATTGAGTAACACACACAAGCAGGTCCCTGGTCATAGGGGAGAAATCATTGAAGCCAGAGGGACAGAACCTGCTGTTAAGGAGACTTACAACTTCCTCGTCACGGCCTGGGAGCTGACAATCAAGAATAAAACAAAGAATTGTACATAAAAATGGGAAAATGAATAAAATGAACTGAATAAAAACACGTTTGGTTACTCACTCATTAGGAATCATCTCAGATTAGGGGGTGATTAATTGAAGAATTGGAAAAAGGGGTGATCAATGAATAAATTACTTCTCGTCTTTTGTTTGATCACTAAAAAATCTGAAATTTCAAAAAACAAGCAGCCGGCACAAAATAAAGACCAATTTAGCATAAACTTACATTGCAAATTGGCCCCCATTAAGAACCCATGAGGAGGTGATTTTTTTTTTTTAGACATAAGGAGTAAATGTTTAAATTTACAACTCTTCAGCTTCTTTGGGACACTCTTTATGTGCAATACATACTTAGCCAGCCAGCTGGACCAACTTGAAAACTGAAGAAACCAATGTTGAAAGTTTTTCCCTGATGAGAAGTCACATTTTCCAGGAATATCTGACAGTTAAATATTTTCTCTTGTGTTGTAACAGTGTTAAACAATTGGCAAAAGAAATTCTCATGGCCAACAACAAGCTCATTCATACTTGACTGGTTTGATTACAAAGTCATAAGAAATATAAATTTATATCATGTAACCTGATAGATTTCTTCTTTTGTTGTTTAGTGTCTATAAAGAAACCCTGTAAAGATGATAATAATTTGTCAGTTATGTAAACAGACATTTTCCTTGTTATAATAATGAATCTTTTCCATTCATCAAATGATGATCTGAAACTTGGATGCTGTCCACCAACATTTTTTTATCACCCTATTACTGTAATAAACTTCTTTATTCATATATATTTATTTTTCTCATTGTATAATAGATAGCACTAGCTCTCACAGTCAATATTTGAAAAACTTTTTTTTAAATTCCATCAAAGAATAAATATGGTCAGAATAAATTCCACTTATGACATTACTGGTGTTTTCCACTGAAAAACATCTCGAATGGAGTAAAAGAAACATAGATTTTGGAGAATCTAGATTTTATTAATTAACTATACTCATCAAAATAATGCCCCAAAAAGGTAAAAGCTTTTTTTTTTCAAGGAATAATTTTTTTTTAGCAGGGTGCCAATTTTCTAGTACTGGTGCCATTTTTCTTGTCTGTAGACAAAACAGTATGGTCAGAAGCACTGTAACACATTTTACACACACACACATATATATATATATATATATATATATATATATATATAAATATAATGTAAGAGAAAAACCCTTTCCCACCTCTGGTGCCCACAATTGTTCAATAATACTAAACTTTAGAGGGTATTGATATTCAACGCACCAGGAACCCGAGGGCCAGCCTTGCATACAGACGATGCTTAGAAGGCGAAGAATCAATGAATTACAACCTTAGTAATACTTACCAAGAAACTTTCAGCCTTCTTGAAACCCTGGAATGTTTTATTACTAAACTTGTCACTATCACAGACAGAAGATGAAAAATTATGTACACAAGTCTTGACTATTGATGACAGGGACGATGTCTCTTCAGGCCGAGAGTCACCACCCTTGGATATGTTTTCACTGGACGGCAATGAATGTTCAGAATCACGTCTAGAAGCCGGTGATAAAGCAAGATGGCTTACTGAATGATGGCTGGATTTACGATATTTTTTTTCGGTTTCAAAGTGGGTCATATTTTTATCATCAGATTTATCACATGAAGTATCTCTAACTGTAAATTTTGTATCTTTATTTTCTTTGTGATTACCCTGAGTGAGTTTTGTTTGGACCGGGGAGAAGTGTTGGGATAAAATAGTCTCATTGTAAAGTATAGTCTCTTCATCAAGTGTGTGAATATCTGTATTATTGTTTGATGAAAAGTCAGTTTTAGAATCTAAACAACAAACTTCAAGTGAAGAATTCTCTTTGTCAGGTAGATGATAATTATCTTTACTTTTTGAAAAACTAGCAGTGGAGCTTTCTTTGGCACGTAGGTGATAATTATCTTGGCTTTTTGAAAAACTAGCTGTGGGGCTCCCTATATTTTGCCATCTTTTTGAATTTACAGCACTAAACTGAGACAAGCCATCATTGCAGTGAGGAAATAAGGGAACCTTGTCACAAAACGACTCATCAAAACCAGCCGAGTCTAGTAAATCTTGTGAAGTTACAGAACAGTTCTTTGATTTAAGAGCTGTGGTTCGGTTATTGATTGCCTTTCTTGGTGTATCAACTGACTGAGGTTGACATTTTTCAGCTTTCTTGAAACCCTTCTTTCCAGTGTTTTTCAATCCTTTTGGGATATTTTCAATTTTTGCATCATTAGATATAGACGAAATGATGGAGTCGTTTCTCGAATTCGCAATACTGAACTGTGACAAACCATCATTGCACTGAGGGAATAAACGAACCTTGTCAGCGGACGACTCATCAAAACCAACCGAGTCCAATAAATCTTGTGAATCAACTAGACAAGTCTTTGATTCTAGATCCGTGGTTGGATTATTGATTAACTTTTTTGATACATCGACTGTCTTCGGAAGACATTTTTTAGAATCTCTGGAATCAGTACGATCCAAAGAGTCTGAGAGCTCTTGGAACTCTTCTGGGCAGCTGTGATTGGTTTGACGGTCAAGAGTCAATTTTTGGGAATTTTCAACTGGATCTGTTTTGGTAAATGGTAAACATTTCTTTGGAATTTTTGAATTGTTAAAATGTAATGCATCTTGGGGAGAATCTACAAGGCAATTTTCTGCCGTGGTGCCCAAATTTTTGGGGGGAATTCTTTTTGGTGTATCAGCTTCCAATAAGCATTCCTGTAAGTTCTTGGAATCATCAAGATGTTCAGAATCTAAAACTTTCTGAGATGCTGATTTACAACTGTTACTGTTGATTGCACATTCAGGAACTGAATTCTGAAGATTCTCAGCTGGGTTAGGTAATTGATTTCGAAAATGTTCAGATTCTTCAAGATTGGCCGAATTTAAAATATTGGGAGATTTTTCCAGAGAATTCTCAGATTTGGACTTCTGATTTTTTTTTAATGTTTTGGTAACACCAACTGTTTTTGTTTTAAATTGACAACCTGAGGAATTCTCCAACCGTTTACAAGAGTTCCTGGAAGAGTTCTTCTTATTTTGGTGTCTGACTTTTATTTGAGCATATTCAGAATCAGGAAGATGGAATTCTTTGAAAGAGGCATCGCGTTTTCCTTCCTCTACAATATAATCTATAACAGACAAAAGAATTACATTCTGCTCTTCTTTTTTGTACGAGCGCCTTCTTGGCTTTGGCTTCTCACAAACAGATTTTTGGTTAATATCACAGTGAATTTCAACACTCGATGGAGTTGTCCGTGGTAGAATTTCTCTGTTTGATGCACTGTGTTTTCGCTTTCTCCTGATTGTGGGCGGACTTGAGCTGAAATCATAATCATTGCAACCAGAAACCAAAGTTTTTGGTTTGGTATTCAAAGCAGAAGTTTCAGAGCTGTCGGATGACTGACCAGAATTCACATTATCAATATTTTTCTTTTGAGGGTCTTGGGAAGAATGAGAGGACTCTTCTGTTTGACTTTTCAAAGAGTATCCATTTGATTTTGTCGAACTGATCCTCTCCAACTGATTTTCTTTTGAGGTAGAGTGGAATGTCTCAACATTTTTATTGCAATCTCCATAATCACTCGAGCCAGTTGGTTCCTTCGAAGGGGAGCATTGTGGAACATTTTCATTTATGTTTTTCTCTAAAGTTGCTCTTTGTTGCATAGAATTGACAGGATGAGAATTCTTGCTTTGCGATTTCTCAATGCCAGGAGAGTCTGTATTTTGAGGAGTTAGATGCGAAAGACTTGAATCTAACGTTTTCTCTTTAGAGGACAACACAATAGGCGAACTGAGAGATCCATTGGAAGAATCCTCGTGGAAACTTCCTTCATCTGTGGATAATTCATTCTGTTCTTGGATTTTTTTTCTCACATGTTCCCTGGCATTCTTTGCTCGGACGGCAAGCTAGAAGAAAAATAGATAAAATGGTGATTTTTCAAGGAAATTTCTCAATCAGTAAAAACTAGGATGAATTTTATAGCATCATATACTTACAATAAGTGCCATATACACTCCAATCATATAAAAGATCTTAACACCATAGAGAACATATTGGCACATATCAAGGACAGACAGGTTGAAAGAAAATTTTGGAACACTGACCAGCTGTGGGAAGCAGTCAGAGATGAATAGAGCAACATTGTGCAGAACATGGTGAACAACTATCAGACAGCTTGACCAAACAGCTCAGTTCTCGGATGAAAGACAAGGGAAAAGCTATCCCATACTAAAACGTATTCAAAAAGTTTGATAAAAAAAGCTTGACTCAATTGTTTAGCAAGGAATGTATATGCATATATATATATATATATATATATATATATATATATATATATATATGCAAGCGCATGTGTGTGTCTGCATATTCAATGTATGTTTGGGACACTATTTTTCTTTCAAGCAAATTCCATTAAACATAAAGTATAATTTTTTTCATTATGACTTTTTGGAATAATTTCTCTTGTTTGCAAATAAGCTGTTTTTTCATTGGGTCATAAGAATGATAGAACTATCTAAATTTCATTGTTTTTCATAAACTTTCAACTGTCTTTGGTCATTTTCAAGATCTGAAGAAAAAAAAAATCAGCTTATTTGCAAAAAAGAAGTCATTAGTAGAAGTTAAATCGACAAAAATTATCAGTTTTGTTTGATGTATTTATAGGTGAACATATTCATCTACATATATATATATATATATATATATATATATATATATATATATATATATATATATATATAATAAATAAATAAATTAATAAATAGTAGGTGGTGGATTCGCTATACAAACTAGCTCATGTTTCAGCCCTCTCTGGGCCTCATCAGGCAAATGATTGTCAATGTTTTTTTGGGTCTATTTATTGGGAATTTGGTGAGAATGTTGTGAGTGTGGTAGTGGGTGGTGTGAGGATATTCACTTTGTCAAGGGGTTTGAACTCCATATAGGGGTCATTCCTGCTAGGATGCTTAGCAGTGGTCTGGGAGTAATTTCTTTTTTGACCTAGGTATCTTGGCATTGGGTTTTATTGCCCCTGTTGGTGCCTTTTGCAGCTCTAGTGGATAGTATTAATCTTGATGTTTAATTTATAATATGTTTAGGTATGTTTGAAGGTAAAAGATGGTGATGGGAAGTTTGGGGGATGATGGACAAGGGGAAGAATTGTCCACTTTACTTTATGATTAATTGGTGTTGTTGCATGTTGATTAATAGGAATTTAGAGGGTGCCTGTACTGTATTATGGTCTCATTCTTTCTATTTAGTAGGTGTTCCTTGGGGTTTTTTGTGATTCTTGTAAAATTTAGAATTTCAAATTTTTCCTTAAGGCAGAGATTGCATGAATTTTCGAAAGGATTTTTCACTTAACAGTTGGCTTGTGGTTCATTTGGTGCCAAAAATTAGAACATTATATATATATATATATATATATATATATATATATATATATATATATATATATATATATATATATATATATATATACACAAAATTATGTGTACATTATATATATATATATATATATATATATATATATATACATACACACACAAAAATATGTGTACATTATATATATATATATATATATATATATATATATACACACACACACAAAAATATGTGTACATTATATATATATATATATATATACACACAAAAATATGTGTACTTTATACATATATATATATATATATATATATATATATATATATATATATACACACACAGACACGATATTTGTACATTATATATATGCACACAAAAATATGTACAAACTCATACACATATTTACACTAAAACACACACATTGCATATACACGCAAAAACACACACGCGTCGCATGTACATGCAAAAACACACGCGTCGCATGTACACAAAAAACACACATGCGTCACATGTACACACAAAAAAACACGCCTCACATATACACACAAAAAATACACACACTCACAAATCACATATATACACAAAAAACACACACACAAACAAATCACATATATACACAGAAACCACACACACACACAAATCACATATATACACAGAAAACACACACACACAAAAAACACACACACACACAAATCACATATATACACAAAAAACACACACACAAATCACATATATACACAAAAAACACACACACAAATCACATATATACACAACACACACACACAAATCACATATATACACAACACACACACACAAATCACATATATACACAACACACACACACAAATCACATATATACACAACACACACACACAAATCACATATATACACAACACACACACACAAATCACATATATACACAAAAAACACACACACACACAAATCACATATATACACAAAAAACACACACACACACAAATCACATACATACACAAAAAACACACACACACATCACATACATACACAAAAAACACACACACACACACATCACATACATACACAAAAAAAACACACACACACACACACACATCACATATATACACAGAAAACACACACACACACACAAATCACATACATACACAAAAAACACACACACACACAAATCACATACATACACAAAAAACACACACACACACACACACAAATCACATACATACACAAAAAACACACACACACACACAAATCACATACATACACAAAACACACACACACAAATCACATACATACACAAAAAACACACACACATATATATATGTATAAATACACACACACAAATACACATACACATTATAAATATACACATAAATACACTGACATTACTTGATGCGTACATACATAAACTTTCTCGAACAGATGTACTTTTGTCAAGTATTGTATAAGTTCAGCACACATTTAACATTGTTTGCAAAACAATGTCACACGTGAATGCAGTAAATGGAAGAGAAATATTATAATAACAATAGAAATACAAATGACAAATTGTTGATTGCCTTCTATTTTATTTTATTTACATAATTATCTTTATGACATTTCTTCATTCATGTGTAACAAGGATTTTAATAAGTTTCATATCTACCAAACTAAGCCAGATGAATTTCACAGGGGCAGTACAGAAAGAGAGTTTTACGATTTCATGTCGGGAAATTTAATAAATGAGGTGAAGCTATTCCCACTTGGTGAATTACAACAGTTTGCTTCCAGTCTACATCAGTCCACACATATATATATATATTCATTTTAAATGAGGTAATGATATATATTCTAAAGACAATAAGGATAACATAGTCCTAAAATTCATTCATTGATGATTGTTTATAGTGGATAATAGTTTTTAATCCAATAAATGAAATTCACAAACAAATCGTCATTAAAAATTCAATGAAAACCAAGCCCTTGTATTCCATAAGCCCTTCAACATGCCATGGATGTTTCAATGTTAAAACAGTTGCCTTCAATGGTATTCATATGTTGAGTCACACTTGAGTCAGCTGAACTCTTCCAATTATCTAAGCATCAATAAAAATTTGAGCCATGTGGATGCTCCTATGATGAAATAATGCGATATCGGAAACATAAATTCATAATAAAAACAATTAGGAAAACTAGATAAAACGGAACTCCATAATTATCCAAGGGTGGATAGAAAGATATGTATCAATTTAGAGAGGGGGGGGGTCATTTTTATCAGAGAAACATAGATAGATATATATGAATTTTTTTTTTTTGCTTGTGTAACACTTTTCAATATATATACAAAGTGTTTTTGATTTTTTACATGTACAACACAATGTCAAAATTACTTGAATATTGCCATTGTTTTTTGACTATGCAAATAAAGTAGTAGTAGTAGTAGTATAATACTTCACCTGAGAACTCCCAACAATACTGAGCTGGGCTGGAGAACACGCTGGCTGGAATGTACTGATCAAAACAACAATGATGAAGATATTCATGGAATTATGACTTCATCTTAGACAACCAAATGGCACTCCATTTGCATTGAATCTGTTTGAATTTTCTTACCTGAAGCTTTTTGCATTTCTTGGCATATTCCTTCTTCATGTGAATCAATTGTTGAAAAAGCTGAAACAGAAAGATTCAAAAAGAATAAACAACCATCTCAAACTGGACTGTAAGAAAATTCATGTATCAGAAATACTAGACCGACCTTCTGGCAGGATTTTCAGATAGTTGCTGCAGAAAGTGCAAATGGAGTCTTTGGGCTTCAATAAAATATCAAATTTTTTTCAGGGGTACATTTATTCAATATCTCTGGCTACAATGCACTTAAGTCACATAAAGATAAATGGTATCAGACTTTTAGAATAACCTAGACGGATTGAAATCTGTTCATTATTATCAGATTGAGAATGAACCCAGGAAAAACATTATCATTATTCAATTGCATATCACCCAGATTTTTTTTGTATTCTTTACGTTAGTGCATTTTAGGGGTCCAATGCTACCTTGTACACTTTTGGCTACTTTGAGATTACTTTTGTAGCAGCAACATTACAGAACAGCCTTACAGAAGAAACCATAAATTCCATAAATATCAACTCCTTTAAAAATAACCTTAAAACTGAAATACCAAACATATTTCTTTTTAAATTCATTTACTCTTTTCTGCGTCAGATTTGCACAGACTACCAAATCAAAATTATCAGACCACCAAACATAAAAGCGAAGTATCAATCACCGAAGAGCTGATTACATGACTATAATAAGTAACTAATGCTTTAGTCGAGTTATAGATAAGTGTACATCAAATCATTATTATCAGGATGAGCATGAACAGATGCCACGCCATTATTTTGTAGGAGGTGGGGGATATTAAAAAAAAAATATTCAAAAGCTTGCTAAAACCATGCCTGGAGGTCCCATTAATACAGATAAAAATTTTGATAGGGATATGTTGTGTGATTCTTGAGTTACACTCTCATAGATGGATAGACATCGGAAAAATTATAGAAGGATTTTAATGGATAAAATCCTGTTTAGTACAAAGCTAAAAGTCTATGTATAGAAACATCCACACTTTCGTCAATTATTGTTAATTCTTGCCAAATCCTCTCGGTACTACAATAGCATGCAGTTAATTCAGTGTTCTGATTGAGACCAAAGCTTCCTAACCTTTTGGCTCAGCACCAAGTGTAGTATTTGTTCAATTCAGCTTAATATCTGATACAACCCCAATGTGGAGACTACTATAATAAACAAATGGCATTACTAACGTAGACCGAACCCTAATTCTTTGCCTGTTGTTGGATTAGAAATGTATAAATGAATTAGTATCTACTTGAGCGCGGGTTAGGGTTCTTGACCTTGAAATAAATCAGATTACGATGTTTCTTCTTTGTTTATTCTTTAAACAAAACCTTGGTTCAAGTCTTCAAATATCAGATATTAAAATGATAAGAACAAATACTGCACTTTGCTCTTTGCCAAAAAGTCAAAAAGCCACAGTCTAAGGAGACCACTGATAGGGTCCCCGTAGAGCACAGGCTACAGTAACACTAGCCAATCAGTTTTGATAAGTATTATAATATCGATAAAAATCCCTCCACAAAAATCTTTTTTTTTTACACACTGACTTGGATATGGATCATCATGCTGTATCATTAAACAGTATTTCACTTCAAAATCCAAACTCCTTTTCCTCACGTGTACAAACTAGGTGGAAGAATTTATTTTTTCTCTAGCCTTAAAAGGGTTGGGAGAAAAGCCTGGTGGATTTGGTTTTGCCATGATACTGATTATAATTTTGAGAAAGGCCATTAACAATCAAAGATTGAACTTCCTGTTGTTTATGTTCCAGACTATCCATTCTAAGATCTTCTTTAGGTGTATTATTTGAATAGGATAATGGTGCCAGAAATTTTTTCTCTCCAATGGTAGCAATGCTTATATCATAGGATTAGGGTGTTTACCTTTACTTTCCATGTTGGGCCCGGATTTCCATACCTTGTTGACTAGCGGAAGCCATATCAAGTTGAACTCTGCACTTGTATCACTTATACACTCAGCCGACAAGTTGATGTATGCTGCTACTTTGATTTTTCTCAGTTTCCAACGGTGTTCCTTATCTCTTATCTTGACTTCTTCCCAGAAACGATAGTGCTCACCCTTCTCTCTCTCTCTCTCTCTAGATGTGGTCAGCCTTGACTGATTTTTGTATCTCACCTCAATTATAGCTTTTTAATGTTCCTCAAAAGGCCTGCTAGTTTCACCTTTATAATTCTTCCCACATTTATAGGGAATATAAATGCTGTTATTGGTCAAACTTTATCTCGAACCGTTAACAACACTAACTACAAGGAGTTCAATTGTCTACAAAACTTCTTTGCATAATTATGTAACTTCCTTCATCTTTACCTATCCACAAAATTTAAGGGAAATAACCTACTAAGGTTTTATTTTTGCAATCAATAAGATTGTCATGTAACACCAGTAAACATTCCTTATGCATTATTTTAGTTAATTATTTATTAATTTTTAGCCTTTTATATGATTCTAGGACAGTGTTCCTTCATCTTGGTGCTGACCGGTTCTACCTGATCCTTTTGAAGTGAAATCAAATCTATTTCCCCTTCTTCAATTTTCAACAAGATTGTATAAACATCATAATGTAAATATCTTATTGCTTTCCTTTAATGAGAACTTTTTATAAATTAAGAGACGAGTTCCAAATAAATTAAATCACTTAAATTGGACAAGTTTCATACATTAAATTTTGTTTATTGCCACAAAAAGGCCTTCCCCTGTCAATGCAAATTGCATAAAATGATGATGGTATTTGTTTGGATGAGGTTTCCAGAAGAAGGAAGGTAACTAGTATAGATAATTATTCAAGTTGCTGCTGCTAATTGCAGAACAAATGTAAGTAAAAAAAAAATTTTTTTTTAAAACAAACAAAAAAAAACACGACCATTTAACTTCAGAAGTGTTGGTTAGGGTTGCAAAATTATGTATTCTTTTCATATCATCATCATCAGTCTTTTAACTTCCATCGTTGGACATAGACCTTCCCTATATGTGTAACATAAAATAATCATATAGTTGTTGAAATTGATATAAAAAGGATTAAATAAATTTTCTTTGTCCTTTCTAACAGTATTTCTCCACGCGAACCCACATAGATAAGTAAACAGTCTCCCATTTGTTCCACTTTTATCATGTACAACGTCTATATTAATTACCGCCCCTTTTTGCGAACCTGATCCGAACAATTACGACAACGAATTCACTATAAAAACTTGAAAAATACTCGATTTCAATTTTCAATCTTTAGTACGAATGTTGCAAGTATCATTCAACTTAGATAACAAGAACAAAAAATAAATTTCATTTAACGATCAATCAATTCATATGACCAGTTGTTTCTATTCAAATATAACAAATATGAATTTTATATCTTTATTAAAAAGTCATGAAATACGCTTGGGATTTTAATTAATTTTATTCTAAATCAGCAAAATGAAAATAAACGTAAAAAAAAGATTTTAGTACCTATGCTCAAGAAATAGCACATCTGTCCCATAATATTCGCTCGACTTGCAATTGCATTTTATACACTAAATGTAACAACTATTATGGGACAGAGGTATTATAGCTTGAAAAAAAAAACACAGTATTGGAAAACAAAATGAATGAAAAATAACAAATATTTTTTTAAAATCATGAAATAGACTTGGATTTTTTTAATTGACTGTTTTCTTATTGAGGAAGTTAAATGTGAAATAAATTGTAATTGATTGAAAAAACAAACACATAGCGCTAGAAAATGAATGTTGAAATGAATTAAAAAAATAGAGTCAGTTGAGTGCACGACCTTCTTGAGTTTAAACCAAAAAAGAAGACGAAATGAATGAGTGATGAAATAAATTAATCAGATTTCACTGTCAAAAACAGTTAAGCAATTTCTAAACAAAAAATAATAATGAACACGATTTTTAATTAACTCAAACTTCTTTTCTCAAGTTTATTTTCCAATTTGTCAATCGCTTGAAAAAAAAACATGATGTTGACTACCTCAATTTTAAAAACTTTTACAATTTCAAAACATCCAAATCTAAAAATTGTGAATGCATTTAATGTGAATTTATGTCCTTTTCATTGACCTACCTCTTTATTATCCATCGTTCCAAGTGTTTTTCCTCTAAATCAAGTCTTTAGCTTGTTTTTCTAAATGTGTAAGGAACTCAACAAGTTTATTTATCGGACAAACGTCATGTTTGTTTTGCCGCCACACACACCGGAAGTGCTTACTTGACCCCCGGGGCAAATTGACATTTAGCGAAGGAGGGTATGAAGAAGCAGACGTTCATTGAAATAAATACGGATGAATAGAAATGTTGAAATAAAACTTGTTTGGGAGTGTATACAGGATTTTGATCAGGGGGCCCAAATGGAAGAAAATTTTTTTTTTTATAAATGAATATATGAAAATGAAAACAAATTTCAACCATCAAAAACAAGAAAGTGGTATGTGATCCGGCAGATTTTACTAACATTTGAGTCATATCTTTTTAGCCTTAGAATTGACAAGAGAGTATAATAAAGATATTAATTAAAGAAATTTAGCTCTATAGAACAATAAATAAATAAAAATATAGATAATAAGATATCTCACTTATATCAATTGAGGAACAAAAAACTACATTTGAAAAATTTTAAATACTCTCACCTTAAAAGCCAACCCCTATTCGATGTACCTTCAGTAGGTAAATTTCAAGATAACTTTTTTCAAAGGTTGATTCATGATTACTTGAGATTATCTGGATGTTTTTTTTTTATTGTTCTTTGCCTAAGTAAGTGGGGATTGGACCCAATGGGCCAGCCCTTGAATCTGCACCTACTTGTCAATGAGAAATACCTCCATGGTCTATTTAAATAAAGGTAAAATACTTCAATGAAAGAGACAGTCTAAGATAGAAATCATCAAAATTTTCTCCAAAATCGATAATCATCATATTCATGTGAAAAAAATGGAAGAATTAAAAATCTGAGACAGAATTGACAGCATGTAGATGACAGCATGACTGAAATCAGCAAGAAAACTGAAGAGTATTCTGGAATATTAGAGAGACTTATTGTCACTTGATCTCCATTCACTAGATACCACTCTTATGAAAAACCATTTCCATGAAAAATGCTTACATGATAAAAGCCTACATGAAAATTCCCCACAGAAAAAAGTCCATTGTCATAAATACACTCAGGAAAAAACTACATAGAAAAAAGGACAAATGAAAAATAATTTTTGTTGCCCCACATAGTTTCAGATTGATATTTCAGAAACCAAAAGCTCTGTTTACAGAAACATACTTTTTAAGTAGATATTTGGGCAAATTTGTTGAGCCATTTTTCTATTTCTCTAGGGAGGTAATAAAAATTTAAAACAATCTATCTTCTTAAAGGTCACTTGGAACCCAATTAGGGTAATTAGACTCTTCACCAAGGACAGCTTCATTTGATATGGTGTCCTGCCAAACATGTTCAAAGTATTTTGTGATTGTTTAGGTGTTCTGCAAGTCCCCCCTATTAGATTGTGATAAATTTCTGAAACCTTGGAAGTTAAGCACCTCAGAATAGGGAGAGGAGAGCCTGCTTTGAAAAGGAGTATTTAAAATCCTTATCGCCCAGACCTGTACACTGACCGCTGACACCAATTGGAAATGAACAACAATCTGAGCAACAAGGCAGGGCTTTTTTGTTTCTTTGTATGTCGTTGAAAATTATTTCTCTTTTAGAAGCCAGTCTTTGAGTGCAAGCTTGAAGGCTCCAACAATCCATATAGGCTAGAGTCTCTCAAACTGGTAAATGATTCACCAAAAGGTGAATGAAATCATTTTGAGGTTGAATGGAACCACAGGGTAAATAACTGACTCAGGTATTTGTATTTTTCTATACAAAATAGTAGTTTTTGTGTTGTAAACACACACCATAAGAAAACATTATCCTTACAATAATCTGAGAAATCTCCGGCTGTGTGTGTGTGTGCAACGAGATAACCAGACAACTGGCCATTGAACAAAGTTGATATTCACAAGCTATGTATGTTTATGCACTTTGAAGTCATTTGGATTTCTGGTTTTCAATAAGAGGGGGATGCTCGATTTACAATAAAAGTTCATCTTGAAATGAATATAGTTTTTTGCCTGACGACTAAGTCACCAGCATTCACAAACATGGAATTATAGATAAATGATGTAACAGCATCTTTTTTTTTACATCTCTGTTGAGAGAGAGAGAGAGGAGAGAGAGATGCAGATTTTTTCTGACAAATTTTTCTATACAATGAGATTAGATAATTGTTTAGATAATGTGACAGCATTTTTTTAAATTTCTGTTTTAGTTGTTATTAGTATAAATGACAATATTTCTTTTTTATTGTTGCTATTAACAACATCATAAAGAAAGACCAGTGTCTCATTATTTACCTGACAACCATGGCAAATTGCTCCTCATACCATAGAGCCTTTTCCAGACATGCACCTTTTGAATGAATGTCCAAGTTTCTAAAAAATCTGATTTAAAATTCAAAGACTGTTGTTTGCTAACCTTATGTAAACTAGAAAAAATCTGATATTTTTTCTGTGTTCATTTTTTATCACTTCTAGTCTTCTTTATACATATTTTTAGGAAGTTTAAAAAACTTGAATAAAATGAGAAGTTGAGAAATTAACTAATTCATGCCTCCTAGCTCCTGATACAAAAAACTGAAAAGCAGTCAGGGAGCACATACCTCTACCAACTGCGCACATTGACTAAAAACTGATTTAGTGTTTGTTTTTAACTTCTTTTCATGCATAATGATAAAAATGTCTCTCAATTGAAACAAAGAATTCCTAGACCCATCCAAAAAATTGATCACATCTTCCTTAGCCCATGGCCCACCCTTCCACAAAAATTTAACTGAAATTAGTCGAAAATTTTTGGAGATATCATGTGGACTGACAGACAAACAGACAGAGGGTAACATGTATACTTCTCCAACTCCATAGTTACAGGTGAATTATCCATGCATATAAATACCAGGTCACCATTTGTCATTTCTGGTCATTTCATGCAAATTTCTGAGTTGTTAGTAACAAATATTGCACCTAGGATGCAGAAATTGTGCATGGGGGTATATCTTTACGTAATGAAAGTTATAGGCAATGTAAGGTTGATGCTGGAGGTAACAAGAGGTTACCTGAAGTAATTTCTGGAATTTGTAACAATACATAGGGACAATCTCTCAAGATCACTGGCCTTTATCTGACTTCTCAATGCTTTTCCTATGGACTGCTCTAAATTGGTTGTTAAAGGGTTGGATCCCCAATCAATCTTTTCATTCTGGCATCCGATGGGAGAAACATGTAGAGTATACAGAAGCCCTGTTAAGCTAATTTGTTCTTTTTCATGCAACAGAATATTCTTCCCTCCACAGCTGTGTAAGGAATTTAATCTTTTATGTCTGATGTGTACATAGGGTAAATAATCATTTTTCCATTGGTTGTGGTGTATAAGGAGAGATATATCAAAGAGCATTTTTCTCCTGTTTGGTTACATTTCAAGTTATTTTCCCCCCAGGCAATGTTGGGTATTCCTTCTATTATCCATCATTGAATTCCTGAAATTAGATATTAGATAGGAATATTCTAAAATTTTTATCTATCCATATAGATGACATAGAACATCCTGTCATATTTTATAGGTATTATGTTAGTGTGTGAGATTATACATGTGTGAGAATAAGATCACAAATATGATTAACTTTAGACTTGAGAGAATGAAATCTTATAATAAAGACTTGAGGGTGAATGATCCTGGAATACAGTGATGGGAAGAAAGGTTGTAACTAGGCATATGGTAAAGCTGGGTTTGGGGAACTATGTATACAGTAAGGCTTGGTTTTGCGAACTTGGTATACAGTAAGGCTGGGTTTGGGGAACTAAGTATACAGTAAGGCTTGGTTTGTGGAACTAGAAATACAGTAAGGCTTGGTTTAGCAAACTAGGTATACAGTAAGGCTTGGTATTGGGAACTTGGTATACAGTACGGCTTGGTTAGGGGAACTAGATAAACAGTATGGCTGGGTTTGGGGAACTAGGTATACAGTAAGGCTGGGTTTGAAGAACTAGGTATACGGTAAAGTTTCAATTAGTAGACATTGATCACACAGAAAATCTGGAAATCACAAGGGAGGAATAAGGTGGAGTCTCTATAGAGCCCCTTCCCCCCTCTCCATTTCCACCATTGCTGAAATAATTCAAGAAACCCTGGTGTCAGCAACAGACTCAAATAATGTTAGTAAGCAAAATAAATTAGCAATCAGACATAGGATACGAGGCCAACAGTCAGGTTCGAAGCAGTCTTGAAGGGCAGATGCTGAGGGGGTCAAGGTGGAAGTGAAATTAGGGATAATAAGGTGGGTAAAGAGAGACAAGTAGCCAGGGGGCCAGATGTTATCTAATTTCTGATAAACTTTTTACTGTTATTTGATATTTTGATCGGCTAATCAGGATTCAATTCCGTTTTCCGGTAACTGCAACACCACCTGCACCTCCCATGGTTGATTGCATTCACTTCACACCGATTCATTTGTGGAAGGCATGAATCCACTTCTCCGCCAAGCTATGGGTAAATAGCAAAAACCCATCCTGCAGGTATACATACATTAAGGGCTCCAAGGCTAAACACTTTATATTCCAAATTTGAAAGAAATGATTTCTCAAGAGTGCGATCTTTTGATATTAATCTTACTTAAAAAAAAAAAAACACATTTTAAGCCTTCTTACAGATCGAGAAAAAATCTTGTCTTGTTGAAAAATGTATTATACAGGATTAACATTTTCCCTTCTTTTCTCATTTCAAGAAATTTGGATATGATGCATTTTGTCATCGGCCCTTCAGATAATATCAATTTTGGCACCTGAGAGAGAAAATAGACACACCTATCTCAGAATTAGAGTGAATATCCTTTATAATTTGTTTTGTTTGTTTTGTTTTGTTTTTTTCAAGAAAGAAAATTCATGTTACTCAACTGGAAATATAGAGATTATTTTGCTGGTGGGAATTTGATCTACTCTGATGTGAGGTGAGCAAGATCAAGAATCAAAAAGCTGGTTCAAGTTAGAGCTTGCTTGTTGAGATTCATTACAGATGCACTTATTGACAAAGAGAGATCATATTTTTTAACCAAATGAAAATCTAGAATGACAAAATTTGAACTTCAAGAATAATGGTATTCAAAATGAAGGAAAGTGTGGAAGACATGATATGACTATATTTAAATATTATATTTGATCTCAACATTTCTGTTCTTTACTTCATTTATTCAGCTGAAAGACTCTTTACTAATACTCTAATGTATTGTTCAGGCTCACAATCTGCTAGCAAAAGTATCCAGTCTTACTTGGGTCTCTATACATTAAAATGAATACAATCACATAAGTTTGCTATGCTTTGTATCAATTGGTTTTAAAAAGATGTTGACAATCTTTAATTGGTGCAGAAAAGTTGACTCAGTCAGAATTGTTGCTTCCAAGCAAATAAGAAAATAATTCTATTTCACATTTATAAAAATTTGCAAAAATATGAATGAATACGTAAAAGACCAAAAATGTAATTCAAATCTTCATTTACTTGATTTTCTGAGAAAAAATCCCTGTAAAGATTTATTTGTCTGGAGTTGCAAATTCCCCAAGAAAAAATATTTTTCTCCTTCTGAGTTTAGGTACTTTCAATCCATCATACCCTTCAACCATCCTGAAATTTGTTAATTTCTAGGAAAAATGTTTCTCTCTTGTTCTAGAACTATATATTTCTTTCTTTGAAATACTGGGCTGATTCACATGATTACTTTATGTGAATTCTTTTTGATCAAGACCTTTTTTCAATGTCACAAATAAACGCAAAATGATCAAAATCGAAAATGCAAAGCTGAACAAAGCAGACCACTACATCTACCTAGGACAACGGGTCTCCATGGCATCATCAAAAGAAGAAGAAATCAAACGAAGAATCACTCTAGGGTGGTAAGCTTTTGGTAGATCAAACTCAACCTTCAAGAACAAGAAAATCTCATCTCATTAATCCTAAAAAGAAGAGTATGCAACCAAAGCATCTTCCCGATAGTCACCTACGGAGCTGAAACATGGAACCTAACCAAGAGGCAGACCTACAAACTGAGAAGCATGCAATGAGTACATGAGAGAATCATGTTCAACATCATATGGAAAGACCACAAGACGGCACAGAATATTAGGGGAAAAACAGGAGTCCAAGACATCAGAGAAACCATTAGAAAATTCAAATGGCAATGGGCTGGCCATGTTGGAAGAATGCCAGACAACCGATGGACATCATGACACCCAACATGGATCCCTAGTGATCAAACACGGAACTGAGGTCGGCAGAATATGAGATGGCAAAACGAACTGGACAGGTTTAGAAAATATTGGCTCCGCAGCACCCACAGTAGAGAGGTGTGGTGAATCCTGGGGAAGGTCTATGTCCAACAACGGACATTAAAAGACTAATGATGATGATAATGATGATGAGCACAAAGTGAATGCAGGTTAATCTGTTTAGGTTTGAACATCACTTGCTGATTCCATTCTTTAATGCTGGTAACTGCTTGGCCACAATTGCATTTCCACTGATACCTTATTTTAGAAATGATGAAATGTCTACAAAGATGCCTAAAATTAAAGTGCTCAGTCTATGTGCTATTCTATGAAAATATCTCCCTCTTTGCAATTTGGCCAGAAATAGCAGTTTTTAACATGTTGTGCCCTCTAGTGACCTCAAAGGTTTGCAGCACCAATCCCATGTTCATCCGCAAGTCAAGTTGCTGATTTTCAACTTCCAGGTTCAAAACGCTTTTTTCCTTTGATTCTTTTAAAGAAAAATCCAAACTGATCAATTATTTCATTTTTTTTTTTTTTTTTCCAATTTTTCCATTTTTGGCAAATATCGTTTGCTGACATTGAAAATTTTCATTCCTAGGATTTGGTTTTAAGGCATTTGATTCTACTGGGAATATTTTGGTAGGCATCAACATGATCACCGCGTATCGTATTGCGATGAAAGCAGGGATGAAGATGAAAAGGCTCGGTGATTAAGTGCAAGTCGTAAAGCTTTGAAGAATTCAGGGGTGGTGATATCTGCAAGGGTGACTGACAAATCAGGCAGTGTCACCTTGTTGAACAGCTAAACAATCTCCACCCTGCTTAAAATATCATCATCATCATCATCATCTTCATGGTGATGATGATGATGATGTCGTCACATCTGACAAGTTGATACATTTCAAAGCTGAGTCATTTTGTTTCAAAAGAAATATTGTCAAATTTCAATCTGTCATCAATATTGTTTACCACATCATCATGAAGTTCTTCTGTGTGTCAAGCAGTTGCAAATCAAAGATCTTATTATTCGTTATAATTAACTGCTTTTTGTAACCCATGATATTACCGGTAGGATTTATTAAACTTTTATTCACTCCTCAAAACTTTCATTCACTCTAATGATTACATATATAGTGACACAGCAAATACTTTAAGTCAATGAGAATCGTTAAGTCATCAGTCTAAAATAAAATTAAGAAGTGTGAATCAGCAAAAAACAAACAGTTAATCCAATCTTTATTACTAACGGTTGAAGCTACAAACTGAGGCGACTTTGTTATTTAGCTGAGCACTGGAATTATGGGTTTAAACATACACTATTCCATCAACCATAGATGTTCTTTTGGGGTTTTTTTTTTCGGGCTGCACACGTTTATTAAAGAAGAAGGAATAAATAAAACAAGTCTGGTTAGTCAATCAATAGAAAGCATCACATGACCAACTTTTGGTAGCATGCCATATTCGGTGGTGACCAATTGAAAAATCAAAAAAAGAAGTGACAAATGAATAAGTTACATCTCTCGCCTTTTGTTGTGCAGTGATCGTTTAATTACTTGAATTTCAAGAAAACAAGCATGAATGTAGCTGGACACAAACTAAGGCATCCATTCAGAGTAAAAACCTATTGAGGAGTAAATGTTTCAAGTTTCAGCCCTGTAGCTCCATTGATACAGCCTGCATGTATGATAAATATATACATATCTAGCAACCCAACCAGCCTGACCAACGTAAAAACTGAAGAAACCAATGTTGACAGTTTTGGTTGACAATTTTTAATATAGTCATTGTACATCACGAATATATATATATATATATATATATATATATATATATGTATGTATGTGTGTGTGTTGAATCATCCACAGACAGCTGTTTTGTTGTATTACAACTGTTTGGTGTAGCTATAGACTCGATATCCACTCCAGTGCCGCCAGGTGGGATTGAAACCTTCACACCAGAGGCCCAGTATTCTACCCCTCCTCGACACAGAAATGGATGGACAGTAGGACCAAATTTAGTGATATATTTTTCACACATAATTCGCCATCTGCCAGTGCTCAATTCAAGAGTTAGAAGAGCATAATTGCTTTTTGCAGATGGTTGACCTATCTAGGAGTGCTCAATCCCCCTCTAAAGATGAAAGTGTTAATAGCCTTATCCATAGACAGCTGTTTCATATCTATCTATCTGTCTATCTATCTATATATATATATATATATATATATATATATATATATATATATATATATATATATATATATATACGTCTTATAATAAAAAAAGCCACGTCATTTCTGTGTATGTTTTTGGTTGGTTTGTCTTGCTAAAGCAAACTGAAAGAGAGGAAGATGGTAAAGCAAAGCTCTACTGTGTGTCCATGTCTACATCACAACTACTACTACTACTACTGCTGCTGCTGCTGCTGATGATGATGATAGCAGTATGGAAAACAATGGCACTAAATGTCGGCATCTCTGATTTTTTCATGAATAAAACTGATGTTTTTTTATTTATATAAAGAAATGAAATTTGTTTTTTACCCAAATCAGTCACTTTGCAGTTTCAAAATGATCAAAAGACAGAAAATATGTCGAGTAGGATAAAATCAATAGAAAAATAAATTCATCATGTTAATTACTAATAAAATGAATAATCTGAGTGCTGTAGCACTCATGATATCAATTACTAATTAAACACAATAGGAATTATCCATAATCAAATTGCATCTTTGCAATTAAGTAATAAAATAAAAGGTAATCCACTTATTTTAATAATGGTAAACAGAAAATCACATTTATAGCATTAAATAGTGGCTAATGTATAAAGTAGTAAGTACTCGTAGCTTCACTAACAGTGTACCTGGGGTTGGAAATCTTAAGTACTGTAGTATCTGGAAAAACCCATGGAAATTGCCTGAAGCGACCATCCCTGACATTCAACCAAATTTTCCACTCGGCAGACACCAGAGAGCAAGTTCAATTCCAACTCATTTTACTGTCTAGCTTTTCTTCTTTTCTCAATGGCCAAGTTCAGCTGTTTTCCTCTCGAGGATATCTTTATGTTTCACCACCGACCCTTTTGCATACCCTACTTCTCTATCTCTCTCTATGCCTTCTTCATCATCCTTGTGGTGTGATACTTTAAGCAAAAAATATTAATCTTGATTTACTTAAGACTAAGTCTAAAGGTTAATTGAATTTATGTTGCCTTGTTTGGCAAACATGGTATTGACCAAATTTAGTAAATTCTCCCCCCCCCCATCAACATTTTTCCGTAATAGTTTAAAATGAAAGGAAATGATGTGAGAAAAATATCTGGGAGCATGCTGTGAATTCATTTGAATGATATTTTACATCAAAGTTTGTCCTGCCACTGCAGGGACTCCAATTGATTGGTGTAGACTGAGTTTGAATACCATTGGTTATGTTGTCATGGAAATTTCATGTCGATTTCATTCATATATGAACAGACATACAAGTCACAGGCTATGGAATAGATTATTGGAGAATGCTGTGCTACCAGCGAATGTAAATGAGTCTAAAAAGGGATTATGATGTTTATCACACCAACACAAACATAAATGTCTATGATTGAGATATTGTGTAAATGTGATCATTTGATAAATGTGTTTACGAACAAATTCTATAAAAATTTTTTTCAAAAGTTACAAAATGCAGAGATTGTGTACCTAAGATAGGTCTGAAGAATATGTTAGATATATATGGAAAGTATCGAGCAATTTTGAATATCTTTGGGACTGGTGGCAGCCTTGATGTAATGTATATATCAGAGGGTATCTTACTGTATATGCATGGACAGAAACTCTCCCATGGGGTTGCTCAGTCGGCAGTGAGATGCCATTAAGTGAGTTTGTGTGAACATTGTATTCATGATGATTAAGGGAGTCATTCTTCAAATCATGCGCCAGGTTTTTCTGACGAAACGCATCAGCCAGGTCTGTCAGATTCCCCTCCCACACACCCCATCATCTAGATGTATACATTTATGTATATAAGTATGTCACTTGATGCTATCAGTTCAAA
Organism: Thysanoteuthis rhombus; assembly: GCA_963457665.1. Taxonomy (NCBI): domain Eukaryota; kingdom Metazoa; phylum Mollusca; class Cephalopoda; order Oegopsida; family Thysanoteuthidae; genus Thysanoteuthis; species Thysanoteuthis major. The sequence continues at coordinate 3,475,574 of OY735222.1, read as the reverse complement.
TCAATAATACATGCAATAATAACCAACAGAAAAGGCATGGTAAGATGAATAGAATTGTAATATTTGTCAATGTTTGACATAACAATAAACATGATTTATTTTTTATTTGGAATTTCTTGTAATAAAATTGGATGAATTATTAGTTCATATCAAAATTTGAATTTGATTTTACTTTCCTTTTACAATATAAAAATATAATTAAGTATCTAAAATAAAAGAAAGTAAAAAATGGAAATAAAAAACAATTTTTAAAAATTCAATAAAAATAAAAGATTTTAAAAAACAGTTCAAGAAATAACTATTTAATTGAACTTCATAAAATTGTTCTTCCAAAATCTATGTTACAATTTATTGATTTAGAAATTCACATAAATCCATTTCTTGAAAGGGCATTTCATGAACAGATGAACTTAAATGTTCAAAATAGGTAATTAAAAAAATTAGTGGATGACAATTAAAAAAGCAAAAAAACAAAATGGGAGCAGCTCAGTTGTCTTTGATAAAGTAAAAGAATTGATCTGACACTCGCAAACGAAAAAACGGTCGGATTCTTAGTAATAATACCTCGGATGAATAATAACGGTCGATTACTGTGCGTGAGTCAGAGATTGCTTTTATTTAATCTATTTATTTTTTGTTATTTTTTCAGATGAAAACATTTTGCTCTCTTTGTGCTTCCGTACTTCTGCGAAGGCCAAGTAATGGCTGCCCATGTGCGTGTGTGCAAAGTTTCACTTCCGTCATGCGCCGTTCCGACAATAACTCTTGCTCAGTAGCCAAGCCATGATGTGTTGATCTTATATGTCGGATGCCGGAGTACCCACCATTGCTTTAAAGCTCATCTACAAGAAACATACCCTGCATATCATTTATTTATTTGGCAAATCTGCAAGAAAAAAGATCAAACATTCCTTTGGGACCTAGAAAACGAGGAAGGTCGTACGCTTAGTTATTATAACTGGCCCATGCATTCACGATTGTTGTTATTAACTACGTCGTTATAACATATCATCTAATACTACATACTACTACATTTATTAGTCCGAAAAAAGACATACGAAATGTATACAGAGGCACATATCGTACACAGATATAGTTCACTACAATTTTAAACCCTTAACCTTTTGTGGTGTAATAATTACTCACATAGATCTTCTTAAAAGCATTCATATACACAAGTATATCCATTTATATATTTATACATACTCAATCATCCACCATTGGCTCTGAAAACCTTATTATTCGAAGATACCTGGGCCAGTGTTGCCAGAATTATTTTCATGATTGAATCTAAAATTGACTCCAGAAACATCTAAAAACACCTTGAATCATCTATATCCCCAGATATATATCTAATATCTAAGAAACATTGCATATTATCTAATTAAATGTGACTCTATTCATCAACATTTATTTATTTTATTAAAATATTTTTTTTGATATCGATTATTTTATTATTGTAAATTTAAAAAAAAATATTTTATTAAGAATCGTTTAAACAGTAATTCCTGACATCTGAACGCATCCCACGACTATCCTAACAGAAACATCCAGTTCTAGATGAAAAACATCTAAATCGGTTACACTGGAAAAACCTTCGTACCTGGTCCTCTATGGAATGGAAATATACACTGAATGTTGTTATTATTACGATACTTGATGAAGGCGCAAAGGACAGAAGGATTGAAAAGGTAGATGTTTATGCAATTGATGAACGTTTAGAAGATAATGTGTGCCTCTAATTCACCGAGATTCTCCTCATCCAAGCCATATGACTACCTGCTTAAGTTCTTGTTGGTCGGAGACAGTGATGTGGGTAAAGAGGAATTGCTCAATGGTATGGATGATGGAGCCGCCGAGTCTCCTTATTACGGATTTTCAAGCTGTGGTGAGTAGTATTAACCCTTTTCCCATTCACACACTGTTTTACTTACCTGCATATCACTTACCCGATTTAAGAATGTATGCCTCTGCTTTTAGTACCAGAGAGAGAGAGAGAGAGAGAGTGTGTAAATAGTTCGACTAAAACACGCACCTCGCCTGTTTTTGATTAAAAAAATTGATTCAATTTACACTTACCACTTGAAACAATTTAAATTCCTCTCGGTCTTTTTTTCACCATCTTTGTACAACATTTAATTTAATCAAAACAGCTTAGATTAACATTAACAGCACGGTGGTCAGTAGATTAGTAAACGAATACTTCACATTGCAGTTTCGTACAACGGACGGAAAGTAAGGGTCCAATTTTGCATTGTAATATTTTTTGTCATTACATTTGCGAATAGAATACCCCCACCCCGACATAAAACCCTTAAAACATTACTTACTGTAGTATTGGTAAGTAACCCTTTTATGTTCATACATCGTTTTATTTCACCGCATATCGCTCATCTATTGTGAAAAAAAATGTTTTGCTTTTGAGTACCAATCAGGGTGTATCCCCCGGAATCAACCCGAGGCATATTCGAACTAAGCGGCTGCGTAGGCCCGTGGGGCTACCGGGAGGCCCCAGTGAGCGATAAGGGGCCCAAGAGGCAATTTGAAATTTCCAGGAAAAATGAAGATTTAATTCCTTAAAATAAATCATTAAGAAAAGTACTACCATATTGGCATTTGCCCTGAAAGTGAAATTAACAGCCTTAGTTTCGTAGGACGGATGATTAGTAAGGGTACAGTTTAGCATTGTAGTTATATTGTTAATATAGAATCTATAAAATTATTTTTTCTCGAACCTGACTCATTTGCAGAAGAAACGAAGGTCTTTCTGATTGAAAGCATGTTAAGGGTAAAATAATCAATTCCTCGCCCTAAATAAATTCCAAGTCTAATATTGCGAAAAACAGAATTCACATGTCCACACCCTTTTTATGGCGCCTTGAAAAATAAATCAACCCTACTATTTTTAGGTACTTGATTGGTGTGACTGACTTGTTACTACTGAACAGGAAACCCTAGTTTTAAAAAACCAGCTCCTCTTTGAATTTGGAATAAAAAATATTTTCCGCTTTTTAGTAGTCTTGTAAAATCAGTGATAATTAATTTGTCCTATTGTAATTATGTTTAATTTTATTTCACAAAATATAATTTCCAGCTTTTTTTTAGTTTATTGTTTGTTGTAAATTTCGATTTGTAAACAAACAAACAATCGTGCATAAAAAATACTATTCAACATTGACAATAAACACGCGTGTATATGGCAAAACAAATTCTCAATTATTATTTTTTTTAAGTCTTTAATTCATTTATATTTTTATTATGAAATGAATAAATCTTATTTTTTATGTACCTAATTATTTTTAGTGTAATATACCTTGTCTTACTAATTACATGTTGATTTTATTTTATTTTTCTTGGTTCAGAATTAATTTTGACGTAACTTATTTTTATCAAATATGATTTTTTAAAATAAATTCTTAAAAAACAAAGAAAAATTGACCGAATTAAATTGTAATTATTGCAAATAAATTGTTACCAAAATCGGACAAAATTGTCTTCATCGTAATTTTTAAATAAACCAAGAAACATTAAAAACCCTGTTAACTGTGCAGTTTTTAAAAATCTATTTAAAAATAACTTTTATCTGATAAAATTTTAATTATTTCCTTTATTTTCCCCTGGTTTCCAACCCAGAAAGTTGATTTGTTATTCATTATGCGCATTTATTTTCACAATCGTACAGTGCACTGATGAAAATATTCAACCCTCCCCGGTGGAGCAATTTAGACACACATGGATCAAATTAACAGATTTAGTTTTTCTTTTACTTACAATTTATATATGTAGTTCACGCGTGTAATTTTAATCTACAAAGTTTTGTAGTGAAATGGGTTGGACATCGTATATTTTGCTTTAAATACATCTACGTTTAATAAAGGAAGAAGAAAAAAAATCTCTATCCAAAGCCGGTTTCCATAAAAGTCATCTTAATGTGTCGAAGACACAGTAGTGTCTGTGAAAATAGACACTATTGTTTGACGAGAATGTGACCCTTTCGGGTGTTAGTGTGCCAAAATGCATTGTTTAAAATTCATTAAAAAAAGGTGTACTTGTTAATAATTCCATATTGTCAACTCCGCAACTCAGGATATTTTTTTCATGGAGGGGTGGGAAAGAACCAAAAATTGATAAATAGTGTATTATAATTAATAATGAAATATTTATAAGTTCAGAATTATAAAATTTACTAAAGAAATTACAAGTTTAAAAATGAATTGAACCCCCCAAAAGGTCATTTATTATTCGACCCCTATCATCCTGCCACGACGACGACTACTACTATCCTCATTAACCCCGTTGGGATGCTCAGAAAAGGGACGAGGGAGATTCGTCGTAATAAAAGGCAACAAAAGACAATCTTGATCGCCATGTATACTATTTAAACACAACGCAAAATAGAATTACACAGTTTTTTTAGCCAAATCTTACAGATATCAATATGTCAAAAAATAAATTATAAATAAATTTTAACAAATATCCCCCTTTTTTTTACTGATGACGTTGACACTCGTTAGAACGGAATGAATTAGAAAAACATATACAACTATGGTCTGCCTTAATCTGTAGACTTGTGAACTGACAAAAAATTATTTACTTGTCACCGTGAAAACAAAGATGTCCTATCGATGTGTCATCTTCACGATGGTATTAAAACCTATTCATTTTCTCTTTGTTGTTATGTAGTAGTTATTTTTTTTTATTTAAATCAGATAATGTTTATCAAAGAAAGAAATTTTATGGGAAATCTATTAATAGAGGAATTTCGTGTTCCCAGAGCCTTGTATTTGTACTTTCTCTTTCGTAGTGGTTTGTTTGTAATACACCTATATTAACATGTGCAAAGTTCATTTCCTCGAATTCAAAACCCGTCATTGATTTCAAGTTTAATTCAACGAAATTCAAACTTCTTGCTTTTTCATCTGGTGATTGAAAAACACTTTTGTTTATTCTCACTTCTTTTGCTTAAGAATACTAGTTTTTTTCTATTTTATTTATCTAGCCTGGTTCTTTGAATACTTTTTAATCTGACGAAATCGTGGGCCTAATCAGGACTATCCGTTTTTTTTATTTTTTCCCAAACAAAATAAAAATTCCATTTCAATTCTTTTTTCATCAGATGGGAAAAATATACTGATATTTCCCTTTAATAATGAGGATTTCTCTGATGAAATCTTTCAAGTGTGGGTGGCCACACTGAGATGAATGAAAGAATTTAAAAAAAATAAAACCTGATTTTTTTTGTGTGTGTTTAAACAAAATGAATAATTGAGAATGATATTAAAACAAAAAACAATGTCCTCGTTTGTTAGGAAACTTTATTCAGGTCTCGCCAAATAATGACAGATGTTTTTTTGTCAATATTTGTACCGACGAAGTATGCACATTCTTCGTCTCATGAACAAAATCAAGAAAAAAAGTGTCTGTTTATTGTGAATAGATAGGATTATGGTCATGCGCTCTCTGAGTGCCTTCTCCTAAGTCTTTTCATTGTGGTCCATTGGTTATTAGAGAAAGAAGTGGATCGATTTCTTTTCAATATTGTCACTTTTAATCTTATTAAACACGTTTGATTACTTCGCTTCTTTAAGAGAAAGTGTGACACAAATTAATTAATGTCTGCATTTAATTCTTGGAGTAAATGAATGAACGTAATTTCAAGAATTTTATGACGAAAAATCCAACCAAATTCTGTGTAAACAAACATTGAAAAACAATACCTCATTTAAATTAGTCATTTGGTTTTGTGATGCTTATATACAGTCACATCTCTTACTAGTGGCGACTAACAAATGTAGTGAAATAAACAATTATTGTATCTATGTATTTCTTTTTTTACTTTGCTTCATATTGTGAATCTTTATTTGAAACTCGTCGTAAAAAGAAAAGACCCTCTCAAAATTCTTTTTAATTTCTAGAATATCTTGCCTGCATTAAGCTCGATGTGAAGTCACTTCCTATTGAAAGAATTTATAGGTAGCTCTATGTGATCTTTGGCTTAAGGTCAACCCTTTTAGACAAAATTATCGCAATCTAATGTAACCAGAATGAAACTAGATTATTTACACATCAACAGATAAGGGAGACTACTCTATAATCAGCATTTAATAGTTATCTCCCTTGACAAACCAATTATTATAATATAGATAAGAGTGAGCGTGATTGCTGACCCAAACTATTATTCAGTTGCAAATCACCCAGCCCCAATTTTTTAATCCTTTTTAAATTTTACATCCCTGGAGTTTGTGATGCATTATAGGTTTACCTTAATTCAATTCTTCTGGCTACAACACAGCTAATCTGAAGTCATAAACAAAATCAGACTTTTAGTATTATTGATATTATAATTAGCCTTTTATATGCCTGTAGTGATCTCTCTTGAGAATTCAGACCATCATATTGTAGATTATCAGTATGAGTGTGAATGCTGACCCTGCACTATTATTATAGAATTGTAAATTACGCCAGAAATTGCTTTATTCTCCATGAATTATAAAAGTCTTGTGCTAAAAAGAATCTCATTATGATGTGCTGTTTTTAGTAGGGGTGGATTCATATTTTTCCCAAAGGCATTAGTATGAAGTGAACACCAATTGTTTCAGGTAGAATCTGAACTCTGTTCACCAATTTCATTTCCTGTGTTGATTACCATTGGGCCACCCACAACTGAAAGACTCTCTTCTGTTTCAAGAGGCTTTTTTTGAGGAGAAATCAATCACAGCAGTGGTTACCTATGATTTGAGAAAATATATTTCTACAGTAAGACAAAAACTTGACAATTGGTATATAACTTGTCTTTTGATTGTCCTTCCTCAGATTTGATTTGATTTGATTCATCACTAGGATAGTACCTGTCAAAAATATGACTGGATTATTTTCAGATGGATCAGCACTTCTGCGCTCATTGGAACACACTGAAAAATTTGTGCATAAGAGTAACTTGACCCTAGGTGGTGATGACAACCGCTGCTAACTCCTAACTGTTGATGAGGTGATCGGTCAATTTGGGCATTTAAAGGCTGCAAATTTGTGTACTTCACACCAGGATGAACAAAGGATAGTCGGTGCTGACCCCTGGTGACTCTATAGATCAATTCGAAGTCTGGTCAGTTTTAGCATTTTAAAAAAATGTCAATTTGGACATTTTCAACTCACTGTGTTCCTATGAGCACATACATACTAATCCAAAGCAGAAATGTAGATCCATATGTAAATAATCCAGTTGTTTTTTTACAGGTACAATCCTAGTAATAAATAAATCAAATCTAGTCTGAGGAATGTCAATCAAGTGACAAGTTAGACAAAAACTTGACAGTTGGTATATAACTGAATAATAATTTTCTCGAATTATAGGTTGCCATCTCTACTTTGAGAAGCTCTGTGTTAAAATTTAATACATGATCTTTCACTATTGATTACTCTTTTTTTACAACGCCAGATACCCCTGCTTGTATGTATGCATATGTATATGTTTGTTGTGTGGATAGATGGATGTGTGTGTGTGTGTGTGTGTGTGTGTGTGTGTGTGTGTGTGTGTAATATATATATATATATATATATATATATACGTGTGTGTGTGTGTATATATGTGTATATATATATATATATATATATATATATATATATATATATCAAAATAGGTTGGTAAATCTGCAATAAGGGTTGAATAAATTTAAGAAAAGTATAAAAGAGGAAAGCCAAACTTTTTAATTCTGGTGTTCAGGTATAATAGTTTTTAATAAGCCTTAACCAGTTTCGTACATGTCTTCAGAAGGATGATGATAATGATATTATTATTATTGTTATAGACAGATAGATAGATGCACATTGTGTTCTTTAAGTGTGGATTTATCTATTTATACTCTTTCATTCAAATGAGTCAATTTTCATAATATAAATTAGTAATTGTGTTTCCTTCCTTTGTGAATATGTCTGATCTTGGTGAGAAAAATCTGATGATAACCCAAGAACAGAAAAAAAATTTTTTCCTGCTGTATTCAATGTGAGATACATCTTATTTTTCTGTCTTATTATCAAAATGATTAATGCAGAACTTGAATTATTCTAATGTCATGATTGCTAGTTGTGCTTCAAGGACTGCAAAATAATGAATAACAGGACTTGAGTGCAGTGATTGTTGTAGGATGATTTCGATGGTACACTTCCTGTTTCTTTGAAATATTTAAGCACCTTGTCTACTGACACATGTGTTACTGGATGCTTTTTATTGAATTCAGTAGCAATTTCTCTTGTGTGTCTTCCCTTTATGAGCACAAGTTGTTGAGATTCAGAGCCATTTCTTAGCTGTAAAAAAAAATCAACAAATATCCAGACTTGTGTATAGATATATATCATGGCTTGACTTTGTAAATGAAGATTTTGGTTGGTTTCTTGTGTCTTTTGCTGGTGCTGCTGCTGGCCCTCAACTAATTAGTTGACATCAAATGTCTGACTATTCTATACTGTTAGAAATGGTACTGGTCAGTCTCTTGTGGGTGTGACATAGTGGTGAACAGCATGAATAATAGAATCGTCAAGCGGAGTTCAAACTTCAGCCCAGGGTGTCAAGTTTCACCTTGGGAGAGGCACAAATCTATCTTTTCTTTCACAGCTATGGATAAAATAGTAGGGCTGATGGGACTCTCTAGCCTTTAGAGGTAACCAGTATAGGTGAAGGACAATTCTGAATTCAAAACCAGGAGCTAGAGTCCCTAACATAGTCTCTTGCCTTGTTCTGATAACTCTTGCGATGACACCTCGGCCTAACAGTGAGGACCCTCGTCCTTTCCGTGGCAACAATAGTGTATTGATTGGGGAAATTCTCTGCTCTGACAACTGCCTATTTCCTATACAACATTGCCCTGGAGAGACTAAAAGCAAGACTTTCTGGGTGTGGATCCATAGTCTCATGAGACTGGTGGAGGATACCCTTGGTCAGTCTCACTGAGAAACTATTAAAATTGTTTATTTTTGAATGATTGATGGATGACTCTTGGATTATCTGTTGCTATTCATGCAAAAAGGAATTTTATTCTGAAACTGTTGGGTGTGGCTGCCTCTGACCTTTCTCTTTAGATACAGGAAAAACGTGATGTACTTGATTACTCAGCTGATAGCAGTAATGTAAGTAACACCTGCAACATTATTGTACATATTTATCTATCAAATATATATATATATATATATATATATATATATAAAGATCTTCATCTTTAGAATGAAATCTAAAAATCATGATTGATTACTTGAATGAAATTCATCATCAACAGCAGCAGCAGCCATTTCAGGCCCGCTGCTCTCAAAGTTTTCGATTAATTTTAATTGAATTTTCTGGAAGAATGAACCACGTGCTAAGGAGGAATTGATTAAATTTGGGAGCTGATCCAGGAATTCCTTGTTCAGTTAAAAGATTTTTTTTTCCTTACACTCCTGTTTGTCCACAATATCTCCAAAAGTTCTCAATTAAATTTTCTATAAGGTTACACCATGATCTAAGGAAGAACTGGTTATATTTTGGGGCAGATCAGATAGTTTTTTCAACTTATATTTAGTTTCATTGATTTGTACAGATTTACCTTAACTGTATTACATCAAAACTCACACTAATCAAAATCGCTCTATTCAAGGTATTCCTGTATTTGAACTTTTTTCATTTATTTTGTATGTTTTTAATGCCGTGACTCTGTTCATCATATGCCATAACCAAAAGACAATCAGGTACACTTGGAAGGGCCGAGCACTTCTCAATTTTTCCTTCACTCATTTAAACTGCAGAACGCTCAACTATTCATTGCTGTAATAATCTTTATTATAAGGCTGGGATTCCTCCTTTGTACAAGGATAACCATTTGGTACAATTAATTAAATGCCCTCTCTCCCCATCTCCTCTTCTATAAGTCCTTGTTTTGTATCTTATGCCAAATTATCCAAATATTGCTTGATGGAAACTAAAAAGCATTCAGTTGAGCATGAGTCAGGGCTGTGACTTTTGGTACATTAGTACGCAATAAGTTCTTACAACCCATTTCAGTACCTCCAATATGAATTAGCTGTATGATAGTGAATACTACTACTATCCAATGCGGTGGGCCTGATACTGAGTGGTAGTAATCAATGTCATCTAATTTATTAGTATTTAATATTTTCCTTTATTTGGTACCTTCCTGAACAATTTGGCACCTGTTAGCCTAAGATTTTGGTAAAGATTCTGTGGCAGCTCAGACGTAAGTCGTGTCGTGTTTGATTGCAAACATAAGCTATGGTGTGTAAACAGCATACATGATGAAAATTTTGGGTTTTGGGAACTTTTCAGTTTCAAGAATTTTTGAGAAGTGATTGTGAACCTGTAAAATCAATATTTGATAAACTTGATTTAACTTAATAAGAAGATTTATAATTGAAAATGCAATATGAATTTAATGTATGGTGTAGGGCTCATTTATTCATATAATAATGCCAGATTTTCATCTTTTTATCATGAAATGCTCTAAACAAAAGCTTGATATCAGTAAATTGTGTACAATGAGTGTTGAGTTGGTTTTTTGGTATTACTGTATACCAACGTGGTGGTGGGGGGAGGGGGGCTGACTTATGTCCGCTACAAACTTGAACCCTAATTTTGCACCAGAAACCTTGAGAATGACTAATCCACCATGATTTCTGGTAACTTCTGAATCTGTTGTTCATACAAACTGCTTAAATCATTTGGCCTGATTGAAGAAATTAGGATTTTTGTTTTCTCCTCCTCTTCCCTGTTAACCCTCCTCACCTCATAAAACTGTCAAGGTCTGATTAGGACAAGTGTATTGATAGTAAAGATTATTATTAGAACTAATCTTTTATCTCGTTATCTAAACTAAATATAATCGTCAATCTTTATTTAGACTCGTATATCATTGGTTAATATCTGTACGAGTTCAAATGAAACTCTTCTAATTAACAATACAATCACCGAAAACTGTTATCTTAATTTTATCATAATAAACTCAAAAGAACTTTTACTATTAAAACCTTTCAATAGTTTCCCTTATGTTCTTACAATTTAATCCTCACTGAAATAAAATTGCAGATATATTTGAATTTCTACGAGATGATTTTTTAGAAAAGAAGCTACATGGAAAATTTTCATCTGATGGCTTCTTCAGAGATTATGAAATACAGTTGGAAATGAATGTTTCAGCAATCATGTTCAGCATGAGTTTTGCAGCAAGCCATTATTGCAAATGCAGGTATTTGTGATTTACATGGGGTTCAATCATCTTTAGTTCTTAATATGGTGCTTATGTCTTATGTTAATCATTTGTTTGAAAAGAAAAATATATCTCCTGGAGGACTTAATGCAATTGGTAAAAATATCTACCTGTGTTTCTGTGGAGTTTGAGCGGTTTCTTTGAATTCTCTCTCTTACATTGACCTATATAGGCCTATATTTAGTTCACCTTAAAAAACTGCCAGAGAAACTATACTCATCAAATTACTTATGAACACTCAAGATAAGAAACATGCTTTCAGTTTTTTTTACAAATAAATTTGTATTACCTTGCTAATATACTTTCATTTACTCCATATTTCCAATTATACCAAAATTGGTTGGAAAAGTGGACTGTAGGCATAAGTAGGTTAATAGTTCAGTACTTTGAAGCTGTTGACTCCTCGACTGCGGCAGTTGGTGAAGAGTAATAGTTTCTACTATTTTCTGCAATGACTGAAAATTAAGTCAGTCACCGTCAATGGGTTAAAAGTGAAAATAAATGTTTACACCTTATGAATCTCATCTGAGGTTTTGTTGAAAATGACTGAACTCGTTCAAGTGGAAAAGTCCATTGTTTCAAGTGTATGTTTGGAGATATTTTTATCAGCAAAATTATTACTTCATTGTTACAGACAGGGAAACAAACGGATAAGATCACATTCATTATAGAGTTATATTGTTTGTTGCTTTATATCACATTGTTGGTCATATACACTCTATTGTAATTGTGATATGAAGTATTTTCATTATTAATTTTTGCTGCTTTATATCACAAGGTTCTAGGTCGCATACCCTTCATTGTTATTCTACACTGATTTATTCTTGGTTGTTATTGTTGCAACGTTTCTGCCATTGTATCCTTTACCCTCCTTCATGTGCCTGTTATAGTTTGTAACCTTTAAGGAATTTCAAACCATACCCTTTATTTAATCCATAAGTATAGAGTGATCTGATTCTGCTACCTGTGTTAATTTGTCCCTGTGATATGGCTTGTTCTACTGAGCCAGAGTATATGAATGTCACTGGCTGGCTATTTGAATTCCTGATCACTAGTTAAACCAAGAATACATTCAACCAATGTGCCCATTTTTCACACAAATCTAATGGTGGAATTTTAGAGCCTTAATCTTAATGTCTATGCTTTCTTGAAGGCTCTCATATGATGTTCAACTCTGCTGGACCTGCTGAGATAGTTATCAGAAGTTAGCACGTGCACTTCCATTTGCTTTCTGATATTGTTCCAATATTCTAGAATGCTTTATTTCACAGGAGTTGGTAACTCCCTCTTTTCCTACCACGTATGACTAGTCACACAATTTCAGTCTCTACATTTTTCAATGTTATTCGAGACTTAATTTTAGAGGGCTTTTGATCTTGCCTTTATATTCTTTGCCTCGACTGCATAGAATGCTATACATACAGTTCTTGATCATGTTCTTATCTGAGGGAAGCTTGGCTCTAGTCAAGTATCCCTAATGGGTGAAACTGCTTTTGAATACTGTCCTGATGTATGGACCATAGAGTCTCTGAATCCTTTCTGTCAAACCTCTGACGCATGGTAGACAGACTGTAGTAGTTTTCTGACTATTGTTATCCACCCTTTGACTTCTTTCCGTAGAAGATGATGTTAGGCTTGCAGGATAGTTGTTACTCTGAAGGGTATTTTTAATAATGATCGTCTTCTATTGGTATGTGTCAAGGTAGCCGCTTATGAGTTTTGTTCCAGCAATGAACAATTCTTTCAGCTATTGTTGCTTGCAAGCTGTGCTGTGGTGGGTAAAAAGTGAAGTCAAATGTTTAAGTCTTCACTTGCCTGTACACAGCCTCTCTACGACTGAAACTCTTGCTGTACCTCCAAGTGGCCACCCTTGGTAACTGAGTGCCCTAAGGTCTCTGGCTAAACCAGCAAGAAACGATGGAGCAGCAGTAAGTAACAGTTATGACTTTTCTTCATACTGTTTAGATGGGGAAAAATTGAAGTTCTGATATTGTCAGGTGAAAGTTGGCTTATAATACATCTTGAACCCCTGCTCTCCTAGAGTTATTGATACATCCAGGACTGCTAGTTTATCTGCTTCCTTTTCCTTCTTAAACTCTATTGAAGGTTTTATTGAGTTCACTTGGTTCAGTAGTACTTGTGCATTATCCTAATGAGGTCAGAGTATGAAGGTTTCGTCCATGTATCTCAACCAGATGATTAGCATCAACAGTGTCATCATCATTGTCCTTGAAACCATTTCAAGCCATTTCCTCAAAGTATTGAATGTACATATTTGTAATTACTGGAGAATTGAACATGGTAGCTTTTGATTAGGAGAAGAAAAGACATTAGGTTTGAAGCTCTGGAATTCTTCCACTTGATCATCCTTTGAGACAATGGCCTTCTGGATTTAAGTGTTGGTTCAGTATATGTAGTTTACCTGGTTGTCATGAGTTCAATCTCTGGATCAGGCTGCGAAGTTCATTAACAAAACAAATTTTTTAAAAAGATTGTGTATTCAACATAGAATTTTGTAGTAGTTAAAAACATCTTTTCAACTTTCTATCAAGAATTTGCAGTACAAAATCTAACCTTGAGTATTCTGTTGGTGACTTTGTTCAATGAGCCAAAAGTTTCTCTTTTCGCTGCAAGCGACTCTGATTGCAGAGCAATAGTGTAGTTAAATTTTGTGTTAAATTAATGTTGTCATGTTCTGCTATGGTAACAGTAAAAATGACGTTGACTGAAATTAAGGATGAGGCTACTGCAGTTAAGGGAAATAATAGTCATGAATAATGCGGTGTGTTACAGGTTGAAAAACTCTAGTTTCAACTTCAGATATAAATGAACAGTAATTTAGTCTCACGGATTTCGGTTGACAGCCGCCAATAACTGTCAACAATGACTGGTGAGTCTTGGTGAATCTATTAGAAACCGTCAACCAAATCTGTCAACATGGGTTTCTCTCAATTTCCAAACTGGCCTGGCTGGATATGTACGTATGTATCACACATACAGGCTACACCATTGGAGCAAAAGGGCTGGAATTTTTGACATTTATTCATTATGTCAACAAAAAAAACTTGTTTTTTTTTTTTTTTCTTTTAAATTCTCTCCCTAAATAGGTTTTTATTGATGGCTTCTGCTTGCAATGTGAGATTTTCCAATCTTATGCTCAGTGTTTTAATTGATCACCCCCCCCCCCAATACAGAATACTGCCAAGATATGTTGGTTATGTGGTGGTTCCTATCGAGTGACCAACCAGACTTGTACTAGTTATCAACTGTGAAAAAATTCAGATATTTTTGAATTTCTTTTTCTATCACACACACACATATATATATATATGTGTGTGTGTGTGTATGTGTGTGTATATATATATATATATATATGTATATATATATATATATATATATATATATATATATGAGAATTACAAGGATATATACCTGGTGAATGTTAACATTTCGTGCCAACTGCACTTATGAGCAAACGGCGATGTTTTTTGAAAAACATATTGCTGATTGTTGATAAGTGTTGTAGACATGAAATGTTAACATTCACCAGGTATGTATCCTTGTGATTCTTATTTTTATATATTAATAACTCTATTTACTGTGTTAAATATTAAGCACTGTGATTTAACATCTACAACATCTACAATCATATCGGGAATTTTTTTTTTAGTATATTCTATTAATTTTATCTTATCATTATGTATCATGGACAGAAAAAGAAATAAACAGACAGAAAAACTTATACTGTTCATTATGTAGACAGGTTGTATAGTTATGTGAGCTCAGAAATGGAAAACTAATGATTTACTTCAGACCAGATATCTGAAACCGATCTCCATCTACCCAAATCGAATCTGTTACTTACACACAATGGCCTATTACCCCTGGTAGTAGAAAGAGATGTTAGCCTCAAATTCTATTTACTAGTGTGTGGGTGACTCTATAGTTGAATTGAACCTCTACAGACAATGGAATGTTTCACACACACACGCGCACACACACACACACGCGCGCACACACACACACACACACACACACATACATACATGCCTGGGCAAAGTATAGAGGTCCTTGGATACTCAGTCAGATCAGATCAGAGTCCCTCTCTTGCTGATGTAGTCTATTGGATTGTAGAAAGTGATATGACTGACATCAGCTCTGCAGTGGAAGCCACCGGAAGGACATTCAATTGGACGTCCAACTCTACTCCTTGGTTTGTAATCAATTGTCCTTCTCCTAGACTGGTAGTCTTCTCAAGGCTTGAGAGAGCCCAATCTGCCCTCCTATTTTACTCATTGCTGGGGATGGTGGATTCATACCTCTCCCATGGGTATTAGTGCAAAATGAACCGAACCAGCTCTAACCTGAGTTTGAATTCAGGTCATCAATTCCATTGTCTATACCATTAACAACTATGCCAATCAACCCCCCCCCCAGTTTAGAGATACAGACTGAATAACAAACTGTTCATTATAGAAGCAGAATGTACAACTCCATGAAAAAGTTTAAAACAGATTGCACCCCCCCCTCTCTCTCTCTTTCTCTCAAGCAGCAAATCAAATCTCAAGTCTTTCATGTGACAGGCCAGGATACTTAACCACTACACTACTGAGTACTTGACCAGATAAAGCCTCTAAAATTGTTCACTTTTGATATGAATTGGTTGGTTTCTGTGATGGGAGGATGGTGAAGTTCTCAAGAAGGAAGTAAGTCCTAGAATATGAGGTGGGGTAATAAAATTAAATGTGGATAGATTACCTGCTCAGTCTATCTTAATCAAATGACATTTTTATTTCTCTCATAATAGAATGTAATGTTTGTTTAGAAGAGCTGCCATTTGTGTCCATTATTAGATAACGGCTGCCATGATATCATCTCTTATTGTTGTGCAATGAAACTTTTCAACCAATATTCTCATCTTCGTTGTTTTTATTATAACGTTTCAGCTGTTGTTGATTTTGTTGTCAAACTCCTAAACTGGAGTTGACTTTATTTTCCTACTTGAACAATCCTCACCTACAGGTGTGAACTGATATGTAAAATTCACATCCTCGGTCATGAATTAAACTCACAACCTAACAATTGTCAGGAGGCTGTTTCACTGACTGGATTAAATTGACAAGTCTTATATGTTAATGTAGAAAATTGATCATACTGATACAAAAGGATTTATTTCATTCTAATGTATACATTTATACAGAAAATATATGTATTTTTTTCCACTAATCTTCTATCTGTTATATCTAGAATACAAAAGTTGCAGAAATCATCTTCAGTCAGAATAAAAGTAGGGGGAGCAGTTAGGCTTGTCTTCTGTCGTCTCCGTGGGAAGTGTAGGGCTACAACCGCTCTGTTGCAGCTTTAGTTGCAAGTACGGGTTATAGGAGAAGAGGGGGGGGGGAAAGAACTTGGTGCAGAGCCTCCTCCTCCTCCAAGTACTAAGCATATCTCCCCAGAAATTTCTCCTTGGATTATTGAGCACTGAAGCAATAGCTAAGTTTTTTTTTGGGGGGGGGGGTCCGTTTCGGGTGGGGGGTTTGTTTATGAGAAAATAATTCTTAATGAAATATTGCATAGAGTACCATATTTCATCATGTGTTATCTGTTTGTTTTTTGTTTTTGTTTTTTCCCTAAAATTTTCTGCTTAAAAGTAATGTTACACATTATCTATGGAAACAAATGTTATACATATTCATACACATAACTGTATTTGAAAATAGCGTTTGAAAGAACATAACAGACTTGTAATCATTTCTGTCAGATTATATATCCATTTCCTGATAAAATAATTGTCCACGTTGAGGAACAGTGCGGATATGAACAGTGAATGAACAAGATGAGAATTTGGAGGTATAACAGTTATTTGGACCTTTGATTTACCAGCAGACTGATTTACTCAATGATGAGAGTGACACCATGTTAAAGCTGCTACCTATCGGTCACAGGTTTTATTTCTTCAATTGCTAAATTCTTTTTCCTCTGTCTGGGCCAAACGATATGCATAACTGTATACACAGGGTAATGCATTTTTGATTTGAAATTGGAGCTCAACTGGGGACAGGTGCAAGTTATCTATGGAGAAATACAGTGTATAATTTTTGTAACATTAAATAGACTGCCTTGCAGGGTAAAAGGCTCCAACTGCTCTGCTATTTGCACATGGCTGGAGGAGAAGTGGATTCATGCATTTCCAAAGGGTATTAGTGTGAAGTGAATGAAGAGAGCCGCAGCTGAATTGGTTTGCCACGCAGGAAAACCTTTGTGCCACTGTTTACTGCCCTTTTATCAACTTGCTTGCAGATACAATTCTTGAAAAATATGCATAAAACTCATAACTTGTCTAAATTATTGAGGCTTCACTTCCTGGAGAAACATACAGGCACACCTGTACGTGTTTCTGTTTTTACCTTAAATGAATGTTGCTGCATCTATGATAGCCATATTCAGTTTCTTTCAGACTGAAATTGGAAAGGGTTGAAAGCATCCAGAAATAAGGGCGCAAGAGAGAGATTAACAATATTTATATTTCTGACCTATTTTCCATGATGTCTGAATAGAATATGATGTCATAAGAGATCTTATTCTGATCATACTTTTCTCTTCAAGGTTGAGTTTTATACCTTGCCTTATATTCTGATGACAGTTTTTGTTAAAAGTTAAGGCCAAAAGTGTCGTGATCATTATAAAATAAATGCATTGCTAATGATTTTATAATGAAAATGTATCGAAAATCAGGAAGAAAGAGATTGTGAGGCATTGAGGCAGGTGTTGCTGACAGAATAGGGCTTTTTAAATATAAAATGATTTTACTTAAGAAATGTATTCGTATTTTTGATTAAGTATTGAAATTTTAATGAAATTTGTTTTGTCTTGTTTTGTCCTGTTTTTTTGTCAATTTTGTCAGAAACAAATGTCAAAAATTGTGTGGACAGCATTGGATGTATTGAACAATCTGATCTTCATTATTTTTTGCTACTATTTACCTTCATCTTGATTGTTATTGCTTTTTATTGCATCTAAACTCAGACTGGGTTAATTTCAGCAGTGAATAAATTACACAGATCAGAATAAAGGGTGAGTTCCAGGTGAGAATTGAACTCAAAAATCTCTATGCTGGAGGATGGCTTGTTCCATGCATAACCACCCTTACCACTGAGCTAGTGGAACTTTCTGGCAAGCTCAAACCTTTGAACTCACCGTCTATCTTGATCTGTTCTGTGCTGTGTTTAATATTATCTGGTAAGTCAGTAACAGTAATCCAATCTATTTATTCTATCAAATGCAGTTTTGTAAATCATCAGTCTGTTCTTGTTTTAATCTCAAAAGTCTCTTTGAGATGAGATTTTAAGTCTGAATGTCCTGTTTCTAGATTTATGTTTCCTGTATATTAGACAATCCTTTGCTGCATGGTAAAGACCACTGTAGACGTGGAGTTGTGACAGATTCTCAAGTGCATGCCATTTCTACATACCATGCTCATGTGTCACCAACAGAGCGTATTGATCTTATACACACAACAGATGTCTATATCTAAAGACTATGCAGCATAGTGTACACAATACACATGTCCATCTTATCTTTTATCTCTACGTGAAATAATCTTACTGTAAAATCAATTTCTTATCATATCCTACAGAATTCCGATTCATCTATTTGGCTTTTATGAAAGATGATTTATATCTGTTTTTCTGTTTCCGTGGATGATTGGACATTGTTGATTAGTTCTTGTTTTCTGTTTAGGAGGAAATCGATATTGATCCTAAATCTTGACCCAAATCAAATCAGAAGCATCGCGTGTATATAGCATGACTGTAGGGGTAACACACTCACACACAAACATATATATATATATATATATATATATATATATATATATATATATATATATATATATGTGTGTGTGTGTGTGTGTATATATATATATATAGAGAGAGAGAGAGAGAGAGATACAGAGATAGATAGAAAGCTTTACAGCTTTAAACAACGAACATGAAAAAAATTGTTTTTGTTTCACTTCAGTCACTTATTTCCCAATATCTGCCAATGCAATTTACGTAATTTTCTTCAGTATTTTTCCTCTGTGATTATATATATATATACATATATATATATACATATATATATATATATATATATATATATATATATATATATATATGTAAAGTTTCAGAAAAAAATTAGACGTTTATTAAACAATCTGAAGAACAGTTTTAGTGTAAGTTTTGTTTAACAGTCTGTTTTAATCATTGTATGTGATAATAGTTGGACTACCCTCTTCATTTATGATTTTCTTTCTTTACCATTTTGACTGTGTTTTCTCTGGCCTACTTCAAATAGAAAAAGGCCATACATTCCAGGATTTGGAAAAAAATTTTACTTATAGTTTCTCCTTTTTCTCTAATGTTGATTTGCCTTTAAAGAAGACAATTCAGGTGGAAGAATATGAAACACCTGAAGAAGGGCGGAGAGTACATGTTTAAAATGTTTTTAGAGAAATAACAGCATAGACAAGGAAAATAGTTAAACCATACCACACACAATGATTAAAACCGAAGGAGAGTTGAAAGAATCAATTTTCAACACTTTTGTAGATGGAATTCCCAGCATTTGAATTTTTTTTTTTTTTTTGACTTGTGTGGATTTGTAAGTATTTAAATGACAACAAATACTAAAGCAAAGATCATGAAAGATTAGCTAGAAAAAAAAATTGGAAATTTTCTTTCTTCAAATCCACAATGTCTCTCCACATTTCCTTTGTGATTTTTTTGTCCTGATGTAACATTCTATAAATAGATATGAGAATCACTGAAAGGTGGGCTTTTTTTTCTTCTTTGGATTGTCTTTTTATGCTCAGATAAGATAAGCCATTGTCAATAGTTGCTGTGAATGTTATCAGTGTGGCAGGGGTCTCCAGTAAGAAGATAAGAAAAATAAAAAGCAAGCAGAATATAATTTCTGATAACTTCTAGAGCCGCTTGTGGATCCCCAGTAAGCTGTTCTTGCCAGGCAACGTCATAGGAGGACACAGACGAGGACGACAGTATGAAGGAGTGGATGGACATGGCCCCGTGGGAATTCATGATGCAGGCCACGGACAGAATAATTAATCTTTTGACTGAGAATATCTGAGAAGAAATTTAGATTGATGCAATGATTTTGATTCTCACTATGTGCCCCTATGTCAAATTAAGCTAAACATGGTAAATATCAAGTATATTCTGCTCCTTCAGTATTTACAGTGTACACAGTTTGACACACGGCCACAGCAGTAGGGCACCTGGTGAGGATAGAACTCATTACAGCAGTAATAGTCAGCATCATAAACTTTTGTCAATCATTATTACACCAGTTGTTAAAGTAGGGATTTCTTGAAATTACTGAAATGTTCAGGGATTTCATGAAATCACTAGTTATACAATCTTATTCTAGCATATATAAAGGAGAATTCATGTGAATATATTTTTTCCCATGTGAAACTCGGTGAGATCACTTATTGGATATTTTTGTCCCCGAGATATTTCTGCTCATTTCATTTCGGTTGCAGAGAGAGAGAAAGAGAGAGAGAGAGAGAGCATGTATTTCATGTCCCTACCTGTGAGTCATTGAGATTTGCATTTGGTTAACTTTGTCCCTGACCTCTACCCAAGGCAGATCAGGTAAATTGTTTGGGTTTTTTGTTTCCTAATTTAAGAAGTTCACTTTGCTTGGACTTTGTAAGTTTGGAAACAGTATTGGATTTCAGCCTGAAACGACATGGCCTTGCTAGCTTTGTCTACAAGTTGTTGTACATCAGAATTTGCCAAGTGATAGCTTGGTGATTAGGAGCTAAGCAGAGACCTGCAAAGTTTATGCTTCAAACCATTATACTATATATTAAATATACTTGCGTAGTACTCCTTGAAAATCATGACATTTGCATATGGATAAATTATATAACTATTAATTCATTGATCACCCTTTTTTTTTTCCAACTTTTCAATTGATCATTCCCAAACCCATCATATATGGGTGATGGTGATTCATGATTTCCCTTTGAATGCTGATGTATTTTAATATGATTGTATGTATTGTGAACAAAACGCCTTACCATGAATAAAATAAAAATTATTGATTTTCTGCATTTCTTTATAGTTTCTATTTTTTGATGATTTTAAAAAAAATAAGGCAACAGAATTTCAGCAAACACTGACAGAGCGGCAGCCCATCTTGTGTCTCTGTGTTTGCTGAAATTACTCCCTTCCTCTTTTTGTTTGCTTTAGCATGATAGAAAACCAACTAACACACAAAAAAGTGACAGGCTTTTATATAAGATTCTTTGACATCAACTTTAATGTTCATACTATTATACACTGATTTGTTTGAACCAGTTTCCTAGTTGAATTTGTATCTTGAGGTATTTTATAAATGGTTCTTTGTGTTTGGTGATATTTTCATGAAATATACCAAGAAAGTGTATGTGAAAAATCTGAAAAATATCATGAGTTCTCTTTCTTCTAATTTCCTTATTAAAATCAATGATTCCCAAACTTTTTCAAATCACTGCAACTGTAGTGTTTAAGGAATTTTTTTCAAGACACCCCAAATCGAGATAAACTTTTAGATTTATATTATTAACTTATTCATATCAAATAAACTCATTTTCATTTAAACACCTAATTTGCTATGAAAGCTGGATAACAGAATCATTCAATAGATTCAATCTCCAATGAAACTACAGAGAATTCATATGCAACTACTGTATACCAAGAATGCTCAACACTATTCTCAGAAGATTCTGAATGTAAACCTTGTTTTTTGAGCAAGTGTCATCTAGTGTTGCAATGGTGAAGTTCAACACTGGATGTTCAGAGTGATTCGCAACGTGCCAGTTAGATGTCACTCCTTATCATTGTGACACTGCATCAGCATATTGAATTACAATTGCTTGGAATTATTAAGATATTCAAATATCTTACAATCCCCCTAAGAGTTAGCTGTGGTGCCCTGGTGAGCCGCAGCACGCACTTTGGGAATCACTGATTTATATCATTTGCAGAATTATTAGGTTTCAATCTTGAAAATTATATGCAGATGACTTGCTGCTTTTTGATTGCTCTAGACTTGTATAATCAGTTTGAAATCACATGATAACTTATTGAATTAGATTATGAAATTCAAGGTTATCATGTAAATATTATTAGATTATTTTTATACTAATTAAATCCTGAATGAAATCTGATTAGTGCTTGATTTTTGATTTTTATTTTCTCCTGTCTATAAAATCCTGTCCCTTAAACCTTATAATTAAAAGAGGCTTCTTTTTTTTTTCTTTTTTTTTCTTTTTTTCATTCCCTGGCCATTTTATACCAAAAAAACAAGCTCTTTTTATTACATCTGCTGCCCTTGATGAAATCGATAGTCCTTCTAATACAGATCTGAAATAACTGCATAATGGAGCAAACTTTTTATTAATTTGTTTTCTTTGCAATTTACTGCAATTAAGAGTAACTGATAACTTGGAGTCTTTCTGAAAGTTTTAAATAAAAGATCATTTTCTGGCATGGTACTCCAAAGTTCAGGTATTTGACCATAAACAAAAGGTTTCCCAAAACCTGATTTTTACTCTCTCCTTTAAATTAGTCCTCTTTAGTTGTTTTCATACTTCCTTCAAAGAGTAGCTGCAGAAGTCGTTTGCACATTTTATTTTAATTCCCCAAACTTTCAGGTAGCCCAAATATTGACCAATTTTGGTAATTTTCAGCCATCTGGGTCACCAAAGCTATTCAGATTCAAATTTCATTGAAATGTTTTTGTTTTAAAATTACTGTAACCCATGCATGCATACCCATACACAATGGTCTTTTATTACAAAGCAAACAAAAGAGATGTTCGAAAGAGGAAACTATTCCTACGCAAGTTCTTAAATTTCTGAAAAATATTTTTTATGGATTTATTATGCTGTTTATCTTAAGAAAAAGATATCCCCTACAAGAATGCCAAAGAGATTTCAACTGCTGGATTTTAGAAGTTGGCTATAGTTTTTTTTAAAATCAAAATTTTGTTCTTGTAGACTAAACATAGGTTAGTTGGAGCAAATACATAGATTAATGTTATTAGTAATTATTGTGTAATGTCCGAGATGGACCTTTTAGTAGGACTGAATGGCTACAACTGCCTTGCTATTTGTCCATTGCTGAAGGGGAAAGTGGATTTACGCCTCTCCCTCAGGCATAAGTGCGAAGTGAATGTATGCAACTTCAGCCCAAACTCTTGTTTACTAATTCCATCGTCTGTTCCGGTAACCTTTTTGTCACTTTATACCTCCATTCACTGGCCATGATGATGATGATAATGATTAAAAAAAAAAAAGGTATAGTGTCCTGTCTCTTAAGAGACACTCCCAATTGAGAATGACGACTGGTGACAAAGCTGCGGTTTTTGTAGGCGTCAGCTCAGTGAACCTTGCAAGTCTAGTCTGGACCAGACCTGGACTCTATACCTACCTACAATTTTATTATGACCCCCCCCTCTCCCTGCAGGATGTAAGTCCAAAGGGATACCTCCACCCTAATCGCAGTTCAGAGTGTTCTACATAATTGACTACTGAGTGCTTTTAACAACAAACTATCCACACTCTTTGCTCATAACTGAAATTGAACCGGTGACCTTTTGCGTTTAAGGCATGCTAACCATTACTCTATCCAAACAGACATTGGCCATAATGTTCAACCTTAAATGTTGAAAGCTGATAAAAAGAAAAGTAGATCATTTACATCTCTAAACTCTATAGATGTGATGCATGGCTAAACACCAAATAGATTACAACCTGCTGTAGAATTCCTAAGCTAAGGAAAACATTTTGATTTGAAGGCCGGTCTGGATAACTCCATACTACTTGGCAAATCGCAGGAAAGTCAACAGATGGCTTCTTTTTTTTTTTTCTCTCTTTTTTTTTTTTTTTTGTTTTGTAGAAACGTGTCTAAAATTTCAAGGTGTATGATATCTGTAAGCAAAATGGTATTTTTGCTGTTTCCTGAGTTGAATCCTCAAGTTTCATCATCAATTGTTTCAAGTTAATGTGAAAGTTAGAATTTTAATCTCTCTCCTGTGTAGAGTTAATTCAAATTTCCAAATGATTCAACCTTCAGCACAAAGGAAACTGATGTTTTGTAATGTGAGAGGCACAAGTGATTAATTATTTATATGAAGAAGACACATGGGAAATAATTTTTCAAAACAATATATATATATATATATATAATATATATATATATATATATATATATATATATATATATATATATATATATATATATATATATATATATATATATATATCGACATTTTTTCTAGGTGCAATATTATTATAATTTTAATTGGTATTCTCCTACATTCTGTGTCAATAAGATTAGTTGGTGTTTTTTTAATGAAAAACTAATAACTTAGATAATTAAAAGGGCAGGAAACTGGAAGATACAACATAAACAAAGAGAAGAAAACATCTTCATTTAAGAAAATAACATAAATACAAAACAAAATACCCTGTAAGGGGAGTGTGATCTTACCATAAAGGTATTCTTCCACCCAACTCCCTGAAAAAGTCTTCATGTTGAAACAAACTTATTTGCTTTAATAATTACTACATCGAAAGACTAATATTATTACCTTTAAGTAAACAGCACTTAGCTTCAGTCTCTGGTACAAAGTCACCCAATAGAAACATTATTTCTCAAAAAAACACAATGAATCACTTACTAAATCAGAAAAAAAAGAACTGCATCCGGAAGGTTTAGATTATATCAAAACTCCAACCTGTAATGGGAAGAAACACGTGGTCGGCTGGTGAAATGATAAATAATTTTCTGATTTTTGTTTCAAGGTTTGCACTGAAATATCAAAGTTTTTAGAAATTTCATTAGATCTTCTACTTATTAAAATTGAAAAAAGATGCAATCGTTAATTCAGTTCTAACTCATGGAGGCTCAATATGAAGTCGATTTCTAGTGAAAAGACCTTGAATTTCATTATGAGCTCCATTGCAATAGTTACAATAATGGAAACATTGAAGATTTGAATGATATTCTTTGCATTCAAGATTGATCTAACTTTGAAAATGTGATCCATCTGGTTGAAAAGTTTCTTGACTGACCATTTGGTTTATTGAGCAATTTCCTGTTTGTACTTTTAACAAAATATGAATAATCCTGATGGAATTTCTTGAATCGTTTGATAAAAATAGGATGTTATATTTTAGGTGATGCATGGCTATATTATTTCAACATTTTCAGATGTTGTCATCTGATGTAAGCAAATTAGTTGTTTTCTCAAGTCAGCCTCGAAATGCTGCATCCAGATGCTTATTTGCTTCACTACAACATCTGGATCTTCTTGCACATGTAATAAACCTCTAAAACATTCAGCAATAAATTATCCAGGATTTGAACAAACAAAGGCTGGCTCTTGCTCTATGTTAGATGGTACTTTTTACCAACTCTGCAACACTATTTAGTACATTCCTGGAGATTCCTCATGGAGCATAGGGTTGCAACCACACCACACCAGTGGACTCCATTCTGAGCAACTCCTTTCAGCCAGGCCCATGTCAGCCCAGGTCACCTTGGCCTCAATCTTGACTGATCTTCTCCAGTTCCACCCTGGTCTCTCAACTCTTACGCCTGTGGATTCCACACTCCAGTGCCTGCTGTGTGGCAGCACTGGCCATGCATCTGAATATTAGGATCACTAAACTTTTTAGACCATCAATTCCTTCAGGGAATACTTGTACCCCTACCCCACCCTGGGCTGTTATAAGAAAAGTATCAAATGCACAAATACCACACCCAAAATGTATCCAAGTCTTCCTGAAAATGTATCAAATCCTTTGGGTATAATTATTTATCAAAACTGGAAGAAGGGAACAATAGTAAAATACGAAGTAAACAAGAATAAACATCAAAAGATGGAAAACTTACTTAATATTCAATAGACCCCTTGATTAGTTCCATGAACACCTTTGGCAAACCCCAATCTAAATTGACTGACAAAATAACCAAACAATTAGTAAAGTAGATTAAAAACCTGTCAAACTGAAGAGTATTATTAAATCATTTGAAGAAGTAGTAATTTTGCCAATGCCATTATCACTGATACCTGAATGAAAATCACTTCATATTATATAACTACGATGCTGGGGAGCTAACTATATAAACTCCTCCTACCCAATTCTTCCTCACCCTGCAGTCTACCCTTCCAGTAAATCTCATTAAAATTCATAAATATATTGTGTGGACATACAGCTCTGATGCAAGGAAGTAACTGTAAGAATAATTCCAAGATCCAACCAAAAACTTGACCAATTTTCCCTTAACCCATAGCCAATCCTTTGAATCGTTGAAATCCGTAGAGAACTGTCAGAGATAATTGTGTGTTCAGACAGACTTAGACACGGCTGAATACATATACCTCAGCCAATGAAGTTGGAAGAGGTATATGTACAAGGTTCAGTCATGGATAAGACATCGGATACACCAATTACTTGAGGTAGAGGACAACTTGACCAGCTCTGAAATTCGAGCAGAAGCCTCACCCCAATTCAAACATTAATCAGTGGTACTACAGTCAGGTATGCTACTGATCGTGCAATAATATTCTGACAAACCTAGGCCATACTAGAAGGAACTGTATTTCTGTTGAAACAAGAACCATAAGGTCACTGATACATCTACTGTCCATGATAGTGGTAGTAGTTGCAGGAAGAAAAGAAAGATGGATCTCCCGAAGGTCAGGACCAAGTTTCATATCCATCTAACTTGATACTGCTGAGAAAATGATATCTAACATACTAGGGACCAACTGACCAAAAAGGGTCTTTAAAGAGATGTGTGGGCGCTTCTGTAAAAAAAAAATTCTATAATTTGAGTTGGCAAAATATTTTGAAAGATTAAAAACTAGTTTTATTGATAATCTTTGAAGATTATTATCATAATGTAATTGTGTTCAATAGTTGTCATATTCATAATTAATTATGAATAATTGTTTTATTTTCATAAAATCAATTTTGGTTATAACTTTCTTCTTGCTTTGAATTAATATCTTGAAGAAATACCTTTACAATAAACTGTTTAAATATATTCCCAGTAGCATGAGACAAAATTGTTTAAATGGAAACGATGCCAACTTGATGAGTTCTTTGATGATGATTAAGAAACGGTCATCTAGGAGAGAACAGAAAAATGTGATTATGTATAAAACCACACAGATAAAGTTATGTGCTGGTATTTTATTTTATAAATAAACTAAGATCGTTAACCATTCTGTCTGGTTATTCATTTACTCCCACTCAATCATGACATTTGATGTAACAATAGAAACCTGTTCTTGATAATCTTTGGATTTAACATATTTAAACTTCGGATTTAGTCTGTCTGGATTATAAGATTATACCTAGGTACAGCGTAAGCTTTTCAATGTCATACTTTTTGTTTGGTACAAACGAATAATCGTTTCTGCAAGTTTACTTATCTCAAACTAGTTAATCTCTAGAAAAAAATAATTGCGGTTATACAGTTATCCCTTGCCATTCTTGGGGGTTGAGGGCATCAGGGGGTGCAGATACACTAAATCTGTGAATAATTTTGCTATCTCCTCAAAAACTCTTTCAGTCTCCAAAATCCATAAACAAACACTTTACCATTCTCAAATTGTAAATGTACAACTAAATAAATGAATACAGTTTGAAGTTGGGTGCAGTTAATAATGAAAATCATAAATTTTTCTGTTTTGCTGAAAAATGATATTTACTTAAGACATAATCTTTATCTATATCACTCACCACTTAGTTATTGAATTTAACAAATGATTAGATCATTTTGCATGGATTGTCTACAAATATATATATATATATATATATATATATATATATATATATATATATATATATATTAGTATCATTCTGAGTAAAACAAGGAATTGGATTAACTAAAAAAAGTACAGATGGAAGAAGGTCAGGGTAAACTCTTGGAGTCACAGTTCTTTATAAATACTGTTGTCCTCAAAGAATTATTCTAATAAATATCTTTGATACAAAGTTAGTACTTATAGTACTAATAATCAATTTCTCAGCTTGAGAATTCTTTTCAAGAGTCTGGTGAAGCCACCCTTGAATTGTGTTCGTTATTTGACTTGTTTTGGAGAGATAATGCCAAGGACATGTGATATCCTTATCCATTCATACTAAGATATATATTTGTAGAATCCATTCATACTTGAATAATCCATCATTTTTTTCATGTGTACTCTGCTAGTTTATCAAATATCGAACAAATTTACTGTCTACTAGCAAGGATGCTCGCCGTAGCCCAGGGGAAATATTACTTTAGATATAACCAATCAGAAATATATGGGTTTTTTATTCATTTATTTATACATTTTTCTCTTATTTTATTCTTGGATAAATTATTACAGCATTATTATTATTGATTTTGACTAGTTTAGGATAAAGGTAAAAGGTTAGTTGAAATTAATACGAGAGAATATATGTTCTTTGATATATTTCTTCTTACAGACAATGGAAGAACGTTTATTTACACTTTGTACGCATGGAAAAGTAGCTATAATGGACAAAATATTCTGGTTCACAAAAAAGAACTAATTATGTTGTCGCTTCATTTGACAGAGTTTCTGGATGTTTCTCACATTGTATGCTACTATAAGAAAATTTTGCCATGTGAAAATATGCTCCTCAGCAATATTACAGCCAATAACTTGACAAATTTCTTAGAAATGACCTATGCTGACCTCAAATGACCCCAATTTCAAAACTATATTTCTAATTACTTCAATTGTGAAAGAATCTACTTCTATGCCAAATTTCAGTTATTTACGTGTGAAATTATTGCTAAAAATTTGGAAAATTGATTTAAAATAACCAGTAATGATCTCTGGTGACCTCAAATAACCTCAGATCAACTCCCCATTGCATATGACTTTTGCTATGGAAAGATGTATCTCTATGTCCAATTTCAGTTTTTTGAGGGCTATATTGTGGCCCCAAACTTGGAAAATTGTTTTGAGATGACCCAAAATGACCTTTGATAACTTCGATTAACCTCAGAGATCAATGTCACATAGATTGTGATCTTTGCAGAGTGAAAAAGTACTTGTATTTCTGCATCGTTGGTACAAAATTGTGACCAATGACCAAGAAATGACCCCCAAGAATTACCTTCAAGATCAACCTCCTATACCCTTTGTTTTAAGTTTATCTCTCCTCTGTTTACCTGCAGACTTCTAGGACGGTAGGCCTTGTAGTTTTTGCAGAGAAGAGGCACAAACAAACAAATGGCTCAAATATTAGTATAGATAACTTTGAAAAGAGTCATTAACATTCCGACTTTTGTTAGAACAATCTAATCTCTTTTATCACGAAGATGGGGAGAAGAGATTAGATTGTCTGAACAAAAGCTGGTCTTCTTAATTAATAATTCTTCATTTACTGAAGTTGATCAACTTTTTAGCTTCCCCCTTCTGTCCTATCTTTATGATAATTGGTATTTTAAATACTTTTTCGTGGAAAGAATCCATCATCAAGGGTTTCCTAAAAGTTGCTACTCTTGACACTTCTGTCAACCCAACACTTATATTTTCTCTCTTCTCTTTCAAAAACAGTCGGTGAAAAGGCGTAAAACTTAATTTATGGCCAAGGAAAAAATAACTTATTAATTTTCTAATGTTTTAGCACCACATCCTGACTTTCTTAATTTTCCAAGGGTGGGAATTTCTATTTCCATTGAATGGTTGGCAGCCAAACACCAATACATGTAAACATTGGTCAATAGATTCGAATTGGTAACCACACGACCACTTGACCTGATTTTTGCATTTCTTGCAATTAGTTATGCGTATATTCCAAGTTAGAATATGCAGGTGATGATGATAGTGGAAATGTAATGAAGAGAGAGGGACAGATTAGGAAGAGGAGGGAGAGGTGAAATGGAAAGTGTAGTGGGAGTGAGGAGAAGAGAGGGAGAGATAAGAGGTTGTTGTAGAGAGGAAGGAAAAACAATGTAATACGTATTACTCTCTTTAGAGGAAGAAAGAGTATGGTTGTGCATAAGGGAAGGAGGGGAAGAAAGACAAAAAAAATAATGTCCATATTTGTTATGACTGAATTCTACTTTTATTCCCGAACACAGTTAACTTCTATTTTTGATATCAAATTGCCAGTTGCTGTTAAAAGCTGACTCGGATTTTGTTTTCCTTTTCTTAAATAGAAAAAAAGTTGCCCTACATTTGAGAGGTTAGAAAATTAAAAGCTTTGCTTAATTGCATAGATTGACGAGGCTTTCTAATTAAGAGCCCCCCCCATGCCTTCTTTCATTTCTATCCCATGATGCACTCAATTAGATTGAAACTTCTCTCTCTCACAGTTTTCTGCACCCTATCTTTCTTGCCTTTATCTGCATCCTGTCTCTCTTGCCTTTATCTGCACCCTGTCTCTCTTGCCTTTATCTGCACCCTGTCTCTCTCGCCTTTATCTGCACCCTGTCTCTCTCGCCTTTATCTGCACCCTGTCTCTCTCGCCTTTATCTGCACCCTGTCTCTCTCGCCTTTATCTGCACCCTGTCTCTCTCGCCTTTATCTGCACCCTGTCTCTCTCGCCTTTATCTGCACCCTGTCTCTCTCGCCTTTATCTGCACCCTGTCTCTCTCGCCTTTATCTGCACCCTGTCTCTCTCGCCTTTATCTGCACCCTGTCTCTCTCGCCTTTATCTGCACCCTGTCTCTCTCTCACTTCTGCCGTACATGCTCTCTCCCACCCTCTAGCGTTCTTTTGTACTCTCCCTCTCTATTCTTTTCCAACTTGTCTGCTGCTCCCTTCAAGACCTTCCCATTTGCAAACAATTCCATTTTTTTTCTAAAAGAATCAGAAAAAATATATTCTTCGTAGTTTGTCTGTTATTTCATTTATGTAGTTATGAAAATGATGAAGATTGTTAACTTTGAGAAGCAATATTTATTCTAATATGATAGTTAACAAGAAGGAAGTTTTATCTTTTTTTATTCTTTCATCTTCCTTATGAAAAGAGAGAATGATTTTCTTATTGCAAAACTTTTTTTGAATCAATTGACTGAGAAATGAAAACTATTAATTACTCAAATATTTTGATTGGGGCTTTTGAAGTTTTGGATATTTTTGTGGAGTTTGATTAGGTTTGGTATTCAGTTCTGTCCCATCATGTTCGTTTTTGGGAAGATAGCCAAAGAGACAATGATTCCCAATTAGGTAACAATTTTTTCAGCCCATTTCAAACAATCTGAGAGAAGGAGAGTGAAAGAATAATATCATTAATATATCATGACAGTCCTGCTGCCCTTTGAATTGTAGACTTCAAATCTGATATAATTGATAATTACAAGTTTATTTCTAGCGCACAGATCAAATTTGGACGTGTGATGACATACTTAATGCACAGAGGTGTATGAAGATAGAAAAAATATACCATGTTCATTAGCATATAGGTCATCTATAATTCTTAAGTGTTTGATTCAGGTTTAGAAGAATAAGTTGACCCTACCCCCAATTAAAACCATATCACTTCCTCAGACTGTCAAATTCAATGGGTGTAAATGGATTGATGTGTCAGCTTTTTCTTTTATTTATTGATTTTATTTCCATGCTTATAAAGTTGATATACAGTATATTTGTAAATATTAAGCCGAATCAGTGAAATTGTCTAATTGTCAAAGTTTTACCTTTTTTTTTACAAAAAATACATACATAGTTTTAATTTGATCAAAAGTTCATTTAACCAAAACAAGGATATAAAACAACTATTTTTTTATGATCAAAAGTTTATGTTATCGGAGTGAAATCAAACTTTTTTTCTACAAAAAAAAAAAGTAAATTTCACCAATTAAGCGTCATATATACATACTATTTGGCTAATATAACGTGTACTTTGAGGTTCATTTTTGGTAAATAGTTGTATAAAAACTTTTTTTTTTCATATAGAATAAAAGTTTGAGAAATTTTTATTATTTCATTTTGTGCGTGTGAAAGTTGGAATGTATTAATCTGTGAACATAACAAATTTAGGTTAACTTCCATTGATATTTGTGAACAGGTCTTCATTTGTAATAATACATGTGAGAATATGTAAATATGATGTTCATGCTTACAAATTAAATTTTATGAATTTATATCTTGGGGTATGATGAAACTTTCTCATACAAAACAGAATGCTTTTATAGAAAGCTTTTCAATTTTGTGTCTGCTTATTTTAGACATACGTTTTATTTTTCTCAACTTCTAATAATTTTCTCATTCAAGCCTACTTCAGTTTATATATATATATATATATGTATATATGATACAGGTCTCCGGGTCTGAAGTGAAGGTTTCAATCCTGCCTCGTGGTACTGGATGGGATAATGCATTGTCTATAGCCACAATGAATTGTTGTAATACAACGAAACAGCTGTCTGTATATGACACAATGATATATATATATATATATATATATATATATATATATATATATATATATATATATATATATATATATATATATATATATATATATATAAAATCACGAGTCCTACATATTTATCCGAAATATCTTTATTCCAATAGTGCTTAATATTTTGGATAGAGACAATATCGGGTGTGTGTATATATATATATATATATATATATATATATAACAGTTACATGTTGAATAGCTGATGAACCCAGCAAGAGACTATTTATACATTGTACAATAATAACAAAGTATAAGGGAAACTAAGAAAAATACTTCTGAAGATAACATGAATTGCATTGTTAGATATTGGGAAATGGGTAACTGAACTGACACAAAAAATTTATTGAATAGGTCTTTTTAATGTTTAGTGTTTAAAGCTGTAAAGCTTTCTAGAATTATATATATATATATATATATATATAGAGAGAGAGAGAAATAGACAAGTATTTCACAAGTGGGCTCCAATGAATGCAAGAGATAAGAAAAAAACCATGCTGGTTGGGGATTATTTTGTATTTGCTTAACATGGATATTTAGTTAAAAGATTTGTGAACATAGTTGTATGCTCAGCTCACAGAAAAGACTTCTCTGACCTGTTTCAATCAGATCATGTACATATCGATAGAAAGAGATGGAGAGAGACATTTAATCGATATATATATATATATATATATATATATATATATATATACATACATACATATATATATATATATATATATATATATATATATATATATATATATACATACATATATATATATATATATATATATATATATATATATATACATACATATATATATATATATATATATATATATATATATATATATACATATATATATATATATATATATATATACATACATATATATATATATATATATATATATATATATATATATATATATCATTTTTTATGTATGTGAGTAACACTTTTCAATGAGCACACCACTGACACTACACTTTGATCCTAGTTCAGGGAGCAACATTTCAACCCAAGAAACGAAAATCCATACATGAATAATCCTATTAATTTTGACAAATACTATGCTAGTATATATTGTGTTCTGTGTGTGTGTATATATATATATATATATATATATATATATATATATAAATTTTTTTCTTTTTTTGTAAAAGTGAAAAAGTGACATGATGCAAACTTTCAAAAAGCAGGATATACCTGTATGAATATGGTATCTATCTATTTACATTAATTTCTGTTTGCATGTAATAAAAACATGTTACTAAAGTTGAATTACGACTTAAAATATTTTCCATAGGTTTTAATTCCTTGAAGATGTCTACACTTCATTATAATTTCCTGTTCATTATTCATTAGGAATCAATATTATTAGGTCATCTTTGGTCTCAAATTTATTTTCAATATTTGACACAACTTGAAAAACGGGTTTGCAGTTCATAAATCCAAGCATGAGCCACAATCATCGAAAGCGGAAATGGTCCTAACTCCCAAAATACATTTGGTGTGAGATCTCCCAAAGCAATTGGATAGATCTTTGTCAAACTTTATTTTCTTAACCTAATAACAATGACAACTTCAACAACGATGGATAGAGAGAGAAGGAAAGAGAGAGACGGATACTATTCCTATGCCATCAATCAGCGGACTGAAGAAATAGAAAATCGAAAGCTATGGAAGCTAGATTGAATTATCTGGTGTTGCTAAACAGATTCTTTTAATTAGAATTCATTACTTTTTCTCTTTCTTTTTTTTATCTTGACTATAATTCTTTTTCTTTCTTTACTCAGTCCCTATCCATCAATAGTAGAAACTTGAAATTTTAGACAAGCACACCCCTCGCTGAGTTGGGAAAACATTTTTATTTTGCTGGTTGAAAATTCGGCTCAGTGGCTGAAGTAATTGTCTAGAGGAAAGTTTGACCCCATAGCAGTAGTCGTTCTCTTTTTTTTTTTTCTTGAAACTCCTTGCAGGGCATAGGGGCACAACCAACACCCTACTGGATAATTTTGCTGCTGTTTCAGTAGCCTGTTGGTTTTTGTGAGGAAGAATTGCTAGCCCCGTGCTAACCCTCCTCCTTTACCCGAGCTTGTGACCCGCAGAATGGCCTTTGATATCTACCAATTGCTTGGGAAAGTGAATATGTGCTTTTTCTAATTTCATTAGTGCTAAGCAAACGCCAATAGCCTCAGCCAAAACTGGAACTCTGTTCACTGATTCTGTTTTCTGTAACGGTAACTGTTACGACACTCACACCTACACATTATGGGAACAGAACTGGGATAAATTTTAAAAAATCACAAAAGATTTTCTTCTCAGAAAATGTTTTGTTTTTTTTTCCTTTAATCATTTCTGTTTCATCTAGAAGTCAGGTTTTGGGAAGTTGTTGTTGAAGTACTCTATAGACAATCATTTAGAAATATTGAACAACCATTTCCAGTGAAAAACAGAGAATAGAGAAAGAAACATCTAGATTCTGGAAAATCTAGATGTTTTGATGTCTTTAATAAAAAAACTTGTCTAAGAAAGGTGGAAAAAAAAAATAGAAATACAAAAACAATTTTAGAAAGGATTTAGTGGAGTACTGATGCCAATTTCCAAGCAAGTAGACAAAATGGTATGGCCTGGAACATGGGAATAAACAAAAACATGCACTTATAAAAAAGGATTGAACTGAAGGTGGCAAAGAGTTCTATCCCTTCTAAAAATGCTTTTTGATTTCTTTTTTTTTTTTATACTCTTTTCGATGGGTATTTTATTAACATCTAGATGTTTCTTTCTGTATTTTATGTTTCCCACTCGAAGACACCAATGATGTCATAAACAGAATTCATTCTGATCTTATTTATTCTTTGATGCAATTTTTTTACATAAATTCAAACTTTGACGTTACAGTTATTCAATTATTGACTGTGATGGTGAGGTTATTAATTTTGAAATGAAATGAAGATTATGTTTTCACTGAGGTTCAAACTCGTATCCTAATATATGTCCAGCTGCTATTAACTGCTTGAGCTACAAGGGCTCTACATTGGCTGAAGATCAAATTTAACCCTTGAACCTACTTTCCATTCCTTGATATCTATATAGCAATATGTTTGTTTTTGTACTGGTTATATCGAAATGTTTTTGTACCGGTTGCATTGAAATGTTTTTGTACCGATTGTATCAAAAATTGAAGAATGATCTCTCCTATACATGAGAAATAGTTACCTTTTGGCTGAAATCAGGCACAATGGAAAGGGCCAGGATCAAATCTTAGCTTCAGGCATGAAAAATATTTACTAGTTTAGAAAAAAAAAAAGAACAGGTCTGATTAGTCGCTCAATAGAAACCATCACATGACCAACATCTTTTGGCAGGCTTGTTGCAGAAGGGTGATCAATGGATATGTTACGTCTCTTGCTTTTTGTTGGGTGGTGATCACTAAGAAAAAATGTTTACGCACACATAATAATGAGTAGATGCTTAAATTTTCAACCCTCTAGCTATATTAGTATGTCCAGCGCATGTGATACATGATATATTCATAGCCAGTCAGCCAGACCAACTTGAAAACTCAAGAAACTTATGGTGACAGTTTAGGTTGACAGTTTCTAAAAAAATAAAATAAAAATTCTTGTTTTATGATGAAATTCTTTCTGAATTAACTTGACTAAATACTTGATAGGAATATGAAATATTTTTGAAATTTCTTGTATTTCAATGTCAAGTGCCATAATAACAAATGAATAAATTGCGTTGGTACTCAGTACTTGAGATTGACCAAACCTCAATTTATAACGCGTAGAAAGTTTTTTAGTTGGATTTTTGTGAAATCTGTTTCAAGTGCCATGAAAATATCATATTTTGTTGTATCCAATTTGTTGGCACAAAGTATATTATAAACAGATAAATGAATTCTTGGTTGAAAATCAAGAATGAACTTATTGTACACAAGAGAAAAAAATGGACTTAATTTGTTTCAAGAAGCCGTATGAAAAAATTAGGATGGCCTGCATTGTACAATTCCTGTTAATGACTTTATTCATTGATAAAAAGTGGTAAATCTAGCAAAAAGATCGAAAAACAGGTCTGGTTAGTCCCTTAATAAAAACTATCAACGTCTTTTGGCAGCATGCCATGTTGAGGGTGATAGATTGAAAAACTGTGCTTGAAGAATAAGTAACTTCTCCCAACTTTTGTTGGATGGGGATCACTAAAAAAAGTCTGAATTTAAAAAAAAAACCAAAAACGTGAATGTTGCCAGACACATACGAAGAGACCAATTTTACATGAAATTACATTGGAAATTGAACCCTCCCTACTATTTTGGGGGAAATTTTCAAAAGAAAAGAAACATTTCCTACAAGCAATAGAACATTTTCATGAATGAAGGTTAACCATTATTAATTTTTGACTGATATTTTTTTTCGTCCAGAAACTTTCATTACCTTTTCATCGCAACTAATTCAGACTGTCAGATGGTAATAATTTGGTTGAAGTATGCAAAGAAAAGGGAGGTAACCAGTATAGACGCTGTACTTGATAAAAACATAAGTTAAGTAGACAATTTGGAACAAATAGGAGACTGTTTATTTCTTATTTACATGAGTTAGTGTGGAGAAATACTATTAGGAATGACAAAGAAAATTTATTTAATCATTTTATGATATTAATTTCAATCATATATTCATTTCAGTGTTACAAATATGGAAAGAGTATTTAATCTTTTTTTTTAATTGCCACACCAACATTAAACGCTACCTTAACCTTGAATTATATCCTTTGTTGTTGAATTTAATAAAATGTAGTTTTTGATATTCAAGTTTTCTGCTTTCATTTTTCTGTAATTAGGTGGCAGCAGTGGCTGAAATAATTGTGTCTATTCTAGTTACCTCTTTTCTTTTTTTTTTTTTTTTTTGTGAACCTTATCCAAACGATTACCTATCAGTCTATAACTGTGTAACGGCACAGATTAGAATTAAAAAATAAGCTCTACGTGACATTCAAACTTGGGTCCCTTTTACCTTGAAAAGATCCTTATGTATGGCACTGCTCTACCAACTGAGTTATTAAAGCTGTCATGGTTGGCAGATGATCAAATCACCCAGAGCTTTTATCATTGTAATATAGATTATTACGGTTGTTGCAATGTGGACGGGAAATTACTTTATTTTCCAAATAAGAGCATTTTCCCCGTATTGTGCTAATTAAATTCCTGCTACAATGTGCCATTTTTGCTGTGCTACAATAACAAACTATCAAACATCAGATTATTATGGTGCAGATAATTGATAGAATTGAGAGGAAAATAATGAACCATTTTGTTATGTAACAACAAGATTCAAGACTAACATTAAGTCTTATTGGTATCACACATGTTCATCCCAATACATGGATTCCTCTGATTAATTAAGTTCTCAGGTGTTTCTTTTTTTTTTTCTCCTCCTCCTCCACCTACACAAGGATTTTTCTTTTTTTAGAGATGGAGGTCTTGAGTAGAGAAGTGTTGCCTTTTGACCTTGTTTTGACGTCTTATATTTGGAAGGGGTTGAAGGGCAACCAAGAGAATGTTTGGAATGTGGACCAACTCGGATTCAAATTCTTGAATAATTGTAAATGGCAACTTATCGTTTTATAAATACACTAAATTGATAACTGCATTGCACGCAGTAGTTGATGCTTTAAATTGTTCTAACACCTGAGGTTAAGGAATGCTTTTGTTCACTCCATGACTCGTTGACTTTCAATATTTTGATTGCATTTGTTGTTTTTGATGACTATTTCTGTTGACTATATTCCACTAAATGTGCATATTCAAGTTTAACATGTGTCAAGATTATGTGTGGAAGTGCGGGTGGCCTAACAGTTCGACTAATTTCAAAATTTGGCAGGAACAGTCTGCACTAATGTCCTTAGTAAAGGCATGAATCCTATCCCCTCCAGCAATTTAAATGTGAATTGCAGGACAGTTGAAGCTCCTTAAAGCTTGTAAGGCAATTCATCTTGGGCATTGGGCTAGCATGCAAATCCTATGAAGAGAGTGCATACCTCTGCCAATATCAATGTCTCAAAAAACTGAATGAAAATTAGTTCATATAAAGTCAAGATGTGGGGGAGATAACTATGTTTCAATTTTCCATATTTTTGACTATTGTCTCAATATAGAAGAAAAGAAAGTTTGGTAATTTACTAAGTGGGTTTGGAGGTTTTTGCATGTGGACCTAATCTATGGGCAATCAACATTGGTAGGGATGAGGGATAGGATGAGAAGATACAGGCAAAGGGTGAGAGGAGAGCAGGAGATGATGGATAATTTTAGTTTGATAACACCATGGAATTTCCAAGGGTTCAGCCTGTAGGTAGGTAACAACATGGCATAGAATTCTAAAAGAGTGTGAGGACATTTGCAGTGTTGCTTATAATCCACACTCCTCTACCTGATTGGACCCCAATTTCAAATTGAAAATCTATTGTCCTGTATGTAGAGTTATATATACAAATACCTATAACAACTGTGTTTCTATAGATGATACACACTTGGATTTTTTCAGCTCAAAACTTCTGGGGGGAAAAATGTGGATTGTACGCGGTGAAGTATGGTAGAATTTTTTTTGTTTTTCCAAACTACCAATACCAGCGTTACCAATTTAGATGTTTCTTTTTTCTTCTTTATTCTTTTTCTTTTTCTTTATTCTTTTTCTTTTTCCTCTTTCTTTTTCTTTTTCTTTATTCTCTTTCTTTTTCTTTTTTCTTTCTTTTTTTCTTCTTTCTTTTTTTCTTCTTTCTTTTTTTCTTCTTTCTTTTTTTCTTCTTTTTCTTTTTTCTTTTTCTTTTTTCTTTTTCTTTTTTCTTTTTCTTTTTTCTTTTTCTTTTTTCTTTTTCTTTTTTCTTTTTCTTTTTTCTTTTTCTTTTTTCTTTTCTTCTTTTTTCTTTTCTTCTTTTTTCTTTTTCTTTTCTTTTTCTTTTTCTTTTTCTTTTCTTTCTTTTTTCTTTTTCTTTTTTCTTTTCTTTTCTTTTTCTTTTTTCTTTTTCTTTTCTTTCTTCTTTTTCTTCTTTTTTCTTTTTCTTTTTTTCCTTTTTTCTTTTTCTTTTTTTCTTTTTTTCTTTTTTCTTTTTTTCTTTTTCTTTTTTTTCTTTTTCTTTTTTTTCTTTTTTTTTTCTTTTTCTTTTTTTTCTTTTTTTCTTTTTTCTTTTTTTCTTTTTTCTTTTTCTTTTTTTCTTTTTTTCTTTTCTCTTTCCTTTAACAAATTCTGGTGTGCTTTCCAGATTCAAACAAAAAAAAACATTAGATTGGCAACACTGAACAGACGGATGATACACTAAACCCCATAATATTTTCCACATTTTATCTCCAAACGTTGTAAGCCTCAATTTTCAACTGCATCCTCTAATCTTTGAAGATACTTTGTAAAACGAGAGCCAAAAAAAAAAAAGAGAAGCAATGCCTTCTCAGCCACCTCTTTCACACAGGATATTAACTTAGCTTAATTATTCCGACAGATTGCCATGACTCAAATAACCTTGTATTGTAATCAACAGCAATCTTCCATACTAAGAGACCTGACTACCGACAATCAAAGGAGGCAGCAGCAGCAGTAGGAGAAGAAGAAACAGTTGTCACTGGAGTGGTAGCTCCTGACTGACTTTTTCTTGTAACCTCATC
Source organism: Thysanoteuthis rhombus (assembly GCA_963457665.1). NCBI lineage: Eukaryota > Metazoa > Mollusca > Cephalopoda > Oegopsida > Thysanoteuthidae > Thysanoteuthis > Thysanoteuthis major. Next base: position 3,435,189 of record OY735222.1, on the reverse strand, counting down.
TCATCAATGAGGTATTGGATCACTGTTTATTGTAGACCCTCCTTGTTAGATTTGCCAAAAAGTGCAATCTCTCCCTCGTTAGTACAGATGTTCTTAAGATGCATTAATTAGAAATCTTCATCCTAAACTGTTGCTGTAAGTTTCTTCAGTTTTCAATTCAGTTAGGCTGGCTGGCTGGCTGGTTATATATGCATGTGTGTATGTATGTATGACATGTAAGGACAGTGCCAATTGAGCTAGAGGGCTGAAAATTTCAGCATTTACTCTTTATAATGTCTACAACAAACATTCTTTTTAGTTTTTTTTTATCCCCTCTCCCTCCAGTTTTTATTGTGGTTCAATTTGTGATGTAAGTTTATGCTAAAATACTACCTTAGTTTGTGACTTTTATAGTGATCACTGCCCAACAAAATGTGAGAGAAATAACTTATTCATTCATACCCTTTTTTCCTTTTTCTTTGAATTGACCCCCGCCCCCTCCCTCATCACATGCTGACAAAAGACATTGGTCATATGTATGTGGAGAGGTTGAATAAAATTAGCTCAGTGTGGCACACAGTCACAATAGTGGGGTGTTCAAGAAGGATTGAACCTGCGTGGTGTTCAAGAAGGATTGAACCTGCGTGTCCACCATTTCTCTACAGCAGGCATCCTTAGATGTTTACTGACAGAGAATGTATCGACTGCAAATTAGACTGAACAATTAATGGAACCTCAAGAATTCTAGTCCAAACAGATCCACCAAGGTCAAGTCACGATAACGCTTTAATCCAGAACCTAAGACGACTAAGGTTGTTCTGATCCGCATCCCCAGTTGGGAAGATAGGATTTATATCCGTCAGCAGAAAATAAATGATGATTGCTCATTGGTTTGAGTTTCTCACTGGAATCTAATTTGCTTGTTGACCTTTACAGATCATCATCATCATCATCATCATCATCATCATCAGTGGATAAATTCTTTCAGTGTTTTTTATTTGCTGCTTTCCATTCCTGATGGCTCAACTTAGTAGATTGATGGGGAACAATAGAGACAAGAAATATCAAGTATAACTACAGGTTGTACTCCTTTAATCCAGCTTGTTTGGGATCTGGCCATTGTCATACTGCAGAAAATGCTGGACTACAGAAATTGACCTTTAAGACCCTTTTTTTTTCTTTTTTCAACAAAAAACTTTTCCCCTTTTGTTTCTTTAAGTCTTATACCATAGATGACCCGACCTCATATTACTCAAACAAACTTCTTACAGAAATTCCTTTGTCTAACTCTACCTTCTCAAGCATAGATAATGTTCTATGCTTACACATTTCAGCATGAGCACCATCTTCTGCATGACTTGGTCGATATGCTGAAGGGCTAAAATACAGGTGGATATAGGAAATTAAAAGGACTGTGTCACCCAAACACTCGGCTGCAATCTAAACAAAATTTGGCGTCTTCATAGACTAATGGTAATAAATTCCAAATGTGCCAGACTATGAGAGTTGTCAGACCACAGAGTGCCCTATTGAAGACGTTTACCTGTAGTAAAATTGGAAATATAAAGCACTGTAGTATCAGGAAAAAACTCATGGGAGTTGCCTCCAGCAATCAATCAAATCTTCCACTCACAGACACTCAAAACCGGATTCAATTCCACCTCATTTAACTTCCTCAGCTGCTAAGTTTCCTTCAGCAAATATCTTCAGGTTTCACCTCCTACTCTTTTGCCGATTTCTAGTCTGCTTCTCTCTTTCTCTCTCTCTCTCTCCACCCACCGTGCATTTTTTGTGTTTCGATCCATTCTCAGAATCTCTCCTCTACCCTCTGCCCATTCACCATTGAATTTTTATTTTCACAAGTGAGACAGACAGAAAAGTGTGTCAGACAAGCGGACTGACAGATACAAATGTTGCAGATCATAATATAGATTATTGGAGGAGGAGAAAGTAGCCAAATAAGAAATAGTTTGGTGAGCAATTTTAAAAACCTGCTCGTACCCATGAATATATTCAACTAAAAATAAAATAATCTTATGACTACAGTGATTTTTTTTTGATTTTTTTTATTCCTTTAATGATCTTGCATTTTGAAAACATTTTTATTTACTTATCTTGTTCTTTTAAATTCAACTATCACTTTGTGATTGAACTATCATAGCTTATCAAGTGTACTATTGACTGTATTTTATTTTTCAAATATTCTAGGAATTTGTATGGAAAACCAAGAATAAAAGAAGCAAGTTCATACACTTTGGCATTCTTGCACACGAATGATAATTTATATTGACTGATTAAAAGAAGACTTTACCTTTATGGCTTTTTTTCTTTTCTTTCAATTCTCACATCTGGTAGTCAAATAGTTTTCTGGAAAGAAAAGTCCTACCCACCTTTCACCTGTGGGAATCCCTCACAGGTCATCTTCATCAGCAGCCTTTTAATGTCCATCATTGGACATAAACCTTCCCTGAGATTTGCCAGATCTCTCCATTGCAAGTGTCGTGGTACAAAATATCTGCCAAACTTGTTCTTAATTGTCACACTATCTTATTTTCTGTCAACCACAGTTTTGCATATGATCTCTGGGAATCCATGTTGTGAATTGTGATGTCTAGTGTTTGTCTGACATTCTTGCAATATGGCCAGCCCATTGCCATTTGAGTAACTTAATAGATTCTTTACCTCTGACTCCGTTTTTTTTCTACTGTGCAATCCTATGATGCGTCCATGTTATACCAAGCCTGATTTTCTCCTGTGCATATTGCATGGTTCTTAAAGAGTTAATCTTTTGGTTAGGTTCCACGTTTCAGCTCAAGTACCTGAGTACATTTGGATTTTGGATTTTGTTACAAGACTAAAAGAAATTGATTCTTTTTTTTTTTTTTACATCTGCCAATGAAGGTGAATGAGTTCACTCATGTCTGTCTGTCTACATAATATCTCCAAAAGCCCTTGATGAAATTCTATGGAAGGAATGGCCAGGGGAAGAAAGAATTTGTTAAATTTTGGAACAGATTTCTTCCTTTCTTTCTTTCCTTCCTTTCTTTCCTTCCTTTCTTTCTTTCCTTCCTTTCTTTCTTTCCTTCCTTTCTTTCTTTCCTTCCTTTCTTTCTTTCTTTCTTTCTTTCTTTCCTTCCTTCCTTTCTTTCCTTCCTTTCTTTCTTTCTTTCTTTCCTTCCTTTCTTTCTTTCTTTCTTCCTTCTTCTTCTTTCTTTCTTTCCTTCCTTTCTTTCTTTCTTTCTTTCCTTCCTTTCTTTCTTTCTTTTCTCTTCCTTTCTTTCTTTCTTTCCTTCCTTTCTTTCTTTCTTTCTTTCCTTCTTTCTTTCTTTCTTTCCTTCCTTTCTTTCTTTCTTTCTTTCTTTCTTCTTCCTTCTTTCTTTCTTTCTTTCTTCTCCTTTCTTTCTTTCTTTCCTTTCTTTCTTCTTCCTTTCTTTCTTTCTTCCTTTCTTTCTTTCTTCCTTTCTTTCTTTCTTCCTTTCTTTCTTTCTTTCTTTCTTTCTTCCTTTCTTTCTTTCTTTCTTTCCTTTCTTTCCTTTCTTTCCTTTCTTTCTTTCTTTTTTCCTTTCTTTCTCTTTTCTTTCTTTTTTCCTTTCTTTCTCTTTTCTTTCTCTTTTCTTTTCTTTCTCTTTTCTTTCTTTCTTGTTTACTTTTTTTTCTTTTTTCCTTTTCTTGCTTTCTTTTTTCCCTTTCCTGCTTTCTTTTTTTTCCCTTTCTTTCTTTTTTGCGGTTGAGATATTTCAATTTTTTAAAAAGTTTTCAGTTCATCCATTTATGTATTCACTCATTATTTTCAATATCTCCAAAAGTTCTCAATGAATCTGATATTTTGTAGGAGGGGGAAACATGGGCGAAGGGAGATCTGATATAATTTTTAGATGACCCTAGGAACTTTTTCCCATTTACTCTCCTTGTATTGTAGCTCTATATTGACTGATTTTTATTCAATTTTTAGTCCCAATTGCATTGACAGAGGCGTGTGCTCTGCTTTCTACTCAATGTCTGTTTTGCATTCAGTTTTTAAATGTTGAATCCTGGATCCAATTGGTCTTCCAGCACCAATAATCTTAAGCTAGGCTTACTTTACTTTTGATCATTCTAAGCAAGGCTTTTTGGTCACCAATCAAATCAAAGGGTTGATGAAACGGGAGTCGTATATACCTCAGATTTAAGGCCAGTAAAAACAAAATGTTAAAATAGTTGTATAGTTGGAAACACTGAAACATGACTTGTTAAAAATGAAGACTAAAACCAACTAAAAAGAGATTTAAAATGAAGAATAATCAGAGATTTGAAAAAAAAGAGTGACATTTGGTTAAGGACTTTGGTTACTGTGGATTTGAAGATGTCAAGAGGAAAGCATTCAGAAGGGAATTAATTCAACATAGCAAATGTTCTCCTTTTTATGGGGTGAGATAGCAAGCCCTACTCCCTACTTTTTTTGCTTTTTTCACCCATAGTTGGGAGACAAGAGATAGATTCATGCCTTTCGCAAGGGGATTAGTACAAAGTAAACTCAAACAACCTCGACCAGCTTATGAAAATGGCTCATCAATTCCATTTTTGTGCAATTAACCATTACCTTTCTCCCACCTCCACAGATAAACTACAAAAATGCTCCGGAGCCATTTCAATGAATTCTGGTTCTGCAGCACAGGGGGTCCGAAACGATGGGGAATCCAATCATGAAAAAGTTGAGTCAAAAACAGAAAAGTGGAAAATTGATTTCCTTATTTGTCTCATATGGTTCCTATATAAAAACAATATTTTTATGATAAATTGTCAACCAAAACTGTTACAAAGGTTTCTTCAGTTTAGTCAGTCTAGCTGGCTGTGTATGCATGTATTGAGCATATGGGATGTACCAATGGACTTGAAGAGCTGAAAATTTAAACATTAACTCCTTATCATATCTAAGAAAAACTTGTTTTGGATTTTTTTTTAAATCCCCCACCCACACACATGCACTAAAAAGTTTCTAGGTAGATGGATCAATTTGCAATATAAGTTTATGATGAATCAATTCTTGACCTTTTGTCTGCTGGTTTTTGAAAATTCAGATTTTTTTTTTTTTCTAGTGATCACCACCCAACCAAAGTTGAAAAATAATTCATTCATTCATCCCCTTCTCTTTTCTAATTTTTTAATTGATCACCACAACATGGCATACTACCAAAAGATGTAAGTCACCAGACAGTTTCTACTGAGTGACTAAACTGACCTGTTTATTTTAATGTTTTGTATCCGCAACCCTTTAATTTTTTTTTATATTGAATTTGTTTTCTTTTTCTTTTTTCCGTAGGCGTTCATTCGAAAACAACAACCATTCTTTTGGATGGAAAAAGGGTGAAGCTTCAATTATGGTAAGTTGGAAACGAGATATTTTTGCTTCTGAATTCAAAATTCAAATTTGTGATGTCTTCCTTTGATAAAATATTGATAAGGGAGCCTAGTATCAACGTTCACATTACAGCTTTCATAATTTCTTCTCTAAAACATATGCTGACATATGATCTCCATGAGTCGTAAGAAATGCAACCCCTAGTTACACATTTGAGGATCATTTTTTCCAAAGATAAGTATTATGAATTATTTCTCATATCATTTGACCCTGTTGAGATTAACTATGGGAGTAACAACCTTTCACTGCAACTGCCTGGGTAAATAAGGCAGGTAGTTATGGGAGAGTAATTTGCCCTAGTACTTACTCACTCCTCTCCATCAACTAATATGCTATTAAGTAGTTTTATCTATGTATAAATTAAACTCTTGCGTTAACACATTTTGATAAGAGAATGCATGTGAAAATCTAGTCTTTAACATCAGTAGCAACAGTCAAGTCATATCTATGTAATAGATATTAGTTCATTGGACTATGGTGTGCATTGGACTGCTTCTAAATTGGTGAAATCTGTTGACAGTATCTCATACAGGAGTCAAACTTTGATTACATATCTTTTTTAATTAGGATGTTTAAACCAAACCAAGAGATTGCCAGTAGACAATGGAAAATCATTGCGGTGAAATATACAGAGAGAGTACAATTTCATGAGATTCATACATACCCAGCCAGCCAGACAGACAGACAGACAGACAGACAGACAAGTTTAATTTAAATGAAAATAAAAATTACTTGAAGCAGTGTGATATTCATTGCTTTATCTTTAAAATTGGCCGTTTGAAAGAGGCCACAAAAAGGAAGAATGCATAGAAGAAATCATTTGCATTGACATAAGTTGATTTTGATATGTGTTATAGACATGAACGAGTTTATATGTGTATGTATCTTCTGAAAATGTGCCCAACCCTTTTGGGCCACCCTCTTTATACATATCCTAGCAGTAATAGAAACCTCAGGATATATGTTTTAGAAATCTTGAAAGGGTTAATATATAGGATGACTGAAGTGCGGTGGCATGCATTGACTTCAAGAAGGGTGGGGGCTCAGTTGAAAAAAAAAGGGGGGCACTCCAACATTTAATGCATCAGTTCCCTGCCTGGGGTGCGTGGACCCCTGAGAGTCAACTAAGGTTTTACTGGGAGTCTATGGGCTGACTCTCAAAAGCCCACGTTCTGTGAGCTTGTTAAGTTGACAGTCCTTTCAAAAGCAGCGACATAAATTGAGATTTGAGGGACCCCCAACATTTAGTTTGATTTATTAGTTTTTAATGTTGGCAGAAATGCTATAAGTAAACTTCTCTTCTTGGGACCCTCTCCATTAGGTGCCTGGGGAATGATTTAGAAATTGCTCCCCACCCCTTCCCCCAGCTACACCCTTCTTACCTACCTTGATACATAACATAAACGTGAAAACCCAATCGTATTTATAAACATAAAAATAAGACTAATATAACAGGTATACTTGACTGGAAAAATACCACTAATTACTGTAATAGGTGATAACTCTACAACTGCATCTAAATATACTCTATAAACTTCATTATTACTATTACTACTACTACTATCACTACTACTATAAATTACAATAACATTATTTTTTACCGGCTGAACCAGTAGCTGGAAATCAAGTGTTAGTAATGTGTATTATATTAAAACATCCTTTTGAATTTTGACTACCTTCCTCCCGTGATCGTATACGTTGAAGAATCATCCCTTGGTTTTGACTCCTAACGACTGCATTTTATGGGAGGAAGCAGCCTAAAAAGAAAACCCATGAAATATTGAACTAGGGGTTGGGGTGAGACGATGGCAAACGCACCTCTAAAGATGCTAGCAACCATCACTAATGCTTGGCTCCACCAACATAAAAAATGTGTCGACGGCTATCATTATTAATTTTTTTTTTTTTCTTTACTTGTATTTTCTTTCATCTTAATTTCAGCTGCTTTTCATCACAACCACTCAGACCATCTGTCTACGGCAGTGAGTAAGCTGTACTGATTCGACATGAAGAATAGTTTCTAGGCAACTGGGGAAGCTTACTTATGTGTAGCAATTGCTCTACTGATTGCGCCACCAAAGTTTTTACAGTCAGCAGAAAATCAAATATAACCCTTTAATCTATTCTTTAATACTCCTGATTGCTTGGTTCCGTATGGTTATTGTTTTTATATATGTTAACTGTATTAATAGTTTAATCTGGGTTTTTTTTTTCTTCTCATTTGATGAAGCATTTTATCTTCTGCCGGTTTAAAGAGATCTAGCGGCTCAACCAGTATTTTCTGAATAGTTCCAGTTTTTCCAATCATTTTGCAAACCTTTTCTAAAAGTTCAAATAGTTATGAGTCGAATCATTATTCACCGCTCTTCACCACGGACTGGTTTAAAGTATGTTGCTGGGTTTAGGTTAATCATGTGTTCTGACATTTATATCTAACTATGTATCCAGACTTCATTAAGCTCTAAACGTTTATAATTAAAACGTGAAATTTAGCACACACTCTCCCCTCAATGACTATTGGAAATTTTTTTTTTTTTTGTCAAATTCACCTCCTCTCCCCTAAATAAGTTTTTATTGGAGGGTTCAGTTTACAATGAAAGTTTATGATGAATTGGTCCCTTAGTTTATGTCCATGTTCTGTTTTTTTTTTTTTTTCTTTTTTTTTCCAATCATAAATTTATGACTCAAACCATACTGGTAGTATATTCATCAAGGTAACTTAATTTTACCATCACCACTGCTTGATTTACAAGATAAAAAGCAGCATCTATGGGTGGTGGTGACTCATAATTTCCTTTGGAACACTAGTCACTTTTATATTACTCTAATTTTTTCTCAAACTCCAGTCCTAACCTGGAGTTAACACTGTTTTTCCGTCATAACAAGATTGGTCTTCACCAAATTTAGGGGATTACACTTTTCACTATTTGTCAGTGCTGTCAAGTTAAACTAATCCGTTATGTAAAATTGATGTTCCCCTTCTGTTATTCGAAATCATAACCAGGTGATTGCTGAAAAGTCTTGCATATATATGAATCTGTTTATTATACATACAAGGCAAAAATTGCTGCAAACATCTTCTGTTGAAATAGGAGTGGAGTTTGACCCCTCAGTAGCCAAGCTTGTTTGTTTTGAGGGTTTTGTAATTCTCTAGCAAAGGCTAGATATTTATCTAGCTTTTTACTCAGATTTTAAAAAAAATCTTTTATTATTATTGTCACTGTAGTAGTAGTAGTAGTAGTTTTTCTCCCTAGTAGCATCTGGTGACTTTCACAAGAGACAAAATGATATCATCAGTCCTCAGTACTTTAACATTCACTTCAGTATTCTTGCAATGTTCTCAGTCCTTTCTCAGATATTCAGTTCTAATGAAATCTGCAAGCCAAGTTCAAATTCTGCCTGAGGTTTCTTACGTTCACTTTGTTCTAATGCCCTTAGATAAGGCATGAAACCATCTATTCAACCCCCAGCTATAGATGAAAAAGCAGGGCAGACTGGGCTCTCTAGCCTTGGGAAACAACCAGTCTCAGAGGAGGTCAACTCAAAATTGAAAATCAGCTCACTTGAAAATAGCTGCAACGAGTGAACTCAATTGGCCACTAGCTTCCAAAAAAAACAAACAATCGTCCTAGGAATCGGGATGGGCCTTTGTCCAGCTGTGGTCCTGAAGTGGCTGATGATCATCAACCAGAGACTTTAGGCTGGCAACTTAGTTGTGTGAATTATGACAGCAAAAACTGCTGTTACTTATACAGAAGATACAACTCTTTCTCAACTATACATCTACATGAAATGATCCATTGATATTATCCCAACATTAACAAATACGTAGAAACGTATAGTACTATTATCCTTTTGAACATATTAATGGGTCACATAGAAGCCAAGTGTTTTACTTAATGAGGAATAAAGGCCATTCTTAATGAAAGGGAAATTGCTGCAAATCAAAAAGTACTATTTTCATTTTCAGCTACAACTGGTGCCATATCTCCTCTGCTTCCTGTCATGACATAATCAAGCAATCTTTTTAACTAGTGCTGAGAAAGACTGTTTCAAAGAGAAAGTTCTTTGTCAGCAATCATGAGACATTCATGACTTGTGTGCAGTGGATTCATTATCTTAATTAATACTTAGCTATAATTACATTTTCCTGCCCAGGATTGGACTAACACCATTTAGTTATATTCTCTCTTTGTAGAGGCATTTGTAACACAAATACTCTTAAAGAGCAACAACAAATAATTAAACTTTGCTTGGTTGATCAATTCTATTATGATCTAGGAAATTATTGGGTGCTGTGTTAGGACATAATATATCCCCAGGTTTCTATGAATGTTTGGATGTATATGTCCTGTTGATCTCTCTTACAAATCTACTTGGACATCTTAGTTCTAGAATTGATCACCATAATAGGTCAGTCTTGAAAGGGTTAACACTATGACATAATGAGATTTCCTGTATGGAGTGGGTTAAATGTACGGTATTGCCCATAAATAAATACAACCCAACCACTTTTATAGAAAGATAGTTTTCTTCTAAACCAAACACTACAGGATTTTATTATTTTGAGTGGAACATTCAATCAAAATGGATTTTATCAGGTAGTGAGTGTTCTGACAAAAATATGCTTAATGAAAATTTAGAATAACTTTTAATTGAATTGAGATTTAGAACTGAAATTTTAACTGTAGAAACTATAGATGCACTAAAACTTTTCCACAAAGTTTGAGTTCTTATGCTTATATTGTCTTACTACACTAATGATTTGAAAAGTTTAATTTCTGCGAGGAAGGAACCAAAACTTTTACTGAGCCAGCACCAACCTGAACTAGTTGATTCAACCTATATACATCACATCCAATCGACTCATGGAAAATCCAAACCAAAGCATTCTCTGACTCTTGGATCCAAAAGCAGAAGGGTTACTCTCTTTCAAGTGTGTCAACGAGTAGGAAGAACCACTTGAATTTTAGTTTCAGTCATCAAACTTTTTCAAACCATTTATGTAGTCACAGAATTCAAGTATAAGGGCACAAATTTTATGGAAAAGTTTTAGCGCATCTGTAGTTTCTACAGTTAAAATTTCAGTACAAAATCTCAATGCAATAGAAATTTATTCTAAATTTTCATTGTCCGTATTTTTTCGGAACACATAGTATTACTAATGACCAAACTCTACTGCACTGAAACTCTGTTGCCAAAAATATTTTGTCATGGGGTGTACTCATTTTTGGACTGCTACATGTTCATATTTTTGGCAATAGAGTTTTAATGCTGTTGAGTTTGGTCATAGATAAAACCTGTTGGTATCCATTTTGATGGTGTAATGTTCCATTAAAATGATAAAATCCTGCTATGTTTGGAAGAAAATGAAATGTCTATTGAAAAAAAAGAAGTGGTAGATGTGTTATAGGCAATACTGTTTGCCCTTCTCTCCCATCTCCTTTCCTGTGTCCTGCTTTTTGTTAATTGTTGTTGGTTAGTTACATGTTCCTTGTGACACTAATGATGGTGGAATAAAAATCAGTTTAATCTATTTGTGACGACCACAAAGGTGAATAGAAACTTGAAAGTCCTCTTCACTGATTTATTTGTATAAAATAAAGAGAGGAAAGAATTCAGAGCAATTGTGGTCGATTACGCAAGAGTAGCTTCCAACTTTTCATCATCACAATAAGCTGTAAATATCCACGCTTTGTAATACAATGGACCTATTACAATGACTGTTCATAAAACCTCTTTATCTAGACAAGGGCTGTGCCTGTTCCAAAGGTGTCTATTTCAAAAGGGCCTGACTTGTGTGGTGCAGCCTGCTATTATTGTCATGCAAAAAAAATTGTATCTCTAGATTTTGATCCATTGCCAGTTTAGATATTTTATATCTAAATTTAGATCTATAATTTTTGATAAAACATGTATGATAATTAATTCAATTCATTTTTAATAGATTTCTTGAGAAATGCTGATAAAAAACAAACTTTCACTCAATATCTGTTGAGCTGACTAACATACTGCTATGTCAACTTTGTAATATGGCCAGTTGTTGAGTAATTGTGATATATCAGATTTCTTTAGAGCCGCTGAGCCAAACAATTTCAAACTCGACATTGCCATGCCTAGTGTGCTGACTAATTTATCTGGCGAATGTCAACTTCATACAATGGGCAATTGTCGAGTTATCTCAATGTTTACACACTCACTCATGGGGATTTCTTCAATTATGATTAGATTAGAAGTAGAGTAGCCAATTCAAGTTTTTCTAGCTTTCAGTGCTCTGCCCACACTGGGTTACAAAGAGTGTATGATTTTGCGGTGTGAAATGACATGTGTTTGCTGCACCTTTCCCTATTTCCTGCCTCTCACAATCATTCCTAGAAATATATTTTACTTTGCCCACAAAACTGTAAAGATAAAATAAATTTGACTGAAATATTTCAGTAGTCAATGAGCAAAATATCTTTTTTTTTTCTTTTTTTTTTTCAATTTGATTTTGGCTTTTCCCCCTCTGGAGCTTAGGTGGGTCTTGATATTGAATTTGTTTGAGATTGAAATTGAGTGTATTAGTCACCTATGAATGACATAAACGATTTATTGAAAACTAAATTGGCAGACTAAATACAAATTTTAGCTGAAGCTGTTTACATTCAGTTCACACTAATGCCCTTAGGAAAGGCATGAATTCATTTCTCCCCTCAGCTATGGATAAATAGCAGGGCAGTTGAAGCTCTTTAGCCCTGTAAGGCAGTCCTTGTTAATCTGACAGAAAAAAACCTTCAATTTAGTACTTGTCATAGCAGGTCCCAAGCCCTGGTAAAGAGAGAGTTCATTAAGAGGAGTTTATCAATGGGTTCTTTGCATGTTTCCTGATTGTATGAATCTGTTAAGTGTCAAATGTCAGCCTGTATGATCCATAATATTGAATACTATAAAATGTATCCATATATATTTTGTGTGAAACTCATTTCAGTGAGTGCACAGATTTTATGCTCTGATCCTTAGCAAAAGGGTCGGAAGCTGCGCTTTGATTTGTGGCAGAGCTCACTGAGAAGCAACACTTTCATCCTTGGCAGAACTGCTAATCCATGCGTAAACAATCCTGTCATATTTTTTTTACAGGTATTTTGCTAGTATGTACATATAGTAAATTTTATGTAGAATAAATGAAATTTAAACATCAGTGATAATTAGAAACTGCCATCATATGTTTTTTTTAGTGTAAGTTGGTCCGGCTGCTGGCTGGCTGGGTATGTATCGTGTGTACAGGCCACACCAATGGAGCTGGCGGCTGAAAATTCCAACATTTACTCCTTATGTTTTTGAAACCCCCCCCCCTTTTTTTTTTCAATCCCCCACCCCACAAAGGGTTTTAGTTGGGTCTTTGATTTGCCATGTAAGTTTATGAGATTGATATCTTAGTTTGCACCTGGCAATATTCATGCTTGTTTTTTGAAAATTCAGACTTTTTATTAGTGGTCACTTCCCAACAAAATGCCAGTAAGGTAACTACATCATTAATTACCCCCCCCCCCTTTTTTTTCATTTTTTTAAAATTGATCCTTCCCAACATGGTATACTTTCAAGACATTTGTTATGTCACAGTTACTATCAAGTGACTAACCAGACCTGTTTTGTTTTCGTTTCAAGATTGAGTTCTATGCATAATTGCAAATCAACTTCGGATATTGCATTAAAAATAAAATTTTGCCTTAACAATACCTGCTTTGAAGATTCACATGATTTCTTTGTTAGATAAGACAGCTTGCAAATGCTGCTTTGGGCTGTGTATCCTTTCAAGGCAGAATGTCAGCAGAAAAAAGTAACACAAACTCTAGGTCATGTCACTTTTCTGGTTGGGAGAGAGAAAAAAAAGGACTTAGTTTGAATAGATAAGCTTCAGCTCATATCTGGGTTATGTGTTTTTAGAAATATAATGTCTCTTCTTAGGTTCCATGTTGGGTATGTTTGCGTGTGCATATATCTATATCATGATAGGCACACAAATGTACATTAATCCGTATTATAGCTTGTGCGTAATATATATATATATATATTACTAGTTTGTAGGACCCATCTATACCAGGTAAAATATTTGAAGAATTATAAAAAGGGCTCAAGCTCTCAGACTTGTAAAAAAAATTTTAAAAAAAAAAAGATTTATCTTTACATTTGCCCCCTTAATGGGGAAGTTTTCCATCACTTTTGACCCTTCAAGGAGAGAGAAAAATCTCCTGTTCACTTTTGACCCCTTGAAGGTGTATATGTTTTTGATTAAATTAATCAACAGTGCTCTATATCTACAAAGTATAGAGAGCAAAAAATAAATCAAATAAAATGGAAAAATATTTCAGGTTTCATGCTAAGAGCAGCTGGCACCTGAATTTGAATTATTTGATATTAATGATGAAAAATTCCATTTTAGATACCAGTTTGAAAACAGCTCTTAGCATTAGTGTAACTGAAATATTTTCCCTTATTATCCAATTATATATAATAATTAATAATTGTGTCATCCCCAGGCAGCTGTTTCGTTGTATTACAACTCTTCAGTGTGGCTATAGACTATCCAACATCCCTTCCAGTACCACGAAGTAGGATTGAAACCTTCGCTTCAGACCCAGAAGCAGATATTTTACCCCTACCCTACGCAGAACTAGTCAGTCAGTAGAACCGATTTAAGCGATATATATCTAATTACACATAATTCCCCATCTATTAAAGTGTTCCATTCTGGAGTTGGAAGAGCATTGTATTATAGCAGTAATAGACAGGTGCCCGACCTAACAGTACTCAACAATATATATATATATATATATATATATATTATGATTTGCTCTATAATATGTAGGAACTCTTATCTGAAATGATCTCCCATCATTATATGGTTAAGGTATCACTTAGCTTTGACCATGTAAATAGAATAAACAATTGAAGAAAATGTGGCTGCTGTAGGAAAAGAACCTGCGACTGATAGGGTAGCAACTTCAACATAGCATTGCTCTTACCATTAAGCTAAACAGTTTCCGCCAATGTGATGGCCCAAATAACTGTTTTCACTCCAAATTCTTATCTTGTTTATTCTCAGTGTATTTGGTTCTTTTAAATGCTTCTGTTATGTTATAAGAAATTGATACCTATATGATCTGACAGAATGATTATAAATTACGTTATATTATATAGAAACTCTTATCTGAAATGATCTCCCGTTGTTATATGGTTAATGTTTCACTTAGGCTGGACAACATTAATAGAATGAAGAATTGAAGGAAATTTTCCTGCAGCAGCCCCTTTTTCACTAATTGTTTATTCTATTTACGTTGTCTAGGCTAAGTGATATATATATATATATATATATATATATATATAATGAGCAAAGAGTTTTTTCAATTGCTCATTACAGATTGTGCATTGTTTCACTTGAAAAAGAATCTTTATTCATTTGAAAGTCCTTTTTAAGTGAAACAGAATGTACAATCTGTAATGAGCCATTGAAAAAAATCTTTTCTGATTTTATTACCATTCTACTAATGGTATTGAGCACATTTTGAACTGAGATCTACTTAATACATGAATAAATTTGGAAAAAAAAAACTTTGACTGATTTATTGACAACATCTAGATTTTTTTTAACTCTATTTTAGATGGTTCACAGTTAAAAATGCCAGTGATGTCATAATAGAATCTATTCTGACCATGTCTATTCTTTGATTGAATTTTTTTTTTTTACATAACTTCGATTTTGATGCTACAGTTGTTCAATTATTGACTGTGGTGGCGATTGTGTGTGTGTGTGTGTGTATATATATATATATATATATATCATATATATCAGTGCATTTGTGCCACACACACACATTACATATTTAGCCTTTGCGTCTCTTTGTCAGTCTGTAAATAATTCTTCCTTTCCTCTCGTTTTTGTACAGGGACGCATTGATTTAAAAATTGTTTTTCTCAAACCTATTGATGTATCTCCCCGCCACTTACCCACTCACCTCAACATTCCTTTCTGCTCAGAATAACAAAAGCAGCAGATGCACTATTGATAACAAAACACACACACACACACACACACACTCATATATATATATATATATATATATATATATATATATATATATATATATATATATAATATAGCCGGCATATCTTCCTGCTGTTTAGTATATCATGTGCATCTCATTCTATACATCAATATCTCTTTCAAAAGATTTCGAGCATCAAATATTTTTGTCTATTTTTGGTTTGGTTAACTGAAACCAAAGAAAATGGCTCAATAACAGTCAGCTTAATAGAACATGTTAACCAAAACTGTCAACATAGGTTTCTTCATTTTTGAGTTGTCTGGCTGCCTGGTTATGTATCTCACATACTTGTCAAACCAATGAATCTAAGGGACTGAAATGTTGAGAAAAAAAAAATTTTGTTTTGTTTTTTGAAAATTAAATAGGTTTTTTGTTGGAGGGCAGGCATGATTCAATTTGCAATGTCAGTTTATGCTAAATTGATCCCTTAGCTTATGTCCAATAGGAATCATGATTGTTTTTGTTTTTTTAAAAATTCAGACTTCATTAATGATCACTGCCCCCAAAATGTGAGAGAAGTAACTCTTTCGTTGATTGCTCCTTTTTCAATTTCTTAATTGATTATCCTCAACACGGTATGCTGGCGAACAACATTGGTCGCATGATTGTTTTTATTGAATGACTAACCAGATCTATTTCAAATCTAAATTTCTGCAATTTGTTGCTATAACTAACCTAAAAGAAGGAAGTTTGATTTCAAAATAAGGTCTCTT
>OY735222.1:2917500-3418817 GCA_963457665.1 Thysanoteuthis rhombus | reverse complement strand
TTTCTGTTTTTTTCTGGCCCTTATATACAACTAGAGTGTTGTTTTCATGAGGTATTTTTTCTTGTTTTTTATTGTTGCAGTTCCTGTTTGTAGATGTGGTTGTATTGAATCTGTAATTGAGCTCCAGTTTAGGTGTAGGATGGAATTGTTTTTGTTCAGTGTAATGTTGGAGCCATGTTTTAGTCAGCTAGTTTGACTTTATTGTGTTATCTTGATGGATGGTGGTGGGATTTTTAAGATGGTGGGTGTATAAGTGAGTAAAGTGTTGTGGTTTTTGTTTAGCATGGGTAATAAATGGGAATGTAAGTGAATTTCTAAATAAAGTGAATTTAAAGTGAGCCAACATCAATAACATCTATCGGGATTTTTATATAGTCGTTGTTGTCATCATAGAAATAATAATAATAATGATGGAAATAATTTTTTAAAAATGCATCTATGGTCATCCCCACGTACAAATTACATTAAAATTACTTGCTGGACATTAAAATATAGACTTCTGAGGGTAGGGGTGGAAATAAGATTAGGGATAAAATAAATTATTAAAATTAATAATCAGTAAGACTCAATGGAATTTTCACCTGAGTGGAATGGATACCAGGTAAATGTTCCCCTCTACTGATGAGCTTGTCATTTTCAGTTTTGATGTTTGTTTGCTCAAAGTTTCTGAGGAGAAAAATAACAAATGGAAAATCAATAAGATGATTAAAACTTATCCATTTCTTATTCAGTATAAACTGTCTATCCTTTACTGACAAACTGTGCAAAATAACTAAAAATAAAAATAGGGGGATGAAAAACAAGTAAGATTTTCCCAATGCTAAAATAGTAGTACAATTTTAGTGCTTGGAACCGGAAGTCAGCTGATGATGTCAGTATTTTGCCACTCGATTAGCTTTTCAGATTTCTCTAGCAGGTCTCAAAATTCACCCATCCCAGAGAAGAAATGGGGAGAATTCTTTTTATTCCTTGTACTCAGCCATCTAAATATTTTTGGTACCACATTATCCCTGAATTATACCTTGAAATGTATAAAACTCAATTACCCAAATGGAAAGAAATTGATCTGAGATATTTAATGTCAAGAGGCTTTATAATTTGCAACCATTTCATTGACTTTTTGTAGAGAATTTTTGAATCTAGGAGTCAAAATTAATATTGATTGGATACGTCTGTGCTTTTTCAAGGCTGTTTGGAGATCAATACTTTCTGGTAACTTGTGATCCAAGTTGGCAGCTTTTGTAGATCTCATTAAACAGTTTTGATAATTAAATGACTGAAGGCATTTATTAATTTATCTTGTGAAACGTTCCCCATTAATTCTATCAGTATAATTTAATTTCTTTTTTACTCTTTCAGTATTATACTTCTTATCCTTCTTTGAAGTATCCATCCTATGAAATAGACATAAACAATTTTAAAGTGTAATTTTATTAGAAAAACAATGTTACAATTCACAAGAGATTTTTTTAAATTCTATGTTTATGAGAATGGTCTTCTACATCAGTATCACTGTCATTAATCAGCTTTTTAAAGTATTTTGTTGGACGTGGGCCTTCCCTGGGGTCTGCCAGTTTTTTTCGATCCTAAACATCACAGTGCCAAAACATTCTGAACTTGTCCAAATCGTTACGCCATCTTATATTTTGACAGCCACAATTTTGCCTATAATCTCAAGGGATATCCTGGAGCAGTGGTTGGCAACTTTTTTGCCTCTGGAGGCAGGATCATGTATTAATGAGTGGATGTGGGCCAAATAAATGTCCCAAAAAGCTTGAACTACAGGAATTATCCATTTTAAATACATTTTGTTATATTTTGCTTCAAATTCATGAATAATGTACCCGAAAAATCTTTTGTGCTTAATCAAAGATGCCAACTAATATTCAAAAAACTGTATTTGATCTCAATTTATTTCAATCAAGGTATCTTTTGAATCTAATTAAAATTTATTTCAATCAAGGTATCTTTTGAATCTAATTAA
This sequence comes from Thysanoteuthis rhombus, assembly GCA_963457665.1. NCBI lineage: Eukaryota > Metazoa > Mollusca > Cephalopoda > Oegopsida > Thysanoteuthidae > Thysanoteuthis > Thysanoteuthis major. Next base: position 3,416,833 of record OY735222.1, on the reverse strand, counting down.
AAAACACTAAGGATCTTTGAAATGTAAAAAATGAGCCTAGTATCCCAATATTTCCTCGCAGGCTGGTCAAAAATCCCTGTGTGGCGCGTAGGTTACCTACCCCTGTCCTGGAGGTTACATACATACAGTTTATATTAATATCTTTAAAAAAAAAAAATGAACATTACTCTCAAGTGCTTTTTCTTACTGTCTGCTTTCATTCTTTCTAGAGATTGGGGGGAGTACAGCGGTCCTTTCTCTTCGCTACTAGCAACATTGGGATTATTTACATATCGATCAGAACTTCTGCTTAGAATCAGTGTATCTGTGTGCTCTATCCAGGATCAAAATGTCTCTTGCAGGCCCTCTGGCTAGGATCAGAATGTAGTAGTAAGGTCCCAGGGGTGTACTTTGAAGAGGACTAAGGCAGAGTATGAAATGAACGTACACAGTAGTAGGCAAAACTTGAACTCATTCCGTCTTTCCCATTCTCCGAGCCTTCAACCATTAGGCCACCTGCACCTCCCTTCACAACAGTAAGATCATTTATTACAATTTTACAAATGCCCTCAGTAATAAATGACCTTACATCATATTTTGCATAAATACCCCAGTCACATACCATATTTAGTGCAGTTTTTTTGCTGTGGAAATTCCTAGCACCTTTTATTTTTAACATTTTACAAATGTTTTATGGATTTGTGATCAGTGAAGCGTGAAATTAGAGATAAACTATCCAAGCATGAAATTGGAGTAAAATATGATCGTTGTCTTAAATTGGTCAGATTCAAATTGAAATGTATTTGGAAAGAAGCAGACAGGAAGTGAAATTTGATATTTAGTTTGTTTTGGCTCAAGTGGGGGGGGGGGAGAAAAACAGAACTCTGATAAATAATATTTATTTCTCATTCATTTTATTTCTTTTTCTCTTTTTACTTAGTGTTTCCTTTCTTGGCCTTTACTTTTTCTGTTTTTCAACTTAATTTTCTCCCTAATAGATATCTCTTCAGTAAGATCTTTGTTTATTCGTGCAGAAAATATCACCTACTTTAAATTTAAACCACCTAATTATATATATATATATAAATTTAGTTTTCAAGACACTTGGCTCTTTTGAAGAACATTTCATTTTCTTCCATTTTGAACTACTCTGCCATCTGTTGACCAGTGTGGGTACTAAACAAAATGGTGGAACATAATATGAACCTCTGTGCTTCTAGATGTAGGAAGATAAAAAAGGTGGTAACAAAAATGACCTACCACATAGATACCAGACACTTCAAAGGGGGGATGAAATGTTACCCATGATGCTTCAAAAAGTTGGAAATCACATAAACAACAGAAATTTGTCAAACTCCTACTGAGTTTTGTCTTCATTTTCCTCTCTTAACAATGACAATTTCAGACTTTCGGTCAAGACTAAAAAGTGGAAAGTTTTAAATGATGTGTAGAGAGAAGTGAAAAGAAAGAGACAGATCCTATTCATATATAATCTGTCAACAAAAGGAAGAAAGAAAAAAAAGCAAGAGAAATTATGTGTGGAAGAAAAAAAATGGAAAGATATGAATGCTAGTTTTCAGTTAATATCTAAATTACCTCAAATTATGCCTAGAATTATCATAGGTTTTCAAGGCAAGGATCACTAGTTGTCAAAAATGAATAATAATGGTTGTTTTATTGCTATTTATTTCCCAAGTTTTTAGCCATTTGAATATTGTAACTTTTGTCAATACATTATATTTTGTTATTGTGATTATTGCCTTAATATGTGATTTTTATTTTTTTTTAACAGGGACACGTCAGGACAAGGACGTTTCTGTACCATATTCCGTTCTTACTCTAGGGGAGCACAGGTAAATATATTTATTCTTTTGTGTGTGTGTGTGTGTGTGATTCCTATACTTGATATGTTTATACCATTGTAAGAGGTTGTTTGCATTCAACAGTGATCACATCCTCTCTGTCTTTGTTGTTTTATTCATTCCTGTAGACTCCTTGTGGAGCATAGTGCCTCAACCTCTCTGCTAGCAAGTAGTTCTTTTTTCGATGGGGTATGCCTAACCTTCCTCCTCTACCAAGACTTGGAACCAGCTATAGCAACTGCTAAGCTGTAGTTTGTTTTTTTTTTCTCTCTAAATAATCTTTTCTTGGATGGACTACCTTACAGTACTAAAGGGTCTCAAATGCCCTACTATTTACCCATAGCTGAAGGGAGAAGTAGGTTTATGCCTTTCCCAAAGGCATCAGTGCAAACTGTAAGGTGGAGATATTTGTGCACGTCATGTATACAAGGTCAGTCTAGGGAGTATATCCGGTCATTCAAGGCTAACAATAAAAAGTTTCCATTGGACAATATCACCTTAGTCCCTTCAAAAGAATTTCCTTTGGATGTCACACGTAGTTGACAAAGTCCTCTTTCAGGATCGCCATCAGCAACATTGTATTGTTCTTGATCTCATCCAAGATCTAAAATCTACTTGGGCAAAGCCAGAAGTTGCTGGGAACCAAATGTGGATATAGGGAGAAATTCTGGGGCTTACAGACCTGAATGATATGATGTTTTGTTTTTTTCGTTTTTTTTTTTCGTTTTTTTTTTTTTCTTATTTTCTTAAAAAAAATTGCACAAGATGTGGAGAATGGGCAGGCTCAGTTATTTTGAATCCAACAAGCAGCACACAAGATCACTCACTAGTGTCTCACTGCTGACTGAGTAACTCCACTGGAGAGTGTCTTTTTACACCTACACAATAAGGTTCCCTCTTATTGGTTGCCGAGTAACATCAGGGCCATACGACCAATTCTTAGATATTCAAAATATCTGGATACTTTCTGGACAGACTTTGTGTATACCAATGTATTTGACTAATTAGACATTCTATATTTGAAGAAATTACACAACATACAAGAAATGTCAACACTGCCAATGTGAATCATCAGGTTACTTTTTAGCACACTTACTTGAAAAAGTTTGGGCTTAAAGGCTAAAGCTGTTCTCTTGTGGCTTTTTTATATTATTTATTAAAGAGATTACAAACATGACAAAATAGTTACAAAATGAGGGGGGAAAAAGGCTATGTATTTTATCCATTTGTGCATGGGATATTAAATTCATAAATATGTAATGTTTTGGAATTTGCAAAGAACGTATAATCGGCCTTCACTGTAAATTAAAATATATCTTGAAAAGAAAAAAAAATAGGTTAATCCAATTAGTTTCTGTGAAATTAGAAATTTAATGCATTAAATTACAATTTGCATTTAATCTAAGTTGGCACATTTTTGCCGGCTCTGACTCCAGTAACCCAATAATTCTCTCAGACCCCCCCCCCCCCCCGTATTCAGCAAAGTATGATTATCACTGTTGTATAGTTTGAGAAATCCTAAATATGACTTTACCTCATCACTGCGGGTCGAAATATTATATTCCAGTGTAAATTTTGTTGCTGATGAATTTGTAAGAGTAAAGAATTTAAAGCTGAAATAAGATCAGATTTTAAGTCTGTAAGCATTTACTTGGTATTTCACACATGCATTTATGATGTTGAACAGCTTTCAGTCTTAAAAATAGGTGACCCACTCCATCTGGAGAGCCCAGAACATTGGTGGGGGTAGGGGGGAGCGGGTATATGAAATAATGGATTACCCTGAATTGTCTGAAGAAGCCCAAAAGGGCAGAAACATATACATGTTTGCATAGTGAAATGGTTAGTGTGCACAGCACTTTATGAAATACATCCATCACTCGTAGGATACTGAATTACTCATTTGTACAGGGGATATATATATATATATATATATATATATATATATATATATATATATATATATAGTTATATTATTTTGAAATGCTATTGAATTGATCTCCTGTTATTACTCAGTGAATGTATCATTTCGCCTAGACAACTTGATATAAACTATTAAAGAAAATTGCGCTGCTGCAGGAATTGAACCTGCAACCAATAGGGTAGCCACTTGAACATAGCCTTGCTCTTACCATTGAAAACCGTGAGTTAATTTCATCAAAAGACTTACTCAAAATGACTAAAATATTAAATTTCTTCCTTTTGGAAAACAAAGGTAGACAACTTTGAATCTGGAATCGTCGTCCTTCACTTGACTTTAAATCTTGGTCTTTCTTACTGCATTCCTTACGACATTAATGGAAAAGGTCTATGCAATCATTCGAGTTGAATTAATTAAAACTTTCAGTATTTATTCTTCAGTTACTGAATTTATTCATGAAAACATTACTTTGTTTAAAAAAAGAAAAAGAAAAATGAGTAGAAATGTATTTTTTTATGCAAGACCTACTTTAATCTTATCACATCTCAATAAATATCAAACCAAACTGAAATGTTCACATGGTAAAAATCCCATTGGAATTTGAATTGATTTAACTTTTTCCTAAAAATTAGTCCAATGAGGGTTAAATTAGTTGATTTAAATTCGAAGAATTTGTAGAAAAATGCTAATGATTGTAATTGTACTTATGTTTCCTTCCCTGGTTTTTTGGTCACTTTTTGCTGACATTTGCCTAACCCGATCTGTAACATTTCCTTCAAGCAAATAACAGGAACAACTGTAATGCTCTTTCTATCGCTCAATTTATTAGGCACCGTCAATCGAAGCTGTCACTAAAACTGTCAACGTAGGATTCTTCAGTTTTTAAGTTACTCTGGCTGATTATGAATGTATCACACTTACAGGCAGCACCAATGGAGTTGGTGAGCTGAAAATCTAAACATTAAGTCTATAAAAATGCTTTTTTTTTATATAATGTTCAATTTGCTATGTAAGTTTGTGCTAAATTGATCCCTTAGTTTGCATCTCAGAGCATTCACACTTATTTTTTGAAAACTCAGACTTTTTTCTGTGATCACTGCCCAATGTAAGGCCAGAGGAGAAACTTATTCATTTTTTGATTGATCACTTGAAACAGTGTGGAATGATTTGAAACCCCATTGGAACTTTTTATTACAAGCATAAAGTAACTTTCATAAAGAAAGTCAAGAATTTTTTCCATGGCCCAGTGTGTGTAATTTTCAAGATGGTCGCTGAATACTCTTATAATAACTCATTCATAATTCACTTGAGTTTTTGTTTTTGGTTTGTTTTTTTGTTTTTTTTTTTTCAACATTTTTTTCCCCAATGCGTTTTTCCCAATATTGTTTTTCCCAGCATTTTTTCTTTCCAACATTTTTTCTTTCCAACATTTTTTCTTTCCAACATTTTTTCTTTCCAACATTTTTTTCTTTCCAACATTTTTTTCTTTCCAACATTTTTTTCTTTCCAACATTTTTTCTTTCCAACATTTTTTCTTTCCAACATTTTTTCTTTCCAACATTTTTTCTTTCCAACATTTTTTCTTTCCAACATTTTTTTTCTTTCCAACATTTTTTTTCTTTCCAACATTTTTTTTCTTTCCAACATTTTTTTTCTTTCCAACATTTTTTTCTTTCCAACATTTTTTTTCTTTCCAACATTTTTTTTCTTTCCAACATTTTTTTTCTTTCCAACATTTTTTTTCTTTCCAACATTTTTTTTCTTTCCAACATTTTTTTTCTTTCCAACATTTTTTTTCTTTCCAACATTTTTTTCTTTCCAACATTTTACTTAGTATCATGTGTGATCAATGACATACTAAATGTCTCCCACAGTCCTATCAAAGTTTGTGTCTGTCCATACGACATCTTCATTATGAATTTCAATGAAATTTTGTGAAAAGTTGTGCTATTAGGTAAGAAAGAAGTGATTAAATTTGGGGGTGGATCTAGGAATTAGTATAGCGCGTACTGCTGCTTGAAAACATCTATAACTCATGCAATATGTAATAAGGCCTTTTTACTCCATCTAGAAAATTATACCTTTCCTGTGGTCAGGCTGTGGTAGACTTTTAGTATGTCATTGAGCGCACATGATGGTATAAAAGTGTTGAGAAACCTTCTGTTATGATTATGGTGGGGATAGGTGTTTTTTTGTTTTTTTTATCTTATAAGCTAACATGGCAATCAATTTGGAAGCCATTTTGAAAATTATACCTTTCCAATGGTCAGAGTGTGGTAGAATTTTGATATGTTATAATGCATACTTGATACTTCAAAAATGTTGAAAAAAAAACTGTCTGAATAATGAACAAGTAATGAGCATTTTAAGTATTTGGTAGCCATCTTGAAAATTATTCACAATGGGCTGTGGAAAAAATTGGCCACATATTTCTCATGAAAATGTGTAGAATTCATAAAAAAAACTTACTTCAGACTTCAAATGAAAAGTTACCGTGTGACCCTTTTAGAGCTACATTCCAGCCCACACTACAACACGGCTGCTAAATGATGTTGGTCATGAGACGGTTTCTATTGAGAGACCAACCAGACCTTTTTTTTGATTAGGTTTTAACTTTTTTAATGAATGAGCTCTTTTGTGTCAATTTCGTAGCCACTGAATTTTTAGAGACCAAATTTGGTCATTTGAGCTTCTCAACTATTTATTCTCTGCCTACAAAAATAAGACTAGGAATATCTGTATTTTCTTCTGATTGTGTCATTTTTTTTATTTCAACGGATGTTGTTTTGAATTAGAGGTTAGTCACTATAACTAATGAAATAAAAGGATATGATGGTTCCTTTCATCAGTAGTGGTAGGTTTTTAACCTTTAGTATTTTTTGTAGTTAACTTTGTTCATTGAGGATAAATTTTGTCCTGCCACTGCAGACAATTTGTTACCGAATTGTAGCGTTTGGATTTTGTGGTTGTATTGTATTGTCAATTTCAGTCATACTTGATCAAACACAGGTTACAGACTTTCAAAATTATTTAGCGCTCTAAATCTTGGCACCCTTGAAAAAGAATGCTGTTTGCTGAAGATTTTAATACACTCTGCAGTTGGATTCATTACTCATGAACTTAGTGACTTGTGACGGCATTTCAAAGGAAAAATCTGAAAAGTTGGCGATAGAAAAATTAGTTTCATTTCTTCCATGAATGCCATAATAGATATTTTGTATTTTCTCTTCGTACCCTTAATCAGCTTTGACTTCGTTTTTTGTATTTTTCTTTAAATTTTCAACTGTATTTGGGGAAAAAATGCAAGGGAAGTAACTCTTCTTTGTAGTAAATATGCTGAAACATCAAGAAATTAAGATGCATATTTTCTATATTAACATTAGATTACAAGTATTATTGACGGGATTATTTTGTTTTTAAAGTTAATATTAAATTAGGCTGCTGTAGAGTGATTTTATTTTGACTGATCTACTTTCAACATGAGCATAATATCGGTCGAAAATGACAGGATCATTTACATATGAATCTGCTTTTCTGCCTAGGATCAGATTATCTGTGTGTGCACTGGATACGATCAAAGTGTAGCTCTCTGAGACTCTGCCTAGAAAACGATGAAACAAACAATAAAGGTCACCCTGTTAATTATAGAAAAGGTTTTAATCAAAAAATACCTATTGATAAATTACCGTTTATACTCATGTAAAAGTCAAATTGTTTTTACCATTTTTGTTTTTTAGATTAAACTCATTGGGTCAACTATTGCATGGATGCTATTTTTGAGGGGCTAAAATTCACTCTACAATCCAAAATATTGTATCAATAAGCAGAAGCCTCAATGAATGAAAAAAAAACAGAAAGAATGAATTCCAGTTATAATATCAACGTTTCTACTCCTTAAAACATACATCCTACTAACAAAATACATAAATAAGGCTGTGTAACTCTCCTATTTCCCTTTTATTTTCTCTTGTCTATTTTTTGAAGGCAGGAGGGAATCAAAATTCTGTTATGCTGTGAAACAAGAGTAAATGAAAGAAAAATAGATCAGTAGTATTTTATTTTTTTTAAATTTGACACTATGAATCTGATAGTAATGATATATCGTTAATGCATTTCAGTTTAGCTGTGTTTACATCTACAAACAGTTAACAGGCTTGTGTTATCACAATTCTACTTCTACATTAGATTGACTTTCACATGAGTCTATTCAGTAATGAAGAAATAATGTGAAGCCCCCTTTCAAATTGATTGTTAGCATGTAAATATCCTTTTTGATTTGAGATCTGTTTGGAATATCTGCTCTTCTTCTCTTCATGAAAAAGTTAAGGCAGACGTATTTCAATCATAATTCATCAAAGTATATTCAAATATATAACAAGAATTTCCTCCATGAAGTTTAATGACTTAGAAATACCCAAATGAGAAAAAATATAAAATATCCCATTTGTATCGAAACTGGTTGATCCCTGTAAAGAATTAAACGGATATATTTGAATTTATATGAGATTACTATTGAACTGGTTTCTGTGGGAGAGTCCATCATTTCAAATGGTGGGTAGGAGATATTTTTATCAGCAGAATTGTTACTTTTAAGTGGAAGACTCCCATGTCATGGACAGAAAAAAAGAAGTCGCAGTGCTCATTATATAAGATCTATTAAAGCGTGAGTTGCTCCAAGGATTTCGATCTCTCTCCCCTCTCCCTTCTCCCCTCTCTCCCCTCTCCCTTCTCCCCTCTCTCCTCTCTCTCCCCCTCTCCCTCTCTCCTCTCTCCCCCTCTCCCTCTCTCCTCTCCCCCTCTCCCTCTCTCCTCTCTCCCTCTCTTCCCCTCCCTCTCTCCCCTCTCCCCCTCTCTCCTCTTTCTCCATCTCGTGTTTCAGTATAATTCTACCTCATTGGTTTCTCAGCTTCATCACAAAGTAATTTGGTAGATTTGTGTTACCACAGTTTTGCTTCCATTCAATCTTGGAAATTTAAATATTCTACATTATAGGATTTTTGTAAACATATACTTCCATTTTTATGATTTAATACATCTAATGTTAGAATCCATTTTTGTTTTTCCTTTCATTTTCTAATGGAGATATTGCATCTTCTACATCAAGGAATGCAATATTCGAAAGAAATGCAATTGCTTATCAAGATTACCCAACATTGATTGACAATTTAACCAGATATAGATTGGTCTTCATTCCACCAATCTGATCATTGATCCTAACTGCAAAAAAAAGTTTTCATAAGTAGAATTCTCATCAAATCAATTTCTATTTTTTGTTTGTGTGTAGAGGTTGCCATAAGAAAGGTTATTTACCTCTCACAATAAAGTTAGGATAGGTATATGTATTACTCTCGTGTCTGTCCTCCCATCAGTCCGCACAATATTCCCAGAAGTTCTCAGTGAATTTCAATACAATTTTGTGGAAGGGTGAGTCAGAGGCTAGTGAAGAGATGATTAAATTTGGGGGCCCATCCAGGAATCTGTTTCCAATGGAGATTTCTTAACCTTTTTTTTTTTTTTCTTCAATCACTCATATATTCACTCATGTATGTCCACACAATATCTCCAAAAGTTTTCAATGAAATTTTGTAGAAGGATGGTCATGGGTGAAGGAAGAAGTGATTAAATGTTGGAGCAGATCCAAGAATTTGTTTTCAATTGAGAGATTTTTATTATTCTATCGGAAGAGAGGTTTAAGAGAAACATGATGAAAGGGCTAGATTTGAATTTCCAGGGAAGTAACTCAATGTTTGTACTTTTAAAGTTCTTCCCTTGTTTTATTGTTTTTTTTTTGGTTTTTTTTCTAAATGCATCATTTTCATTCAGTCTATACTTAATGTACATCATCGGCTGAGGTATATGCTGTCTGAGTTCTTTCTATTTTTCTTGTAATATTGCCAATAAAGATCTTGAAACATCTGCTCAAATTAACAAACATGACTGTTGAGATGGATTTCTTTTTTGTGCATGATTGGCCAATTTATGGAGGATAAAATTCAATAGATTTACTAAACGTTATCTGATGGAAGCAAATAATTCAGTGGGTCAACCATTGGACCAGACATTTAGAGGTCTTTTTTTTTTTTCTTTCTTTCTTTTTTTTTTCTTTTTTTCCAAGTGTGCTGTTCAAGTTGGGAAAAAGAAAGCTGATCTAAAAGATGATTGGTTGTCCTGACTTTGAGGTTGAATCTCATTTCTTATTTCTTCTGCCAACAAAGTTGGAAGAGGCACATGTATACCCGTGTGTGTGTCTGTTTGTCTACTGCAATATCTCCAAAAGTTCTGAATTAATTTCTGTTACATTTTGTGGAAGGGGGTAGGCCACAGGCTAAAGAAGAATTGATTGAATTTATGGACGGATCCAGGATTTATTTTCGTTTCCTTCCCTGCATCGCATCTGCATCTGATTTTCATTCAATTTTTTTTTACCAATGACATGTAAGATGGAAATATGAACATAGAATTGCGCTGAAAGCTGGTGTGAGGTCATATAAAGCCAGGATGAATATTTTCACAATTGTCTAATGATGCTCTCAATTTATATGGATCAAAAATTTTGTCGATAAATTGCTGTAAACTTTATGTAGCAATGCCTACTCCATTAGCAGTCTTGTGTAGTGTTTTGAATAGAATTGATTTTGTGACTTGGGAAATATATAGCTGGACATTGTTTCTATTCCTGTGTGTTTAAATGTCAATTGTGTTGATAGGATATGGGTTCTATGTGGATAAAATCTAAGGGATGTAACTGGTGTATCCCTCTTCAATAACTTTAATTTGTGTAAATAAGATAGATTTTAAAAAGAAACTGAAAGCTGATATTAAAATCTGTCTTTGGAATTGATTCAGAAAATGGATTATATATTCTAAGAATGAATATTTATAACTGTGATTAATGTTTGTAGACCAAAGCATTGCTTTTAAATCATGTTCATGGGGAAAAAAAAGATTTTGAATTATTGAAATATTAACAGTAATCTCCAGTAGAATAACTTGAACAGTTTCTACACTGTACTAGATATTTACTAAATGCACCATCTACTATATTTTCACTAGTTTACCTGTGCTGTCCAAAGTGACAGCTTATTTGAAATTTATAGATGTATATGCCATTTTATACACGTAGATAATAGAGATCTGCATTGCAGTGAGCTTGGAGAATACCATCGTGTCGACTGCAATCGACATTTCATTATTTTTGTCTTCGCTTTTATTACTTTTTCTATCTTAATATCATTTTTTGAATTCAGTGTTTTTATTACGTCATTAGAACAGGAATGAAATTCTATTTTACTTCATCTGTTGCATTCCAAAGCGTGACTAAAGATATCCGGACATTGCTAATTATACATGTGGATTAAGGTGTGAGTTGGACTGGGAATTGCTTTATTCATCAAGTTGAAGCATTTTAACAGCATTGTGCTAACCAAAAATCTCTCTACAATATGCTATTTTTGCTGTGTTATGGTAACAAAACCACAAATAAAAATCTGATCCTTATTATGTAGATTCTAATACTACGTCTTTAGTTTTTGAATAATTGTTCTTTTTTCTATTCTTTCCAGGGTATCCTTCTGGTATATGATATCACCAACCGATGGTCATTTGATGGTATTGATCGATGGTTGAGAGAAGTCGATGAGGTACGTCTCTTTCTTTTTCCTCTCTCAAACCTTACCATGAAGATAAACAGCACAAAATTGAACATTTTTCATCTTCAGAATTCTCTAAAACAAAAAAACTTGAATGATTTTTTTTTTCTTTTCCTCAATTATCGATTTTTGATTTGTATCTCATTTGGTCTGAATTTCTGAAATCAGGAATTATCTTTATTATGCACTGATTTACTTGAACTAGTGTTCTTATCTTAGTTATCATAGTGTCATTGTTTTGGCTGTTGTACTCTCCAGCCTTCTTTGGGTGTCTGTCTTAGTTGGTTGTGAATTTTGAACCAAACCCTTTAACCAATCCATAGGAGTAGATTGTTCCCATTCTACTGTCCATTCAAGAGGATATCTTGCATTATTTGATTCTTCCTACTTAATTTGTCCTTTTGATATCGTTTATTTGTCTCTTTCAATGAACCAGACTATATGACTCTTTTCAACTACTTGACCCCAGGATTGAACTTACGCCTGTCAGGCAGCTTACTTGGTACATTTAACCCTTGCTTTTATCCTCTTGGTCATGTATCCCATAATCTAGTACCCTGCCGGGTGGTTACCAGGTAATCCAAAAAAAAGCCATATCCTCTAGTTCAGAGAAATTCCCAAAAGATTACTATCTACGACAGACACCTGAACAAGGCCGGAGAGTAAAACGTTCGAAACATTGTGATGATAACAACCAATATGGGGACAATAGTCAATCACTGTGTAATAGTATTTCTTTCATCTTAATTTTTGTTGCTATACATCGCAACTATTCAGACTATCAGTCTACAACAGTAAATAGCCAGTATCAGAAACAAAGAATAAACTTGCAGCAAGATTAAGTCTTAACCTTGTGCTTCTGGAAGCCTGGTCTTCTGTATCAGTTACTCTACCGCTTAAGCTACGAGAGCCTTGGCAGTAGATCAAATGTTATCATTAAACCTACATTTCATTTTTCCCCTAAGTAAGTTGTGATGGAAGAAACTAAAAATCAGGATTTTGAAAATTACGTGTCAAAAATTGATGATAAAAATGGTTGACAATCCTTCTTCCATTTCTACTAGAGTTGATTCATCTTGTAAAAAAATTGATAGTTTTAATAGATAAAATTATCAACATTTTTTCTCCATCTACCCCAATCACGTTTTAACTTTTATAATTTAATTTTGTGTCTTTTCCAGCATGCTCCAGGTGTGCCTAAAATTTTAATTGGAAACCGTCTTCATTTGGCTTTCAAGCGACAAGTGAGTGAGTTAACTGCTGAAACTTATGCCATAAAGAATGATTTGGCCTTCTTTGAGGTCAGCCCGCTCTGCGACTTCAATGTTCAGGAATCTCTTGCGGAATTATCAAGACTTGCACTCAAAAGAAACGGTATGAGCCGAACATGGGGTCCCAACAAAGGTAATCTACAAGCATTTTCATTTTTTTTTTTTTTTTTTTTAAACCTATCTGATAGAATGTAAGAACCCCTCACCAAATCTTCTAGGTTTTAAAGTTGAGGTGTCTGGAAGGCTTATGCTTACTTAGACACCATAGAGTATCAGTACTTGTATTTACCCTAACTGTAATATTATTTACTCAAATATCATCATTAATATGATGGGTACTTCAATTAAATGAAGAATTATTGTAAAAAAAAAAAAAAGCTGAATGTTCTAAGATGAATATCTCTGTTTTACACCTAATTCAAGATTGCTACAGGAGGAAAGTTATACTATTGGATACAAATTAAATGTCATAAAGTATGCTAAAGAGCATGATAATTGAGTGATAGTTTTGGGGGCTCTGCTACATTGTAGCTACATGTTACAATGATATTAAATGCTTATCTGTAAATACACCATAAAAAAAAGTCTGTAGTATTCCCAGCTGGAATAATGAGAGTTCTTATGTACTATCAAATATGGTACATAAAATTCTCAATTTAGATTCCTTTTTTTACAAATATTTTTCATTCTTTATGATTTTAGTGATCTTTTGGGAAAAAAAGAATCTAAGCCCATTTATGTTTTGAATGAAAGATCTTATACTAGGATACTGAGAATAGTGGGGGTGTATGGTTAAGGTATTGCTGTACAAATTAATGGAACTAAGTATGAGCTTGAAAAAAAAATTATGGTAAAATCCGGAACTATCCAGTTTTGAACAGTATGTCAAAATTTGTAATGAATTAACTAATATATATATATATATATATATATATATATATATATATATATATATATGTGTGTGTGTGTGCAACAGTATTCAGTCTGATTTGGACCTCCTAACCCTGTGCTTGTGGCAAGCTTACTATTTACCAATAAAATAATGTTTCAAATATTCTACAATCCTCTTTAGCTGAGTAAATTAGACATTAAAAAATACAACATAATATCTGTTAACAGGATATGATGGTCTTATTTCCCTATATTTAGGTTTCCCTAACTCTACAGTAGTTGTGTTCCTGAAAAAAAAATCTCTTGTTAACCGAAATGAAGTGAAAAAGGAAGGAAAATATTTTAGTAATTTCCAGACCCCCCCAAATGATGATAGTATGTTAGGCTGTGTTGTTGCAAGTTGGGGCCATGGGATGTTCAGGAGATTGGCATATAACAGAAAGAAAGAGGGGGAAAAAAGGTGTACCCTGTCTCTATAACGGCTTTCTTCAAAAGAAATACTGAATGCTATTTTTGCTTTTCGATTTTTATCGTAAAAGTGAAAAAGTGGCGTAAAACCAACTTTTGAAAAAAACAAACAAAAAAAATTTCAGAATGAGTTATTTCCCCTTTCTTACTTCTGGCTTTAAAACACAAAATTGAAGCCGTTTGAGAAATTCATAAGTATGTAATACTTGAAGAGTTTTTGACAGAATTTGTTCATAACTGGGTCTTTAAAAAGTAATTTGTTTGTATTAGTTCATTGCCAAGGAATACCAACGTAAAATTTTGATTTGAAACTTCCTAATTTGAAAAGCTTGGTGTATCTCTTAGAAAGGATGAATGTCAATGTAGGAATATTGGAAACAGTCAAGCAACAGGTTTGTTCGGTTTCAGAGTTTATCTGGCTGGCCATGTATGTATGTATCACGCGTACAGGCTAAACCTATGGAGCTAGAGGGCTGAAAATTTTAACATTATGTCTAGAAAGAACTTTTTATTTCCAAAGCCCTCCTCAAATAGACTAGAAGTGATTTGTTGATCATACCTTCTTCTGATTTTTTAATTGATCACCCCCCCTCCCCAAAACAGTATGCTGCCAAAAGACATGGGTCTCTTGATGGTTTCTATTGAGTGACTGACCAGACATGTCTAAAATTCTAGTTCTAAACATCCAATGAGTTTTTTTGACTATTGGACTCAGTATTTTGTGATTTGTTTTGTTTTTTGTTAGTACCAACGTTTGTAATCAAGGTTGGGGATATTCTTACTCCTTTCTTTGTTGAAACTTAATTGTTTTTGCTACCATTACTTGGCATAACCATGAAGAAAAGAGTCCTTCTCTTTACTTACAAATAGCCCATCTAAAGAAGGCAGTCAGATGGATTGAATGAAATGTATGAGCATCAGAACTAACAAGAAAAATGAGTTCAATTGCTGCTAAAAAGTGTTTCTGTATTTTTCCTATTGTCAAGATGTAACATTTGTAATCATTGCTCTTCGTTTTTGTAAAAACATTTTCCCTTTTTCCAAAGAAATTATTTTCAATATCTTCTTTTTTTCCTTCTTCTTTTTCAGTTCTGAGTTTACAAGAGTTAGCGTGTCGGACTATCGTTTCTCGGACCACGATATACGGCATTGACCAGTTGCCGTTGCCCCCACCTCTGAAGTCTCACCTGAAGTCATACGCAATGACTAACAAAACACGCAACACACGTATGCACAGCTTTATACATAGGGACAAACTAAAGAAACTAAAGTACCTTAATCCGACTGAGTCACCCCCAACCAACTGTCGCAAGAGTTGTTGCATTAGCTAGCACTTCGACACACTGCTGTACCTGTCACCACCACTTTGTCTGTGGAGGAATCCCCCATCCCCTCCTGACTACTTTGTGGAGGACCCCCCCCCCCACCCCACCCCGTCTCCTTTGGTGGGGGGACCTCTCCTCTTTTCCCCGACTACTTTGTTAAATCCTAACAAAGACGTTACCGGATCTCGTTTTTGGATTCCAATTCCTAAAGGCAATGGCATCGATGCTGGAACTTTCTCTTGGCCATTGCTAATATATGCTAGTGCGCTCACTGAGAGCTAGCCACAAAAGGGCTAAAAACCTTAAAGAGCTTGCCATGAAAGAAGCTACGACAAAAGTACTAAGACCCTGAAAGAGCTTCAATAAAAGAGCTAGGTGACAGTGACCTTGTATCCATGAGGCATCAGTTTCTCAGCCTAAATCTTCTATTCAAAGAGTCTGGTGAAACCTGCCTTCAATCATGTTTCTCATTTGGCTTGTTCAGGTAATATATTGCCAAGTATCTGCGATATCCTTACACCTCTCTAATATTTTTGGACAGAAACAAAGAAAAGACTCAACTTGGTAAGATAAGTATTTGGTCTACAACACGTGTGCACAATATACATGGAATACTGCACATTCAATATGGCTCCTAACAGCTACAAGGTCAAATTTATGCCAAAAAAAATAATGCAAATATATATATATATATATATATATATATATATATATATATATATATATATATATATATATATATTTGCATTATTTTTTTTTTCTTTTGATCACTTAGTCCTTAGTTCTTTCCTGTAAAGCTCTTATTGTACTAGCATTTTCTATTCCTTAGCTCTTTTGTGGCTAGCTCTTTCAGGGTGTAACCAATACATATATATATATATACATGGCTGTCAGAGTTTTTTTTACAAAGACAATTGAAAGCCTACTTGCCATGAATTGTTTGTATATTTTGACAGTAGACATCATCCCTTCAACCTCTTCCTTAAAAAAGGATTTTTTTTTCTATCGGCTATTTAGATATATCACACTTTGTTGATATTCAAAATTCTACATGTATTTTATGGTGAATTCAGTATTTATGGATTATCAAAAGATTCTCTCCATCTATGATCACTTCATCAAATACATTGGTTTTTTGTCAGAATTTCTGAGATGAGGAATTATCATTATTCTAGACTGATTTACTCGGACTAGTCTCCTCCTCTTGGTGATTACATTGACAGCATTTCTGCAATGTTACTTTCCGGCCATCTCCAGGTGTCTATAGTGGTTGATAACCTTCGGGGAATTTTTAACCGAACCCTTTATTTAATCCGCAGAGATTGATAGTTGTTATTCCCCTCTTTATGATAGAGAATATTTAGTATCAATTATTCCTTCTTAATTCATCCTAGGGATGATACTTGTTTGCCTCTGAATAAGAATATATGACTTTTCCCACCACCATCATCGGATTGGGGAAATTGCCTATTTTTTTGAGTTCAACCTTTTTTTTTTTTTTTCCAAAAATTAAATGAATATGTTGTTTTAATTTGATCAAAAGACAACTATTTTTTTTTTTTTTTACAATCGAAAGTTTGTGATCAAAGTGAAGACAAACTTTTTTTTTTTTTTTTCACAAAAAAATAAGTAAATAAAAGGTTTTCATTTGATCAAAACTTTATTCAATCAGAACAAAGATAAGAACAACAATTTTTTTACCATCAAAAGTTGATGTAATCAAAGAAAAATCTTCTTTTTTTTTCTGAGAACAATCTTTCTTCATGGATTTAAATAGAGGGTTCAGTTGAAAATTCCCCGAAGGATTACCTACCATGACTGACATCTGAAGAATGCAGGAGGGTACGGCAGCTGAAACATTGAGGACACTAGTCCAAGTAAATCGTGTATAATAATATTTCTGTTTGTTTTTCAAGAGAATCACCTTCTTTATTGCTGGAAGTGCAGATGTGAAAACACATTTGCATATATGTTATAAATGAATGTGAATGCACATTTGCATTTGTCATAAATGAAAGTGAATGCACATTTGCATATGTGTCAGAGAAGCTTTTTGTATTTATTCATCAAGTTTTCACGTCTGCTTCTAAGGGATTCCATTACTAAATGGGAAAGGTAACAAATGATTTCAATATACCTCAGCATTCGACGTGCTGATGGGTTTTGGCAAAAAGATCCATGTTTGTTTTCTTTTAAAATTTTTAAAACAATAGAATTCTGTGTAGAAAACCCCCAATTCTTGCAGCATTTCCTCTCGTTGAAGAAAAATTGTTTTGCAGCAATGCAGTCTTTTCCTACCTCTTCGTCATAAAAAAAAAAGTAATGTAAGTAAATTTTATTTATAACATTGACTTTGTTATAGGACATTTGATGGTAATTGTTTGGAATAGGTACATCAAAACGATTATTGCTGTATTCTTAAAGGGAGATGACTCTTCGCCTGACATGATTAGCTGCTTCTGTTGAACTATTATGGAACAAATGAAAGCAGAAAACATGGAACATTTGTATTCTATTGAATTTAACTACAAAGGATATAATCTAGGGTTTGGGATTAGCAGCAGCTAATCTTGTCTGCTGAGAAGTTATCTCCCTTGTAAAATGTAGCAAAAACGTTTTGAAGTACCTATTCCAAGTGATCAACCAATTGGTATACATTACTAGGGATAATATTCTGTTAGAATAGATCATTTTCATGGATACTCGTGGTAGTTTTTATTTACTCAAGAAAGTAATTATTTTTATCTCTGAAATAAAGATTAATTTTTTGTTGTTTCTGCAATGTATCTCAAATAAAGTATATTTTCAAAAATTCTCCTTTAAAAAAAAACACGATAATATCAATCTTTATAGTTTCAAATTATATATACATATTCATTAAAAAGTGAGAAGAAAAAGTTTTTTTTTCTCCTATAAATACTCTTTGTATATATAGCAATACCTTTAAAACAAAAAACTATAATTTTTAGTATTGTCTATAATTGATAGTTAGTAACGTATCAATTTTGTTCAGACAATTCAAACTTCTTTGATATAGTCACAATTTTGGGTCCAATTCGTTTCTACAGCCCTCTACAAGTGTAAAATGTGATATCTGTGAGTTCTCATTATCTTCACAGATATCACATTTAGACCTTAAAAGAGATGTAGAAACGAATTGTCTGAAACATTGTGACTACATTGAAAATAAGAAAAGTTTAGATTCTCTGAAACAAAGTTGGTATATTGATTTTTAGTTTTTATAAAAATAAATTTCAAACCACTCTGATCTAAACAGGAATTGTATTAAATAATCTTGATAGTGATAAGAAAAGCGACCATACAGCTTTGTCGATAAATTAAATTCATTTATTAATTTTGATGACTATTTATCATCACCCCAATTTTCTAGTTGTTTTTATTAGAATTGAACTCGGGCCACCAATCTACAATTGTCGGTAAACTATGTGTATTGGAAATAAAGAATAATCTCTTGGTGAGGTATCCATCTGGCTTGAGGAAAGTAGGTTTTATCACACCTGTTGCTATACCAATTTAACTACAAGAATTCTGGTAGATTGACAGCCTGGGTTTAGTCGTGATGTAAAATAACCAAAAAATTAAGATGAATGTAAATATTACTTAAAAGTTAATAATAATGGTTTACAGGGGGCACTGAAGTTTTCAGTCCTACATGGTTCAGTCAATGATCTGAAACAAATTAAAAAGTAATTGCAAGCATCCTACAAATTGGCACTTTACAATATAAAAGAACGCTCTTTGCAGCTACTGTGACAAAATAACGCTCAGATTTTGGGAAGTGGATCAGACCAAAGTCATTCACTTCTTGTTCAGGCTGAGAACTTTTCAGCAGCCCTTTGTACAATGATTTATCTGATAAGAAATTTAAATAATGAAATGAATTTAACTTTATTTTACATTAGTGAATATTTTGGCAACATGAATTTGCAATATTTTTTTCCTTGCATGTTCAATGTCATAGTGGATAAAAATCGATATTTTGAAAATTAATAGAGTTAGAATTGAAAACAAGAATCGATCAAAATGACTTCTTTATTACTTTGTTGCTCATCCTCGAATGGAAGGTTAACTTAGTTTCTTTCCGACGATTCTTTTTCCTCAACATCCCATTCTCCCAACTGGAGCCAGCTGAAGACTCCGTCCTTTAAACAGAAAAAAAAAGCTCTAACTTAATTGGTTCATATTTATATTTAAACGTACAGTAAGCAGAAAAAATCATAATTGAACAACTTCATAGAAAAGAATTTGGATGGCAAACACGTTTTTTGGGAAGAGAAGAAGAGGTTATAACTCATGAAGTTCATATTGGTTCAGAATTATTTTGTGGCTAAATCATATAAAATTCACTTTGGTCAAATCATATTTCCTTTTATCAATATCATTTAGACCAGCGGTCCCCAACCACCAGGCCACAGACCAGTACCAGGGTGTGCTACCAAGCTGTGAGAAAACAGTATTTGGTGATATTTCTTTGTAAAATAAAAACAAAATCTTTTCCTTGGATCCTGATATTATATGTTAGATGAAACATTTTAGAAACTAAATTGATTGTATTGGCCGCATAAGTAACTCATAGTTGACTTATTACCTTTTTTGGTTGTGACTAAACACCACAGCCCCTACCTCGTATCATCCCCTGTTGGCCAGTCCAAAAGAATATTGTCAATATTAAACTGGTCCACAGTGTTAAAAAAAAAAAAAAGGTTGGGGACCCCTGATTTAGACCACTGAATGTTTTTTGTTTTTTTTTTTCTATGGTTTTGATTGTGGACTTTTTACTTGCAAATCCATTAGAGCTTCTTTTGGTGAATCTTGGATCTAATTACACCTGTTTACAGACTTTGATGGTATTCATTAGTATCAATCACCATCTATACATTAATTGGATCATAGAAGAACATTTATGCATTGTAGTAAGCTTTTTATTCTTTTTTTTTTTTTTTTTTCACTCTTAATAATTACCTTTTATAATCTAAAGCCCAAAGGGTTTTTTGGGGTTTTTTTTTTTTTGGTTTTTTTTTTTGGTTTTTTTTTTTTGGTTTTTTTTACAAAAGATGGACTTTCAACCCATATATGCCAGTAGGCTTATATTTAGTCCACATTAAAAAATTAATAAAGAAAATAAACTTATAAAAGAAAGCGGATCAAATTACAAATGAACACTCTCAAGATGATAAGAAACAGACTTTCAGTATTTTTTTGTTTTTTGGGGTTTGTTTTACAAGTAAATTTGCATTACCATTATAATATACTTTCATTTACCCTATATTTCTAACTATACCAAAATTGGTTGATAATTTTGACTTAAGGCATAACGAACATTCAGGATTATGACTCAAACCCGGGGGAAATAAAGTCATTTATTTTATTAACATGAATGTGGAGAAACCTTGAAACCTCAATGAAAAAATTTCTTCTAAAAAAAGTTTTCCAGAAACCTTAAAAAGTATATTTTGATGGAGAGTAAGTTGTTACAAAATCAAACTATTATTTACTAATCAATAAATTAAATCCTCTTCTCACATGTACGCACACACACACATTAAATAAAAATGGTGTGCAAACTTTTCATCGTATTCATTTGTCTTCCCTGCAAGTTGGCTTTTCTCAGCCTTCTGTATTGCCATTCCCTTAAAGAACCATCAATGCTTAAAGGCGTGGGGAACGAGGGGCTATTTAAAAACAACCCCGGATCCCTATTGGAGGACCCAAGCCCTCCCCAAAGCTTTATGAATAGTAGTTCGCCTACTGTATTTCCACTGATAAATCTCACTAAATGTTGGAGGAGGGTTTCCCCCCCTTAAGGAGCCATGACCCCTGGGCCTCCAAATCTTTAGCTACGCCACGGTCAACAGTTTTAGCCTCGTATTTACTGTGTAAAGAAAAAAAAAAAAGAACCAAATTTCACATGGATGTAGCTTCGAACAAGGCTTTCATCCTTATTGAATATGAAATCTGGCAAAAAAAGTCAATAAGATAATTCAATCAACTTGTGTGTTCCCCCCCACACACCTCTTGGAACTACATATTAAGGGTTTTCTTCAAGTTCAGTCGATCTGTCAGTTTTTAAGATTGCTTAATGAAGATTTTTTTTGCATTCAAGGTATATCTGGGTGCATGACTTAATCATTTGTCTATTTTTTTATTTATTTATTTTTTTCCAAATTTCTATCTGTCCCTTGGCAGTTTGAGGTAACATATCCCTTGCCATTGCATAGTTGAAGGTAACATGTCTCTGGCCATTGCATAGTTGTACAAATGACTTCTTGCTTTGTTTACACTGAAATAAATCATCCAACAATTTTTCTCTTCGATATTTTACAATCAGGGTGAATGCGAGCAGAAACACCAATGAAAGTTATTAATTGACTGTTCAATTGATTCTGTAACGTTGCTATATGAGCCATCCCCCCTCCTTTGTGGTGTTCTGTATTTTTTTACACACACACACACACACACACACACATATATATATATATATATATATATATATATATATATATATATATATATATATATATATATATATATAAGATGCTCCTCCTAAATCTGAAGGATATTGTTTGAAAACAACAAGCAGAAAATGATCTTGTTATTTCCATTTTTTTAACTCCATTCATCTTCTTAGACATAGTTTAGGGTAACCTGTCCCTCGGCACTGTATAGTTCAGGGTTACATACAGATGTATTATTGGGGTCTGTTCTAGGGTTTGTTTTTGCTTAAATTAAATTATTCACCCTCCCACTTTTTAATATCTTCATTTTGTTGCTTTTTATTACCCTGGGATTTTGGGTTTTTGGGGTTTGTTTTTATTTTTTATATTATTATCGATAATGTGCTTTTTGTTTTTTTTAATTAAACTGGGGTATTTTAAACTGGGGTATTTTGAATAGAGTAGATATGAAAGAGACTAATTCATATTCTGTACCATGAGTGCTTGCCATATTACGTAGCTATGCCTACGGCAAGAGTGTCGAACTCATTTATGATAGCGGACCAAATATGATATGAATACACAGTACGCAGGCAAGATAACATAACTATGGACTATTCACAATCACATAATAGGTGGGTAATATGGGAAATGAGAAATATGGATTTATATCATTATGCTCTCATGCTTGCATGGAGTGCTTGAAAATAAACAAACGTGTAACCCTCAGGCCACATGTTTGACACCCTGGCTCACACCATCTTCATTACAGAAGCTGTTGATGTAAAGGTTGTCAAATAAAGTTTCCTCTGCTTCACCAATCCAATGAAGCAAAACTTTTCAGAATTAATATTTGAGAAATATAAACCAAAGAATTTTGAAATATTTTATTGATAAGAAACAAAAATAATAAACACAGTTCCTACACAAATAAAACTGGTTTCAGAAGAATTATTTAAATTTTTGTCATTTTTTCCAAATGATTTCTAAAAGGAAATACAAATTACATTCGCAACATTACTACATATATAATTTCAAGCCCTAACTTTTCAAGTGATCCCTTAAAAGTAAAATATTCTCATTCAACACTCTGCATTCTTCTTAAAGGGCGCCAAGACTTTGTGCATTTAGTAAATTTGAAAGCCTGTAACTCGTGTGTCTGTTCATGTATGACTGAAATTGACATGATAACACAACCGTGAAATTCAAACTCACTCGCTTACAGTGGCAGGATGAATGGACAAGCCTACAGAGTGCATTGGGCTGAAACAATGTAAAAAGAAAATATAGAAATTCTTGTTTTATGAGGGCAGAATGTAAAATTGAAAATTTCATTTTTCATTTATATTATTTTTCTTCAAAGGTTTTTTTTTTTTTTTTCTTTCTCCTCGTGTTTCTGAAAGTATCTAACTTGAAGGGCTACAAAACCAAGGAATGGACATGTGTTCTGCTATTAACCTTTAACACTCTGCATTTTCTTTCAAGGGCGCCAAGATTTTGTGTACTGATTAACTTTGAAAGCCTGTAACTTGTGTGTCTGTCCATGTATGACTGAAATTGACCTAACACATTTGAAAAATTCAAAAGCTATTTTTCAGATTGGAGTTGTCTGCAGCAGCAGGACAAATGTTTTGCTCTGCGAACGAAGTAGCCTACAGAGTGTTAAAAGTTAAAATAGCATCTCTTATATACTGTGAAATATAATAAATTCAGACTAACAGAAAATATAGCACCATCCATTTCATGATTTAGTGAAAATATTTCTTTTTGTAAATGTTCAAAAACTGCAGATTTTGAATCTGGTTTCGATATTAATTCCTTAAAGGTGGATAATTTTTTTAAATCCTCCAAATTATTTTGTATTTTGAATTTCTAAGTGTTGTACATTTTTTCCCTAATGTTTGTATTATCGCTAAAAATCTGGAAAAAAAAATCCAATGATGTTGATGAGAGAGAATAATTTTTGTTAGAATTCTGGCCACGTTTAAATAGAAAAAATTATTCACTCATTTTTTCATTCCTTTTTTTTTCAAAAGAAAATGTTTATATCTTGGCAAAAAAAAGTTTACTAATTGAAAGGATGTTGTTCTTAAGAATATATGAGTGTTTTTCCTTCTCCTGTTTTTCATGTCTAATGAGAATTATTTTCTGTTCCTTTCTTCTTTCTTCTACTTTTAATTTATGATGTTTGCAGTTTTGGAAAAACACCATTTTCTCTGCTTTCCCTTGTAAATATTTTTCTCTTTTCTGCTTCAAGCCAAAGTCTTCCCCTATCTGCAAAATGCATTTTTCCCTTTTTCTTGAGAATTCTTGAATTTCTTCAGGCTTAGAATATTTTGTCCATGATTATTATAAACTAAAGGTTTTTCTACAACTCCTGATATTTTCTGTTTTTTTGTGATTTTATGACAATAAGGTAACAATTGGTTAAAAAGGAACGTCTTCTTTAATATCAGATAAAAAAGATCAGTCTTATTCATGAAAAATTAGAGATGCCTGTATTTCTTTTCTCTCGTATCATATTGACATCAGCAGCATAAGTAGTAAGGTGATGTAGGCATGAACACACACACACACACACACACACACGCACACACACACACACGGCTGCTGGCTTCTGTGTACACAAACCCACAGATACATGGCTGCGGAATATGGTTTTCATTCGATTGTTTACTAAATTGAAGGCGTACATTGAAATAATCATTTTGCAAATTTAAAAAATATTTTTCCATTCACTTTCTTCATTAAATACTATCTTGGTTAAAAAAAAAAACAAAAAAAAAATTGATCATCAACAACGAAAATAGTTTATAAACCCAGCAGTTGAGTCGAATCTCACTTTTCCCATAATGCTTATACATCTCTAGATTTTATATCAATGGATTAATAACTTTTTAAAAGAATTGAAAATTATGCAATATTTGGAACATGCTTTTAATTTTTCTTCTCTCTGCTATCATTTCTATTTAGTTATGCATCATGCCAATTTGTTTCATGTTTTAAATATATGTACTAGTAAAATACCCGTTGCTTTGCTAACTGGGAGTGAAGTATCTGGAAGAAACACACAGGAGTTGCGTGACATAACCGTCCCTGGCACTTGACCCTATCTCCTGCTCATGGACACAAGAAAGCAAGTTCAATTCCACCTCATATTGTGTTTTCGCTTTTCTTTTCTTGATGGCAGAGTTCAGCCATTTTCCTTTTACGGATATCTTTGCTTCATCCCCTATCCTTCTGTGTACTCCTACCTTGCTTCTCTCTCTCTCTCTCTCTCTCTCTCTCCTCTTTTGCAGTCTTCATATTTTGATTCTATTCTCAGAATATCTCCTCTACCCCCACCCCTTTCAACGTGAAAGGAAAAACAATGCAATGTAGCGCTATTTTTTGTCTTTCTTTCTTTTTATCTTTTCTTTTTCCCTTTTATTTGTCTTTTTCTTCTTTTTTTTTTTTTTTTCCAACTTTTTCTTCCAGTGCAATACAGTAAAAATGCTCCAACTTCATGGATGTCTATATTTTTCTATCCGTAACATCCGAAGGGAAATAACTTTCATATTTTCATGCAAGAGTTTCTTACCTGAGAAGATTATTTCATTATTTGTAAAAGAAAGATGATTGTACACAGTGATATCTGAATTCTGTGAGAATTTCTCAATTGGCTTAGATTAACACCTCTTTATATCCTGAGTTCTTACTTAATTGCAATTGCAAAATTACTCAAGTTTTGCTGTCATTTCCTGACTGTTAGGGTAAACCAATTTTCAATTGTTCAAAGTAAAATTATTCAAGTTTTATCTGATATGTCAGTAAACAAAGATTGACTTCGAGAATTTGTACAAAATTTTCCCAAGGAATCACTCCCCTTGCTTTTTTTTTTTTTTTTTCAAATTTAATATTTAAATATCTTCAATTATTTGTTGAAAAGATGTTTTCCCTCTCTCTGGTGTCTTTTCCTTACTGCTTTAGTAACATCAATTCTGTTTTGAAAGTTTTGTTTTGTTTTGCTTGCAATATCATTGGGAAAAAGACCGTCTTTTTTTCTCTCTTTCTCCTGGATTGCAAGTCTTTCTTCTGTATGAGAGTGCGTGTTTGTAACCTTTTTAACTCAAAAAGAGGAAGAGGAGGAGGAGGAGTTTCTAGGGCCATAACTGCTCCCGTACCTCAACAACTTCTAAGAAGACCCCCATCATTAAGTACCACCACCAGCCTATGTTCTACTGTTGTTTATGTATATATCTGTACATATGTAAGTAGTTTCAATGTAACTATTGAAAAAATTATAATAAAACTTGATATCACAAAATCCTTTTTGAATTATTTTAATTCTCCATTAATTTCTCTCTGAATAAAATGGAAGGGTTGGCCTCCTTACATGGCCAACTTATCAGCCATTGAACAATTAGGCAAGTTTTAAACAACCCTTTTTGGTTGGAACGATCCTCTCAACGCGCTTACAAGAGAAGCATCAAAAACAAAATAAGACCCCTTCCAGACTGCGGAATAAGTCTAACTCCAATTGATAGAATGGGGTTGATGTCCCGACATTCCAACTGCGTTTTTGATCACCACACCCTCTTAAGGAAGGACATG
This sequence comes from Thysanoteuthis rhombus, assembly GCA_963457665.1. Taxonomy (NCBI): domain Eukaryota; kingdom Metazoa; phylum Mollusca; class Cephalopoda; order Oegopsida; family Thysanoteuthidae; genus Thysanoteuthis; species Thysanoteuthis major. The sequence continues at coordinate 3,390,419 of OY735222.1, read as the reverse complement.
ATGTGCAACAGCCAAAATGTTATGTACAAAAAACTTCTTTTTTTTTTCCCTTTCTTGTTTCTTTTCAAATATAGAATTGGATAGACAACCAAATACAATTGGGGAAAAGTAATTTCTTCAAAACTTTCATTTGAAATTAAATGATCTCAAATATTTGTTTTTGACAATTCAATAAAGTTTTGTGAGTAATAAAAAAAAGAAAAAAAAAAACATAACTAATTGATGCAAAAGTTCAGAATTTATTGAGAGGAAGTCTATGTTGAACCTCTCTTCTTCTATCTACACAATGAGTCCTTTGAATTTTTTTTTTTTTTTTTTTTTTTTTTCAACCTTTCTGTTTTGCTCCATTTTTGTTTGGTTTGATTTTCTTCCGGTTGGGTTTTATGTATAATAAAATCTAATCCAGTCTTCTTCAAAAGCCAACTTTTTGAATGAATTTTGTTAAAACTAAACTCTCCCAATACTATTTAAAAGCATAAACTGAAAATTTTAGGCTACTCAAAAAAATGTACGATTTGGTGAGGTTCTAATGTTTGGCATATACCAGAGAATACGTTGCTCGATTACCCTAATTTGCTTCTTGATTATTCAAAAACTGGAACCGACAAGAATCAGATGAATTATTGAATTCTTGTCCCAAAATCAAAGGTCTATCTGTTCATGGTGTCGACTTATTGATGAGTAATGAAATGAAATATGTAATGAAATGGACTGAAATTCAATATGTTTGAAGTGTGAACTCCCTTGCTATCCCAGTGATGGCACATTGCAGAAGCATCATTCAAAATCAATAAATAAAAAGGCGGATCGTGTGTGGCTTTCTACAAATCATTATATTGATGAATCTGAGGGGAAAACGGATGAAATCCTTTTGAAGAATAAAGACACTGGAAGCCAAAAGCAGTGCAGAATCTCAAACTTTGCCATGTTCTCCCTGCAGAGAATCTTTAAGGCAATCGTTCTTGAACTGCGTGTTATCACGTAGTAGTACTCCACAACTATTTACTAAGAAGGCCCCATAAATATTTCCAAATAGCAAACATCTATCATCGTTATTTTAAATGATTATTTTCATATGATTACTTTTTACCATCATCTTCATTTTCTTGCAGCTGATTTATTAAACTATGTCCGATAGAAAAAATTTAGAAAATGTATCGAATACTGAAACTACCAGAATGTAAACAAACATGGCTGCCAATTGAAAATGAAGGATAGGTTTAAGGGATATATTTGGACTTCAGTTCCTGGTCGAGTCTTGGTGGCTCAATTGGCAAAGCAGGCCAGGCTAAATGGTGCTTCCTTTCTGGGATCTGGATTCAAATCCCACTTAAGGCTAATTCTTAATTTTCTGATCAACACGATTTGATCACTCTCTGAGGGTAATTGGCCAGAGCAGAAAGTTGCAATAAAAAGCCACTGAGATTAAATTTTTTTTTTTCCTTAAAAAGAAGAAAAAAATTGAATTTAGAATAATGATGATTTTTTAATACTTTATCGAATTAGAAAAAAAGTTGTTTCAGATGTATTTCGAGCTTTGAAGGTGTCAAGTATGAGTATCATTTCTGCCTCGTCTTCCCAAAAGATTTTGCTCATCTTGTGGTTTTATGGTTATATTTTCTGAGATCTCGATGGAGAAGGAGTGATAATACATATACAGACCGATTCCTCCCCCCCCCATATAACACTGTTCATTGTCGTGCGGATTGCGATACAAGGCGGGGTTGTACAGATCCCAACCTTTTTACTTATATCATTGCCCATCCATACAAAAAAATGCAAATAAAAACATGTTTTCACTAATGTTCAATAAAATTAGCTATTATGTACATAGTGCAGTCTGGCATAAGGTAGATGTAGGATTGGAGATTGCAGATCAAGAAGATTATGTTGTGCCAATCTTCCAATTGAAGGGGGGACTGCCAGCTTTGAAAATCAGTATTGGCCTTCACCTGGACTTGAACACCAATTGATGATACCAGTGAGAAATATGCAACTACCTGAACCACAAAGCAGACTTTGTTCTACAAGACTAGCTTACTAATCAGTTCTTTATAGCAGATACCCTTAATATTTATCAAGGTTAACCTAGTCTGGTACAAGGCAACCATTGAGGGGAACTGAGGAAGAATCAATGCCTTTGAGGAAGATATGTATTCATTCCTTCATCCCCAAATCATGGGCAAATAGCAAACTAGGTTCTCAAGCCATGGTTGGCAACCAGTCAAAGTGATGGACAACTCTGATTCCAAACCAGTCTGAAGATTGATGGGCTCTGTCAGGCTATCTTGCTCCTTGAAACACCAATAATGAAATCATCTGTTGCCCCGATGACCCTCCACTCGGTTATGGATGCATATGTACAAGGAAGAATCAACTTCATAACACTTGCAATGACAAGTGACGTTGCTTCGTTGGTCACTCCTACTTCTATTTGATGAACATGATTATTGCAACTTTTGTGTTGTAAATATAATAAATAAAAAATGATAAAAAATATTCTTTATAAAGATCTATTCATTTACTTAATTATTAGAATGAAATAAGCCCATGCATATCAGTTGGATAAAATTTTTGCTATTATCTAAGACTTGTCAATTTAGCTCAGTCAGTAAGACAGCTGCTGGCTATCAGTTGATCATAAGTTCAAATCATGACCAACTGATTTTACAAATCATTTTACACCCCTAATTTTGGTGAGGGTTGTTCTTGTTATTACAGTAGGAAAATCAAGTCAATACCAGACTTTGTACGGGAGATTGACAATTGGCAAAACTAGCTTGTTATCTATCACTCTACAGCAGTTGCCCTAAATCTGTACTACCCTCAGCTTAGTCAAGTGTGAGGTTATAATAATAAGGCCCCCAGTTCGGATCAAGTTCACCAGCAAGGGCTTGTGAGATTAGCTTCATTGCTCTTATTCATTTTCCCTGCATTCCCAATACTAACTACAAGTAAAGAAAGTCAGATTCCGCTCCATCCACTGAAATGTTGAAAAAAAAAATTATCCCCTACCTCAAGTACTCGACCAGGGTTCCTGCACGACCCTGCAGGACCACAAGCATTTATTAGGGACCCTACAATCTATCGTAAATCTTTTGACTTGTATCTCTTTAATCTCGATTCTTGTCGCTAACAAAAACTGAGTAAACAGCGCAGATTGGAAAAGAATGCTTATTGTTGTTGACTGACAGTATTAGTAAGTTGCAATAAAAAGCAACAAAAATCCCGTCTGCGAGCTATAGGGTTCTCGTAACTGTAGAACAACTGATACAAAAAGCCAGGCATCCTAAGGCAAAAGGGATGCAAGTTCAAATCGTACCTAGAGCTCATTATTTCCGTTCTGCATTGTACTCACAGCCATAGACTGACGGTCTGAGTAGATGTGATGTAAAGCAACTAAATTAAGATGAAAGAAATATCAGTCAGAAACTAATAATAGTCGGTATTTAATCCCAAAACATTAGAAATTGAGACAAAGACCAGAAATATCAATTACCCAGACACTAGAGTCTCTCCATCGACAATGGCTATTTTTGAAGGACACTTCCATCCAAGTTCTCCATTTGTGACAATTCTGATGATCTTATCTCTGCCACAAATAACTCTACACTTGTGATTGGACTTGTTTGTTATCAACTTTTTTTTCCTCCCGGATAGATCCTTCCTGAGAGGATGATTCATGGATATATATATCTGAATTTCCTGGAAACTAATTCAGTTGGAGAGTCCATAATTTTGAAAGGTGGGAGGAGGTGCGTTTTCCAGCAAAATTTCACACACCCCACCTAATGGAAGAGTCCAGTGAACCAAGAAAATCACACTGTTCACTATTAGATTAGATTGATAGGTATATTCTAATATTAATGATATTGATAGTGATTTTATCCGTAAGTGTTATTTGTATATATGTTGATGAAAGTGATAATTGGAAGGTAAAAAGAAAAACTAAAGAGAAAAGCTAATGTTACATCTCAAAAATTTTTAGAATCACAGGCAAGTTTTGATGCATTTTGACCGGTGTCAGCCATCTTTTTCAGTAAAAAAACATGCTGTGGCTCTGAGAAAATTTTGCTGTTTACTGCGGCAAGTTTTTCATGAAGGGAATTTGTGCAGCAACTTGCGCTTGAAAGCTTTTTTAAAGTGGGCGTGTCATTGTACGTACAGAGACCATCTCACTTGCTCTGCCTCTTAGTTTGTTTATCGAGACAACTGGTAGTATTTTGTTAGAACTACATCAGTTACCCTGAAGGAGGTAGAAAGATTTACCACCAGTCTGTCTTGGGGGGGGTTCACTTCTGGTTTAGAATTAGAGTTGTCCATCTCTTAGACTGATGGCCAACCAAGGCTTGAAAGCCTTGTTTACCTTAAGCCATGTTATACCACCTGGGACGATGTTGTGCCACAGCTATAAGCCTATTTTGACCTTCAGCATAACCTTCTGGACTGCCTTTCAGTGGTAACTGTCCGTGATTTTGCGCATAGCTGGGGGAAAATAGGATTCATGCCTTTCCAAAGGCATTGAGCAAAGTGGATACAAACAGTCTCAGCCAAAATTCAAAATTCCAATTTTCATATCTCTAACGATTGCACCACTCTGCATCTCATATGTATGAACATTATACAATGAAAATATCAGATCAAAATCTGGTCAATAACTGTGTCAGTCTGGATCCACCCTCTGACACTCTTTATCCCATGCCTGATGAAGTCTTGCAAATTCCAGTCTACAATGTTTGTGGATTGTTTCCAGTGCGGGGTGCTGCAATCTATTTCAGTATCTGAATCCACACCTCTTGATTTTTCATCTGATGGTCTCTTAATGAACTTGAACCCCTGTTTTTGCCTTCGAACGAGCCATCAATTGATCGGGGTCAGACTGCCCTCTGATCATGATCAAATATCTTCTTGGCTTTACCAACTCTCTTCTGGACACTATCATTATCTGGATCATGCAAATTATTTTTCACAACAGTTTGACTTCAATGAATTAGTTCAGCTCTTGTACACTCTGATAGTCCCTAATTCTGAAATTCAAAAATCTTACCACATTCAAAAAACATATTATATCTGGTCTCCTTCCTATACTGTGTAGACTTGACACTCCAACAATAACAGTAATCAATAAATTAAATTTTGAACCTTTTATATCACATCAATTGTGAACAAGTTTAGTTTGTAATGCAAATTTTTGATGATTAAAATTCTGTTAAGACTGCTCAACTCATGATCACGGCTCTACTTTTTACGATTGGACAGCGATCGTTATGTGATCAACCCCCAAAATCTAAAAAGTTAATGGATTATTTCAGATAATAATGAAATCATCCAAGCTTTTTAACTTGAGTTTCGAGTTTTGTAGCGCATTGTGTGTATATATATATGTGTGTGTGTGTGTGTGTGTCCATATGTATGTGTAAATTACTTCTGATTGGATGAACATATGCAAAACAGATTTTAAGAAATAGTTAGAAACTGTCAACCTAAACTGTCACCAAAACACTCAACTTAGGTTTCTTCAGTTTCCATAAAGGTCTGGCTGGCTGGCTGGCTATGTGTGAAAAATATCATATGTATAGGCTACACAAATGGAACTAAAGAGCTTGATATTTTAACATTTACTCCCTATCATGCTGAGAAAGAAGTTGTCTTTTTTTAATTCACCCCCTAAATATGTTTTTAGAGGGTGAGTCAAATTTGCAATGTAATTTACGCTAAATTAATCCCTTTGTGTCCAGCGGCATTTATGCTGTTTTTTTTTTAAATTCAGTCTTTTTTAAGCAATCACTGCCCAACAAAAGGCAAGAGAAGTAAATTATTCATTAATCGTTCCCTTTTTCCAATTTTTTGATTGATCACCCCATTGGTCACATGACGGTTTTTACTGAGTGACTAACCTGACCTGTTTAGCAATATCTTTTTTTTTTCCAAGTTACTTTTCAGCAATTTCAGTCTCCAAAAATCTGTTGGTATAAAACAGGTAAACATTTTTGAAATCTAAATTCTGTTGAAAGCAAAAAAACAAGAATCTTGGATTTTTTTTTTCCGAAAATCAAAATTGCAACAGTGACAGGGCTGATCTCATATCCTGATGAGATCATCTCTGATTGAGGTCAACCTCAGCAGTTCATGTCAGGATCACCTACTAAGAGAAAAAAAAATGATTTCATCTTGAAGGCTCCCTTTCAGGGGAGATAATTCAGATCTTATTCCCTTGTGTTGAAACCAGTAAGAAATATTAAAACCAAGGATCTACAAAATGATTTTCCAATTAACTAATTTCATTTTTTTCTATAGTTGCCACAAAGAACAGCAACATATATATATATATATATATATATATATATATATATATATATATATATATATATATATATATTTGGAAAGCTTTACACCTTTAAACAGTAAAAATGTATACAATTTTTTCAAAATTCATGTCATTCCAGTCAATTATTTCAAAATTTTTGTTAATGCAATTAATGTGAAATTTTCAAAGAGTTTCATGTATTACTTTGAATTAACTATTACAGAACTATTTGTGAATTTTTCTCCAGAGGATCATCTGTTGTTAGCCATATGACCGTTTTGTGGAATCAGATACAAAACAGTTATTTCAACATGGTTCCCCGTCTGTACACTGATGGAAACCCAGAATACATCTGTTTCACAATTCTAGAAGAGTATAAAAATCTAATGGGTAATTTGATGAAAACATTCCCATGTGACAATCATAGAATTGTGAGATTTATTGTGGGTTTCCATCTGTATACGATTTTATACTTGCTCTATTTTTTTCTCTTTCCTTTTTGACATTTGACGAGAGAAAACAAACTCTTGAAACATGTTACAGAAATAAATACAATCCATTTTCAAAACTTCTGTGTTTTCCATATTGTCTATAAAATTCACCACATATATATATATATATATATATATATATATAATATGAACTGTAAAGAGTGAAACAGACTCAGGAGTAAAGTGTTTAGAGGTAAGGTTTATTAATCCTTAGATGTTAATGGTCAAGACATGTTTCAGGATTTATTCCCATCTTCAGTGGTGTGTGCTGTGTGAATACAAAAAGAAAGAAACAACAATTTTGCTGACAGGTGCATGAAATGTTGACATCCACTACATATATATCCTTGTAATTCTTATCTTACATATATATATATATATATATATATATATATATATATATATTGTGTGTGTAATACTTCTCAATGAGTGTGTAGATATTGCACTCTCAACCTAACCAGAAGAGTTGGGGAACAACATTCTGATCTAAGGCAGAATGCTCAGATATAGAATTTGCAACAGTGTCAGGGCTGATCTCATATCCTGATGAGATCATTTCTGAATGAGGTTGACATCAGCAGTACATGTCAGGATCACCTTCACAAAGAAAAAAAAAAAATGATTCAATTTCAGGGAAGGTAACTCAGATCTTTTTTTTGAAAATTTCACAAGCATTTATTCAGTGGAATCTGTTAATCATAATCACAGATACTATTATCAAATGGTTATTGTTATGAAAATCAGTCAGTTCAGAACATTTCATTCAAAATAAATTTGATATTATATCAAAATATTCATGTTGATCATATCAATTTTTATAAGAGGCTCTGTCTGTCTGTTTGTTGGTTAGTCCGTAGATTTGTCCTCATTTTGTTTCTCTGCTGTTTTAATTCAGATTTACTTGAAATTTGGTACAAACGTGTCTCTTAACTAGACAAATCTTCCACTCAAGGCCACATTATCTGGCAATAATGGCGTTTAAACTTTGTTTTAAAATCAATTTTCTCAACTGTTCAAGTCAGATTCAATTGAGACCTAATGGAAAGGGTTCCTTGATAAGATGCTTCTTACCTAAAATTAAATTCTACTCAGGATTACATGATCTGACAATAATGGCCTTTGAACTTCATAGTGCACACTACATTGAAGTTATGGTTCTTGTTTACAATATTGAGTTGTTGATCACAATGAATTTATAACAATGAAAGTAAACTGTTCCAATTTTTATATCCTTTGCTTAATGCTATCAGCCGTTTATTGTTATCTAAAAGACCCTAACCTAAAGTGATCACAATAAGTTGCTGCCTCAGGAGTAAGGCTTTCTCTGATTCCAATGACTTTTAACAAGTATCTTCATATTTTTGTTTTCATCTAACACAATGTTTCAAGTTGTTTGAGGTTGTGAGTTTAAATATCCACTTTATTCCACACATTTATGATGAGTATCTTCATTTTTTGTCGCTATTCAGTACTTGAGGCCTTGTACCAGACAAAAAAAGAGCCTCATCGTGGAGCAAAGGATAACAATTCAGTCTCGCTGACCGATTATTACTGTGGTGATTTTGATCTTCATTCAGTAGCAGCCTTGTGTCAGACTCAACTAAGCTTTGGTAATAATAATCAATCTTCAAAGTCAATGTTTATTAAAATCAGTGGAATTGGAATTCTTGAAACCCGTCCATCAAATTTCTCTCAGAATTTTTTAGATGAGAAATTATCATTTCCGAATATTTGACATAAGGAGAAGGATTAGTTACCATCAAGAAAAGGAGTTCATAAAATAGATAGATAGATGGAGACTAGATAGTTTAATTAAATTTGTTTTTGAAAGGTGATATTTGTAACTTTTACAGTTTTTTCTCAGAAAATGTTTAAAAAATAAACATTCTTTTTCATTACTCCCTACAAATGATATCAAAGAACCGACACTTAACAAGATAAAGCATCTCCAATCAGCAGCCAATAAACGAACAGCCAGTCTCCTTCTTACTCTCCCCTTCTCTCTATGAACAATACAAAGTCCTCACTCCAATCATCAGTTGATAAATAGTCATTCTCACTCTCACTCCCCTCTCTCATCCATGTACAATACGAAGTCCTTACTGCTCATTTTCATCAGCACCCAGTGTTCATTTTACATTATTCATCAAATCTTCACAAAGAACATACATAGGGGGATGATTTTCGAAAACTAATTTGCTGAAAACTCTTACTGGGATCACATTGGTACACACAGAAAACTTCATGAAGGTTATATTGTGTGGTTCTTTTGGTAGGCTGTCATATACGTACAAACAAACGGAGAAACATTTAGTGAATAATAATAAGATACATAGATGTATTTTGACTGTTGTCCTCATCTTGGTTGTTTATATGTTTACAACATTTCAGCCATAATACCCAATAGGCCTTTTTCAGGTCCTGAACTGCCAACCCCAACGGAATGACCAAATGGCCCAAGATTCTGACATAATTTTCATTTGTGACAGGCATCTGAAGACGGTTGTAGGGTACGGCCAAAATGTTAACATATATAAACAATCAAGATTTGATTTTTCAAATGAAAGCTCATTCAAAAAATCAAATCTTTTCTTCCCATATTTGATTTTGTCAATATAACATTTTGGCCGATCCATTCTCCACTCCTCATCAGGTGTATGATCTAAGAAAAGAGGCAAATCTTGGATTATACATCTGACAAGGTTTGAAATAAAGATCAGTTGCAACATTGTGTTGACAACATCAAAAAGGTAAAAAGAGATTCAATTGTCAGAACCAAGTTTGGATATTAATGACTCTTTTCAAAGTTATAGATCTTTTCTAACTTTTTGAGTTGACTGCACACCTTTCGAGAATAAAAGTTTTGGCAACACATATCTCAAGTTATGAAGTCAAATTTTCAATTTCATCCCAGCAGTTCAACTGACTCAGGAAGAGTATCTTTCGGAAGACAAAACATGTCCGGTTATAGAAATTGGAAAAAGAGGTTAATCAATAAATAAGTTACTTCTCTTGCCTTTTGTTAGACAGTGATCACTAAAAAGGCCTGAATTTACAAAAAAAGTGGACTCAAATTAAGGGATCAATTTAGCATAAGCTTACATTGCAAATTGAACCCCCCTCTAAAAAGATATATAGGGAGGAAATTTTGAAAAAAACCACAAAAACGTTTTTTCAAGACATAATGACTAATTGTATAAATCATCAGCCCTCTTGCTCCATCGATGCAGCCTGCACGCTTGATACATACAAACATACATACATACATACATACATGGATAATAACTCAACTTGAAAACTGAAAGAAACCTATGTTGACAGTTTCCATTGACAGTTTCTAATCATACTCAATTCCTAGAGATTATTGGTGACACACGAAAATGTCACGACACTCAGTTTGAAAAGCTCTGTTATAGACAATCAAGATGGGGAAGGAAGTTTGAAAAAATCCATGTATCATCAGTGACAACCAAATGTTCCTCTTTTGTTTTGAAACTTCATTGTGTGGTCTGAATATTTGTTTCCTGTAACGTAACACAAAATGTAACATCTGTCTTTGTTGGTGACTTTTTCAGCGATCTTTGTTTATATAAACACATCAAACAACATTCTTCTTTTAATATAGTTTACAAAACAATATTTCAAAGACGACCTCATTTACAGTACTAGGTCCAATTGGTCACTCAATAGAAACTATCATGTGACCATTTTCTTTTGGCAGCATTCTGTGTTGGGTGATCAATTAAAAGCAATGAGGGAGAAAAAAGGGGTGATCAAGAAATAAATCACTTTTTTCAGCTTTTGTTGGGCAGTGATCACTAAAAGAGACTGAATATTCAAAAATACTAACGCGAACTTTGCCAAACACCAACTAAGGCATATAAAATGAATCCCCCACTAAAAACTTATTCATGGGTGAATTTTGAAAAAAAAGTTGTTTTTTTCTGGACATGATTAGCAGTAAATGCTGAAATTTTCAGCCCTCTAGCTTCATTGGAGCAGCCTGCATGCGTGATACATATATAGATTAGACTCACTTGAAAACTCAAGAAACCTATGTGGATAGTTTTAGTTGAACGTTTCTAACAGATGGTTTGAGTTTAAGAGAATGTACGTAAAAGGTGTGGATCTGAAGGTGGGATTTATCTAAAGGGTCTGGACCACGCCTCCTTGCACAGGCAAAGCACAATTGAAAGAAAAATACTTTTTAAATACCTATATAAAGAAATTGCAGAAATGAAAAAAAAAACCCAAATAATCCAAAGTAATCTCGAATGTACCTTAAAAACAAAAAGTATTATTTTGTTTTTCATCTAATATAAGTAAAATGCCTCCCGTCTTATAATTTATGATATTTATATTCATTGGTTCTGTGATAAATTTCTTGGGTTATTTTTTTTTTTTAATTTACTTCACCTTTTTGTCAATTCTATGGGTAAAAAAGCAATGACACAAATATAAGTGAAAAATGCGGGATCAATTATTACTCTGTTTTTCTTGTCTGAGAAATGGTTTGACAAAATGAATTATAAATTGCATTATACTATATAGACACTTATTTGAGATGATCTCCAGTCATTACACAGTTAATATACCACTCAATTTAGACAACCTAAATGGAACAAACAATTAAAGAAGATGGGGCTGCTACAGGAATCGAACCTGTCACCACTTCAACATAGTGAAGCTCTTACCATCAACATAAGAGCAACGCTATATTGAAGCGGCTACCTTATTGGTGGCAGGTTCAATTCCTGCAGCAGCCTCATTTTTTTAATTGTTCATTCTATTTACATTGTTTAGGGTGAGAGATACATAAAATGTGTAACGAGTGGAGATCATTTCAAATAAGTTTCTTTACAATATGGCCCAATTCATAATTCATATTTATATGCAAAATAAATTTTTTCCCACGTGGATCCCTGTCTCTCCCAAAATCTTGAATCTGTGTCTGTGGAAGGCACACTTAGATCCTAAGCAGAGCGCACAGATCCTACATTTTGATCTTAGTTAGAGGGCCAGGAGCAACACTTGGATCCTAGTCGGAGCACACACATCCTTTATTCTGATCCGAGGAAAAAGGCTGGAGAACAACCCTTTGATCTGAGGCAGAGCATGCAGATACTCTGATCCTTGGAAGAAGTGCTGATGCTAATAGCATCATTTTTACAGGTACTATAAAGGTATATATATAAATCAATAAAGCTAAAAAAAAACAAAAGATTTTAATTGAAAAATTGAAAGGGGGAAATTCCTTTTTCAAAAACAAATATCTCCGAGTTAATATTGTAGATACAAATAATATTCATATCAAAATTTTCTACAATCTTTTTTCTTACTGATGACACAAAAGTTATTACGATAAAATAAACTTCATACAAGTTTCGGGCGTTTTTATCGACACATATAGCTCACTTTATAAAGTCCGTGGGGGTACCACATCAGCTTTTGATTGCGTGGGTAAAACATTTGGTTTAAATTTAAAGAAAAAAAACATTTAAAAGTTTCAAAAAGTGACAGAAAAAATCGAAACTTGAGAAATCATAATGATCTCTTATAATATGTGTATAATCTATTCCGTATAACGAATGGTTGAGTTGAAGTAAACACCCTTTATTTTATATTCAAGTGACAACAATATTCTCGCCATTTCGTTGTCACTACACTCGCGCACTGCGAACTTCGTGGGAGCTGAAGAGGGAGTCGTAAAAAGCTGGAAAAATGTTTGTACAATACATTTTATGAAACTAAATCTGTCGAATGAAGACAATATTTTAAACATTTCTCCACTCTCAAAGTTTATAACTTCATTCAATCAATAATCAGTGAAAAAAAAACAAAAAAAACTTTTGTTTGTATTACGCTCAAAAGGTCTTCAGGCCAACTTAACTTTCTCAGCTTCATCAGTTTTGTTTATATCGAAAAAAAAAAAAAGAAAAATGCGCGAGCGTATAACCAACCTTAACTATGGATGACCAGACGAGTATAAAAAGACTTGGTGAAATGGAGCCGAAGTTACTTGTCTATAGATCTAAATCTGTTCATATCTATCTATCCCTGTTCATTATTTATCCATCCATCTATCTATCTATCTATCTTGGTCTGTTCATATGTATCTATCTATCAATCTATCTATCTATCAATCTATTTATCTATCTATCTCTGTTTAATAACTATGGCAGTCTGTTCATATCTGTCACTCTATCTATCTCAGTCTGTTCATACCTATCTATGTATCTATGTATCTATCTATCCATCAATCTATTCCTATATCTACCTATATTCATTATCTATCTATCTATCTATCTATCTATCTCAGTCGGTTCATACCTACCTATCTATCTATCTATCTATCTATCTATCTATCTACCTATGTTCATTATCTATCTATCTATCAATCTATTCATATATCTACCTATAATCATTATCTATCTATCTATCTATCTATCTATCTATCTATTTATCTATCTATCTATCTCAGTCGGTTCATACCTATCTATCTATCTATCTATCTATCTACCTCAGTCTGTTCATATCAATTCATTGATCAAAGAAGCCAAAATAGGAAGGACAAAAAGTCATTTATGAAAATGGTGAAATATAACATCAAATTGCATAAAGATAGCCAGCAGCAGCAGCAGCAGCAGCAGCAACAACAACAACAACAACAACAACAACAACAACAACAACAACAACAACAACAACCACAACAAAAACAACAACAACAACAACAACCACCACCACCACCACCATGGGGGGTGCAGGGAAAGGGTGGTCAAATGCAATTTAGAAGGGAATACAGCCATAAATTGATCAGAACACATTTTGATGTAATTCTGTTAAGGTATTGAAGCACAAACTGATGTAACCAAATATAACCTGAAGAAAATATCTATCTGTATCTTGCATTAATGAATCATCTTAGCCCCCGCATGTACCAAAAGTAATTATCTAAAAAAATTATCTTAGAAAAATAGATCATTTATCAAAGATTATCTAAAAAGAATATATCTTTTATGTAACATTGTTTTTTAAGAATAGTTCTTTTGTTTAAAATCATCTTTAAAAAATAGCTCTTTTACCTGAAATTATCTTAAAATATAGATTTTCTTTCAAAAATCATCTTGAAAAGACAGTTTTTTTTTCTAAATTATCTAAAAAATAAATCTTTCATCAGAAATTGTCTTGAAAAAATGGATCTTTTATTCAGAATAATCTTTAAAAATATCAGCACAAGATTTGGGCATTGGAACAAACTATTTGCACTTATCTAGGTATAGCTGTATATGATAAACTATGAGTTATCTTGATGCTTATAGATGTTTCGCAACTATTTATCTTTATCTTAATTTTCTTTCAATTAATCACAACTCCCTTTGGCAGTGAGTTACTGAATTGAGAGCGTGAATCTGATTAAAGATTTTGGAACCCTCCATGTCGGAATGTAGCTTGGCTAATGCCCGACTACTCTTACGACTGAGCTACAGGAACTAGTTGTAAGCAAGAGTCCAAATCAAACTTTTAACCTCATTCCCCACCCCAATCGCTTTTGTACCATGTTTGTTACTAACTGGAAATTTAGTATTGGTAATTGGTAACTTAGATAAATAAATGGATTGGATTATTAAGCTATTGCTGTACTTTGAAATGACCGATGTGTGTGGAAAGAGAGAATCTGACTTCTTGTCCATCTGGTGATCTGTGACCGATCATCTACAGAACATAAGTTGTACATGCTACGAGCCCCACATTTTCAAGGTCCCCTTGTTAAATGCTTGCAAACTATCAATTCCTATCCAGTGGTTCTACATTTGCTTTAATCTCTATGAAATCCACAAAAGAAGAAGAAATCAAGCGAAGAATCACCCTAGGATGGCAAGCTTTTGGCAAAGCAAGCTCTACCTCCAAAATCAAGATGATTCCAATAATCCTAAAAAGAAGAGTATACAACCAATGCATCCTCCCAATAGTCATTTATGGAGCTGAAACATGGAACCTAACCAAGAGATAAACCCGCAAACTGAGGAGCATGCAACGAGCACATGAGAGAATTATGCTCAACCTCACATGGAGAAATCGCAAAACAGCACAATATATCAGAAAGAAAATAGGGGTCAGAGACATCATAGAATCTATTAGGAAACTCAAATCGAATTGGGCAAGTCATGTTGCAAGAATGGATCCCCAGAGATCACACGCGAAACCAAGGCCAACAAAAAACAAGATAAAGAGATGAACTGGACAAATTCAGAAAATACTGACTCCGCGACACCCATGTTAGAGAAATGAGGCGGATTCTGGGGAAGGTCTATGTCCAACGACAGACATTAAAAGACTGATGATGATTGTAGGGCAGTGGTGGGGTGGAATAAAGGTCTAGTAAAATATGTTATATAGGGGCCCTAAGTTAAGAAAATACGCATGAATATTAAAATACATACCTTCTTTACTAGCAAAGTAATTCTTTTTTTTTGTTTGCCATATAGTCAGATGATGCGAATATATCTGACATTTCAGTGATAGTATTACTTAGTTTTCATTTTGATCTTTGTACAGTGGCTATTATTTCATTTTCACATACCTGTATATTTATGTATTATATATGTATCACATACAAACTACACTCCCATAAATTACCTGTTAGTTTATCAATCTGAGTTTCAACTGAAGTGCGGGTTAATGTAATGACTATTGGCACAGAAAATAGAATCAGTAAACCCAGTTCAAATTTCAGCCAAGATTGTTCACATTCACTTTAATACCCTTGAGAAAGGCATGAATTTGCTTCTTCCCCCGCTATGGCTAAAAGGCTTGTCAGCTGTAGAGCTTTAGTCCCGTGAATCAGTCCGACTAAAAGAAGAACAAGCCGGGAGTGGAGACCCTGAGGCGGACTGGTGGTAAACTCTACCTCCTTTCTGGCAATTTCTGCAGACAAGAAAGCCGTTGGTCATGATGTCTCCTAGTATGACTAAGAAACGAGCTTTCTGGTTCTGGTGTTAAAAGCGTGGGACTATCCTTGTCAAAAAACAAACTTTCCCTGCACAGGTTGGTGTGTAAATCTCCCCACAGCCACAGACATCATCAGAATGTTGGTCAAACAACAAAAGAGTTTTTTTTTTTCTTAAAGACAGGTTTGGTTAGTCATTTGATAGAAACTGTCACGTGCTTTTGGCAGCCAACCGTTTTGGAGGTGATCAATCAAAAGGTTTGAAAAAAGGTTGATCAATGAAAAAGTTTCATCTCTTACCTTTTGTTGGGCTATGATCACTAAAATAAGTTTGAATTTTCAAAAAAACAAGCCTGAATGAAGAGCAAGCTGAAGATAACTTATGGGATCGATTTAGCGTAAACTTACACTATAAATTGAACTCCCATAAAAAAATCTATTATTGGGGTATTTTTTGAAAAACCGAAAAAACATTTTTTCTCCTCATAATGAGTTGATGTTTGAATTTTCAGTCCTCCAGCTCCATTGGTGTGGCAGCCTGTATGCATGATAGCCAGCTAACCAGCCAGACCAACTTGAAAACTGAAGAAGCCTATGTTGACAGTTTCTAATACAGAAGATTTTTGCTGTCGTTAGCTTAATGTGTGCATTTAGGTCATAGGTTACTTGTAACGACCAGTCGCTTGTCTACTTTCTTATTTTGCTTCTAAATATAGAGAGTTTATTTGGCCTATTTTCAGTTTAAATTGCATGCTTCAATACAATGCTGTAAATTTCAAAACTAGAGAGCACTCAGGGAGCGCATGCCTCTGTCAATGCTGTACACTAACTAAAAATCAGAATGAAAATAAAATAATTTTAAAAAACAAGGGACAGAACTTTAAATGTACAAATTAAGTTACTTCTCTTGTAATTTAAATTTCGCTGTTTTATCAAATGTTGGTTTTTAACCTCTTTTCCTGCGGAATGATATAAATATCTCTCAATTGAAAATAGATCTCCACATCCTTCCCCAAATTTAATACCTCCTTCTGTGGCCTATTTTCCCACAAATTTCATAGAAAATCATTGAGAACTTTCGGGTAAATCTTGTGAACAGACCGACGGACAGGTGTGAATACATAAACCTCTCCCAACAGGATCAAACAACACATGATGTAAGGATTTCGTCTCCGTTTCTGGAAAGATCCATGGAGGCTCAATCATTCTTTGTGGCAACCTTATGGTAATGAACTACCTTACTGAGCTAAAGAGTTCCAAATGCCTTGCTATTCCCCCATGGCTGTGTGGAGAAGTAGATTCATATCTTTCCCCCAGGACATAAGTGTGAAGTGAACTCATACTGTCTCAGATGAAGTTTGAACTCCATTACACGATTACATTCTTTGTGTTTGGCCACCCACACCAACTGATAATTGTTGGGTTATTAGAAATTGTCAATCAAAACTGTCAATATTGGTTTCTTTAGTTTTCAAGTCGGTTTGGTTGGCAGGCTACGCATATATGTATCATGTGCACAGGCTGCACCAATGGAACTAGAGGGCTGAAAATTCAAACATCTCTTTATTATGTCTAAATAGAACCTTTTGTTTTGTTTTTCATTAATACCCCCCCCCGCCCCTGAAAATGGTGTGTGTGGGTGGAGGGGTCAATTTGCAATGTTATTTTATGCTTAGTTGGTCCCTAGTTTGTACCCAGTGTTTTGTTTTTTCAGTTTTGGAAAATTAGTGAAAAAGTGGAAATACTTCATCTCAGAATTTCCAACAATACTAGGAAGCCCTAAGAAAATGAAATGAAATGATTCAAACAATAAGGACAAGGATACTAATCCAGATGATTAATGGAATAATGACAAAACTTCATTCCAAAACTCCTGACAGCACTCAGAGAAAGCTTGTGAGCGATCAACCAAAACATGCTGATCAAAACAACAGAGAAAAGGATTCTAGTCAGAATAATTTGTGGAAGAATGAAAATATTTCATCTCAGAAATGCAGGTAAAACTAGGAGCAATAGAAACCATCACATAACCAATACTTTTTGGCAGCATGTCGTATTGGTGGGCGATCAATAAATAATCTCTTGCTTTTTGTCGGGTTGTGATCTCTAAAACAAGCTTAAACGCAGCTGGACACATTTTTTTGATTGTTTATTTTATTTGCATTGTCTAGGCCAATTGATGCATTAACTGTGTAATGACGGGAGATCACTTCAAATAAGAGTTTCTATATAATATAGCACAATTTATAATCATTCCATTAGATCACATATATCCATTTCTCAATACAAATACATACATATATAGGTAAATAAAATATACACAAGTTGTACACATTTTTCCAAAACATCTTTATTCCAAAAGTGCTCAATACTTTTGAGTTGAAAAAAATATGTCAATTAAATGTGGAAATTTGGTCTATAACAATGGTTAAACCATTGTTCTGCTATGTTAGCTCATCAGATAGTGTAATTAGGCCTACTTATTATTTACATACTATAATCAAAGTGAAAGTAATTCCCCACAATATATTAATAATAAGCAGGCCTAATTATACTGTCTATCTGATGAGCTTACACAGTGAAAAAAGGTTTAACCATTGTGATAGACCAAATTTACACATTCAATTGATATATATATATATATATATGTGTGTGTGTGTGTGTGTGTGTGTGCATGTGTGTATTTACACTTTTATCTTCAAGCAAGAAACATTTTTTAACAAGATAGCCTGAATGTGTGTCATCATTGTCCTTCCCTTTACATTCAGGTGAGTATGTAATTTCACGCCCCATTTCATGGCAATTAAATTGACCAACAAGTGATTGATATGTCTTCATAAAGACAGCATTGTTTCAAAAGTGGCTGATCCATATAAATTCCATTGAGTTGTTTTGATAATGTCTACTGACAAGGTTACATTTTATTGTAGCATATATATATATATATATATATATATATATATATATATATATATATATATATATATATATATGTGTGTGTGTGTGTGTGTGTGTGTGTCTGAGTACTAGCTGTGGAAAAATTCATGGTTAATTTGAATTTGTATGAGATGATTTTTAAGAAAAGAATATGTTCATATATGATGAGTAAAGGATTCGCTCCATGAACACTTTAATGTTCCTACCCTGTTTGGGCTTCTTCAGGTGAATCAGATTCGCCTGAAGAAGCCCAACAGGGCAGAAACATAGACATGTTTGTGTAGCAGATCCTTCATTTCATCATTTTTTAAGCTCTGCTCAAACTCAACTCGATGTTTAATGTTGGATATATCAAGTACCTTATGAAAGAAACATATCACATATCAGTATTGTATATATTATTATATTATATTGTATTCCTGATTCGTATTATATATATATATATATATATATATATATATATAAATATATGTGTGTGTGTTCAGTGAGTGCAAAGGTATCCAATACATTTCAAAAAGTTCATCTCAACATCCTTATACAGCTTCAAAATTGACAGAATTTTAACCAAAGATTAAAGCATACAAAAAATTAAATCAAGACTGAACACTGAAAATTCAAGTATAATAATCTGAAATCTGATTTTGTCCAAATTCAGTCAATTTTGAAGCTGTATTAGTTGGTTAAAAAAACATTTTGAAATGTGTGGGATACTTTTAGCACTCATTTGTTATATCCAGATAGGTGTTCTCTGGTAACAAGAAAAGTTAACTAAAAGTTCTTTGTAAAATAGCATTCCAAGGGAAATCATGAAGCAACACCACCCATATATGCTGCGTTGGGGGGGGGGGATCAATTAAAAATTTGCAAAAGGAGTGATTGATGTATAAGTTTCTTCTCACGCCTTTTGTCGGTGATCACTAAAAAAAAGGGCTGATTTTTCAAAAAACAAGTGGGCACAAACTAGTGACCAATTTAGCATGAACTCACTTTGCATATTGGCCCTCTTCCCACTAAAAACCAATTTTGGAGGAAAAATTTCAAAAAACATTTTCTGTATCCATTGAGTGGAGTTTGTGTATAAAATTTCAAGTTTCTACTACGAATGGTAAGGCCAGGGCAAAGTCTGGATGCAGATAAATGTCAGAACACAAGAATAACCTAAACCCTGCAACAGAAATTAAACCGGTCTGTTGTGGGTAGCGTTGATGAACATTCTTTTTGGCCGTATTGCATTTAGTAAAAATATCCTCCCTTGTTTCTTTGGAATTCAACAGTTTCTTTACATTCTCTAATAGCTCACAAAGTGTTTTTGTAGGAAAACTCTACTTTTAGATTTCTGGTTGATGTGGGTGGAACATGTACCCGAAAAAAAAATACTGTCCTTTTCTTTTTGGCCATAATAAGCCATGAAACATAACAGAAAGATCTATTCTGGCTCGGAAACTCATGGGAATTTGATCCTCGTATTTAATGACCTTTTGTGCCTGTTTAGCAATGGCAAATAGACACGAACGAGTATACTTGGAGAAAAGACATATGTCTACAAGTGTTTGTTGAATGTACAACATGTCCATTACAATAAACAGGTCTGGTTTGTCACTCAATAGAAACCATTGTGTGACCAACATCCTTTGGCAGCATAAGTGTTGGGAGTGATCAATGAAAAAAAATTTTTTAATCAGAAAAAGGGGTGATCAATGAATTAGTACTCCTGCCTTTTGTTGGTTGGTGATCACTTAAAAAAAAGTCCAAGTTTTCCAAAAAAAAAACATGAACACAGTTAGGCACAAATCAAATTAATAATTTAGCATAAACTCACACTGTAAATGCTCCCCCAAGCTAATAAAAAAAAACAAAAAACATTAATCTAAGACTTCATCATCATCAGTCTTTTAGCGTCCGTTGTTGGACATACACCTTCCCCAGGAAGGAGTAAATATTAATTTTTAGCCCTCTAGCTCTAGTGGTGTGGCCTGTTCAAGCATTACTTGCATAGATAGCCAACAAGCCAGCCATCCAGCCTGCCAACTTAAAAACTGAAGAAACCTTTGTTGATGTTGACAGTTTTCGTTGATTGTTTCAAACAGTCACATAAGAATGCGGGAGTGTGTCAAAACACTTCATACTCAAATCATACACTAAAATTTTTTTGACGTTTATATGACTATCTATAAATATATATAGCAATACCTTGGATTATGCAGGTTCTGATGTAGAACTCAATAAATAAAACTCTGAACTGTACAGTTTTGAACAGTACGGAAAATTTTGGAATGAATTAACTGCACTTATCAAGGTTTACCTCTGTGTATATCAATCAAATGTGGAAAATTGTCTATTATCTATATATATGTATACATACATAGGTACATTGAGTCTATAGCCAAATGATAGAAAAAAAAATTCATTTTACACAACAAATATTTATTTTTGAATATAATCTCTTTCCTTGTCAATGCACTTAATTCAGTGGTGAATATCAATCACATACTATATTTACTCATTTATAATGTAAGATATTTAATATAAAAAGTCTGGGTCAAAATTGTTGGCTAGTTTTGTATCTAGATGTAAAAAAAACGATAAAATATCATCATATATTACTGTTGTTGCATTTATATTTGAGATCACTGTGTACTCAAGTAAATACATTGGCCAAACAATAAACAGAGAGAATTTCAGATCAAAATTCAGGTAATAACTACGTGACAAGTTCGAGACTTATTGCTCTACCCTCTGCTGTTATGAAAAAACAATCTTTCAAAGGCAAAAAGGATACAAGCTTGAGTCTTGCTGAGAGTTCATCCTTCATATCCAATCAGCGTGGTTAACTCACTACCGTAGACTGACGGTCTGAGTAGTTGTGATGAGAAGCAACAAAAATTTAGAAGAAAGAAATTTTAGACAAAAACAAATCATGGTTGACAATTAATATTGCTACAATCAATACTGTTAGTGTATGTAAAAAATTAAAATGATAGCATCAGAAAATATGGCACTGGATAATTCATTTAATAATTATTCAAGTTTAAATGGTTAGATTTGATCTTCTATCAACCATATGACTCTTGTAGCCCAAGCTGTTGAGCAGCTGGTGCAGAAAACCAGGCTTCCTGAGGCAAAAAAGATGTGAATTTGAGTCTAGCTGAGAGCTTATAATCTATTTCCAATCTTTGTTGTTTACTCCCTGCTGTAGACTGACGGTCTGAGTGGTTGCAATGAAATGCAACAAAAATTAAGATGAAAGAAACTACAAGTCAAAAATTAATGAGGCCTGGAAGATTGTTTGTTGCCGTATTTTCCTGTCAACAGCATATGTTGCCTACTGGTAATAGTCTGTGCAACAGAAGGTATCTTGATAACCCAATGTGTAAAACACATTCTAAACATGAAATCAATACTTCCAAAGCCTTTTATCTGAAGAGAAGATTTTATTTATATCATAATGATCTGATTTCAGTTTGTGGTTTGTTGGGTGGGTGTATTACCACAACACAACAATAACAGAGCATCATCGCAAGATCTTTATCAGTGCAAT
Organism: Thysanoteuthis rhombus; assembly: GCA_963457665.1. Lineage (NCBI taxonomy): Eukaryota > Metazoa > Mollusca > Cephalopoda > Oegopsida > Thysanoteuthidae > Thysanoteuthis > Thysanoteuthis major. Next base: position 3,368,199 of record OY735222.1, on the reverse strand, counting down.
ACCCTCGAAAAACTAAAAAAAATGAGGCAGTTTCAAATACAATCAAGCCATTGGTTTTCAAAAAATAATTTAATTAAATATAAATTGGCAAGATGAAAAAAAAAAATGGTTTGTCCAGGGGAGGTAACTCTAGCTTTATCAATTTCTAATTACTGTTTATTTTACTGTTGTTTATGAAAAAATGAGAGCAATAATCAAATAATTACTTTATTGATTGTATAAATAGAAAGTGACTTAACATCGAGTTTATAGACTGCTGAGGGCAGCTTTAAGCTAGTGTGCCTGAAACAATGACCTGAATACTGGAGATTTGTCTCCAGATAATACCTCTCCAATATTCTGAGAAGAAAGAAACTAGACATGTCCTGATCTTTGTAATTACGTTTGATTTTACTATAGCAGTGTTTTCTTTAACATCAAACAAGACAAAACTCACATTCTCAAGATCTACTGAAACCTTCTGGCAATAAATATTCATCAGGAAAGAGTGGTCTAGTTCTCTTACTGCACTGAAAAAAGTTTTACTTAGTAAAACTTTGAAAAACATCTCTAATTTGTTACACGTTAATTCATTAGTTATCTCTAAGTAATGTTTATCATATTTAATCAGAAATTTACTTCGGGACAGACTAACAAATTTAGGTCAACAGTTTTTTTTTCAACCACGTCATTTTTTCAAATTGGTCCGAGGAAACACATTTTCAGTGTAGCTGTCACAATAAATAAGTAAATAAACAGTCACCGTTTTGTTTTAGAAGTGGGTCAAATTTTTCACTTTCCTGATCACTGCTAATGAAGTTGGAAGAGGTATATGTTTTCACTTGTGAATGTCCATCTGTCTGTCTATCTGTCTATCTGTCTGTCCACACAATATCTCTAAAATTTCTCAATGATTTTCAATGAAAAAAGATGGTGATATTTCTTCATCATTCATTTATATTCACTTATGTTTGTTTGCACAATACCTCCAAAAGTTCTCAATGAATTTCAATGACATATTGTGGGAGGGTTGGTCATGGGCTAAGGGAAAAAAAGGAATTTTTTGATTGAAAGATACATTTTCATGTATTAAGATGATAATAAAAAATTGTGGGAAATCAAAACTTTCACAGTTAACTCCCCTGCACTGTAGCTATATATAAACTGATTTTTATTCAATTTTTAGTTAGTGCATGACACTAGTTGATGTATGAGCTCTCAGAGTGCTTTCTAGTTGTAATCTGTTGTTTTATAAAACAGTTAAAACTAAACAACCAGCAGATGGATGTTTAGTTAGCTTAGTTTAGTATGACACAAGACTAAAGGAAATGATAGGGAATAGAAACATACATTTTCTTGTGTCAATCTTCCAAGTGGAGCAGACCTTGAGAATCATCCTTTTTAACTCTTAAATTCATGAACCACTTCGAATCACTCTTTAACAAAGTAGAACTATTCAATAGATAGAATGAAAACAAGACTGGCTGTTGTACGGTCAAACCACACTCCTATTCCAATTGAAGATGTTTACTGCAACATTTGTATTGTATATATATGATGAATAAAAAGAACATGAAAATAGGTACATTTTTGTATAAATCTATTTACTTATTAGATTGAGATAATCCTATGCGTATCTGTACAACAAATTTACCTATAACTGCAAGGGAAGTAACATCATTAGAAAGTTATTTACCTTGATTCAAGATTTGAAATTTTTCATGAGTTTAAGTGTTAATATTGCTGAATGTTGAGATTGCATATGTGTTTGCCTTAGCAAAATTTAGGCTGCATAGCAACAAGAATTCTGGGTGGTCTAAGTTGATGCTTAAGTGGCTCTTGGCCTGGAATGTCAAGTCCTTCAAGTGGGTTAAGGGTTAAATCTTAATCCAATTGTTCCTGACAAAACAATGGGAAGAAAAACGTTGAATTTCAGTTGATTTTGGCCATCAGTCAGTCACGCCAACTGTCAGAGAGAAAAGGGACCATTCAGCTGGTGGTGTCTAAGAGGTTGAAGTCAATCAGAGACAGAGAGGGCCAAGAGATTTTAGTCAACATCGTCACAGAATGTGAACTGACAGTGGCAAGGTATGGAGGACCAATAGACCAATGGAGAAGCAGAAAACCTGTGTCAGAGAGATTTCATATGAGATTGAATCAAGTCAAAATTTGCACGCATTTTTGCATACTTCTGTTTTGCTGCAATGTAACTGCCTCGTGTCTTTGTAGAGAGGAAGGGTCCCTGTCGCAAGAAACGAATGAATAATGGTGTGATATATTTTTCTACACAGCGTGTTCTGCCAGTCAAACATTCAGTTAGACATGGTTCCACAACAAAATGGGTATTTCCCAATTATGTGCACTCTTGCTCTGTAGATTGGTATTTCATTCAAAATACTTGTACATTTGCTGCATGGCCCATTAATCATTTTATCTCCCCTCCCTCTTCCCTTGTATCCATTTGCTCTACCTTTAATTACATTATCGAAAGTTACAGGTCTGGTTAGTCACTCAATAGAAAGCGTCATGAGACCAATGTCTTTTGGCAGCATCCCGTTTTTGGGAGGATCAATTAAAAAATTTGAAACAGGGTGATCAAAGAATAAGTAGCTTAATTCACCTTTTGTTAGGTGGTGATCACTAAAAAAAGTCGGCTAGCATAAATCCTACTGGACACAAACTAAGGTGACAATCTTGCAAAACCTTCATTGCAAATTGAACCCACCACAAAAACCCTATTTGGGGGGAATTTAAAAAAAACAAAACAAATTTTTTTTTTTTTGAGCACAAGGAATTAATGTTTCAGTTTTCAGCCCTCTAACTCTATTGCTGTGGCCTGTATGCACAATACATACATACATAGCTAGACCAACTTAAAAACTGAAGAAACTTATGATGACAATATTGGTTGATAGTTTCCAATTCCCTCAGGTGTAACTCGTTGAATACTAAAGCACTCAAGCGAGAGAAAATAATTACAAACTGAAAAGGAAAACCAGAGGTGCGGAGTGGCCTAATGGTGACCGAAATAGAAAACAGAATCCACAGATTAAATTTGAGTTTCAGTCAGGGTTGTTTACATTCATTTCATACTAACACCCTAAGAAGAGGCATGAATCCACTCCTTCCTTAGCTATGCATAACTAGCAGGGGAGTTAAAGCCCTGTAAAGCAGTCCTTCTGAGACAGGGATTCTAAGTCTGGCGTAGATTGAAGAACTATTAACATAATGAAATGTGCTTACTTACAATTAATATTGAATCTAAGTATTTCTAGTTAGAGTTTGAAATAAGCTTTTAAATTGTTTTTTTTTTTGTTTGGTTGTATTTATTCATTTATTTTGTTGCTTTTTTTCAATAGAACGATGATGATGATGATGATGATGACGACGACGACGACGATGATGATGATGGGTGAGGGGGTATGGGTATATAATTGATGGCTCACGGGGGTGGGGAGGGGTATGAACCATAAAATGTCAAGAACTCCTGATCTAAGGTTACCCAGAGAACAAAAAAAGCATACAGCTTGCCCTTCTATAGCTGGTCCCAAGCCTGGGTAAACGAAAAGAGTTGGATGTTGGGCAACCAACTCCAGCCTGTCAAAATCCGGCTTGCTATCCCTGAAATCGCAGTACAGTGTTTGTGGCCCTATGCTCCACAAGGAGTCTGCAGGAATACAAAAGGCAGATCTGTCAACTCCTTGAGTTCAGCATAGCGAAATGAAAAACACATGTCTGCCTAGTCCCTCAAAAGGAACCATCACATAAGCTACATCTTTTGGCAGCATGCCATGTTGGATGTGATCAATTAAAAAATTGGCAAAACGGATGATCAATGAATCTTACTTTTCTCACCTTTTGTTGGACGGTGATCACTAAAATAACTGAATATTCAAAAAACAAGCCGGAATAATTGTGGATACAAACTAAGGGATTGATTTAGCATAAATTCACATTCTAAAAAATCTGTGGGGGTGTCAAAAAGGAAAATATAAGTTTTTTTATAGATATAATTAGGAGTAAATGTTTAAATTTTCAGTCCTCTACAACCATTCATGCAGCCTGTATAAATGATACATATATATATATATATGTATATATATATATATATATATACAAAGCAAGCCAGAATAACTCAAAACTGTAGAAACCTACGGGGAAAGTTTTTGTTGACAATTTGTAATTACAGTGAATGTGTTTGTAGATGAATATAAATGGTTTTTCAAAGATTATTCAATCATCTTGATTTCATAATATTTTACTCTTTTTCACCTGTCTCTTAATATACATCAACCAGGGCGGAGTTCACCATTGATGGGGCCCTGTGCACAACACTCCTTGGAAACCCTTCTATTTTCGTATTTAGTTTTTACAAATCAAAACAAAAATGAAATGTTCGTAAAATTATGATATCTACTCTAACACAAAATCTTTTTGGATCAATAATCCATCTCTTACATGGATCTTCGAACAAATTGAAAAACTGAAAAACTTTTGAATTAAAAAATATTTTTTCAAGACATAATGGGGGGGGGTACTCTAGAATCTTGGGGCCCTGTGCAGCTGCATTCTTTGCAGTGCCTCGAGTATGGCCCTGACGTAGATACAAGTGTTCTTCATCCGTTTTAGATTCAGCAAACATTTCTCCATCTGTGAGTTGTGAAAAATTCCCCTGTCCATGTTGAAGAAAAACTCTGTTCATTTGTTGATGAAAAAATAATTATAGTAATTTTTGGTGTATCATTTCTACATTTGTACACATCATCTACTCACATATAAAATGAAAATAGAATGAAAGCAAGATATATTGAAACATATTTTCAATGTGAAATTCTTTACACAGATTGCATCATCTTCCTTTAAGACTGTTGCAGGAAGAGACAGGTGCATCAGATTATTGCTATGAAGTCTTATTCTATATTTCAGAGAAAATTGTTATCCATAGCGAATAATTAATTCTATTGATGGATGGATGGTAAAAGGTGTATATGATATATTGAATTTGGTCTTATTGATAATGATCTAATGCTAAAAAAAAGAAAATAGTTCATTTTCAAATTTATTATTAATCGCAATTAAGTTCCATTGTAGGGTTGCCAGATGTCTTCTGCTGCGCAAGACAAAATTTTTATTGGTTCTGAACCAAATTTGGTCTTGGAACCAAATCCAGTCTTGGGACCAAATTGAGTAGTTTTAGTACCAAAGTCATCAAATAAGTTGAAATTCATCATCTGACTAAGCTTGCCGGAAAAATGGATTAAAAGAAGCCTGGTTGATGCATGGCTAAACTCCACTCCAAGTTTTATTCCAACTGAAGATAATATCTAAAACTTTTGTATATTGTAAATATAATGAATAAAAAATTATAAAAATATATATTTTTACTCTAGAAATATTCATTTATTAGAGTGAAATAAGCCCTTGTATACCTGTATGATAAATTTCTTAGATATGTAAGACTTGTCTGTTTGGCTCAGTCGGTAAAAGAGCCAACTACTACTCATTTGGACGTGATTTCAAATCATGTTAGGGAAATGTTAATTCTGTAAATGTATTTATTTATTAGAATGAAATAACCCCTTGGATATTCCTGAATTTTGATCACAATGTAAGACTTGTCTTCTTAGCTCAGTCAATAAGAGACACAACTACCAATAATTTGCTTGTGATTTCGAATCACACTAGGGAAATGTTACTTTTTACCCCTAAAATTTGCTGAGGATTGTTCTTGTTGTTCTTGTTATGGAGAAGAACACTCAAATTCAGGTTTAGACTAGAGTTTGACAATGTTTCTTTTATCAAAGTCTATTATTAATGTCTACATATGTCATATCATATCATTTGTGCACAAAAGATTGTTATCTTTTGTTGATTTTCCTTCTGTACCAAATCTTTATTTTCGGAATCAAATAACATTGTTCAGTACCAAATTTGCTCAATTTTGGTCTTGAGAAGTACCAAATGGCAACCCTAGTTTGGTAGATTAACCAAGAGCAAAATATAATTTATAGCATGTATGTTCTCCTGTAGTAGCTAAACATTGATCATGAACCTTGTATGTTTGAATTTGTTTTATTACCTATGATACAATGCTAAAAGGAAGATAAATAGTTCTTTCCAAGTTAATTATTAATCTTGAATCATATAAAAATGCCCAAGTTCAGTAGGTCAACCAAGAGCAAATTATAATTTATGGCACGTATGTTCCCCTGTAGTAGAAGAATGGTGATCGTGAATCTTTTATGTTTAAATTTGTTTTATTGACAATGAAGCAATGCTAAAGGAAAGATAAATAGATTTTTTTTCAAAATCATCGATAATCTTGACAAACAAATAAAGACCAAGTGCAGTAGGTCACCCAAAACTAAAAGGTAAAACATGATTTATGGCACGTATGTTCCCCTGTAGTAGTAGAACATGTATCGTGAGCCAACTTCCGGCCAACCAACACTGAGAATCGTGACGTCATCACGTTATGGCGCAGGAAGTGTGAACAGGTGCCTGTTGTCATTTTATTAAAAATGGTTACAATGGATTTTAAGGCTTTTACTCTTGTAGGGAGTCGTACTATGATGTTATCTAAGGGAGTCACTCTGGTCAAGGTAAACCTTTATTACTTTATCTTTTACCTATTGATCCCGTAAGACCCTTTTTTGCAGCGGTTGTAGAGGGAGTTAAAACACGTAAAAAAAAAGCATAAAAATCATGTTACTTCTATATTCTCCTCCTTTTTCTATTTATTTATTATCAGATGAAGTATTGTAAACCATTATTATTAATTTTTGACTACTATTTACCTTGATCTTATGGAATAAAAAACAGTCAAAACTCAAGATGAAGGTAAATAGTAGTTAAAATTAAATAATAATGGGTTCCTCTTTCTTGATGTAACAAACAAGGAAATATAATGAAGTTTATAGTGCTCCATACTTGGGTCATTTTTTACTTTTCAGACACATTTTTGTCATTTTAAGGACTTTTTGCATCTTTTATAGCATTATTTCCGTACAGATCTTTCAAAAGTGTTGATAGAAAGCTAGAATAAATACTATGTATCCCATCGGACTCTATAGTAGGGGGTAACCTGAAGTTGTATCTGATATAACCCAGTTGTGTACTTGGTTAGTTAGTTTGTGTATATCTTTTTGCTTCCCTATTTTTTTTTTAAAACACTAAGCTCTAATAGAAACTCAACACATACATTCTTCAAGTTAAGAGTCAAGTCTGCAGTATATATTTTTTCTTACTGATCTTATAATTTTTATGGTGATCGCTTTTTTTATTTGGGAGTCCTCCCTAAAAAGTGTCTCTTTCATTAAAATCAGGACATAGCCTTTTTTCTCTCTATCACAACTGCGATAGATTATAGAAATAAAAAAAGTAAATATATTGCAAATATATACATATGCAATGCATGAATATTGTTTTGTAAAACTAAAAAATTGAATCTAAACCTTACTGCCTTTTTTTCCCTCACTTTGTTTATATAGAAACGAGCCAATATGTCTAGGTTATTTGATTACTTCTAGAGTTGGATGACTAATTTATTTTTTTCAGCCACAATAGATACAATGAGAGTGAAAAAAATAAACCTGAATAAATAACGCATTCTCCTATTTTATTTGTCGATTATAATGTTTATTTACTCAGTAAATTAAAGAAAAACAACATCAAAATACATTAGAAAAATACTGTCATACTTGTAGTGGCATGATCTCTGAGAGAAAGAGAAATTCATAGCCGCAGTTTCGTACGGCGGCCTGAGAATACGTGCACAGTTTAGCATTATAGTTACATTGTAAATGGAACCTATCCATGAAACCGTAAAAAAACATTTTTTTTTTTTTCAAAACTGACAAATTTCCGGAAGAATCGAAGGTTTTATTGATTTGAAAAGCACGTATTACTTGAGAAAAAAAAAACAGTTTTCGCACTAAAAACGGGGATAAACTAAACAGAATCTTGATCATTCTTTAATCTATTTATTTATTTTTGAATGCAAGATCAATAAAGGAAATTAATTCCTAAATATCTCTATTTGCTAACAAATCCTTTCACTAATGAAGAAATATTTCTTTCTTTTTTTCACAAATATATCTACTCAACTCTCTTTGCTTCTTTTTTTTGCTTCGAATATTTCAATATATTTGGCAGGATTTTCCAAATACATAGTTTTTATCTTTTGATTATTAAACCCAAATAAGAGATAAACCTTTGATTAATAATGAGAATGTGACAAGTTCTCCCTTGTTTATTTTTCCATGATAGAGAAACAAACAAACAAATCCTTACATCTCATTATATGCATGTGTGGAAAGTCTTTACAATAAATAAATATGGGTTGGGTCAAGAATCGGACGGAAAATACCAAATGGCTGACTAAAAAACTCGTCAAAAAACATTTTTCGAGTTATTTTATATGTTCTTCAGGTAATGTATCAGTTTTGAGAGAAAAAATTGGTTACTTTTTTTTCAGGGGGGATGTTTTTACAATGTAACTAATGCTAAATTTGACCCCTGTTTCCCGTCATGTGTACGAAACTATGGTTTCGAAGTATCAAGTCACTTCCCTCCCTTGTGAGTAGTGAAGATTGTCATCTGAGCTTCTTCGATATTATCATTATTATTGAAATTATTATTATTGAAATTATTAGTAAATATATGTTTTTATACGGAAACTAATGTGCATGTGAAGTGAAATAAATACTGTGCATTTTACTTTTGTGTAAAGAGCGCGATTCCATTCTTGAAGAGGCGACCGAATTCTTTCCTTTATTTATTTTCTAGAAAGAGGGAGGGACAAATAAAAGTGTTTTCGTATATTTTTTCTTTGTTTTTCAAATATCCTTATTTCTCGTGATCACAAATATGTATATATATTTCTTTTAAATACCTACTAGATCTATTTTTTGATAGTCTTTAATCTCCGATTTTGAAGGTTGTCTCTTAGTGTGAAACATCCCCCCTCTTTCTAGTATTGTTTATTATTTGGGGAGAGAAGGATCACGAGTGAATGCATAAATAATTATTCTTGGGAAGAAAAGACAAATGAAAAGACCGTCTTCTTGGTTATTACTTGCTTTTATTGAAAACTTTATATGATAATATAAAATAATAAAGATCTAAAAACTCTACACAACAAAAACAAACTGAATATACCTTAATTATACGGTATGAATTAGGAACCTTTTACCTTTTCCTATTTATTGTATAAAGGGTTTTGACAGGGGGGGGGTCAAAGTTTCGAGTTTAATAGACACAGTTATATGCAATATTTTCATCGTAAATGTTGCTCTTTTATCCAGGGTTAGAATTTTCAATATATTATTTTGAAATTTAATGTGTCCAATGTTTTTGTTGAGATATTTTTAAAAGAGTTTTTGATGCCTAGGAGGAAACTTTGAAATATGATCCCTATTCTATTGCTATGTTCACTATATTCTGTGGTGAGACGAATCGAAAATATAATTTATAATTTGTTTTTGTTATTTTTTTTTTCATTTTAAACGTATTTTTTCTTAAATCTTTCAACAAAATATGGACCCTTTTCTTTGTTATCGAAATGGGCCACGAGGGAGACCCTCGCTGACTGTGTGTGAGGGTCAGGGGAAGTGAAGTTAAAATGTTAGGAATTCCTAAGCAAAAAAGTGAGAACCCCCCTTTAAAAAAAATATTTAAAGAATGATCCAAATGTGCTTGACACAATTCCCACGTTTTAGTTTCACATTAAAAAAACAAAAACAAGATTTTTGCATGTTAAACGACCTATATTTTATTTATTTACTGTGCTACTAGGCTATTATTAGGTCCATTGAATTTGTAAAAACAAGAATGTCCTTTTAGATTTTTTATGTATGTTTTTGTTAAACATCAATTACTACACTTATTTTTGTATCACTAGGTTACTAGGTTATTTACTATTAAATTGGTGAACGAGACTGTCCTTTTAGATTTTTATACATGCTAAATGACCTAGTTATTCATTTTCGTGTTACTAGGCTGATACTACTAGGTCAATTAAATTAATGAATGAGACTACTGTCCTCAAGGATGACAGTACTGTCCTATTCCACTGAGACAAATGGTGTCCGTCACCCACATAAGGACAACATTATTGAAGCTGGGAGTGATTTATTTTGTCCAGATTAATCTTTAATTTCGAGTTATTAATTTATTTATTTTGGGCAGTCTTGATTTGTTGGGTGTTTGGAAATGAATTGTAAAATTCTTTTAAAACTCTCTTTTATTTTCATTTCTTTCTTTATTTGTATATATATATATATATATATATATATATATATATATATATATATATATATATATATATATATATATATATATATATTTCCTTTAAAAAACATTTCTGATCGATTGGTTGAACTGATCTCGCCAGTTCCTCTGAATCAATTGTTATTTATTTATTTTCAATGACTAATGTTGGAGAGTTTGGAAAATATAGATGAGAAAATGATCGATGAATGAATCATACAGTAGTGGGAGTGACATTTTTTTGTACTTGTTTACTGTAGTGTACATAATTTTTTTTTGTTTGTTTGTTGTTTTTTTTTTTACGGTAGTGCTCACGTGACAACAATTGATCTACCCATGGTTTTTGTTTGTTTATCTTGGTGGGATTTTTTGTTCATCAAAAGTTACCCTTTCACTTTTTATTATTCATTTTTGACAATTGTTTACCTTTTCGTCTCAATTAAAAAAAATCTTCTCACAAAAATTGATAATTTCCATAAGTAACCTTTTCAGTTTTCATTATTTTTGACAACTATTCATCTCTATCTCAATTTTTTAGCCTTTTCTTTTTCCTCTCACAAAAACTTGATAATAATGAGGTACAATATTCCGTTTGATAAAAATGAATAATGAGATAATTTTCAGTCTGACGTTAGTGAGGATCGAACTCAAGTATCAATTACTCGTACCTCAGAAACGAGCTCGCTAATTATTGCACAAGGCAGGTGCGCCAACTCTTGTGGAGAATTGAATTAAAAATTCGTATTTGTATTCGTACATTTAAATATATTTCAGTATTTTGCACAAGTTAAAAACAATTTTCTTACTCTTATGATTTAAAAAATCTCCGAGAGAAAAAAATCTTTCAGATACCTTTCTTTACTCTTTATTATGAAACGGGGAAATTGATTTACAATTTTATCTGTTTTAAACAAACTTTAATTAAAGCAGAAGCCAAATTTCTAAGACTTGATTTATCTCTACCCACCCTAGCTAACCCCGGAAAAAATATCTCCTCTGTGAGTCATATACAAAAATCTTGTCCTTGTCCATGTGGGTTGAGAAAACAAAACACTCTGGGAAGGCGTGCCCCATTTACTATCGTCTGTATGAAAAATATGTTGGGTTTACAGCTACAAGGCTCGAGTAGAGAAGGGTTATTATTTGACTCGTCTCATATTGTAGGTTGAATCTCTGGAATTTAAACAGCTTTACCTTCACTGAAATAGGAAATAAGGTTAGATTTAAGATTAAAATTCGGAAAATAATAGATGCTTGATTATTTTGATTTTTTTTTTCTCCAAAAAGTAATTTATAAACTTTCAACCAATAAGACCGTATGTTCCGCAAATTAGTCAGTTTTGAAAATAATTCATTTTTGAAGGTTATTCTTTGTTTTGTTTTTTTGTTTTTTTAGGGGGGGGGTCTATTTAGAATTTAATGCTAAACTGGATTCTTACTTTCCGTCTTTCATACGAAACTGTGGCTTTGGAATATTCGGTTACTTCCCCCGTGAAGGTTTGTTATCTAAGTTTCTTTGATGTTATTGAGATGTTTTTCAAAACAATTGTGTGGAGAAGAAAAGAAAAACGAAACTAGGAAAGAATAGGGAGAAACAAGAAAACCCTCTCCCTCAAGGCCACGTTTTCCTGCTCTGATCGCCAGTGTGGTTCTTGTTCGGTTTTCAATCCACAACCGTGGTGGATATTACGAGTATTTTTCTTCCTGATTTTCATGGACAATTTTTTCCCTGCTTCTTCATGGTCGTTTTCTCCTGAATAGGATCATTCATCCTAACTTCTGAATTTGTCTTTTATGAAACCGGAAAAATCCCGTGTGAAGAAATGGTAGTGGAAGACACGGTTTGTTTAATATTTGTTTTTAGAATCTTTGTTTCAATGTTTTAGCATAACATTTTTGTCATAGATTCTCTCTCTTAATGTCTATTGTTTGCTGTTGTTTATTATTATTATTATTATTATTATTATTATTTCATAATAATAATAGTTGCAGTAGTAGTAACTCTCACATCCTAATTGTGGAGAAAAGTGATTGTTAAAATCATCGTAAAATGCACTATAGAAGAAGAAAAACTGAAATATAAAATTCATCCTAAAAGAAAAAGTATATCTCTCTATTCCCTTGTCTCATTTTGGAAAAGTTTCATTTAAAACTCAATTTACCTCTGCCGACGCCCCGTCCGTCTACACTATGTTTCCAAAAGTTCTCAATGAATTTCTGTGAAATTTTGTGAAAGGTTGAGTGAGCCATAGTCTAAGGAAGAATAGATTAGATTTTTGGGCTGATCTAGGAATTTTGTTTATTACTGTTACCTTCCCTGCGTTGCAGCTTGATATATGAACTGATTTTTTAAAAATTTACAATAACACTGGCGGAGATGCTTTCTAGTTATATCTTTGTTTTTGTTTTTATTATTATTTGTAAATTCCAAAAATAACTCTCAACCCTTGACCTTAATCCACAGCAGGTGGCTATTTCGATTATCTCAAAATCAAAACAGTCATGCGTAAAAATGGCGGTGTATATCTGGTTTTCTGATAACTCACCAATTTTTTTCTATTTCTCGAAATATTGAATATTTCTATAGAATTACCACGCACCAGGTGCACGATTCAATATTGTTTATTTATTAGCCACATGTGTAAAGGAGGAGGGCGTTTATCATTATTATTCATCCTACCAGATTTTATAGACTCTATTGATAAAGGTTAAGATTTGGTTTGGCAAACCTGAGTTATTTTTTCATCAATATGACATAATATTATATGTATGTTATTAGGAAATGGATATAAGATCCGCCATAATGATTATAAATTGCATTATATTTCATTGAACCTGTCATTTGAAACGATCTCCTGTCGTGGCATGGTGGATGTATCATTTGGCCTAGGCAGCGTATATAAGATAAACAATCGAAGAAAATGCGGCTGCTGCAGGAATCGAACCTATGACCGATTGAGTTGCTGCTTCAGTGTAGCATTGCTCTCACCATTGAGCTGAACAGTTGCCGGTAATGCAAAGGCCGAAATAAGTGTCCAAATTAGCTCCATTTTCTCTGATTGTTTATTTCATTGATGTTGTCTACGCCAGGTGATGAATTCACCGTGTAATGATAGGAGGTCATTTCAGATATGAGTTTCAATATGATATAATGCAATTTATAATCATTTATATTTGTTCTTACTCATCAATCTCATACCATTATGATCAATGGACAAGATTATGTGTGTGTGTGTGTATATATATATGTATATACATATATATATGGTTATCATCATCAGCAGCAGCCAATTTAAGTCCACTGGTGGATAAAGGTCTTCCCCATCTCCTTCCATGATGACTGCAATGGTACCTTCCAGTCTCTTCCCTCCATTTTGTGTCTGTTTTTTTCTTACCCAATGGGCACCTATTGTTCAGTCTTTTGCTCCATCTGTTGTCATTTCTTGCTAGGTGTCCAGCCCATCTCCATTTTGATGCCTGATTATTTGTATATTACCCTTCGCTCTACTTTGTGATTCTGAAATCTCTTTGAATAACCGAATTTAAGGCTCAAATTTAAATGATGTTTCTCTAAAATTAAAATTTTCCTGAAGAAGACCTCAAATTTAAAGAATGCCCAAACTGAATTGACGAGCCACAAATACCTAAACAGCCATAGTTGCATAAAAGATGGACACAAAACAAGAGTCCAGTTTAGCATTATACGTGCATTTGAAATGGACACGAAATAGGGTTTAACTGTATATTTATATTGTGTGCTGCATATCCATTGTCACAAAGATGGACACCAAGGAAGGGGTTAGTTTTGCATTGTGGGTACATTGTAACCCCCCCCCTTCAGAGCAAACTCATTCAATTCTATTCCAGAAGAAATAAAGGTCAGATTCGGTTAATTTTCTGACAAAAACGCGCCGGTTTGCTAAACCGAATCCTAACCCTATCAGAAATCATCAACCAAAACTGTCTACGTAGGTTTCTTCAGTCTTTGAGTTGTTACAGCTGGGTGTTTATGTATCATGCATTCTGGAAACACTGATGGAGCTAAAAGGCTGAAAATCTAAACATTTACTCCGAAAACAAAAACACTTTCTTCTAGACATTATTACATCTAGAAGAAAGTGTTTTTGTTTTTTGAAAACCTTCTCCACTCCAAATAGGTTATCAGTGGGGGGTTAAATTCACAATGTAATTTCATGATAAATTGATCCCTTAGTTTGTGTTGGGTTTGTTTTTTGAAAATTCCGACTTTTTTAGAGAGCACTGCCCAACAAAAGTCAATAGAAGCAACTCCTTCATTATCTACCCCATTTTCCAATTTCCATCTGGCCTCCTGTTTATATCTAGTCATGATTTTGTTAGACACAGAACAAAAGGAAACCTCATGAATCTAGGTTGGACTGATAATCAGGTAGAAAATGCTGAATATTGACAAGAAGTTGTTAAGAAGAGAGAAAAAAAAACTTTCAGTAAATTTACTTTTTTTTCTTATACCTCACTATCATTTCCTGTTGACACAAAACAATGTAAGTCTCACTAATCGAGGTTAGACTGATGACCGGGAAGAAAGGTGAAATATCGACCAGAAGTCATGGAGAGGAAAGAAAAAGAAGACTTTTACATCCTGAGTAATTTGGCACTGAAATTATCCAATTTCTCTTTCTGATCAATATTTTAGATTATTTTTTTGCAAAAATGAAACATCTTTCCAGCTACAATAGATGAACATTGGGTAGTTTTAAAAGAATAATTATGGACTTCACATTAACTGGGCCCTAATTAAGGCAGTTTTGAACAGTGCACCTGCACTGGGTCTAAGATTTTAGCAGCCTCCCCTCTATGTATGTTTCAAAAAGTATTTTTTATTTTCAATGTTTTTCCATATTTCAGTTTGTTTGAACATTTATGTTCCCGAGATTGAATGTTGATCTATAAAGGACTTAGTTAAATCAAACATCATAATTTCATGAATTTCTTTTTTGTTTATCCATTCAAAAAAAACAAAACAATAGCTTGATAAGAAAGTAGAAGAGCCCCAAGAAATATCATGCACATGGCTCCATCAATTCAGCTTTACACACCAAGAAAAATAATTTTTAAACTTTATTGAAAAACATGAGTTGTTTTTGTAGAGATCTCTGTAATCTTAGTTTTTAAATGAAGGATCATAAATAGGTGATATTCTGTTGATCAGTACAACAAATACACCAGTTAAAATTAGTCACTTTCAGATTAATTTTTAAATTTGATTCAGAATGGGCATAAAATTATTTGGGATTCATCAAAAATATTCTCTCAAATTATGTACTGAATAGATTTTGAGATTTGGTTAAGAATTTAATTGGATCATATGTTAATTTTAATGTCTTCTAGGGTATAAATCAAGTTAGATGGTCCCTTCTACTGAGATAGTAGTATTGCTTTATTTTCACCTCGTATATTCATGACTGTTGTCCCAAATTACCTAATCTTAACACAGTATAACAGGAATGTTGGCAATGTTTTGACTATATATTACTTCATATTACTCAATGGTATGATTGGCCATGAATATGGAATAATTACTGCTTAGAATTCATTTTTATTGTAATGCCTTGAATTGTTTTAAAATCAATCCATATAAAAGCTATGTGTGCAAAGGACTATGTTTAATTTCATAATTGTCTATTTTATTTCAGTCCTGTTATAATCTTAAACTTATAATGGATTGGTCCATGTGAAATACATCAACACAGCTAAAAATGAACAATTATAGACTACGTCATAGACACGTGGTTGGAGAAAAAAGAGACTAACTGAATCACTCTTCACTTCCTTCCTTTTCTTTTGTCTTCTTTTTAGGTATAGCCAATTTTGTGATTAGTCTCAGACGATGAGGAAGTTGCTAGATATTTGAAGACGTTTCGAGCTAAAAGCTTGTAAAAATGATAATAATGATTGTCTATAATGTCAGCATACACAAAAAAAAAATTAGAAAAAATACTTTTGCAGCAAAGTCAAAATGGCTCGAAATTTATATATATATATATATATATATATATATATATATATATATATGCCAATTGTTTTTGAGATGTTATGTGTATGGGTTATATTGGTAAATATGGCCAAACCAAAAATTTAATGGCTAAAAGCTTGTTAAAAAGCCAGATTTGTCAAATTTGGTTGTATTTTTTTCCTAGTTTGTTTCTAATAAGATAATATTCAATTTTATTTTGTAGTAAGTCATATTTTCAATAAACTTTCTTACTATGACTTTATTCTTATCATAGGATATCAATGGTGACTTTTCTTACGTGACATTTTGTCTTCATACTTTATATCCAATCACCAAATAAAACAGCTTGATTTGAGTTGAAAAAGAAACTTGAATTAGAAAACTGGAATTACTAAAAATAGATTAGCTTTGTGCTCCTAAGTGTCAATCCATATATAAATAACACTGACATTTTGGCTTGTTTATTGGGATCACAGTCACTGGAATATGGAATGTGTAAATTAAGAAATTCTATTTGCTCTATAGAAAGGACCATGCTCCTTTTTAGGGACCACACTACTTGTACCTCTCTGCATTGATAATTGCTAGTAATATACATGTAGCTTTGCCAACAATATACTGAAGGGAGGAAATCTAAAGCATTATAGTATCTGAAAAAATACATGCCTGAAACAATCCTCCCTGGCACTTAATTGAATTTCTGGGCCCTCCGAAAGGAAGTTCAATTCCATCTCATTTTACATTCTTTCCTGTGAAGTTCAGCTGTTCTCCCTTACCGAATATCTTCATATCTCGACCCCTGCCTTTTTGTATACTCCTTCCCCATTTTGTCTCCTTCTCCCCACCCACTTTGCAGTTTTTAGTGTTGCGACTCTATTCCAAGAACCTCTCCTCAACCCCCACTCCTTCCGACATGGTATTTTTTTTTTTTTTTTGACAGATGGAAGTGTGCAGGTATATTGATTATAATAAAAATCAAAACCAAGTTGAATGGTGGATGGACAAAAGTTTTCGGATACCGCAATTAAACAGCCAATTCAATTGAACCTCTGTTCTGGACTATATGAAAGGTTAAAAAAGTTGGAAAAATGTGTCCCACATGAACTGAATGGAATGTTCCATGATGGTGCAAAACCACCATACTCCCCCCCCCATTGCATCTAAGCAGAGAGAATTGTGATAGGAAGTCTTGCAGCATCCTCCATGTTCACCTGACATCTCTCCTAAACGTAATCACCATTTCAAGCATTATGAACTTCATAGAGATCCTATAACAGAAAAGCTATAATTCATGCCTTTACTGAATTTGTATCCACTAAACCTCAAGAGTTTTATAGGGATATCATATCATTATTAGAGGATTATTGGGAAAAGCTTATTGCTTCAAATGGGTCATATTTTGATTGGATATTTACCAATTTTGATTGAGCCCCTGTTTCCATGCCTTAGGGAACGTATCTGTTTTGTACCTTTTCATCAAGTCCTCCTCCGGAAAAGCAAATATTACCGGATTACAAAGAAATGAAAAAGAAACTCAAAAAGAAATGAAGTATCAACCTGATGGTCTAACATCTATGGTAAACTTAATCTTTAGTTTTATATCTTTGTACATCTATGGTATAGGTTATTTGGAAGAGCTGTTGATGTAGCAATAACGGCCAGGACAAAGGAATTGGTGACCCGAGTTCAAACTCTGGTTGGGGCTGTTTATATTCACTTTGCACTAATGCCCTTGGCAAAGGCAAAAATCCATCTCTTCTCTCCTCCCAGCTATGGGTAAAATTGCAGGGCAGATTAGGGTCTCTAGCCTTGGAAGGCAACCAGTCTAGGAGAAGGACAACTCTGATTCCAAAACCAGAGAGTGGAACCCTGTTGAGGTGGTTTGATGACAAACTTGACATTCCTTTTCAGGCAGCTCCTGCATCCAAATTGATGCCAGGCATATTGCTCTCTCCTTCCCACTGGACTACATCAGTGGAGCCGAGACGTGGATTCTGACGCCTGGGCATCCCAGCATCTCCATATTTAACGCCCTGGAGGAGACACTCCAGTGTTGTTCCATTGTCTTTTGAGACAGAACAGAGTCCATTATAGTTCATTTAATAGAGAATTTTGGATCCAGTGGAAGCCATTTATTATAAACACTGATCATATTATTGAACGCTTATTGCCATCAAAATCAGTCGGTCACACTTCACTTGAAATGAATTAAAGATTTAAAAAATCCGTTTCATATTAACCTTTCATTATGCAAAATTGTTTTTAACAATGAATTTAATAACATAGCAATGAATTTATCACAATGATTGTATTTTGTTCCAATTTGAAACAGTCATCAGAAACTGTCATCATGGGTTTCTTCAGTATTGCTCTGGCTGAATATGTATCTATGTATCATGCGTATGGGCCATACCAATTGAGCTGAAAGGCTGGAAATTTAAACATTTACTCTCTGTTATGTCTAGAAAAAATGTCTTTTGATTTTTTAAAACTTCCCCGCTAAATAGATTTACAATGTAAGTTTATGCTAAGTTGGTTCTTTTGTATGTGTCTGTTAGTTTTTTGAAAATTCAGATTCATTTCAGTGATCACTGGCCAAACAAAAGGCAAGAGAAGTAACTTGTTCACTGATCACCCCTTTTTCAAATTTTCCAATTCATCATCCCCAGCAAGACATGCTGCTTAATAAGTGGCTTCTGCCGTATTTCAAATAGTAGCTTTCTGTTAAATGCTTCTAAAATCTGCTGTGATAACCATATTATTGTACCAAAGATGAGTTAATCTAAATCCATCACTAAGACCAAACTAGGAGCATTCACGAAGTGAATATCTCTTCCAAAGTCATTTCACTAAAATTGTATGAAAATCATGTCATATATAGCTACGATGCAGGGTAGTTAACCATTAATAAATCTTGGATCAGCCCCCAAAATTCAATCACTTCTCCCCTAACTCACTGCCCACCTTTCCACAAAATGTAATTAGAATTGACTAAAAGCCTTTAGGAGATATTGTATGGACAGACAGACAGATGAACAAGTGGACAGACATGAGTGAATATATATGCTTCTCCCAACTTGATTGACAAGAGTAGAAAAAATAGCTGATTTCTTTGTTCTTAGATCCACAATTGTCTCCCTCACAATGTCGATATCCCCTGCCCTGCCCCCTACCTTATTTGACATTTTGGAAAACATATCGAGGCGGGATGGGTGGGTCCTAAAACAATCACCCATGGTAAACTTCTGAAAAAACATAAGGGCATGATTAACTTGTGAAGGCAATCATCATTGGTGAACTTCTGAACTTTGTAACATTGAATCAATATTTATAGCATTGTGGATTTAAAGAAATGTCCATTTTTCAAATGGTCAGTAAAGAAGAAGGTCCATGTAGCTTTGACTTTTGTTTCTATTCGGTCTACAGTTAACTTTATTCTTAACAGGTAAGTGAGATTCGAATGAGTTACTTATTGAATTATCACCAAGAAGAGTTTTTATACTAGACTCAAAACTTGGATATTTGATTTTCTAGATGTTTGTACCAGGCTATCATCCAGCTTCCAGAAAACCAGAATTACCAGAAAACTAGATAGTTTTGAATCTGGCTGGCTCTGTAGTAGTTTTTCCCTCAGGACACTCTTTGTTTTGATTTTCATGGCAAGATTGAATTGTCTTCAGGTGAAGATTAGTGTATTAATATTGATTAAACAGATCTTGTTTTTGAAGTGGATTAATTTGTTATTGTTAGAAACAGTTTATTCTTTACTCTCTTTGTTTACTTTTCTTTGTATATTTTTACCAGCTTGGAACCAGAGGTGACCTAGATTTGGGGATCAAGGCTTGATATCTGCACAAAATATAAATCAAACAATGAAAAGAGGAGGGCAAAATCGTATTTAACCGATACAAATTAATACATTGATAAAACAGAGTCTCTATGATCTTTATCAATCTGCTAGAAATTCTCAAAATATAGAATATAAAATATATGATGAAAAAGTGAACTGATATTCTTATTTTTTATGTATAATCTCATAAATTTTATGAAAAGTTATGAATTTTAGAAAGGTAAGCTAAGTTATTGATATTTTTTCAAGGAAACTGACTTTTGTTTTGTATATATATATTTTTTTTAATACCAAATGTCCCATGGGCAAGAGAGGATGGGAAGAAAAAAATAGGATACCTTAGAGTGTTAACCAAAATGAACAAGCATGTAGAAAACTATCTTCCTTTACAATGAGGGATACTGAAAATTATTTAGATTATAATATGTATACATTCTTGGATATACTGATATGTTGTTAGCTGTGCATATTTATGTGGGGGTTCATTGAAATATTGAAGTTATTTCAAGGGTTCCTCCATTCTAAGCTGGTTGAGAAAGGCTCATCTATACAGGGGTATTAAACTTATTCATTTCATGTCTATAGCTCAAAAGTTGAAGCAATTTAGATTTGGCCATGTCAGCAGAATCCTGAATAATAAGCCTGCATTTTGTGTGCATTCATGACCTTTTATGACCTTTTCCCAATTTAACCAATTTTCAAAGTCTCCAACTAGCAGGTCCCAGTCATAAAATCAGAGGCAGTAAATCAGTCTGTGACGTTGAGAAACCACAGAAATAAACCATTAAACTGATTTGTGAAGGAAACTAATTTAAATAAACGCTGTGCAAAATGTAAAATCCAAGTTTATTTCAAGGTCTTCAAACGAATTTGCTACACTAGTAATAATAACACTGATACAGGTACGCCACCAATTTTCCAGCACCGAGCCGTTCTATCCATTTTGCCTGACCAACAGAGTTCATGCTATAATGATTCAATGATTTACTTTTAGCCCACTAGTTATACACATCATGTATCCTAAAAGCATTTGGATGGACAGTTAGAAACAAATATTAGATATGCAATCAATAGTTGAATGCAATACCTTTATATAAATGATACAGTTTGTTAATATAAATGGAACAGATTCAGGTATTATGTATAAGTATTTTCGGTCCTTTGTCCTCATGTTGGTTCATCTTTTTGAACACAACATTTCAGCTGTTTATACCCTATGGCTTTCATCAGGCCTAACGTGTAGCATCCACAAGGAAAGAGAGTTCTCCTTTATCAGTCTCTTTTCTCCTGTACTGCATATGTTTGTACAGTGCAATGAAAATATGAGACTGAATTCTTTGATTAACAAAAAAAAGAGAATGAAATCTTTTCCATCTTAAAATTATGGAACAAGCTATACTGCACACATTGGTAGAATAGAAAAATCTATTTATAAGTGTTGCGGTTCAAGTTTGAGATTTGTGTTTGATACTGCCTTTTGCTTTGTAACACTGGGGAAAAGAGATTGATAAAGGAGACTCTCTTTCCTTATGGATGGTACATGATACACCTAAAGAAGGCCGTAGGGTACAATGGCCAAAACGTTGTGTTCAAAAAGATCAACAGAGATGAGGGCAACTGCGTGGAAAAACTTATACAAGATAATCTTTCATCTAAAAAATTCAGACTTTTACCTTTTCTTGCATCAAAATGGGCTTGTGTGTCGGAAATATGGGAAAACCTTGTGAGAGGCTCAAACCTGTCCTTGATGATGGAGAACCATTGACTCCAATGAGTCATCAATAGGCTCTAGGAAAAGTTGAAAAGTTTGAAAAATGGTGTCCCTATGAACTGAATGGAATGCTCCCTGATCTTACCTTACCCCATACCTTTCAGCTGACTGGGATATGAAGTATTGCAGCATCTTTTATATCCACCTGACATTTCTCTTACAGATTATCATCCTATCTAGCATTTTGAACTTCATATTCATGATAAAAGGTTGAATAATAGGGAAGCCATAATTCATGCTTTTACTGAATTCATGATCACTAAATTTGGAGAATTTTGTTGAAATAGCATGTGATCATTGGAAGATTGTTTCAAATGGATCATATTTGGATCGAATATTCTTTTTTGTTGTTAATCTTATCTTTCATCTTACAATTCAAAATATGACATTTCATTATTTCTATTAATATTCGGACTATCCTCATCTTGGTTGTTTTTCATACAACGTTTCAGCCGTTGTACTCTACGGCCTTCATCAGGTATCATCTGGTAGGTGTGGGGAAGTAATGAACCGAACCCTTTATTTTAACCGGGGGTATATAGACCGCACTCCCCTCTTAGCATTAGTAGTATATTATTATTGTCTCACACTGGGATTGAACCTGGAACCATCAGATTACTTGCAGTAATTCTGTCTGGTTCTGTAACCACTATGTGTCCATGGTTGGCCAAAGCTGATATTTTCTATTCCCTATGATTTTTCAAAGCTGGTATTTGTCTGCTTAGTCCCTATGATTTTTCAAAGCTGGTATTTGTCTGCTTAGTCCCTATGATTTTTCAAAGCTGGTATTTGTCTGCTTAGTCCCTATGATTTGTCAAAGCTAGTACTTGTTTGCTTCATAGGAAAGTTTGATCAGATGAGATCAGGTCACTTTCTGCAGGTGAAGTTTGCTTGTTCATCATGGTTCATTTGACATGAGCTGATGATTCTGTCTCCATTGATCATCCATAGAGACCCAATTGTTTTTAGCAATTGTGGGTTTTTTATTAGCCCAATGCCCAAGGTCTAAAGACCTCCGATTCCCCTGCTGTTTACCCATAGCTGGGGCAGAAGTTGACTCATGCCTGCCTGTCCCAGCTGAAGTTTGAACTCAGTTAACCGATTCCATTCTTCGTGCTGTTAACCATTAGGCCGCCTGCACAAGGTTCACTAGAGAGAAAATACATTTTAAATTTCATACAATCAGTGAAGAGGAATGGTTATAAAGAATCGATAAAAATATATTTATTTTCTGCTTTATTTGGTGAGAGTCTAGAAGGCAATAGGTAAATAGGCAGTGGTGGTAATTTTGGTGGATGGATATAAGAAGTTATGTAAGAAAGAGATGTAGTACGTAAGTATGAGAAGTGAACACAAATGAATCCCCATCTAACCAAACGTATTGCAAAGAATTTATGAATTTCCCTGACCTCAATAAAATGGAGTTTTTCTAGAAGAACCAACGGAAAAACCCCAAAAGTAATCATCTGTATCAATTACCAGAAGAATGCATTGCTCAGGCTGTAAAATAGCTCTAAATGGCCCTGAATTGTTGTTAATGAAGGCATATTCTACGTAAAAAGTTATTTCCCAAGTAGGAAATGCAATTGCTTTCACTTCGTTTTTAGCAGTCCAGTGTCTGATGCTGTTTCTTGAACTTTTTTGAAGTTGCTCACCCTTGGGTCCTTCTCACAAAATATTATTAAACCCTGATCAGGCCCGTGATGGGGCGGGGGATTGTTAAATGATCTTTTGACATGTTCTCCTACTGTGGAGATAATAAACTGTATAATTCTCTGTATGATTTAATGTGTCACCATCCATATTTCCTAAGTGATAATTTTTTCAACTTTTTGAACATCATAAAAATATGTACAGAAAATAAGGAGTGATAAAGGAATCTATAACTGAGAAATTAATTGAAATTTTCTTGTTTACATAAGATGAGATAAAGTTATTTTCTGACTAGGATGTTCCTATATTTCTGTGATAAGCTTCTCAAATCGTGGTTCTATTTCCTCTTCCAATGCAACTCTCAATAAGGAATTGATATCCTGAATTAAATTTGCCTCTAGTTTTGTTCACTCTCAAAATGATTCAGTTCACCCTTGGATGAACCATTCACTCATCTAAAAAAAAAAACACTGGGCTTATGTATTCTTTATGTTTGTGCATTTTGAGGGTATGTCATTTCAATACCTCTGGCTACAATGCATCATTTAGGAGGAGAAGATGGACGTACGCACAAACTTCCTCAAAAATATATTTATTATATAGAAATTGATAGATGGTAATCAGATGATCATTATTAGAGTGAGTGCAAGTACAGATCCCATTGTATTATTGAACTGCAAGTCACCTTAATGTTTTTTTTGTATTTGTCAATTTATCGATGCCTTTGGAATACACCATATGGGGGGAGGGAGAAGATTAATATACAAACAAACTTTTCTTAGTATACATTTGATATTTGGAATTATGCAAATTTTAAGTTTTACTTTTTTGAAGATTGATTTTCGTTTTAAGCATTAAAATTTCATTACATTTGAATAATGTGGTGTGGGAAGAAAAATCTTTTTTTTTTTTTCAACTATAGATATGAATACATTTTGAACAAGTCTGGCAGCCACAGGGTTACCGTTCCTATTTCTATTCCGATTGAAGATACCTGCAACTTTTTTATTGTATATATAATAAACAAAAAAATAATTTCTCTTTTTAATATAAATGTATTCATTTTTTTAGAATGAAAATAGCCCTTGCATACCTGTAACATAAATTTTGTCAATATGTAAAACTTGTCAGTTTGACTTAGTTGATAACAGAGCCAGCTACCACTTGCTTAGTTATGTTTTCAAATGGATATATCAATTTATTAGATAGAAATGAACCTTTGTGTATTTTTTACATACATTTTGGTTGGTATGAAAGACTTCATTTAGCTCAGTCAGTAAGAGACATGACTACCAATCAGTTGATCACAATCTCAAATCATGATAGGGAAATGTTAATTTTTACTCCCCTAAACTTGGTGAGGATTGTTCTTGTTGATCTTGTTACGGTAGAAAAGTCAACCCCAGGTTTGGAGTGGAGTAAGGCAAAAAGTCGTAAAAACAATAAAGTGAAATGAAAACAGGTCTGGATTGTCACTCAATAGAAACCATTGCATGTCCAATGTCTTTTGGCTGCAGACTGTGTTGGGAGAAAAGGGGTGATCAATGAATAAGTTACTTCTCTTGCATTTTGTTGGGCAACAGACTTTAAGAAAGTCTGAATTTTTAAAAGTACTAGCATGAACACAACCAGACGGGAACTAGAGGCTTATTTAGCATAAACTTACATTTCAAACTGAACCTACCCACTAAAAACCTATTGGGGGGGGGGGGTTGAAAAAAGCAAAAGAAATGTTTTTTGCTGACATAACCAGATGTAATTGTTTAAATTTTTAGCCCTCTAGCTTCATTAGTGTGGTTGCTACACATGAGACATACATTACATAAATGTTGCCTACTCAAAAAAGTTTTGCCTTTAATCAACCTTGGAAAAATCAATATCAGCTATCTTAAGACATTTTTAATAGATCTGTCTAGAAAATAGCTAAAAATTGGCTAAAATAATGGAAAATAGCTCTAAAAATTGGCTGAAAAAAATGGAAAATAGCTATAAAGTTGGCTGGAATAATTGAAAATAGCTCTAAAAATTGGCTAAAATTATGGGAAATAGCTCTAAAAATTGGCTAAAAAAAATGGTCAATAGCTCTAAAATTAGCTCTAAAAATTGGCTAAAATAATAGAAATAACTCTAAAATCAGCTAAAATAATGGGGGATAGCTCTAAAAATTGGCTAAAATAATGGAAAATAGCTCTAAAAATTGGCTATAATAACGGGAAATAGCTCTAAAAATAGCTGGAATAATTGAAAATAGCTCTAAAAATTGGCTAAAATAATGGGAATTAGCTAAAAAATTGGCTAAAATAATGGAAAATAGGTCTAAAAATTGGCTATAATATTGGGAAATAGCTCTAAAAATAGCTGGAAAAATTGAAAATGGCTCAAATAGGCTAAAATAATGGTGAATAGCTCTAAAATTAGCTCAAGTAATAGAAATAGCTCTAAAATTGGTGAATTGCTCTAAAAATATAGAAAATAGCTCTAAAAATTGGCTAAAATAATGGGAAATAGCTCTAAAATTGGCTAAAATAATGGGAAATGGCTCTAAAATTGGCTCTAAAAATTAGCTCTAAAAATTGTCTAAAACAATGGGGAATAGCAATAAAAATTGGCTAGAATAATGGAAAATAGCTCTAAAAATTGGCTAAAATGATTGAAAATAGCACTAATAATTTCTAAAATAATGGGGAATGACTCTGAAATAATAGAAATTAGCTCTAAAAATTGGCTAAAAAAATGGAAATAGCTCTAAAATTAGCTAAAATAATGGGGAATAGCACTAAAATTAGCTCTAAAAATGGGCTAAAATAATGGAAAATAGATCTAAAAATTGGCTAAAATAATGGGAAATAGCTCCAAAATTGGCTAAAATAATGGGAAATAGCTCCAAAATTGGCTAAAAAAATGGGAAATAGCTCTAAAATTGGCTAAAATAATGGGAAATAGATCTAAAATAATAGAAAATAGATCTAAAAATGGGCTAAAATAATGGAAAATAGCTCTAAAAATTGGCCAAAATAAAGGAAAATAGCTCTAAAAATTGGCTAAAATCATTGAAAATAGCTCTAAAAATTGTCTAAAATAATGGGAAATAGCTCTAAAATAATAGAAATTAGCTCTAAAAATTGGTTAAAATAATGGAAATAGCTCTAAAATTAGCTAAAATAATGGGGAATAGCTCTAAAATTAGCTCTAAAAATCGGCTAAATAATGGAAAATAGTTCCAAAATTGGCTAAAATAATTGGAAATAGCTCTAAAATTGGCTAAAATAATGGGAAATAGCTCTAAAATAATGGAAAATAGCTCTAAGAATTGGCTAAAATAATCGAAAATAGCTCTAAAAATTGGCTAAAATAATCGAAAATAGCTCTAAAAATTGGCTAAAATAATGGGAAATAGCATTAAAAATTGGCTAGAATAATGGAAAATAGCTTTAAAAATTAGCTAGAATAATGGAAAATTGCTTTAAAAATTAGCTAAAGTAATGGGAAATAGTTCTAAGAATTGTTTAAAATAATGGGAAATAGCATTAAAAATTGGATAAAATTATCGAATATAGCTCTAAAAACTGGGTAAAATTATGGAAAATAGCTTTAAAAATTGGCTAAAATAATGGGAAATAGCTCTAAAAATTGGCAAAAATAAGGAAAAAGCACCTAAATTAGCAAAACTGCCTACATGTTCAGTCATTTGGCTCCACTGATGCATCCTGTATGCATGATACATACATACGTATCCAATCAGCCAGCCAGACCAAGTTGAAAACCAAAGAAACCTATGTTGACAGTCTCAGGTGACAGTATCTAAAAAGTAATTGTCTTGGATCGCCCTGTGGGCAGGGAGAGGAAATGTCTTTATTGACAGCTGCTTTGTACCTAAGCTTCTCAAGTAGCAATGATACAAAAGAGACCTATTTTAGGTTGACCGGATATTCAATATTCCTTTTGAAGTTTGTTTATGAGGTCGTGTTGTTTGACCCCCCCCCCCTCTGATGATGTTGGTTGTTGTGGGGAGATTTACATAGCAACCTATGCATAAATGTTTTTCAAAGTGGGACGGTCATTGCCTTGGGTGGATCCTACTCTTTATCTCTCTCTTTGCTTCCAAGGTCATTTTCCAGTGGTAGAGATGTCACAACTGGCATCCATTCTGCCTGCAGGAGTTGCCGGAAAGGAGGTAGAGTTCACTACCTATCTGCCTTGGGGGTTCTCCTTCTGGTGTGTTATTTTCCCTTTTAGTTGGACTGCCTTACTGAGCTGAAGGGCTCCAACCTTAGCTGGGAGAAGAAGTGGCATCATGCCTTTCCCAAGGGCATTAGTGTGAAGGGAAACAGGAATATTGTTTGTTGTTACACTGGTAACTGTTACACCACTCTGCACCTCCTGTGAGTAGTCAATAGAAATAAACATCATTTAGGTCAGCTTTAATTGATGTCGGCATTATTTTATCCTTAAAGCTTCCCGCACCACAAAAGAGTGCATTTTCTTTCTATGCTGGATCAGAAATCATCTAGTAAAAATATAAATATATTTGTTTGTTCAGGATCCAAGATGATTTCATTAATTCTGGAGAGTTTGAAACTATGTGTGAGAAGATCAGACATTTTTTTTTCAATTTCTGTATCCCCACAATTTACTTACAAAATGAATAGTGAATTCTTTGGATAATTACTGTTCATGCCATTTGAGATGGACATTTTAACTGATATTATGACTAGGAAGAGTCTACTTAACACAAAGTTATTTTTCATTTAAAAAAAGAAGATTCATACAATGAAAATTCGTACATAAATTGTTGGAGTATATCGTATTTTTGAACTTAAACTGTGTGTGAATCAAATTAATTCTATCTCATTTGAGGCTTTGAAGTATTTTTAATTCCAAGTTCTGTCCTACTTAGAAAGTTTCAATTCTCTCATGATGAACTTACTTGGAAGGAAAAACGGTAGAGGAGCTCAGAGTGAGAAATCGTGTTAATGAATGGTAAAATAAGTTGAATAATTTTCTATTTTTGAACAAATAGCTGCTAGAAAGCCCTTGGAGAGTGTATACCTCTGCCATTGACACTGAGGGGTAACTGTAAGAGATTCCTGGATCCATACCAAAATTGAATCAATTCTTCCTCACCTCATGACCCACCCAGTTTACCATGAACCTTTTGGAATCAGATTGATGCAAAGATAAATCATGTAAGTTGTATTTCTGTATGAATGGGAGAAAGTAAGGGTTGTTATAGCATTACAGTTACCTTGTGAATAGAACCCTTGCCCTTAAACCTTGAAAAATCAAGTTTTCTAAAATCTGACAGATTTCCTGTGAGAAGTCTTATGGATTGAAAGTGCAAAAAATTACTTGTTTCTTTGTTCTATTTTCCACAGACGGGATCACCTTCTGCCCAAGTGCATAAGTCTGTATGTGAAGAATGCATGAAGTATGCATGAAGTATTTTCGAACTGCCCATCCATATTCTTCAGTACTAAAGTTCTAAGTATACTTTTACCCAGTGACTTTTTGGTATTCAACAAACAACATTGTATTATTTGATGATACAGTATTGTAGAGCCATATGAGGTGTGGCTTTCAAATAACGAGACTGGGCTGGTGGTATTTATTGACCATTGGGCTAGCATAAACAACCCTAGTTTCAATTTGCACATAATATCAATTAGCTGTTAGGCAAAACTTGAAGTAGACTCGTTTTTATAACATGTTGTAAAAATGATCAGTTGAAAAAATTGAGGTGAAATTTTTTGTGAAACGGAGGGGGAAAAAAAACGGCCACAGAATCTTTTCGTATCCTAACTGAAGCTAATGGGGAAGAATGCATGTAACATTCATATAATTTTGAATGACACAAGAAATTGATGCCACTGTCAGAAATCTCTTTAGGGAAAGCCATGTGTCGCGGGGAGCTAAATCTAGATTGAAGGGGAGCTGACAGGCCTGGGTGGGGCAATGTTCTGCCATAAAACCCTGTAAAAGATGTAAAGAATGACTTGCTCTGTCATTGTGGATTTGATGGTCACACAGTACACAAGCTCACTCAGTGGCATGTCACTACCAACTAGCCTCGTAGGAAATGGTCCATGCATGCGCTGTAAGGTCCTCTCTGATCAGTTTCCAAGTTACATCAAGGCTGTGCGATTGGTTCTTGAGATATTCAAAACAGCAGGAAACATTCCGGACAAACTTCGTAAAAGCTGTGTTTTAATTGCTTGTGATCCACATGGGAAATGTTATTTTGCTTATATTCGATCTAGGCCAATATGTTACGCACATTGAGGTTGATGACCTAACAACCGAAGCCATATCTACTTTCAGTTTATTATGTTTTTGAATAATCATAAATGTTTTCTGTGTATATAAAGAAGAAAATGGCACCAGTGAACTAGAATAATGTCGGTCGTTGACCGGGGAAAAATCAAATTTACTCATGTAAACACGCAAAAAAAATATATAGATACCAAAGAGATATTCATTCAAACTGTCCAATTGAAATGAGAATTACACTATTTTGTTTGTTTTCTCAATTTCAACATCAGCAGTTAAAAGAGTAAATGTATTTGTAAACACAAAGGTCTTATTCATACAAACAATATTAAATATTGATGTTGGGTATTGAATACCTGAAGAAGGTATGAGATGTTGAATAATACAAAATGTTTGCCCCCTTCCCCATTTGCACAGATCACCGTGTGGCACCCATTCTTTACTAAAGTTCTATGAAGTAAAGCATCCTAATTTCAAAATTGTGAAGTGGTGTCTAATTTACAATTCATCTTCAAGTGCCATAAAAGTTAACACAAAACATTTTCTGTTAAATAACTTCCTAATTTTTTGGTAGTCTTGAAAGAAAAAACATCTATGCATTGATGAGTTAAAACCTGACTCCCTGCCTAATAAAGTGTTAGTCCTCCTGCAGGTTGTAATAAAGTGATTTTGTGCCTTGTGGTTTAGAATTCTGACCAAATGTGTCTCCCAAATGCTTTGGCTAAAACTTTGCTAATGGCAGTGAAGCAGTAAGTTTGCCAGTTTTATTTGTATGAGTTTTTGTTTTGTGTCCTCCTCATCAAAGACGAAAACCTTTGATTTAAATCTCCACACTATGGACGTCATGACCCATAACATGGATCCCCACCGATCACATGAGAAACTGAGGCAGATAGAACACAAGACGGAGAGATAAGCTAGACAAATTCAGGAAATACTAGCTCCGCAACGTCCATTATAGAGAATTGTGGTGAATCCTAAGGAAGCTTTATGTCCAACGACGGACATTAAAAGACTGATGATGATGACTCTTTTATCACTCATCATTTCAATCATTTGTGCCTCATAACGGGATTTCTGCATTAATTTCCCCTCTCACACCCTTGTCCTTCACATGTCTGTAAAACAGTTCTTACCTGATGCGGCATGGACTCTACCTTTGAAGGTTTCCATTGGGATTTAGTACCATGATGTTAACAGTGGGTCCTATAACTGCTGCAAGTCATGTGGTGGTGGTCCTGGAGAGCAAACTTGTCGGTCCAATGCATCCGATGTGCTCAGTGGGATCGATATCTGGGAAGTTTGGTAGCAATATAGTGAAGTCTTCTTATGTTGTTGAAACAATCCTCATAACCTTGTGCAGTTTGTTGGGATGCATTGTCCTATTGAAAGATGCCACTGCTATCATAGAAAAAGTTGCCATGAGGAGGCATACCTGGTCTTCAATGAAGTTAGTGGCACGTGGCAAAGTACCTTCCATGTGAAAGATAGAACCTAGTGTTTACTGCAGAATATCACCCAAACAATCACACTGCCACCACTTGGTTTTAATTTCTAGTAGCTGTCATAGTGCAACATACCAATAGTCATAATGTTTTGGCTCATCAGTGAATGATAGAGTTCAAGCCCCGCATGGGGAAGTATATTTTTGTCAGTCACTATAAAAGTAAATTTGTGTCGGTGTCTTGCCTCGGAACCACAATTAGTGAGGTAGTCTTTGAGACCATTACTACTCTGAGTTAGATCCTCAATTGGTGCCCAACATACTTGTGGCCCTGTGCCATACTAAATACAAACTTGGTAAATATTAGGAAATAAAACTGAGAAGACTGATTAGCAAATCTTTCACTTTTAGCATTATTCTCTATGATATAAAAAAAAATGACATTTCATGCAGAATAATTTCATATAAAATGCCTTAGCATGAGTATTTACAAATGAGTTCCAGAAACTTTTACTACCAGTGGACAAACAAAATTAATGCATGCACCAAAAGTTGGTCATCTAAAATAATATAGTGGTAATGAAAGAGTTGATTGAGTTTTGATTTAAACATTTCCAGCAACTCCAACAATAATTATCTGTGGATCGATGGGTGTTCTTGCTATTTATTTTGTCAGTGTATCACATCAAAATAAGAAACACACATTAATGTTTTATTTAATGGAACAACTACTGAACAAAGTAGTTCTAAGTATAGAATAAAATCTTAACTAATGCGATTTTATACTTGTACTATATTAAAACCTGCCAATCCATTTTTATTAGCCATAAGTGAAAGGCTGTGCCAAGATCATCTTGAAACAATTTCAAATTTATATTTGCATAAGCATTCAGTGTTTACACACTTTTGTCACGGGAAAGAAATTAACACATGAAATTTTTGTGCACACAGGCCTCTAAAAATTAGACGTTGGTTGCATGTAAATATGGTATATACATTGTAGAGCGTAATTCTTGTTAATGTAATCCATACCAATGGGGCACCATTGTCCTTTTGGGAGCAGGTGGTATAGGGTGTTGTTTATTTTTTAGATAACCATATTAGTGAGTCATGTAGTTGGCTCTTGACATTTGAATAAAAAGCAACCATCTTGTATAAAGCCTGCTGGGACATATTGTTATCGTCAGCAGCCACTTCCTTTTGAAGGTTGGGGATATGTCTCATAATATATGAGTGACTGCATATGATAAATACCCAACACACCATTTTTGAAAAATTGATATTTTCCTATTTTAGGGTTACCATTTTCAGTTTTTCGTATATTGAAGCTTGAACTCTCTATGAGTCATTGTGAAGAGTGTTCAAGATGAGCATTATTTTTGACCCCCCCCCCCCCGTTTTGAATCAAGAAATTTTCAAACAAGTAAATACTTTCATTCAAAGAGTTTTTTGGCTGATTGAATTCCTTCTTGCGGTTTGTGTTATTGACTCTATGTTTTGGTCGATCTTCTCTACAGCCTTCTTCAGGTGTTCTGTCCAATTGTTAAGGTGGTGAACAGAATTTTCCTCCAATGGTAGAGAGTGCTAATAGTATTGGATTCGGTAGATGACTTTTCCTTTCCTTGTTAGGCCTTGATTTCCATACCTGGTCCCTGTTGAGTTGTAGGAGCCACATCAGGTTGAACTCTGATCTTGTCTGACTTATACACTCAGTTGAGATGTTGATGTGTGCTGCTGCTTTGATGTTTTCCAGCAAAGTTACCTGTCTGTAATTAAGATTTCTTATATAGTCTATATGTGTTCAAAAAACAAGTGGGCTCAAACTAAGGGATCAGTTTAGCATAAACTTACACTGTATATTGAACTCCCACTAAAAACTTTTATTTTGGGGGGATGAAGGGTTAAAAACAAAGCTAAACAAATTTGTAGACATAATAAGATGTAAATTTTCAGTCTTTTAGCACCACTAGTACAGCCTGTCTGAGTGATACATACATACTCAACCAACCAGCCAGACCAACTTGAAGACTGAAGAAACCTATGTTGACAATTTTGGTTGATGGTTTTTAATACAGAATTCTTTTTTTATAAAGATTGTGGGGTTCTTTTTATTGCTCTATTGATGTCGTTTGTGATCAACATAGCCGACAAGGTGTTTTTGATCCTGGTTGTTAAGCATTAATGTTCTTTTGCACCTGTATGACCTCATAACCCTTGTGCCTTTTGTTGCATCCAACTTCACACTAGATCTCTTGGCCCACGTGAGTTTAAGATTCCCAGAGATCTGCCAACAAAGAGTTTGATTGAAACGTCTTCACTGGGTAAGGGTGTGGATTACAAACACCAATGAGCATTCCAAATGATGTAACAACAGCAATATAACCGGAACCCTGCCCCTTATTCCAAGTGCTATGATTAGTCATGTGATTCTGGGCAGTGGTAAGAAGGACAAGTCTGGTCTTAGACACAGAAGTTACCTGGGGACTCCTTCAAGGAATTGGTCAATTTCAAACCAGAATTTCATACCTTTGATCATCCTAGAGGAGGCATGATTGAGGTCTACTTCCTGCAGAGAACTCTAGAACCTTCTCTAGCGAAGAATTGCCCCAAGGGCTACCTTCAACTGTCTCAAGGGCCCATTTTTGGATCTATTTATCGGGGCCCTTCAAACAAGGGTAGTTGCAGAGAGAATAATTAATCCCAGTCTGAATGATTAATCCAATGCCTATGCAATTCTGTAGTGTTGACAGAACTGCCGTCTTTTACTCCCACCACACGGTTTGATTGGCTGATGACCTCACACAGCCACCAAAAGGATGTTTCCATCTCTTATGTCACGTGGCCTACCAATCCAAAGGCACTCACCACCTCCCCCAAAGTATTAGTAGGCTGAACCGCTGTACCTCTTTAGGTGCGATTACCTCCTGTTTGATGTTTCAAACAGAATTTCTAATCTTAAGTGCCCTTAGACTTAACTGGGCCTATTTATAATGCAAATCTTTCAGAGTCTGTTTTTCATATTCCTCTGCCACATGGTCTCACCAGATGGCAAAATTTTATCTTTTTCTAATTTTCCAAAGTGTTCTTGGCACCTCTCCATAACCTCCCCGGCTTAAAATCTAGATTATCTTTATATTTCTCTTGATGTGGTTTTACCTTCAGGTGACCTGTGACTGATAGACGTATCTGGACCAGATTGAAATATATCTTGGAAATTTATCTATTCCTAATTTTCCTAAATGTCTGCAGAATTTCTTCAATCTATATTAGCATTTTAACTTCCTATGGATTGAGTGGATTTGTGTGATCTGAAATCCCAGATGACAGCACTTGAGTTTGGAGAGAAAAAACCCCTGGTTTTTGCCGATCAATTTGGCCTGTGACCAATTCATCTCCAAGAAAAAGATACATTCTTTTCCTCATTGTCCATGAATTAGTTCAGTCCGTACTACTTTCACTTTGCATTATCTTTTATCTTAAGAAGAAATACCATTCGAAATCCAAACTCTAGTTCCAACTGATTTCATAAAATCCAAAATGACCTGTTGTGTCTTAGTAGAACTAATTTGTGAAGTTGAACCTCCCCTGACTTATCGTAGTATCACACTTATACTCTTGAAAGAAAACTCAAAAAGCAGAATTAGTCCTAATCCAATCGCCAGTCATCTAGATTCTGTATTCAGTACTGTTACTGACATGTTATGGTGGAAAGAGAGAGAGTAAGGGTATGATCATGTACACTTGATTAGTATTATAGGCAATACCTGTGTAAGAAATGACTTACATTTTTTCACCTTCCCCAACAAAGTTTGAAGAGGTTTATCCATTCACTCATGTTTGTTTATTTGTTTTTGTCCACATGATATTCCCCAAAGTTCTTGATGAATTTCAATGACATCATGTGGAAGGGTTGGTTATGGACTTGGAAAGAATTGATTAAATTTTGGGTTGGATCCAGGGGTTTCTTTCTGATTGATGGATACTTACTCAAGGAGAGGTAAACAATAGTTTGAATTATAGAAAATCAAAATACAGTTACCTCCCCTGTATCGTAGCCATATTTCACCTGATATTCATTCAGTTTTTAGTTAGTGTCTGATATTGACATAGGTTTACTATCTCAGAGTGCATTCTAGTTAATCTGCCAACGAAGTTTGAGAAGTATATATTCAGTCATGTCCGTCTTTTAACAAGATATTCTCCAAAAGTACTTGATGAGTTTCAATCAAATTTTGTCGAAGGGTGAGCAATGGGGTGAGGAAGAGTTGATTAAGTTTAGGGGTGGATCCATGTGCAATTACTCCCCCTGTCAATGGCATAGGCAGAAGTATTTACTACCTGAATGCATTCTAGTTATGGTAGGTTTGTCTGTGCATCCTAGTTATTATCTCCTATTCCTAACTACAGCCTTCTACTATTGAACAGACAATGTATTTGCACTCTCTATACGCTTTACACAGTTTACTGACATAACACACTTCTTGATTCCTTTATAATTTTTTCACAAGGAGGCATTGTTGATTTCCTTTCATCTTTTCTTTATAAAAAAAAAAGTCTCTTTTCAAAGGAAAGTGGAAACAGGACCTTTTTTTTTTTTTTTTTGTCACAAATTTCAATAAATGCACTAACTCACTGCTTATTAACAGACTATGACGCAAACGCCTGAATATGGCGGCCATTTTGAATGCATAATAAGGTTACATGACCGTTATATTTGTACAAATTTTTTCCTGAAATGAAATCCATTCATTATGCCCTTGTTTTGTAATCCTTAGAAAAAACCCAAGGCCTTGAATGTGTTGAGCTGATGAATGATTCACTCAGGGGTGAGTGAAATTGTTTTGGAGACGAATGAATCTAGAAGTAGGAGTGAAAGATGAATCCATCGTTTCTCCTCTCCACCAATAGCTATGGGTGATAGCAAGGCAGACTTAGTTCCTCGGCCTTTGTTGGCTACCAGTCTAGGAGATTAACAATGCTGATTTGAAACTGGGGATAGTCCAACCTCTTATCCAGCATTGTGAGAGGCAGGCAATAGAGTCTGTTTCTGAAATGTGCTGATAATGGGGCTCAGGTGAAGCTTTGACAAGTAGAAAATGGATTATAATAAATTTGCTCAAATAAAATGAATGAGAACAGGTCGGGTTAGTCACTCGCTAGAAACTGTCATACAACCAATGTTGGTGGTAAAATTGGAGAAATGGGTGATCAATGAATAAGTTACTTGGCTCACATTTTATTTGGCAGTGATCACAAAACAGACTGAATTTTAAGAAAGAGACGGTTGCAAACTAAGTTTAGATTTTCAGCCTTGTAGCTGCATTGTGCAGCCTGTATGTGTGATACAAAGATACATAGTTTTTGGTGAGGATTTCTAATTATGAATGATAGTTTTTGGTGAGGACTAACGAAAAAATCTTGATTATTCAAGCCAATTCGTACATTTATAAGTATTTTTTCATTATAGTAATATGCTGAGTCAAACTTTTAAACACAAGATGTTACTTTCCAGTTAGTGGTCATTTCCAATCAGTTTAACGTACCTGAAAAGATATACAAAATTTACTTTTTGCATAAAATTTAAGGGTAAAAGATTTTTTTTTTTGGTTTAATGTATGTTTCTATCTTGTAAAAATTTCTCCCCATGGGATTGAAATGTTATAAGATAAGGAGCAATATATTTTATAATGGTTTAAGTTTTTCTTGGTTTTTTCCTGATATGCACCTCTAAAGATATACAGACATATTCTCCCATAATTTCAAAAACTATTACTCTTAAAGCCCTGATTGTTTTGGCTTTTCATTGCACAAAAATGTCTTCACAATGCTGAATATGTTGGAAATGAAAAAGGTTTTTAGTTCGTACAAGATATTGAAAGTTATAATCTTATATAGACAAGTTTTCTGCATGGTACTTCAAAAGATACAGAGACAGCAATTTTTTTTTTTTTTTTTTTTAACTGTTTACTATTGAATTACTATGAATCATTGGGTTCTGTGCAGATTTTCAGTTTGAATTAGCAAGAATTAGATAATTGCCTCTTATGAAATACTAAACTTGTGAACTTGACACCATATTCGCAAATTTTAGGAGCTGTCATCTGAAAAATTGTGTTTTCGCCCACCAAAAATCACCATCCCTTCAAGTTGAAACAGAATATGAAGAAATGCAATGGTTTGCGGTTTTACTGGGAGCGATAAACCTTGTGAATAAGAAAAAACAATCAGTTTTGGATTTATTGTCATTTTCAAAAAATTATACAGTGATATATCTTAGTACCTTCTGGGGTTAATTTTTTTAAAGGTACCTATACCTGTAATCAGCTGATATTTGGCTATCAGCGATTCGACAAACAGATTGTACTGAGTAGATGAACTAGTCTTCTGTTGGAGTCACATTTGTGGGAAAGTGTATTGAACATTTCAGGTTTATTGTCTGAAATTTTGAGATGTACCTGTTTAACTATCCTATGAATTTTTTAGATTAATATCCTCACCTTTGTTTTTTATCACAATGTTTTGGATGATCTTTGACCTTCCTAGGTCAAATGTTACATTCAGTAATCTTTAAGTGTAGCCTTTTTTTTTTGAATTGATTCGTTAATTAATTTTTTTATCAATTCATTAATCTTTGTTTATACCTCCTTCATAGAAATACATTCAGCTTGAATTTGCAAGTTAATAAACGGACTATGTTGCTTTATTACTTCTGGACTAGTGTTACTTTCATATTGATTTTAATTATTTAAAGATAATTTTGTTGGTACTTATACTGCGAGGGTACAATAATATCAAATATGGTGCTGAGGTG
Source organism: Thysanoteuthis rhombus (assembly GCA_963457665.1). Taxonomy (NCBI): domain Eukaryota; kingdom Metazoa; phylum Mollusca; class Cephalopoda; order Oegopsida; family Thysanoteuthidae; genus Thysanoteuthis; species Thysanoteuthis major. The sequence goes on along the minus strand of OY735222.1, from coordinate 3,330,160 downwards.
TCGAGGAGAAATAAAGGGTATGTTTAAATGGCTAAATTTGATCTTATGTAACCGTTAGCTGTAGTAGCTTGACCGTTAGAGCAGCTGTCCTATATAAACGGTCTTCTCTGGAAGATTATCCTTTATTTTCAATCCATGCTGTTCACTAATTGCCATTGAATGGTGGTTCAAAGGGTTGTAATGGAAAGCAGCTAAAATTAAGATGAAAGAAAAGCTAATAAAAAATCCAATAATGGTTGACAATGCTTTATCTAATAAACAAGGAAAACAATACTCAGTTCAAAACCTGCAACTGTATTTACACTTTTTGACAGTATTTATCAACATTTGTCAAAATGATTGTCTTTAATTGATTATTCTAGGAAATCCCTGTTAAAACGCCTGAAACAAAAATAAATTTTTGGAAAGGAAGCAAAAAGATACTCCTTTTTTTACCCTCTCTCTCTATATCCTCTCTTACAAATGCTATTGACCGATTCAAATTTTAGAACTGCCAACTTTTGCTTCAGTTTAAAATAGAAGAGAGTAGACTGTTCCAGTTGAGATTGTAAGTGCTGGATGGCATTCCTGAGTATGTAGCATACACCTGAGAACAACTGGAAAACAAATCTGCTGAAATTTTGTAATGATGGGCCACAGCAACATTTTTTGACCCATGGCCAATCTAAGCATTTATTTAAAATATAATTTTTGTCAGAAAATCAATTTTATAATGCTTATTATAAAATTACAATTGTTTTGGCTTCACAAATCAATATTATAGTTGTGATTCATTTGTTTGTCTAAAATAGAAATTAACTACACTTTCTGTAATATGATTGACATTTTCAAGTGAATGTATAGCCTAGATAAAGAAAAAAAGTACATTATGTGCCATGCTAGACCAAAAAGTTTGCCCAGGCCTGGTTTAAGCCTTAGACCATGCACAACTACCTATTTGTGCAAAACAGGGTTTTCTGCGTTATTGAACTTGAAATCAAAATGGAGAAACCAACTAAATATTTCTGCTAGCATACGAGTAGCATTTTCAAAATATGTGCCAAGATTCCATATTTTGACGGCAGAAAAACATTGCGGTTATTTAAAAAAAAAAAAAATGATTATGATTATTGGCATGGTTGGGTGAAGAGGGTCTAAGGACATAATGGATGGTGCAATGGAGGTCTGGAACCCTAAAGATTTTTGAAGAGCTCTTGGTTTGAGGGGTAGTATTGATCATATTGCATACCACACCTCACCTAAAACTTCATTGCACAGGATTGAGGGCTATTCCAGGTACAGGCTTTACAGGCACTGTAGGGCCTGCAAAACGTGGAAAACCCTGCTAGATCTTGGTTTACAAAGTCAAGTCATGAATTATTCATCCATTCTAAAGATTCTAGATTTTGGTTTTCTGAATAGATATTTTTCAAGTTATTCACTGAATAATTTAGACTCCCCTTATCTTCAACATTAGTTTCTCCCACTTTCCATTATGGCCAGCTCACTCTCAGGCCTTCTTCAAATAGAATTTTATCTGCTGTTGTAGGTGCAGAGGGGCATAGTGATTACCAGCACTGAAACCGTAATTGGTGGACCAAGTTTGAGTTTTGGTCAAGGCTATTTATGTTCACCTCACACTTATGCCCATGAAGAAAGCATGAATCCACTCTACTATAAATAATAAATAGCAGGGTAGTTGGAGCTCTTTAGCCTTGTAAGGCAGTCCATCTTAGGCATGGGGCTTACAACTCTACCTCGTGAGAACCTACTTGCTATTGGAACCTCAATGTGCTTCTATGTTCCATGAGGCATCTGCTAAAATGAATAAACACCTAACACCATACACTGATGCAGTAAAACTCAAGTGAATGACTGTAATTTGTTACACGTGAATTCATTAGTTCATCTCAATGTAATATTTATCATATCTAATCAGAAATTTACTTCGAGACAATCTGATAAATTTAGGTTCACAAATTTTTTTCTCAATAGATTATTTCTTTTGTTTCAGTTGTGTTCCCTCTAAGGTCTACACGTGTGCATCCACACATGTCAAGCAACCAGCACACAAGGGAAGATTATGTACACACAGGAGATTTCTAATTCTGTAAATAACTTAGATTTTATTTTTAAAAATATTAGTTTGGATCAACAAATTTTCAATAAATGTTGCATTTAAAAGTGCACTCATTGTTTTGTCACAGGAAAAGATATTAGTGTACGCTGACTACCAAAAATTAAGGGTAACGTTCCCTCCCCTCCATTTGTTTTATATACTTTTGTATATTATTCTCTATTATTGTTTATTGTTCTTCCTATTTGTCTCTTTGAGTCTTGCATGCGCGAACGCACTCATGCGAAATCAGCCAAGTTAGCAGAAAAATGTTTTCATGGGTGGAGTCTTTTTAAAATAGGTCATGAAAACGATGAACACTGAAGCAATCTGGCTTTCAAGACTTGCAAGGTGGGACAATAGGCGGATCTATGTATCCCTAGGGAATGCAATCATTTCAACCCAAAAGATCCCTTGATATAAACTCCTCAGAAAATAAAAGAAATTCCCAGGAAACATCCAAGAGAATATTAATTTCTCTCAAGTCAGTAATCCTTGATTTAGAAGGATTTCAATTGTGAGCAGTTCAAAGGAAACTTGTTTTTATCATTTTGTACCCAAGAAATACAAAACAAGAAAATATTTATTATTGTCTGTGATATAGTTGGATTATTTACCTTGTCTAAACGTTGATTTGTTTATAATGTTTCAGCTGTGTATCCTCAGACTGAAAAACAGATCAGCTGAAATCTGCGAGCCTGCGTTCTGAGAAGTGATTCCACATTCCAGAAAAAGGAACACCTGCCGATGGATATATGGCTGAAATGTTGTGAATAATACAAATGAACACATAGACGACAAAAATAGTCTGACACCTTATTTTAAACAATGATTAATACACCCTTGTTAATACAATACAGACAAGAAGAAAATGTACATTTAATTGTAGTCATATCTTTTGATCCTACAAGAATTGAATCAAAATCTATTTGTTTCTATCAATCCATTAAGACATATATATATATATATATATATATATATATATAGTTCACTTTAGCCATTAAAGTTGGAAGAGACATATGTATTAACTTGTATTTCTCTCTGTCCACACAAGATTTACATGAGTTCTCCATGAATTCCTATGACATTTTGTCATAGGTTAGGCTATGGGCTTATGAACAATTGAATAAGTTTTGCGGAAGATCCGGAAAATTTTTTCTGATTGAGTGATATTTTTATCATTTGACATAATATTCCTCCCTTCACAATGATTTCAGACTTCGAGTTGAGACTGAAAAGTCGAAAGTTCAAAATGATGGATAGTGAGAAAAAAGAAAAGAGTGAGACAGATTTGCAGATCTATGTAGAATTATCTAGATTTTTATGTCATTCATCTAGAAAAATATTTAGATACTCTTTTATTATGTCCCCTTTCCATAGCCAAATTTAAAGATCTTCTTCGGTTGAAGGAAAATTATATTTACATATGTTGAAATATTTTTGTAACTTATTGTTTGACTCTGAGGCAGCCTGTCTTGTTCCATACACTAAGACAATACAGTAGTCTGGAATATAGAAAATAAAAACCTGAAATTTCTGTATTGTAGCTATACATAAAAAAAACTGGTTTTCATTGTGTTTTTAGTTAGTGTATAGGATTTTAGAATGTTAATGATAATGGCCTGGCAGAAATATGCGCTCTCTGAGTGCTTTATAGTTGTATAAGTGAGCCAGAAGCATTGTTACTGTGTCATCTAACCCTGTGACCTATGACACCTAATCATCCGTCAAAATGGCTAATCTGGCTCTAGAACCATGAAGGTTGGAACTAAAGGACTTGGAAAAATTTAGTGGTTAATAAAAAATTTCTAAACAACCTCAACACATTTTCCTTTAACCCTACCTGATTTTAATGTCAGATTGAATGGTTTGAAATGTCAAATTTATTTAAATTCTTTCAGATTTTATCTGACTTTTCAAGATTTCTTCATTCTGAGGTTTAAGAGTATTACAAATAACTTGGCTGCAGCTCCTGATTTTCTAAGAATAATACAAGGCATGAGAATAAATAGTGAATCATTAAAATCGTGGCAAGTCAGAAAAAAACGCTTGGATCAGATTTTACAAGGTAGTGGCAGTAATTGCTTTTGAAGATCTCTTAATGCTGGGGTGAGGGTTAGGTAGCAAAATTGCTTCTTGTGTTGTATGGCACATGGGGAAATGATTTTGTCACCATTTCTTGAATGATTAATGGAAACCCTATCATTGTTTGTAGCAGTTGAAGGATTTCTCATGGGGCTAGGATGTTAGCCCGATGCCCAAGATGGTTGCCTTACTGGGCTAAAGGGCTTCAAATGTCCTGCTATTTATCCATGTTTTTTTTTTTTCTTTTGGCGGATTGGGGGGGGGGGGTCATGCCTTCCTCAAAGACATTAGTGTAAAGAGTATGCAATCTGTCCCAGCTGAAGTTTCAACTCTGGTTCTATTCTCCATGCAGTTAATTCTCAGTTTTATAAATAATTTAGTTCAGGCTTCTGATTTTCTTCAAAATAACACAAAACTGTCTGCATAGGTTTCTTCAGTTTTCAAGTTGGTCTGGCTGGCAATATAATTATGTATTGTGGGTACAGGCGACACTAATGGACTTTTTTAATGATCACTACCCAACGAGAGGGAAGAAAAGTTACTTATTCATTGATTCCCCTTTTTTGTCAATCTTTTAATTGATCATCACCATCACAACATTCTGCCTAAAGATGTTGGTCATGTGACAGTTTCTATTGAATGACCAACCAGACCTGTTGATGGTATGTTTATAACATTGAGAGAAGTCATCGACTTCCAAAATGTTTTTCAGACAATTGGACCCCCTTTTTTTTCCTCTTGAACGAAATTTGTTTATACTTAATTACTGAAATGAAGGTGCAGGTGGCCAAACTGTTAATGGCTTCGAAAATGGAATTGGCAAACTGAGTTCAAACTCTGGTTGGGACAGTTTACGTTCACTTTTCACTAGTACCTTTGGGGAAACCATGAATCTTTTCTCCTCCCAGTTTTAGGTAAATAGCAAGGCAGAGTTGACTCTTTAACATTTGTTGGCAAACAATCTTGTTGATGGACAATTCTGAATTCAAACTAGGAAGGTCCAACTTCTCATGCAGTATTATGAAAGGCTGGCAATAGACAGAGATGGGGACGTGTTCTAGAAATGTACCATCAACAGATCTCTTGGGAAACTTTGACTGCTCTAGCAAGCCAGAAGTGGTTTGCAATAAATTGCTGAAGTAGAAATATAAAGGAGACCACATGTTTAACTAGAAAGAGGGCATACCTCTGCCGATGCTATTGTCACTAAAAACTGAATGAAAATCAGTTCATATATAATTACCAGGCAGGGGAAGTAACTGTAAAAGATTCCTTGATCCCGCCTAAAATAAAATTCTTTCTTAGCTTATGCGAATATGTTATTTTATAATTTGCATCTCTGGGTACTTATGCAAATAAGAATAATTAGGTTTGACCCGGTCACTCATTCCTACTTATGCTGAAATCCTAAACTATTTGAACTATTTCTCACCATAAAATGAATCTGAAAAGAAATCAAAAGTTAATTTACTGTTTTTCGCATCTGTCGCTATGCTGATCATCTATATTATATGTGCGTAATCCTGATTGCTTGTTCGTTGTATGTAATTGTGTCCTTATTTCTCTCTGGTTGCACAAAGTAACAATGAACTTCTGGTCACTTGAACTGTAACTCCAGTTCACTGATGCGTCGTTCACAAAATGACTTCTCTCTCACCCCTGTTCAAAATGGTTTCAACCCCTGCTTTCAGAGTGAGGTTCTCTCACAATGCAACTTCACACAAAAAACGTGACTTGGAGCTGAGAGTGAGACTTACCACTCTGCTGAATGAGAATTGGTTGGATGTAACGTCACGGTACTTGTAAGAATTCCCGACTCAATTCTCAACCAATCAGATTCATTCTTTCAAAGATGTTTGCTTGATACACCCTCTGCCTATAATAGCAGACAAGCGATGTGATTCGTGTTGATACTTGCTTTGGATCAGGTCAGCTCTTTTCATCCCCCCCCCAACATAAACGATGTCATTGCCTTTGTGAATTGACTATGTGCAAACATGGGTGTAGGAAAACTTTTTCTTCAAGGGGTTATAAGGCTTAATTTGCTCCTAATTCTCTACGTTTTGCCCAAGTACCACTGATTTGCACAAAATTCAACCTGTTTAGCCCTAATTTGGGGATGGGTTCATACACTTGTGTGCGTAAATCCATTCTTTTAGACAATAAAAAAACAAAACATTTAGTAAGCATTTAAACAAGAGCAATATTAAAAAACTAAAATGTTATTTCTCAGTGTAAACAGTTGTTAATCCATTTATTTAGCAAAAAACTCTTATCAAACATCTAAATAAAAGCCATATTCAGCAGTGGGTGCGGATTAGAAATGAAGGATGAACTCTCGATTAGATTCAAACTCCTGTCCCTTCTTCCTCAACAAAGCTTGATTAAACATACCAGCTGCCCTGAATGACTGAGCTACAAGAAACCTACAGTTACCAGAAGATCAAATCTAACTTTTGAACCCATCTTCCATTCCTCACCAATTACTCGCAGTGCCATATTATTATTCGTTCTATACTAGTTGTAGTAGCAGTAATGTTAGAAACTGTCAACCCAAACTGTCGGGATGGTTTTTTCTGCTCTTCAAGTTGGTCTGGCTGGATTTCTTGCTGATTATGTATCTCTCGTGTGCTGGCTGCTCCTATGAAGCTAAAGGGCTGAAGATTTCAACTTGTATTCCATGTTTTATCTAGAGATGGTTTTTTTTTTTGTTTTTTTCTCCTTTCAAAATTCCACCCTAAACAGGGTTTTAGTGATAGGTTTAATTTGCTATGTAAGTTTATTCTAAATTGATCCTCATGTTTGGTTCAGTGGTTTTTTGGGTTTTTTTTTTTTTTTTTTGCAAATTCAGAATTTAGTGTTCACTGCCCAACAAAAGATGAGAGAAATGATTTTTTTCATTGATCACCCCTTTTCCAATATTTTAATTTATCACCCCCAAAACAAGATGCTGCCAAAAGACATTGGTCATGTGACAGTTTCTAATTGAGTGACTAACCAGACCTGTTATCTTTTTTTTTTTTTTTTTTTTTTTTTTTTTCTCCCAAATAAGAGTAGTATATTTATATCTACGTTCTGGGCACCAGCTTAGCAGTGATGACGATGTTGTCTTATCAACAAGTCACTCTTGTAATAAGTTTGATCTCATTATAATTGCCTTGTGTCAGACTTAGCAGAGCTTAGGGAACAACTGCTGAAAGACATATTTATATGTCAAACACGGTACACACCATAACACCAATTTTTAGTTGTGGAGGGATGTCAGATTTGGCCTCTGAGGATTGTGAGAAGTCAAATTCAAGTCAACCGTACCTTATGTTCAAATGTGTTCAGTTTTGGATTCAAAACAGCGTAGAAAAATATTTAAAGTGACATTTTCAACTAAGTTTGGAATGTCCATCCATTTGTGATACTTTTGAGATCACCAGAACCAAAGCAAGTGCATTTAGGTCAAGGTCAAATGCAAAAAAAAATTAGGAAAAAAAAAAGGTTGAAAAGACATTCCTTGGCTAATATACATTCAACGCTGAGAAGCGTGTCGATCATGTTACAAGCAATATCTCGCTGAAACATCAGAATTTGTGTACAGCAGATGTGAGAGAAAACTTGTCGCCAATTTTTTCAACAATGTGATCGGTAATTCACAAACCAGAATTTATGACATCGTTATTTGTAGCAATTGGTCCTCCATGAATCATTTGAGAAACGGAGACAAAATCGTTGCCCTTTGTGTTGTATGACACGGGAACAAACGAGTTATCCAGTCTATTGAATCTGCGTATTAGATAATAGCCCAGTTTCATTGAATGTGACTTGCTCTCTTCCCGTTTAGTATGACTAGCACCTGTCCTGCTCAGTCTGTCATGCTTGAAGATCTGCATAAGGGTTATTGGCGAAGTTGGTTGAAGTGTCTTTGAGTTCAGATCAGTCCTGTCACAAAGAAAATTCACTTCAGATAATGGTAACTGGAGGAATGACAAGGAACGCTCTTATAAAGGTTGACAATAACAAAAAATGTTTTATTAGGTGCTATAGGGTCACAGACTTCAATTTGACCCTTCTTGAGGTGCTCAGTCGCTAAATGAAGATTGACTGTTGATCAGTCAGGTTCATGACTAATCTGCTGAGATTAAAGCACTCAAATCACGAGATGAGCAAAACTGGTATTGACTGTGAACAATGATTTCAAACCTTCAGTTATGTGTGGTCAGCGCTTCTTCATAGTTCTGTCCTTGGTCAACTATCGTTAGTTGGGACCTTAGCTAAACCTCAAACTTCACCGGTATTTGGTTTAGTGGGGTCAAGTCTGAACACCTTCTCTTTTAACAGACTCTCGTGGTCTGCTCGGGTCTGCTATCTGCTGCTGTCTCTCTTTAAGGTCAATTTCCATGTGTATTTATGAGGAGCCACTGGTAAGGGTTGAAGCATGTTATCCATGGTTTTTTTGGCAGATCACCCCAAAGTTAAATTCCCTGGATTTCCTGATGAGGTTAGACAGTATTTTTAGCCAGCCTACTCTTCTTATTGGCTAGTTTCCTCATAATATTTCTTTGAATGGGCCAAACTAAACAGATTGCCTCAATTGACATGTGAATCATTGACTTAGATTGTTCCCAAAAGGTAAATTATTCCTATAGAGCATTTTTACCTATCAGGTAAACAAATCCCTTATATAATTGAGAATCTCTACTTCTCATGATACAAGTTTCTCATTTTGTAAATATAATCAACTCTGCCTTTCAAGGTCAACCGACCCATTGATACAATTTCTACTTTCACTCAAAAGTATGTTTACCTATGATCGTTGTTTCACTTATACTGGACAACTTTGGTCACTTGATTATTTCTTTAATTGTTTTTGTGCAAAGCGTAATTCAACCTTTTCCCCTTTTCTCGATTACATTATGATTGGTACCCAGATAAAGTCTATCAGCTGGGTGACCTCATACTTTAGAATAAACAATTGCTTCATATTACGGTCATTTGTCTTGAACTAGCCTTATCATTATTGTATTATTGTCCATTCTTTTCTGTACTCAAATTTGTTACAACTATTTGTAAATTCTATTTTCTTGTAAAAATGTAAGTTTATGCTAAATTGATCCCTTGGCTTGTATCCAGTATCATTCATGCTTTAAGAAAAATTCAGACTTTTTCAGTGATCACTAGCCAACAAAAGACAAGAGCATTAACTCATACATTGATCAACAGAGCATGCTGCCAAAAGATGGAGGTCATATGACAGTTTCTATTGAAGGACTAACCAGTCATCTCTTTCATCTTGTCTTGTACAAATCTATAATTATCCGAAATAACTAGCCTTACTACAATGTGGTTTTAATTGTTGATATGGAAGATGTGTGGAGGCCCCAAGTTGGGATCTACCTAGAAAGTCCAGATTAAGAAGACCCTCTCAGCAGCTGTTTGATGCTCGACAGGGTAAAATGGCTGCTGACTGAATAAATTGTTTTGTCTTCATTTCCATTTTAAACAATTAGGTTGTCTCTATTGTTATTGGTTGCTCTTCATGTTGAGGCCTAAATACAGGCTTTAAAAATGAATCTGTTTATCAGTTACCTGTCATTAACTGGTATTGATTCTAAATGAAGTCTTTAAAGTGACTGCTACTTTTAAATTGATTCAATTTCATGATTTGAGTCTCTCCCTCCCTTTCTCACTCTTCTTTTTTATCTTGTCGTAGGATATTCAAAACAATTCTGATTTTTTAAAAAGTGTTCTTTTCAATGGTCTGATCATCAATTGTAGATTTGACTTTGAGTCAAGGACATCATAGAATCCATTAAAAATCTCAATGGCAGTGGGCTGGCCATTTTGCAAGACAACTGGTTTTGCAGACAACTGATGGACATCGCAACTCATGACATGGATCCCCCAAGATCACACGCAAACGAGGCTGGCAGAATACTAGATGGAGAGATGAGCTAGACAAATCCAAAAAGTACTGGCTCCATGACGCTTATGATAGAGAAGTGTGGCGAATCCTAGGGAAGGTCTATGTTCAACGCTGGATGTTGAAAGACTGATGATGATGAATAAAAGAGAAAGAGTGTTTGAATTTTCAGCCCTTTACATATATGTATATGCAGCCAGGGGTACCAACTCAAAAACTGAAGAAATCTATTGATAGCTTTGGTGACAGTTTTTGTTGACGGTTTCTTATACATCAGAAAAAAGTGTATTCCAAGCGATTTATTATGGTGAACTAAAGACATTAGTTGATTGTAACCTCCAGCAGTTGTTCATGCTTACCCATTGGTCATTTTATACCATGTGGGTCTCACATGTGCAAAGTGATTTGATTTACATAAGCCCAGTCTTGGTATGTTATAGCCACATGTGGTATTGATCTGGGATCCATTGGTGCTTAAATAAGCCAGATTAACTCTTAATTTCATAGACCACTTGCGACAGCGTCAATGAATAGGATTTGTGTAATGAATTGAAGAAAAATATTTAAAAATTTTGGAAATAAGTCTTTAAAGTGACTGCTACTTTTGAATTTATTCAATTTCATAATTTGAGTCTTTCCCTCCCTTTCTCTCACCTTTTTTTCTATTTTTTTCTCTTGTTATTGGATTTTTAAAACAACCTAATTTTTTGAAATGTATCCTTTTCAATGGTCAGATTACCAATTGTAGATTTGACTGTAGTCTGGAGGCAATGAAAACTTGTTCAAAGATTTGGCGGCCATTTTATTTAATTTGGCCATTTTGGATTGTACTTTTAATCATAAGCTATTCCCCTTGAATTACTTGATGAATTCTCTCAGCTGAATTCAAAAGCTGGACAAATACTTTGTTAGTCTTTGCACTATATATGAATCAATCTATCGTATCTCAGAGAAATAGATTGAGTTGATGAAAAGATTCCAAATGAGAGCAACGAGTCAAGTATCTGGAATTGGAAATCTAACTAATGGAGAGCGTCTCCTTAAACTGTAGCTACCAACTCTTAGATGTAGAAGAGTAAGAAGAGACATGATGGAAGTATATAAGATCGTGGATGGAAATTATGACGAGAGTGTTGGTAGCCTTCTCAAGAATAGGGAAGAAAATAAATACACAGAGACCAGGAAACAAGGAAGAACCAGAAAATGTACAAACAAAGGCCCAGGTTGGTTATAGGAAAATATAGTTTCAATGTCCGCATAGTGTAGATATGGAATAATCTACCTAATGAAATAGTGTGTTGAAAAAAATAAATGTGAATTCTTTCGAAAGAAGACTTGATAAATATTGGAATGAAGAGAAGATTCTATACAACTTCGAGTCCATAATAAACATTTGGGAGTCATGTGTAAATCTAAGATGATTACAGGAGTCTGGAGAAGGGGATTTATCTTGGAACCGTGGGTGTTAAATCTCCGTCTTCAGATGGAATTCCGTCTTTGATAAATGAAAAATTGGCAGTGCGAAAAAATTAGCGCGGAAGTGCTTAAACCGTTCGGCCATTTTTTTGCATCTTTTTTAGTTTTGTTTTTGGCTTTTTTTTCTTTTTTTTTTCTATTTTTTTTTTCTATTTTATTCATTCCATACCTTTTGGCAGTCACACTAGCGCAAAAATATTTTTTTCAGTTGGCAACACTAACTTTCAATCTTGGCAATTTTTTCTGCTAACACCCATGTAAAATCTGTTCAAGAAAAGCTAAGCTAATGGTCTTTTAAATGCCGTTATGCTTGGAATTCATCAAAATTATGTTATAATTAGTTGAATCGATGGGATTTTTATATTTTTCAAATAGAAATGGCTTGTTTATCCAGTGTACTTTGATGTATGTATATAGACTATAAAGAAACATCGTACCTCTGTGTGTTTGACAATATGCAGATGTACATCTATGAAAAACTGGTTCACCGGCATTTCCACACAACAACCAACAGTAATAAATTATGAAATTTTGTACGATTTATTGAGATATGAAAATTAAAATCAGAAACCTTCAACCAGAACTGTCAGCATAGGTTTTTAACATGGGTTCATTCGGTTCTTAAATGATTCTGCCTTGCTGGCTAGCTTACTATGTATGTATATATGTATGTATGTGTCATAAATTACAATGTAAGTTTATACTAAATTGATCCCTTGGTTTGTATCTGACGGCATTTATGATAGTTTTTTGAATATTCAGATCGACACAAGGCGAGAGAAGTACCTTATTCATTGATCACCCACTTTTCAAATGTTTTAATTGATCACCTCCAACACAGCTTTCTGTCAAAAGATGGTCACTATTGAGAGATTAACCAGACCTGTCCGATGATAAATCTGATTAATTTGCAATCTTGTTACTTTTTTTCCCTTCTTCTTTTCTCTATTCTGTGATATTAAACCTTTTCTCTTTCGACTATTTTTCAGGTTGTCCAAACGTGAATTGAGAAACCTTGACTGTGCAGTGGGATTTCTTCCGGCTGACCAATTTCCGATGGCTGGTTCTGAGACAAATGTTCCAAATGAAAAATCCCCCCCAGCTCATGAAAAAGGCTGGAACAATAAACAAGCCATAACCAATTTGGACGATCTATTTCCGACAGTATGTAAAACTTTCTTCATTTTTAGATTTGGGAAGAATAAGACTATTTTTTGGGTTCTTGAAAATTGCAAATTATAAATAATTGACAAGGTTCAATACTGTGGGGTTATGGTCATATGAATATCCAGCAATGGATTTCCTGAAACGTGTGTCTATATAGATATATACATACATATATACATACATACATACACACACACACACACATATATATATATATATATATATATATATATATATATATATATATAATGAGGCATCTGTGAGTCTTGCCAAACTATGGATCTGCTGGGTAAGGGTTGTATAGAAGACGGGCAGTTTCCTATGCAGCAAGTCTCCCCTCTCCGCAGTCCTCACACCTATGTTGTCCAAAACAAGAGCGAGTCAGAAGTATGGTCAAATGCATGAGACTACAGATGTTCATTACAAACAATATTTACATTTATCTGATCCAGATCCAATAAAAATTTATGAAAGCTATATGTATTAATTGTTTTTTCTCAGTTTAATTTACATCACTTGTTTCATGAACTTTTTAATTTTTGATGGTAAAGTAAACATATATTGTAAATGATGTTTTTCTCTCTTCGGTTATTACTCGGTTAAACGAATATAATTTAAATCTATGATGTCAACAGAGATGCTCTATAAAAATTTATCTTGAGTTCTTGACTTCAGTCAACCACATCAACGTATTCGAAAATATTGTTTAGGGTTAAAAAGAATTGTTTTAGGCGCAGACTACGTTGACCCCTCCGATGGTGCGTGCCTGAGGGTGTACAACACCCATGCAACATTATACTCTCCTGTTATTTTTCGTCTCCTACCTCTTCACCCACCTGGTTGTATTTCTGTATTGTCAGATAATCGGTTATTTTTCCCTGGAGAGCTGAATTTTTCTTAGTTTTGATGTTTACAAAGCTTCTAGATAGCGTTTTTAAACACCCCCATCCCCCGTTTGGGGGGGGGGGTTGTAACATTGACTTCTGATACTGGTGGGAAATCTGTAATGATCTCAGTCACTGATGAGTCAGGGTAGTTCTCCTGGGTATCTCGATGAAAAGAGCCTGGGGGGTGGAAAATAAAATATAGCTGAAATTGGGGAAGAGGATGATAGGGAAGGTGGAAATTGAGACATGAACAATAAAAGTTTCAAGATGAGTCATTAAAGATGTGGACAGTTTGAAGTTCTGACTAAACATGACAAAACGTTTTACTGATAATGTCACTTTTTATTGTCAATCCAGAGTAGGTGACAATTTAGCAACTTTTTATTATATACTTTTGAAAATGAAACAGTGTTACTACATCAAACTAAGGAGTATTAAAAACAAAAAAAGAATACATCGGTAATTCCTTTGATTCACTGGTGAATTAAATGTTATCAAAGGTAACTAATGACAAATGACAGAATTAAGATTAATAGCAAAACATTGGAATGCTATCACAAGTTGCCCTCTCCCCCCAAATTTAAAAAAAATGTTGGGCTGAAACAAATTTGTGAGATTCCTTTAGTACAAAATTTTGCAAAAACAAATTTTGAAAAGTGGATAAATAAATAAATTTAAATGTTTCTTTCCTCCCTACTCTACACATACATTTAATATCTGGCCTGAGATGTTTTAAATCACTTTCCACTTGATACATCTGTTGGTCTAAAATCACTTTCTACTTGATACATCTGTTGGTCTAAAATCACTTTCTACTTGGTACATCTGTTGGTCTGAAATCACTTTCTACTTGGTACATCTGTTGGTCTAAAATCACTTTCTATTTGGTAAATCTGTTGGTCTGAAATCACTTTCTATTTGGTACATCTGTTGGTCTAAAATCACTTTCTATTTGGTAAATCTGTTGGTCTGAAATCACTTTCTATTTGGTACATCTGTTGGTCTGAAATCACTTTCTACTTGGTACATCTGTTGGTCTAAAATCACTTTCTACTTGGTAAATCTGTTGGTCTAAAATCACTTTCTATTTGGTAAATCTGTTGGTCTAAAATCACTTTCTATTTTGTAAATCTGTTGGTCTGAAATCACTTTCTATTTGGTACATCTGTTGGTCTGAAATCACTTTCTATTTGGTACATCTGTTGGTCTAATATGACTTTCTACTTGGTACATTTTTTGCTCTAAAAACAACAACAAAATGAGAAAAACTGGTTTCAAGCCTGGCAGATGCCATTAGTAGAATTTATTACCTCAGTCATGATGAGAAATGGCTTTTGCAGGAAAAAAATGTTGTCACCTCGGTCACTCATGTTCCCAATACCTGTTAATGTAATTTATGTCATTTTCTTCGGTTTTTTTTTTGTTGTTTTACATATACTTTATTATATATATATATATATATATATATATATATATATATATATATATATATATATATATATATATATATCATTGCCATTGGCTGTTTAGCTCAATGGTAAGTGCAATGCTATATTATCGTGCCTCGATAGGAAAATGTGTAAAATAATCACATTTGTGTTTAAGTGCTAATTGGATTTGAACCCATGTATATAGTCACGGTCTCAGCTTTTCATATCTCTTCCCTCTGACTTTACTGCTACTCCACCCCTCATTTCTTCAGTAATTTTCTGTACAAACAAACTCATAAGTTGGGGTTTGGGGTTTCTTATAACTAAAGATTTTTTTTTCTATTTTTGACTTAAATTGAATTCATTTTAGCAGGTTTTGTCACTTACTATGTATGCTGTGCATTGAAAATGAGGAAGAATTGGATTGTCAGGGGTCAAGAATAAAAGCAAGCATTGCTGATAGAATACAGTTTTTATATGCGTACTGTAAATGTATCGCTGATGATTTTATTCTAGAAAAACTTTAGAAATGAATAATTTCATTCTATAAATATGATAAAAATATATTGCGATTCAGGTAGAAAAGGATTGTTACTGAGTAGGAATTAATGTAAACATTGCAGGATTATTGTATGTGCACACTTAAACCCTGCCAGTAAGCTTGATGTCAAGTCACTTCCTACTTATAAAATCTATATCAAAATTAATTGCCGATGAATAAATAAAAGGAACAACTCAATAATTAGCATTTAACACACCTGGAGTTACCTCCCTTGAGAAATCGGATCATTAAGATATAGATCATTGGGATGAGCCTGAAGGCTGACTTTAAGCTCTTATTGAATTATGAATTGGACTGGAATTTGCTTTATTCTCCAAGTTAATGTAATACAATAAAATGCTCTAATGAAAATCTCACTATAATGTGCTATTTTAGCCATGTTGTGGTAACATACAAACAGACATATTGAAATTGGATCGTACAATATACAAAGCAAATTTATGCTGAATTGGTGCCTTAGTTTGTATCTGGCAGTGTTCACGCTTGTCTTTTGAAAATTAAAACTTTTTTGGTAATCATGGCCTGACAAAAGGCAAAGGAGTAATTTATTCATTGATCACCCCTTTTTACCAATTTTTTAATTAATTTCCCCCAACACGGTATGCTGCCTAAAAATGTTGGTCACTTGACTACTGAATAAGCACCCAGACCTGTTTTTTTTGTTTTTTTTCTTCATTTTCATTTGCTTAGGAGGACTAGCAGAAACTATTGTCTAAAAATTTGAGAAGTCATCGTCCTTCAATTTCATTGTTCACATGTTTTCATTTCACTGCCTTCTTAAGTTGTAACAAAAAAAAAAGCCCCCCCCTCCCTCTTTCCTTACGGATATGACACTTGGAGAAGGCTATAGAATGCATCAGCCAAAATGTGAGAACAAAAATGAGTTCAATTGTTCAAAGAACCCTTTGAATACCCGAAACTTTGTTTGAAGTTGTTTTCTGATGACGTCATCAGATTTGTTTCTTTTCCCAAATTCACTCTTGTGTTTTGCTTTTTTCAGGAAGATCTATACCAGCAACTAGAAAATTGTAACAAAAGTAAGTATGTATTCAAAACATCAATTTTACAGAGAAACTTCGTATTAGTTCATTTTTCTTTGAAACCCCAAGAGGAATGGCAGCTGTTACATCATGTATAAAAAAGAAATCTTTTTACCTACAGAAATAAGGTTCTGCGTTTTACATCTATACAGTAAATTTGAATTTTTAGACTGTTTCAAGTTTACTATCATATGCTATGTCCTAGAGAGATTTGAGACTCACTGATGACTCGACAATTGAGTTGATCCAGGAGCTTCTATTTTTACTGTTTGATTTACATATCCAATCAGCTGTTGCTAAAGAAAACAAGGGGTATAATTTCAAGTAGTGTTGTCCCCCCCCAAAAAGAAGTGCCATCCCTCCAAAAGAGTTAGTAGTATTCCTTTATTTTTGCATCCCATATTCCAATGACTGTGGTCCCAAATTACAGGCAGTAATAATTACCATTGAATGAACAAATCACCATAGCCAGCACGAGTACTAATAGAGCTAATTATCTGATAGACACATAGACATAGTACTCAAAAAGAGAAGAACCTGTAGCCCACATGGTTGGTTGGTTGGTCAGGCCATTAGTGGGGCTATGGTGATTTGATTTATTTTAAAACCATTGGTGTTTCCTTTGTGCAGTCTTATAGGCACCTACAACATCAGAACACTGTCAACTAACATGCGTCAAATGGGACATCACGGGCACCAGGGAGATGAGAAGACCCAGAGAAGAACTAATCGAACTGAAGAGCTAATATCTTCTTTACACCTACAGAAAAGAGAAAGTAAAACAAAAGTGGAATAGGCTTTCTCATGAATAAGGACCCCATAGACGCCTAAAATAGAAAAGTGTGGCGAATCCTGGGGAAGGTCCATGTCCAACGATGGACGTTAGGAGACTGATGATGATGAAAATAATTGGAGGTATTACGATGAAAATTAATTCTGAGTAATTCAATTTAAGGTTTAACATACCATTGAGAAATATGCAACAATATATTTTCAAAATCAGCTCTGTGTATGACTATATTGGTTTCGCTGCATGAATTCATTAGTACTTGACAATATTTACCTTTTATATTAACTGTTATAAGAAAAAGAGCTGAGCTCAAATATTTCCATGAACCATGGTTTAGTCACTCCTGATTTATAGTGATGATTATAATTTACTATCACAGTCACTAACTGAACAACCATAGTATCAAAATTTGAAGTCATTCAAGAAAAATTAGATTTTAGAGGATCTAGATGTTATTAATAAACCTTTCAAAATAAGGCCCCTCCCCAAGCCTTTTTCCACAAAATCAAAACGTACATTTTTAGAAGGGCTCTAGTGGAGTACTGATTCCAATTTTCAAGTCTATTGACAAAATGATATGGCTTGGAGTTCTGGAACACAGAAACACACGCAAATATTCAACAAAAAAAAATGGATAGAACCCTTCACCATCTTTTGATGACTATGGTTGTCCAACTTTGCTGTTCATAACAGAGTAACATGTTTGATCTGCTTGGTTCAATGTATTTGGAGGCAAAATTAATCTTAATTCTCTGATGACTGGTATTCATTTAATTAGAATTTGATTTTAATTGGCCTAATTATTTGGATTGATTAGAGGTTGGAAGGATTTTTCTGTTAATTTTAAAGGAGCTGATTGGAAAGGAGTGTTCGGCCAATTTGGGTCTAGAATCAATGTGATTTCAAATTAGGCAATGAATTATAGAAATAAAGTCACAGTGACTTTAATTAATACTCGTACATCACTGAAATAATCATCCAAGGTTCTCATTCTCAAGAAAAGGTCCAGAATCTCTTCTTGATGCCTTCAAAGTCCAATCCTTAAAAGGTATATTTTTCTATATGTGATGCATGGAAATTTCCTTTCAAAAGAAGAATTGATTAAATTTAGGGTCAGATCCAGGAATTTGAGAATATCATTGCGTATATTTAAAAGAGGTGGTGATGATGATGATGATGATGTTGATTGCTGCCTCTCAATCATAGCATGTTCATGAGAGAGGGCCAGATGCTCCGATTGGTTTTAGCTTGTTCTGCAGAGCATAGGCTGGGAAAGCCACAGAACAATCTTATTGTTGCATACGGCAACTGGTATTCCCAGATGGTCACCCCTCCGATTAATCACAAGATTCAACCTAGCTTAGCTTCAATGATCTTATGAAAACTAGTGTATTGTATGCAGATTTGGCCATATATTTAAAAGAGGTTAACAATTTGTTTGAAATATGAAAAACTGAAACGGTTACCTCACCTCATCATCGCTATTATGTGAATTGAATTTAGATTTCAGGTTTCAGTTAGTGATAGAGATGTAGCTCTCCCATCGCTATGTATGAAGTGATTTTTATTCGGTTTATAGCTTGTGTATGACATGAACAGAGGTATGCACTCTCTGAGTGCAGTTTACTGTTAATTCATGAAATTCTTCTTTTGACCGAAAGAATTTCAACTTGTGAAACTCTGCTCCATTCAAAGTTCAACATTTCATGCTATATCCTAAATTCTTTAAATTAGTCAATTATTTGCAATTATTTGTTTCTGTTTATCCATGTAGTTTTGGGGGGTTTGTTTTTTCCGAGTGAAACAAACATGCAATGATATATACAATCAGTTCCAGCTTTCAGCCACTGATAAATGACAACACAGTTGTTTGTTATAATATTATTGGAAATTGTCACCTAAAACTGTCAACATAGGTTTTTTCTGTTTTTAAGTTGGTCTGGCTGGCTGGCTATACCACACTTACAGTTCACCCCAATGCAGCTAGAAAACTGAAAATTTGAACTTCACTCTTCATTATATCTATAAAAACATTTCATTGTTTTTTGAACACCTTCCCCATATGTTTTTAGTGGGAGGTTCAGTTTACAATGTCTGTTTAAGCTAAATTGGTTCCTTAGTTCGTGTCTAGCAGCAATCGTGCTTGTTTTTTTGTTGTTTTTTTTTTTTCAAATTCAGACTTGTTTGTGATTGCTCTCATACAAAAGCCAAGAGAAGTTACCTGTTATTGATCACCCCTTTTTCCAATTTTTCACCCCAACACAGCATACAGCTAAGAGAGATTGATTATACGACAGTTTCTATTGAGTGGCTAACCAGACCTGTTTTTGACTAGGATTTTCTTTCATTTTAATTCTAGTTGCTTTTCATTGCAACTACTCAAAATGTCAGTCCATGGTTGTTAGTAAGCAGCAGAAATTCTAAATGAAATCAATTTGGATATTTACAAAAGAGCCATACCATTTTGTCTCTATGTCGCTCTTTCTTTGAGATGGTTGGATTGATTGATCTTGTATATCAGCAGCAGCAGCATTTTAATGTCTGTCATTAGATATTAACCTTCCCTCCAAGATTAACTAGACCTCTCAGTTGTGGGTGTTGCAGAGCCAGTACTTTCTGAACTCATCTAAGTTGTCACACCATCTTACTTTTTGCTAGTCACAATTTTGCATATGAACTCTGAGGATCCATGTTGTGAATTGTGATGTCCAACAGTTATCTCATGTTCTTGCAACATGTCTTGCCCATAGCCATTTAAGTTTTCTCATGGGTTCTATGATATATCTGATGCCTGTTAGTATTCTAATGTACTGTGTTGTCTTCAAATCCAATTACACCTTTTTCTTGAAAAAAAAAAAAACAACTTGTGGCGGCTTCTAAATATTGTGTTTTGCTTGAAAACTTTTAGCTAAGTATACAAAGTCTATCTGGAAAAAGACCAACTATTTTGAATCTCTCGAGAACTGGCTGCACAGCCTTAATGTAACTTGGCAACCAATCTAAGAGGACTTTATTGTGCATGCATGAACAGACACACTCTCGTGGGGTTACTCGTTCTGTAGTTAGACCCCATTCAGTGAGGTTTTGTACAGTCACATTCACAATGATCAAGCCTGCCGATTTTCACATCTCGTGCTAGATTTTAAGTGAAACATTGCATAACTCGGGTCTAAAAAACTTCTCTGTGGTCTAGATTTGGCTCTGTTGGACTTTTTCCAAAAGTTAAAATGGCTGATGAAATGGAAGGTTCAGATTGTGAAGATTGAAGAGAATGCGAGGAGTCAGCTGATGGAGATCCTGTAAGAGGACTTTGCAGACTGTTTTGAAAAGTGGATGGGATACTTGGATAAGTCTGAGGTCTCAAGAGGAGTACTTTGAAGGGATTAAGCCACCTTTTTCATTAATATGAAATGGCTACATTCTTTCTAGGCAGATCTCATATTAAGTAATCTTCAAGAATCTTATGTCCTTCCTTCTTCACACCAACTTTCGTTAGCACAATCTGAACTCTTCTTCCTATCTCAATGTGATCACAGCTTTTTGGACGATTCATTCTACTGCTTTCTTCAGGTGTAAAATATAATATTCTTAAGGGAAGAGTCTTAGGTTGTGCAAAGCAACAAAAGAAAATATCGTTTTGTTTATTCTTTTTCTTTTTGCTTTGCACCTTCAGAGAAGAGTTCAGATTGTCCAAACAAAAATTAGAATATTAATGACTCACAGAGTTATAGGCAAGACATTCATTTTTCATGTACTCAACTTGATTGATGTTTTTCCTATCTTTAGTTTTAGATGTGGATCCTTATGATGAAAAGATATTAGGACGCAGAATTAAAGTATTGTGTCGCTTAGGCAAGTTCGATACTGCTCTGTCCTTTGCTATTCTGTGGGCCAAAGCTAATCCCGATGTAAGTATAACCAGATTTCTTTCACTTCAAACTTCCTTTCAAGTAAAACTGTGACGTTTTGATGAAATCTTGCAAATAAGATTAAGTTTGTATGTATGACTGTGCCTAACTTCTGTCTCTCTCGGTAGCCACTAAACTTTTAAGTCAAATTTACATATGAGCTGTGAGATCTAAAAAAACCTGATGAAATTCTTAAAACATTATGCAACTTGAATTCATTTTATTTCTGTCTGAATTTTTCAGATGAGGTGATATAATAATGTCAAGCTTTGTTCTGACTTATGTGTTCATCTCAATTCATTTCTTGATCACTATGTTTTGGCTGTTGTACTCTACAGTCAAGTGATGAATGAGTGTTTTGACCATTGAGACGTCTCAGCAATTGCTTGGATCAGGTGCATTCCACTGCCTAATTTTGGCAGGGGGGGTCTTTTTTAGGAATGAAAAACATCTTTGTTGGATGTGATAGCTTTGTAATGGCTGATATTTTTGTTTGAAAGAAGAGTAGGTCACTCATGTCATTATTCCAAGAGAAATGGTAACATGGTTTTTTATCCCTAAAAAAGCACTACCCTCCTCCTCCACGGCACCAAACCCAGACAACTACCGATTTTTGACAAATTATATCCAACAACAGTGTTTGGGTTCAAAAATTCAAATCCACCCAAAATTAGACGGTAGAAGCAATTGAAGCAATTGCCAAGATGGGGGTCCTGCAGCGATCACACTTGTTTTTTGAAAATTTTGACTTAGTATTGATCACAGCCCAGAAAAGGCAAAAAAAAGTAATGTATTCATTGATCTCCTCTTTTTTTCATTTTTTTTTAAATTGATCACTTCCAATACGACTTGGTGCCTAACAACATTTGTCATGTGACGATTTTTAGTGTGACTAATGAGACCAGTGTTTTTTGTTTTTTTTTTTCCTTTGAATCGTAAATTTATGATTCAAATCATTTCATCAAGGTAACTTGATTTCATTATTACAACTGCTTGATTTATGAGGTAAAAAGCACTATATATGGGTGATGGTGATTCATAATTTCCCTTGGAATGCTAGTATTTATTTATTTTTTGAAGAATTATTTTTCTCTCTAATATTTTCAAGAATGTTCTTTCCTCCTTTCAGAGTGTTAAAGCTCAAAGTAAAGTGAAAAGAATTAGGAATGTAATTGCCACATCACAGGAACAGGTAAGATAATCAATTCCTAAAAACTCCAGTCAGGGTGGGAGTTGATTTGGCTTTTTTCTTGTAACAAGAACAAGAACAATCCTCCCCGAATGTAGGAGAGTAAACACAGTTTCTATCATGTCATGTTAACTCAAACCTATATATAGATAAAAATGAACATTTTCCTATCGTGATTTGAAATCCTGACCAATGTTATTGAAAGGCAGCTCTCTTACCAACTGAGCTAAACAAGTTCAGTTTTTTCTTATAGAATTTGATTTTCTATTGCCTGTTTTAGAACAGTTAGCATAGAGATATATTGCAAATAACGTTGCCGTGGAAACTCATTCCAAATAACGTTGCCGTGGAGACTCGTTCCAAATAACGTTGCCGTGGAGACTCGTTCCAAATAACGTTGCCGTGGAGACTCGTTCCAAATAACGTTGCCATGGAGACTCATTCCAAATAACGTTGCCATGGAGACTCGTTCCAAATAACGTTGCTATGAGAGTTAGTTCAAGTGGGGCAGAGGGTTTGATTTGCCTGAATATTTACAAGGTTTTAACTGCATTACACCAAAATTTTTGATGGGGTACTGGCCCTCCCAACTCGTACGTCTACGGTTTCAAATAACATTACTATAGAGGTACTTGGTCGAAAACGTTGCTGTAAAGGCACTGGGTCAACAACGTTGCTATAGAGGTATTGGGTCAATAACTTTACTATAAAGCTCAGATAGAATTCTTCCTTTGACAAATAAAAATTTGACAGTGTGAAAATTGTTAAATTATCACAATTATGTTACCCAAAAGCTTTCTGTTCGGACCAAATTTGAATTGGTTCAAAGTGTTCATAGAAAGGGAAGGGTGAAGAGAGTAAATAAGTAAACAGGAATATTTTGTTTTCTTTTTCATGACATATTCCTTTTTAAAGTTGTTTTTTAAGATAAAAGAAAACAGAAAGTACAAAAAAGAATGAATGAAAACTAGCAGACTATACAGTATTTATAACTAATGTATACACACCATATATATAAATTTATTTATAAGTTTTTAATTGCCTGATGAATTATATTGCATTTTGGATAATATTTTTTCATTTTATTTTTGATACAATGATTATTTATTTTTGTTCTGGACATTTTGATAGGGATAAACTTGAAAATTCAATTGAAACAAATAGTTTTATTACAAAAACAAATGTTGAGAATAATTGTAGGTATTGTAATGATGTGTGTCATAAAGTGATTCAATGATGATAATGTTATTTATTTTCTTCTTCTCTTTCAGGACGTTGATGATGACGACGACGATGATGATGATGTTCTTTCAGACGCCATGAACACCAATCTCGATTCGCATCCGAAACGTCTGTCTCCTGAGGGGGAAGAAAGAAAAGACCCTTTCCACAGCCCACTCTCTTCTACTCTATGTCTACCCACAGCAGCTGGTGGCACCAGACAGTTAGCTGATTCGACAGACAATGTTTCTTCAAGTTCCCATTCTTCATATTGTACCTCAGAAGGTAAGGAAAGCAGTATTTGAAGTCTTTGTCTTCACTTTCGGAAATAAATAAATTCAGTAATGCCCCGCTTTATGCTGATTCTCTATAGCACTCCCTTCATCTGATATTTTTCGTAATAAATTCATTAATGTAAAATAAAAGACTGCATCATCGACAGTCTCCAAATCAACTGCTGTACATTTTGGTTATTGTACCATGTGTATGAGAATGTACACATATGCAATAATTTATTATATATATATATATATATATATATCACCAGTTTCAGAAAGTAGCTGGCAGATGAGATACAAAGAGTTGATCCATTCCATCCTGTTGAGGCTCAACATCATATATTTTAAGTCTGTATAGCACTTTTGTTTTGCGCTCTTTTTTGAAGAATGTATGGAGATTGATAACTGAGGTATTACTTTATGGTCATTCCAAAGTTAGAAATACATGATCGTTATTTTGAATGGATAATTCTGGCTGAAGATATTGCTTGTCATGAAAAGAAAAATGAAAAACTGATTATTTTACTGTTTCATAGTAATAAGATTTTATATATATATATATATATATATATATAGGCACTTCCTTCTAGGATCAAAGTGTTGCCCTGTAGCCCTCTGCCTAGGATCAGAGTGTAGTATTTGTGCACCCATTGAAAACAGTTACACACTCACACACAAAGGTATATATACGGATACACATGGCAACATATATATATTGGTGTATATACACATACATATATGCATTGCATTATATCGTCTAGAAAACTTTACAGCTTCAAACACTAAACATTAGAGAACTTTTTCAACCCTACCAAATTTTGCATGCCTTCTCACCTAGGGAAGGTTATGCAATAAAAAGTTTTGAGGATTTTAGAAGCAGTGTTCTATTTACTATGTAACTATAATACCAAAGTAGGAACCTACTTCCTGTCCATAGACCTATTTCCTTATTTTGTATATTTACATATTATATATATGGTTGATAAATCATTCAATTTAGACAATGTAATTAGAATAACGATCAAAGAAAATTGGGGTTGCTGCACTGTATACCAAGGGAGATCGTCTTGAGTTTCTCTGTAATATAACGATATAATTCATTCTATCAAACCAAATATGTCCATTTAAAAAAAATATATAACTGTTCCATTGGAAGAGACAAATAGACTGAGAATAAATGAGATTAGAATTTGGGTTGAAAGCTATTATTTGGCCTTTACATTACTGGCAGCTGTTTTGCCCACTGGTAAGAGCATCGCTATATATATATATATATATATATATATATATATATGTATATATATGTGTGTGTGTGTTTTGTTTTTGTTTTATTTTTCATTTTTATTTTCATTTATTCATTTGATTTTTTATGATTTCAGATTCCTCTCAGTCTTCAAGGGATACCATGGAAGAATCACTTTATCAGTGTCAAGTGTGTGACATTGAGTTCCGAAAACTGTCCGAGTTTGAACACCATTGTCAATGTGATGTGCACAAGAAACGCCTCAGTTCTACGGAGGGTGCAAATTGGAATTGCAGCTTCTGTGATGTCACGTTCCGAAACCAAGCAGAATTAGAAAACCATTGTCGAGGGGACCTGCATAAGAAGTCAATTACTTCAGATGAGAGCCGTGAATGGAAATTTCGGCCACCTCCGAGAAGTTTGCGTGCGGAAGAATTTTCTATGTGTGTTCGGTAAGCATCTCGAAGTTGATATTGTGAATATTTCTATCAGTGTGTATTAGAGGTTGAAAGAGTACAGTAACCAGACTATTTTTTTCCAGTAAGCTTGAGACTAACCCAAATTTCTGGATTTTTCAGATTTCTTGACCAAGGCTTGATATATACTTGAAATATTGAGTAAACAATTAAAAATAAAGAAGGTAATTGTATGTAACAGATACAAATTGATACATTTCTAAAGCAAGATCTGTTTGATCTATGTTAATTCACTTTGCTAAAAAATGATGGTCTGTTTCATCAATTTTAATCTACTAATCTTCATCTGAAAACAATTCAACCATGCCGCAAGAGAATTGAAACAAAATGCTGACAAGGGGTAACTAATACAAGGCCTGCCAGATCCCAAACTGGCCGACTCTTTAAAATAGACAATTTTCTTGTAATTTCTGCTTTTCGGGAGCCAGATGAATGGTTTGGTTCTGTACTGAAATGATTTATCAGGACAAAAGAATTGATCAGAAAAGTTCTTGTTTTTTTTCCTGATTCCCTTTTTTAAGGAAGATCTTTTATCCACACATTCAATTCCAACTATTAAATGATTTTGGGCACTTGTTAACAATGACTGTTACATTTTCAACTTTATATTTTGTAGAAGATGGCTTTGTTATAGTTTAAAGCAGAGAAATACTTTGCTTATTAATAATAACATAATGAAGACAGTATACAACATCCTACCAATGCCAGCAAAGTGGTCAAGCCAAGAAGTGGTTGTTGGGGACAAGTTAAAATTGTTTCTCACTGCAGGCGTCCCAAATAACCTTTGATGACCAAGTCCAACTCATAGTCACCTTGTATGGCTTAGCCTCTAAGCCTAGTGGAACTGTTTCTACTGACAGGAGAAGGGGTGAACACTGATCCTGGAACCTTGATACCAGGGCGTTGATGGAACTCATCAGCCTTGGAAGGCAGTCCGTCTGAAAGTGGAAAAACTCTGATTTCAAACCTCTGTTGCCTTGTGGCCCATACCCATTCATGGGAAAGGCTTCAGGAGTAAACCCTGAGTAAAAATCCAGTGCTGGAGTCTGTATGACAGTCTGACGCTGACTTCAGCCTCATTCTGGCAACTCCTTTAATGACATTGGTGCCAAGTTCTATTGCCCCTTGCCCTTTGCTTGGACTGCATTAGTTCTTGGAGAAACTCACTGTATGGGGAGCTGCCTGTCTTCCATGCAACCTTGCCTAGACATGCACCCTACAGAGAAGACTCCAATGTTGCCTCTGGCAATGGCACAACACAGAAGGCAGCAGTCTACTAGTGACTAATGGATCACTTTTTGAGTGCAGATCTATAGTTTCGCGAGACTTATGGATAGCACCAACACCAACACCAGTCAAACTCAAATTGTAGAAATCAATAAAATCTGACCGATGCCGACATTCTCACTGGTTGCAAAGTATTCTCTGAGAAACTACATGTGGAGGCAAATACTGGACATCCTTGCCAAGGCTACAGAAAGATGTTCTGAATCTGCAAATAGAATTCAATCTACTAATTGAATGGAAAATGAATTTCCTAAAAGAAGGAAATATTTGGTACCTTTTGAAAAAAAAGTACAAGTTATTATTGTTAGATGGTTGCCTCGACTCAGGCATTGCAGTCGATATAAAATGTAATCTTACTTTTCAAGTTGAGATCATGGTAACCATCCAGTGTCCCGATCTTGTGATTGGGTCCTTTGATTCAGAAGAAATTTACGTTATTGAGATAATGGTTGCTTTTGAAAAAACTATTGATCGGACGCATCATTGTAAGCTGATAAAGAGCAAGAATCTGCAATGTTTAAGAAATAGCTGGAAGACCAATATATTAGCTATTGAAGTAGATTGCCAAGGTTTTATCGTCAGCTCAACCACAACATACCTGTCTGAACTTGGATTATCATCACCTGAGAAGAGGAAATATATCAAGAGGCTCTAAAATCTGGCAGAGTCTGCATCTGTGTTGATCTGGCACTCCCACTCCGTGACGGAGATGTGAGTGGCGTAGCAGTTAGGGGTGCAGGCAATAGAATCGGTAAGCTGAGATCAGACTGTGGTCGAGGCTGTCCACATTCACACAACTCAGGTGCCCTTGGGAAAGACATGAATCCATCTCTTCTCCCTCCAGCTATGGGTAAATTAGCAGAGTGGCAACCTGTCAAAGAGAAGGACAACTCTTGATTCCAAACGAAGGGGTGGAGCCCCTTTGAAGTGGTTGGCTATTGACTAACTTCTTTCCTGCAGCCAAGCTGATGCCAAACGTACTGCATTCCTACCTTCTCTTTTTTTTTTTTTTTTTTTTTTTTTTTTTTTGACTACCGAGAGGGGAATTCTTTGGGGTAAACATCCCAGGATCTTTATCACGTCACCCAGCTTGCGCCTTGGAGAGGTCACAGTGCTGTTACGTTGTTGCGATGGAAGGAAGCCATCTCCTTCTATACCCTGTGATGGAAAAACAACAAAGCCTGGTGGTATTGTGAGGTACTGCTGGGGCTCCCTAGGTTAGTAGTAATCATGCTCCAGCCCAAAACCATTCCTGACCCTAGGGTCATCATCTGATGAAAGCTTTGTTGGAGGCTCTGCAGTTTTTCATTTGTATGAATTTATTGCTGAAAAAATTCCAATATGTGACTTTTGAACCAGACATCGACAAAATTTTTATATACCCTGTGATGGAAAAATAACAAAGCCTGGTGGTATCATGAGGTACTGCTGGGTGGGGCTGCAATGATTCACTGATGCCTTGATGTATTGCGGTTTGTTTTTTCACTTTGGTGATAATTGGTACACGAAATTCCTTCAATGATACCAACAATTTTTTAGCTCATTTAAAAAGATTTTTTTTTTTTTTATAGAACGAAAAACAACCGGATTTTTGTTTAGAGAAAACAAAGCAAATATTTATAAATTTCTTTTTAGTGTTGACTGTTTTAAAATCTTACTTACAATTTTAAAACAAGTTGCAAGTTTTACTGATCCACATGTTGGCCACAACTTTTCAAAGATTCTAAGGTTGTCAGTAGAATCTTCTATCAGGGCATAAGTGGTCATGCAGGAAAGGGTTTAGTGTTGCCTATTATACATTTTATAGACCAACTTCTGTTTCTTTTGGACATCCATACATTTGCCTATATTTAGAACAGTTGTTACAAAACTTTGAAAATGCATTGACCACTATTATCAATGAAATATTCTGACAGCCCCATATTTTAAGCACATTTTTATATTAAGTAATGAACTAAAAAAAAAAAGGCAATTTTTAACGTTTTGAAAATTATCTACATTTATTTGGATTACAATATATGACACATGTCTGTGTACAATGATAATATTTTTTGATAGCTGTGCAATAGATGATATTGTCTCTCTGATACACAATCTACCATGTCAGGGTCAGAGGGAATACTGCTGTGGACCCCAAACTTGGACCTGAGTTTCAAAACCACTGACCTAGAATAATTGAAATACAGGGTTTTTTCAATTTTTATTACATATATTTCCAAGTTTTGAAAATACCATTATTACATAAAAACAAAATTTCACAGTTACCATGCTTGTATCATAAAGACCCCAATACTTCAAAATGAAAATGTTTTAAATCAATCAAATTTGCTCAAAAGAAGAAATCCTTCTTAATCTTTTCTGTTTCTTAAAAATTCTAACCATTTTAAACAAAAAATTTAAAATACCAATATTCCTTTACGCTATCACCAAACAATAAGACACTTATTTTACTTGATATTTTTTCGAAACATACTTTTAAACTTCAGATACATATTTGTCTGACATTTATTTAAATACATCTTTTTGAGAAATGGATTTTTGACCAGAGCTCATTTTCTTATAACATTTTTAAAGAGGATTTTTTTTTCTCCTAACCTCATATTCTGACATTAAATTTTTTCAACATTTTCTTCTGAAAGTAGTTTTTCTCACGTGAGCCCACCCTGAATCAAGATAAATATTCTATCATGGTTAAATATTGTGATACATATTGTATCATGGAAAGACCTGTTGTTGCAGCCTTATTGTTGGGGTTTCCTGGGTTTGTAGTAATAATGCTTTAGTCCCCAAACCATGTGATCATCTTATGAAGGCTTTGTTGAAGGCACTGCTGTTTTTGCTGCATCATTTATATATTTAGTTGTTCAAAAAAAATTTTTCAAGTAATTTTAAAACTAGACATTTGAAAAATGGTTTTATATAACATTGAGAAATTTATAGAAAATAATAGATTCTTGCTAAATAGTCATCTCTCACTGGAAAATGAATGTTATCAGTCAAATCACTGTATTTGGAGGTAAATTTCAATTATTTAACTAAAGTTAAAGTAAAAAAAAAAAGCAAATGTTTTTTTTACCTTAGCCTATGTAGTTTTACGAGGTATATATAGTATCTCATGTTAGTCTATTTGTCCACACAATATCTCCAGAATTTCTCAACGAATTTCATTGGCATTTTTGGTGAAGGATAAGCCATGGACTAAAGAAGACTTGATTAGATTTCAGGGTAGGGCAGGGCCTGGAATTTTTTTTTTTTTTTTTTTTTGATTGAGAGATATGTTTTCCTAACTTGAGACCATAGTCTAAAACATGGAAATCACTTGTGTTTGTCTGTTCGTCTGCACAATATCTTCAAAAGTTCTCATTGAATTTTGATGACATTGTGTGGAAGGGTGGATCAAGGGCTAATTGATGATTGATCCAGGATTTTTTTTTTTTCGGTTGGGGTATTTTTTCATGTATTAAGACAATCGTTGAGAATATGGAAAGTTGAAACTTACTCAGTTACCTCTTCTTCTTACGGCCATATATGAGCTGATTTTCATTCAATTTTCACTCTCTATGACTGTTGGCAGGGATTTGGGCTCTCTGAGTGCTTTCTGGTTTATTTTGTGCATTTACTTTGGTTGTGCAAACTAAAGACACATACTGTCTATAACATTTGTTTGGAAAATCCAATCTATTCTTCTGATCTTTGATGTTTAATACAATGTTTTGGCTGATTCTTTCTACGGCCTTCTTGAGAATAACATATTTATTAGTGTTGATGTTAATGTGTAAATTTTCTGCTCAATAACATTTTTGGAGACGGAAAACAAAAAAGGAAA
Source organism: Thysanoteuthis rhombus (assembly GCA_963457665.1). Classification (NCBI taxonomy): domain Eukaryota; kingdom Metazoa; phylum Mollusca; class Cephalopoda; order Oegopsida; family Thysanoteuthidae; genus Thysanoteuthis; species Thysanoteuthis major. The sequence goes on along the minus strand of OY735222.1, from coordinate 3,299,289 downwards.
CTCTCATTCCTTTTGAATATTACATACAACACCTGAAGCAGGCCGTAGAATGAATCATCCAAAATGGTGTGTTAACATCAAAAATGGGAAGAAAAATATTAAAGGAGAATGATAACTTTGTTGCTCCTGTCTCTGAATGTTTTGATGAAGTCTTGACTGTATTATTTTTGAATTTGTAGCTTTTTGGAGACTGGGAAATGCTCTTATAGCGAGAATTGCACGCAAGCTCATTCTCGAGAAGAATGGCAGGAATGGAAGGACCGATTTGAATTCAAGAAACAGTCCCTACAAAAAGCACGGGAAAAACGTCTCCATGGAATGTCCTACACAGAAAAGTTGGCAGAAAAGCTTTTATTTGCAGAGAACCCAGATACTCTGGTAGGAAGTTCTATCATTATTCTTATTTTGAACACGCAGACAAATTCTAATGCAGAGGAAGCCACTTATTGTGATCAGTTTAGGACATGGTCTTTTAGATAACAATAACTGGCTGATAACATTAAGCAAAGGATACGAAAATTTGAACAATTTTCATTCATTGTTATGATTAAATTCATAACAATGAAAATAGTTCCAATCATTTAAACAATTTTACTTCATAGAAAATTAGTATTTTCAAAAGTTTTTAGATTCTTATATTCTTTCAAATAAAATGTTTGGGATCAACTGATTTTCATGACAATAACCATTTGATAACATTATCTGTGATTATGATAAACAGTTCTCTCTGTTCAAAATGAATACCTTAAAAAAAATTTAAATCAAAAGTTTCCTCAAAAACTGGCAAGTTATATTTACCAAAATGTGTGTGTGTGCACCAACATATGTACTTGCTAAAATACATTTGCTGAATCTTTTCCAGATATTTGAATCATTATTTTTCATTTAAAAAACGACTACACTTCACATAAGAATGAAATAATGTCCAAATTCCGTGAAGAATCAATTTTTGAAAATAGATTTCATTGCAATACTTATTTCATTTTAACCTGCAATTGGTGTCATGAAGTAGAACCATGATAAGCATTTAATTTGAGACCCGAAATAATCAAGATTGTTTTTTGTTAATGATTTCAGCTTGTCAACAATTTGGATTATGTGAAACTCCACATCAATTCCGATCTGAGGGTCAATATGTCCAACAAGAAGTGTACCAATTCCTGGACTTTTACTGTCACCAGCAAGGTGAGTAGGCTTTTATTTTATTCTCTGGCTTATATCCTCATCTTCTTTATCCTCTTCTTTTAGATGAGGATCTTTGTTTTCTTTTTTATTTTAATACATTACTCAACAACCCTGTAATTTGTAGAGTCACACTTGAAAGTAAATTAGTGCGATCTCTTAAGATCAGATTGAACATTAAATTTGAAGGCCCAGTTGCACCTAGATTTGTTATGCATTTACAAATAGATAAATAAGGCTGACTATTCTGTAATTTGTACTTAATAGTTATTACTTTTGTCTCCCTTGAGAAATTTGTTCATCATGGAGATTAGTGTGGAATTGGACCTCACACTATTTTATTACTAAGCTGCAAATCATCTGAATTTTTTTCTCATTTCTGAAGAAATTTTCAAGGGTACCTTAATTCAATACCTTTGACTACAATGCACTGTTTTGACTACTTACAGGTCACAAAAAGATAATCAGAATTTAGTATCTTATATAGATTCAGATTAGGTAGATCATTTGTTTCACTGCAAATCTTTCGCATTAATTCTGAAAGATTATCTTGTAAAGAATCAACCGATTCATAAATGTCATTTCTTCTTGAATTTTCTGTGTTTTCTCCAGGTGTGTCTTCACCGTGTAATCTTGTTAGATGACAGCAGTCGGCTATTTTTCCGAATCTCCAGCATCTCTGTGGGTCCACGCAAATCCCAAAAGCATCAAAACATTGAAAATCCTTGCCAAGAATGGGTGAATTATGAAGCCTACCAAATGAAGAACATATCAAGTGCTAATGCAGTGGAGAATGTCTATAGAATAAAGGTGAGTCATATACACACACACTTGCACACACTCACTCACTCATGCCCACACGCACTCACACTCACTCACTTATGCCCACACGCACGCACTCACACTCACTCACTTATGCCCACACGCACGCACTCACACTCACTCACTTATGCCCACACGCACGCACTCACACACACTCACTTATGCCCACAAGCACTCACTCCCTTATGCACACGCACGCACTCACACACACTCACTTATGCCCACAAGCACTCACTCCCTTATGCACACACACACACACACACACACACACACACACACTCACTCACTTATGCCCACACGCACGCACTCATTCATTTATACTTTCATTCTCTTGTGCATACATGCACACTTGGTCTGAGAACTCACTTACTCCTGCATATATACAGGCTTACTCTAATGAACTCACTCACACCCATTCATATATATACTAACACGCTCACGTATTGCCCTCTCTTGAGCACACACACACATTTACATTGATTGTTATAAATTCCTTTACATCCATAAAGAATAATATTTATTTTTTAAAATTTTCGATACTTTTAAAGTAAAGTGCTTTGTATCAACTGAATTTGATAACATTATCCATAATTCTGGTAAACAGTATCCTCTGCTGATGGAAGCCAACTTATGATTATAACATTTTAAAAATATAAACATTACCTCATGTTTTAAACTATTCCTACAAAATTACTTTATATGCCAGACTATAAGGCGAATGGTTTACTAGAATATTTGGAGGACTCCTGCTCACTGCAACTCATCCGAGCCTTATAATTGTCCATTATGAGTTTTGGTAGATGAACCGTAGTCATAATACCTACATATTAAACGCAGTGTATCATTTGCAATTTTAAAAAAAAAAAGAAATGTCAGTCTTATTTACTGACAAATACAGTAATATATAGTCATTTTTTTTTTAAAGAGAATGGTTCTGAAGATAACTTTGAACTTGGCCAACAACTTTTGGATTTTTGGCATTACCAATTCTTACTATGAATTCTGATTTCAGGTGGTTTTCAAGACCAACATTTATGGAACCTTTCGACAGTCAATTGTATTTGATTTTGGCACTGAGCCGCTGCTTTCACGAGAGATGCACGTTGAGTCCGCACCGATTCAAGAAGCAGATAAATTATCCAAAGACTTGATGTGCTTTGATGCCAACAGGTGGACGGAATTTAATACAGAGATCATCAAATTTGAACCAAAGTAGGTATTTCTTTATAGAGAATTCACATACATCAACAGAGAAAGTTTGAAATAAGTATGAGGTCCAAAGTAGGTATTTCTTTATAGAGAATTCACATACATCAACAGAGAAAGTTTGAAATAAGTATGAGGTCTGACCAGAAAGTATCCAGCCATTTGATATTAAAGAAAAAGTAGCCTACCTAGGGAAGTTCCTTTCAAAGTACACACCTTGAGACCTAGCTTATCCTTGTGCAAAGTCCTCTTAAGGGATCGTCATTGGCTGCCTCACAATGTTCTCCTCCATGGTCTAGAATGTATATTGGGAAAAATCAGAAGCTGGGGGCAGCCAAACTTGTGTAGGGAGTTCAACAAACCTAAGTGATGTGATGTTTGACTAAAAATCCCTGCACAAGCCATGAAGAATAACTTATGTTGTGAATCCAATGCTCACACAGTGTACCAACTCACTCAATAATATCTCACTGACAACTGAGTAACCACTCAGGAGAGTATTTCTGTTCATGTACTAAGATATAAGGTTCTCTCTGATTCGTTGCTTAGTTACATTAAGACTATGCAACAGGTTCTTATGATATTTAAACTGGTTAGACAGTTTCTGGATGGACATCATCGTGTCTGTATTTGCATCATTTCAGATTCCATTTGATTATTGTTTCCTCAAGATTTGGCCTTTTGAAATTGTGAAAATGTAGGCATAATTCTAGAAAAGCATTCTTGGGGGTGTATCTAGGATTTTGAGTAGGGGGAAGGATCCAAATGGGAAAATTTAATTTTACAAATAAGTACAGAAATTCAAAGAATCTGGTATGTTCCAATTACATTTCAGCTGTAGTTTTTCAGCACTATAAAGTAAAAAAATTAATCATAGAAATTCGCTACAGAACCAATATATAAAAGAAATTATGAACCATAAGACAGAAGACACTTTATTTGTATTAGATGAAAAACAATCTTAAATTTTTGGTTCAAGGTTGATTTTCGATTACTTAGGATTATCTAGGTTTTTTATTGATAATATTTCTTTATCTAGGTATTTGAAGATATATTTTCTGATTGTTCTCTGCCCGAACAGGGGCTGGAACAGATGAATATTAAAAAAGTATCATCGAGAACTAGATTTCATCCTTAAATGAAAATAAATATTCATTGTGTCTTTTCTTTTTCCAGTCCTCTTGCTTTGAGTGATAAAGAGGAAACTTTGTTGGAAGACTATCCACTTCCTGATCCCAACAAACTTCAAATGCAAGAAGTCATTTCTCAGACTTTTGGCAAAGAGAATTATCGAGAATGGATGCATGATCTGCTCTATTTCGAAGAACTCACACAATTTGGATTAATTTCAAGGTAAGTGTAAAAAATCTGTTTTTTCTGCTTTTTTTTAATATTTTTTTTTTTTTTTTTAAATTTATGATGGCTGACCATTCATTAGTAAACATAGTTCATTGAAAAAAAACATACCTAGACTGATGAGAGAAGACGGGATGTAATAATGCATTTTGTATCTTGAGTTTTGTTACTTTTGACCTATAATTACCCCTGACCGCTGCATTAAACGTATTTAATTCGATCAGTCCTGCATGCCGGTCATCCTGAGTTGATTGCTTGTATTTCTGTTGCAAGTTTCTTGCATTTATTGATTCCACCTCATTGAGGTTCTTACAGATACCCAACTGCTATTAGTGACATCCGTTCATTGTTCCACGAGAATTTGTATTACATGACCGGCCTATCTTAGCTTTTGCTGTCAACTCTCAAGAACGACTTTGAATTTGGTAGCATTACTTATACACTTATTCAGTATATGCTCACAGAGCAATGTTTTAGGAATGCTTGGTTCCGTCACTTTGAGTGCCTGTTGAGCCTTACTCTTCTTTTTTTGTCAATGACCATGTTTCATGGCCATACAGCATCACTGGTAGGACTATGCTGTGATATGTATGCGTGCTCATGTTATAGACGCTTCAATACTTTTTCAAAATCTTTTTTATTCTTTTGAAGGCTCACTATTCAGCCCTTTTCCATCTTGTAAGATCTTCTGTCATGTCATGATTGTCAATTTTAGAACGATATCTTCAAAATTTGATACAGATTGACAAAAATCTAATTAAAATAATATGTCAAGTGTATTTATTTACTTATTCGTTTGACCTCTGTAATGCTTAGAGATACAATTTATCATTAAGTGGCTTACCACAAGATGATGTAGTAAAAATAAAATACCATGTTCTGATGACGTAGTAGAAATGCCAAGTTTTGAGAATGATAATAAAAACAAAAAATAATAAAAATTTGTTTGGACTTCGGAACGCTATTCTCCAAGCTCATTGCAATGTAAATTTCTATCATCCCTGTGTATAAAATGTAATATGTATTCATATATTTCATATATGCCATCATTTGGATGGTGGGATGAACTGGTGATTAAAGGAATCATTTTTCAATAAATTTTGAAGAAAAATTGACTTAACTTTGTGAACTAAACACTCATCTTTTTTTGTCTCTTTGAACGTTTTAGGTTCAATGTGAAAGTAACATTGCAAATAGTTGACAGATTCATGCTGGTGCCTGGAGGATTTCGCTTAGCTAAATACAGCTCCGATGGTCAGCTATTTGCCAGAATGAAGTTGGAGAATGAACTTTCTGAAGACACAATGCATGGCAGACTTGTTTTACAAAGTGCCAACTCAGTGCTCTTTGCTCCTGATAATAATTCTTTGGACAGTGATTCTTTCAGAAATGAAATTGACAAGGTATGAATTTCCTGACTCTTCTATTATCCACTCTCTTTCTCCATGGTAGATGCAAGAGATATGCTTTTCCTCATTGGCCCTAATTAATGGCTCTAAAGTTGTGAAGGGATTTAAAACAATCTGAACTTTTCTTTTTCTATTTCAATATCTTTTTTCTCTTTTTATATATATATATATATATATATATATATATGTATAATTAAATCATCCACAGACAGCTGTTTCATTGTATTACAACTCTTCAGTGTGGCTATAGACTATCCATTATCCCATCCAGTACCATGAGGTAGGGTCGGAACCTTTGCTTTAGACCCAGAGGCTGGCATTTTACCTCTGCCCTATGCAGAACTGGACGGTCAGTAAGGCTGAACTTGAACGATATATTTACATACCACACAGTCCCCCATCCACCAGATTTCAGAGTTGGAAGAGCATTGCTTATAGCTTATAATGAACGAGTTATATATATATATATATATATATATATTTATGTTTTTATATATATATATATATGTATATATATATATATATATATATATATATATAAAAGAACCCTTGGAAATTCATCAATTAAAGTATATGACTGAACAACAAAATAAAATGAAAGATTTTCACTTTGCATGCCTTTAACATTAACCCATATTCCTGTTATTGAAACAAGTGGGCACCACCATCTGAGTTTATGATTCATTGTTTGTTCGCTCAAGGAGACCATTTCAAGTTGGAAATGCTGAAAATCATATACATATGTAGTGGAGCAGATATCTAAAAAAATGTTGTGCAGAATTATTGAAAAAGCAAGAAATGGTGAAACATTGAAAATAGCGTGCATTTGAAAGGAATAATTTTCTAGGTTAATCAAATTTGCTGGAAATGTCTTTTTTTAAATCGTCAAAGCCGAAACTTTTACGCCACCCTGTTCCAAAGTTCAAAGTTCAAAGTTCAGACTTTCGACCATTGCTATTGTCCTCCTTTATGCTCATTAGTCTATGGGCTGCACCAAAAGTTCTAGCGTGTTCACGTCTGTCCACTTTTTCATATTCTTTGACCAGCCCTTCCATCTGATGCCTCTGCTTAAAATTTCCCTCAGCTGTGCCCTGACATGATGGTCTTGTATTGGCTGTTGTGTGGCCCACAAGGGTCTCAACCTTACTCCTCACTTGTTATCAGGTCTTGTGCTCAAAGTAAGAAATGTGGAGCACTTCCTTCAGGCATTTCATTTCTAATGTCTGGATTCATCTCTCTGTTTCTGCCAGCAGTGTCTATGACTCTGATGTGTACTGTAGGATGGAGGGCACTAGAGATTCAAAGAGCCTGTATTCGTTGGGGAAATTGGTATTGCTCATCCACACATTCTTGAGTCTGGCCATTGCTGCAGTAGGTGTAGCTACTGCTGTATTGATGCCATCTTTTGACAGGGTCGCTCAAACATATCTGAAGCCAGACACTATTTCTAACAGCTTATTGTACATAGTGATATTGGCATCTGTGTAGCTCAAACTGATCAGTATAATAACCTCCATACCATATATGCTTGTACTTCCTGTCCATATACTCACTCTCATTGAAATTTGACTATTCTGAATTGACCATGTAGCTTACTGTAACTATTGTTGCCTTGATATATCTAATTCCTTTTTGTAAGAGAAAGACAATCACCGTGTGAATTTTGCCTGAACCTGGTGATCAAAATACATCTGAAAATTCTCAATGAGTGCTTATCGATCTATTTTGAATAGAAGCATTATTTACAGTGGTTTAACGGTCTCTGGTATGGAGAACTGAATCTATGTTTGAGTTTCAGCCGAGGCTGCTTATATCCACTTTGCACTAATGTCCTTGGAAAATGCGTGAATCTACATATCTCCCCACCAGCTATGGGCAAACAGCTAGACAGTTGGGCTGAAAGGCTCCAACTGCCCTATTAGTCAGAATAACTAGGAGAATGCCACCCTGACCAAAAAACAAACCCCTTAAGGCAGATAGGTGGTAAACTCTACCTTCTTTCTGACAACTCCTGCAGACAGAAAGGCTGCCAGTTGTGATATTTCATCATAACCTTTGGAGGCAGAGAGAGTGAGAGCATCCTACTGCAACACCTCTCCTGCAAAAAATCCTAGAATTATAAAGGTCCTTGACAGAAAATTTTTGGAATAGCAAGAAAGAGAGAGAGTTTGAATTAGTTGTACATTAGGACCATTGCAAACAATCAGATTGGTTCTAACTCAATCCTCTGGAAGAATCTCTCCACAAGCCTACATACAAAATTTCATTGAAATATATTAGGGATTAATGAAGTTATCCAATTAGGAGAAAAAAAGGAGGCAATCACAACAGACAGCCATAACGAATGCTGGTCCCTGGCAACATTTTTTTTATTCACTCAAGGTTTGCAATGCAAATCTCCGCACGGCCACAGATTTTGTCGGGATGATAGTCAACCGACACATTTTCTCAGCACTGATTCATTTTTTCATGACAAATTTCTGTCTTCCTAATCTTCTAAATTATCTAAATTCAACGAGAAAACTTTTTTGTCTATTGAGGAAACTCCTAATTTGTTGTGTATTCTTCTTGCCAAGGTCTATGAAGCAATAATTGAAGATAAAGGGAAAGATTTTGTCTTCTTCCGATTATCAGCAAAGTGTGTGAGCGAACTTCTACTGAAACCTGATCAGGAATTACCAGTTCATGTAAGTTGGGACTTTTCCTTTTTTTTTTCCTTCCTCTTCTTTTTTGTCAAACTCCCTAACTGGAATCGACTTTATATTCCTACCGTGACATGAACAGCACTCACCAAAGTTGTAGACTGATATGTAAAATCCTAATTCCCCTACTGTAATTTGAACTCACAACCAACTGATCACCAGGAGCCTGTCTTATCAACTGATGTAAATTAACAAACCTTAGATATCAACGGAAATTCATCACACCAATATGGGCTCATTTCATTCTAATGAATGAATGCATTTATTGAAAAAAATATATTTTTTTGTAATTTTTTAATTATATTTACAAAAGTTGCAGTAATCGTTTTCTGTTGGAATAGAGGCAGGAGTGGAGTTTGACCCTGCAGCAACCAGTCTTGTTTTTTAATTGGATATAAATTGTTTGTTTCTTTATTTTACATCAGTACCAGATCATCTATGCTGTAAAGTTGGGACTAGAGGTGACACGAATTTCTAGATTTTCCAGATTTCTGCACTTGGGCTTAATATATATTTAAAAAAAGAAATAAACAATTTAAAGTAAAGAATGGAATTGTGCTTAAAGAATACAAATGAATACACTTTTAAACCAGGATCTTGTGTAATGAAAATTAAACGAAAGGAAAGAACAAAACTGTATATAACATATACAAATCAGTCCACCTCTAAAACGGTTTGTTTAATCAATATAAATTCACTGATCTTCATCTGAAGACAATTCAACGACACCACAAAAATCTAAATAAGGGCTGCAACTACTAAGATGCCTACTAAATTTGAAAGTAGTCATTTTTAGGGGTATTTTTTTTTTTCTTGGTCATACCATTTTTCTTGAAGTCCGATAAATGATTACATACTATACTACAAAAGATTGTGATGAAAATCTTTTCATTTAATCTCGTAGTTGGGAAAATTTTCATGCTTTCATATTTTATTTAAATTCACCAGCTGATGAGATTCAAAAGAAGTTTGGTTTTTTTTTTCTTAATTTTCTTCTCATATCAAATAATAGGGGCATCTAAAGGGTTAAATTGAAATACGAGCAGTGTTAATACTTTTACTAATCATTGCTTTTTTTGTTAATTGTTAATAATGGCCAGATTTCAGGTGCTGATTTTCAAACCATTAGATGTAGGCCCATTCTACTAGGAAGAATAACATTGCACATTTTTCTCTCCCATTTTCTCCACATTTGGCCTTGTACCACACTTAAGTGAGCTTATTAGTAACCATCAACTAAAACTATTAACAACCAAAGTTATGATAAAAAGCAACTGAAAGTTAGGATTAAGGTAAAAGCTGGTAAAAAATTGATAATAAAACTTTCTCCAGTTTTCGAGTTGGTCTGACTGGCTGGCTAAGTATGTATGAATTATATATACACCGATGGAGCTAGAGGGCTGAAAATTTAGATATTTACTCCTTATTATGTCTAGAACAATTTTAGGTAATTTTTCTAAGGTGGAGGGGTCAATTTTCAGACTAAATTTAAGCTAAATTGGTCCCTTAGTTTATGTCTGGCATTGTTGGTATTTTTCTTTTTGTTTTAATTTGGACTTTTTTAGTGATCAACGTCCAACAAGAGGTGGGAAAAGTATCTTATTCATTGGTTGCATGACAAATTCTGTTGAGTGACTAACCATCATTTATTTCCTTTTAGGTCCAATTTCAACTGAATCGTCAGCCCAAGGTTGAGATGCATGCAGCAATTGATAACCTACCAGATCTTGACATTGTCTTCCCTACAATGTCCAATATTCCTGATAGGCCCTGGCAAATTGGCAGGTGAGCATTTTATTAGATCCCCTTCTTACAAAACACAGGCGTGATTTATTTTTTCCTTTGTTTAACTCTCTGTAAGTGTTGAACCCCCGTCCTTGTCTAGAGACGACTTTGTTTTCCTACCATAACGAGATACATTAAAAATTGAATTTGAATGAATTTTTTTTTTATTTTTAAAAAAATCCAAGCACTTATTCCATAATTGTTCAAAAGTATCTAATAGTACATCAGGTAAGGGGTATTGATTGGTATTCTTTGCCCCTCGCTCCTTTCTCCCCAACCACACCATGTTGTCCACAGACACCCCCCCCCCCAATTTCTTCTCCATCACCGCCCTCTTGCCTCTCTTTAGTCTTCTGATACCCCCAGGATTTTTGAATCACTGGTTCAATCTTCACTTGAATCAAAATATCTTTCAAGCCTTGATCTCCATTTTTTCGCTCCGTGTGACATTTTCAGGCCATTCGTTTGATGGTGTTGTGTTGTGCCTTGCTTTTTTATCTGAATTTTCACTCTTCTGTTGCAGCTCTTTGGAACCTCTACTTGACCAAAGAGTCAATGAGAAACAGTTGCAAGCAATTGCAGGAATCATAGCTGAACCCTCTGGGGTGCGATTACCTCCCTTGCTTTTGCTCGGCCCTTATGGTACAGGAAAGACATTTACGCTGGCCCAGGCTGCAAAGCTCGCCCTACAAAAAGAAGGAACAAGAATAATGATTTGCACTCATTCCAACAGGTAACAAAAAATCTATCTAACGAACAGTGTGACTTCTTCTGTTTGTTTCTCTATCCTTAACCACAAACTATTTCACTTGAAGGTACCAATTTTGCTGATAAATATCTGCCCACTGATCAAAACAACGGACTCTTCCACTTTTCAATAAAACTTCAGATGAAATTGATTAGACGTAAATATTAATTCACACCATTAACAGCTTTGAAGTAATTAACTATTAATTTTTAAAGTATGTAAGAAGATGCAAAGGAACTGCTTGATCTCCACAGAAACACTTTTTGATATATGCAGAAGATGAATAATGTTACTCTTAGAAAAAAATATTTATTGAATATTATTCAATTTTTTTAGGTGTGCTTAATATGTTGTGGGTAAGTTGGTTAGAGCAATAAATTCCACTGATATTATCAAGGGGAAACAACTCTTAAGAATTTGTTCTTTTCTTTGAAGTGCGGCTGACCTTTATATTAAAGAATTCTTTGATCCTTATGTGATGTCCGGTCATCAAGAAGCTCGTCCACTGCGAATTTATTTCCGCAAACGTTGGGTACAGACTGTGCACAGTGCAGTAATTAAATACTCTCTGCTTCAACCTGATTCAACATTCCGAGATCCTACTGTTGAGGATTTGGAAAAACACAGGGTTATTGTGACGACTCTCAACCAGTCACGAACGATTTATGATTTGAATTTGGGCCCAGGTAAGTCAGACTTTTTATTTTATTGTATTTTGTTTTTGTCTTATTATCATGTAGCAAATAGAAAGTTAACAGAAATGTCTGCTCTTTTTGTTCATCATCATCAGTTTTTTAACGTCCGACATTGGACATAGACCTTCTTCAAAATTCCCCAGATCTCTCTACCATGGGCGTTGCTGAGCCAATATTTTTTTAACTTTTCTACTTCATCTCGCCATCTTATTTTTTTTGCTAGACACAGTTTTGTATATGCTCTCTGGGGATCCACATTGTGAGTCATGATGTCCAGCAGTATTCTGATATTCTTGCAACATAACCTACCCGTTGCATTTTCTAATATTTTCTACGATATCTCTGACCTTTGTTTGTTTTCTGATATAATATGTTGTCTTGTGATCTCTCTATGTGATGTTAAGCATGATTCTATCTTGTGCACATTGCATAGTTCTGAGTTTGAGGGCAGGTCTTTTGGTGAGTTTCCGTGTTCCAGCTCCATAGGTGACTACCAGGGGGTGCATTGGTTGTTGAACCTTCCTTTTAAGACCAATAGGATTTTTTTGTTCTTGGAGTCTGAGCATATTCTAATGAAGGTTTATAAACCTAGAGTGATTTTTTACTTGATTTCTTCTTTTAAGGATTTCATAGACTCAATGTCTGAGGTTAGTGATGGCCAAACTTTTGAGTCTGGCTTGTTGGAATTTTAACTAATCCTCTTATTGGAGTGACACTTTCCTGTATACATGAATGATAATTTTAGATAGAGGCTTAGAGTGGCATTTTTTTTAATTTTTTTAATACATTTATAAAACCAAGAGTTTTTTAAAATACAACTTGATATTTCAAAATATACTTATGAAGCTAGTATAATAAAATGAAATTGAAAAAAAGTTGGTGTGTCACAGGTTCACCATCACTGTCCTCGGTTAATGTAGTGGTCTCCTTTCTCTAGCTCTGCGTACTCAATTTAAATCATTTACCCCACCAAGAGCCAACATCCATAATTTCAAAGTACAGAAGCCTGAAAAGAAAGTTTTTCTTTTCCTCATTTTTGTCAGTCCCCACCTCAAATACAAGAACTCTAACCTTGGGGAAGACTGACAAAATTAACCTAACATATTAGTTCCCTCTGGTTATGAAAATTTGATCTTGTAAGGACTAATGAAAAAATCCTCTAAATTGACAATAAAAAATGAATTAGTCCAAAAATCTTTAGATCTAAACATCTGTAATGTATTATTTCAATAATTTTTCAGACAAATATCCTTATCTTTGTTGTTTTGATCTATATACAATGGCGAATACATTTTCTTACTTAACTTCCTGTGTATGTCATTTCCAGTAATTCTTGAATTGAATCTCTCATCCAAATTCTCGTGAACGATCACCTCCACTCCAATAACAACAAATTCACCAGAGTAACAAGAATGTTCCCAACTCATTCAGGCCTTTCAATGCAAGGACATGATGGGTGGATTTAAGTTTATCTCTTTTTCTAAGAAACCCTAGGAAGTCATATATCATTTTGCAGGTTATAAGATATGGATTTACTTTATAGCAAAAGTATACAAATATAAAGGTAATGTGACCTCCATATGTATTCAAAATGGGTGCTATATCAAAAATGGTCACAAAATTTATAGTATATCTACATGCATTCCCAGTTTGAATGAGTTGATCTAGAAAAGAAAACTTCTCACTACAAGACTGTATTTGATGGCTTATAAGACTCTCCTCATTTCTGCTAGGAATATTGATGAAAAAATTTCTTAGTGTATTTCTGGGTAAAGATTTGATGTTTTTGAAATGTGTATCTACAGAAAAAATTGGACAAAACATAACTAAGAGCACGAGAAAATCTTTATCAACAGTAATAATGCTGTAATTTAAAAGAGAAAATTAAAGCCTTCCAGATATCTTAACTTTATATATATGACTGGGGGGGGGATATTTTCTTTTTTTTGTTGGGGTTATCTTATATGCTGTTGTCTTGGATAGTTTAATGATTAGTATGTTTGCCTCATACGCAGAAAGTCCCAGGTTCAATTCCTAATATTAACAAAAAGCACCTGATTGAGTACACTTTGTTGCACTCCCTATGGCTAGAGGGTGCGAGTTCAATTCTCACCATGGGCTTGCTCTTCACTTCTGGTTGTGCTTTTTAATCATTGTGTGATCAGGGTGAAGGTATCCTTTTAGTGAACTCACATTCTGCCAATTGAGTGGTCATAAAAAAACTTGTTGATACTAAATCCCTGTCTCAGTCAGACTTGAGACTTACTAGGATCATTAAGCCAACGCATGCAATAGAAATCAGGACTTTGTCACCAGTCTTCATCCTTCATTGGGAGTGTCTCTTGAGAGACAGGACGTTTTACTTTATATGACATCAAATAAAGTTCTCTATTCATATATATATATCTATTTATCTTATTTCATTTTTTTAACAGATTTTTTCTCACACATATTTCTTGATGAAGCAGCACAAGTTATGGAAACAGAAAGTCTTATTCCTCTGGGATTAGCTGGAGTTAATACAAAAGTTGTGTTAGCTGGAGATCACATGCAAGTAAGTAAACATTTCACTTCTTAATCATAGTGTTATCTCTGTGCTGAATTTGGCACCCAGCTACAATTTGAATGTCACTTATTGGAATTGTTGAGCAGGCAACAGGCAGGGCTGGATTAAGGCATTTGGGGCCCTAGGCACTGATGAGATTATGGTTCCACTGTTTCAAATTGTATATGTTTTTTTAATTTTATGATACCTGAATTTTTTAGCTGATTTGAAATATACTTATAGTAGGCCCCAATATTTTTGTGGGACCCAGATTTTTTTATAGGCCCCCAGGCACTGTGCCTATTGTGCCTTGATCATACGGCCCTGGCCACAGATGGGGTTGTTTTTGTTTTTCCATGTTTGGGTTGAGAAAGTGAGTTTTCTTTTATCAAATTATTAGCACTGTGATTTTATTATAAACAAGTTTTCTCTTTTATTATCTTTCTGTGAAACTCCAGTCTGAGTTGGTGTTGACTTAGCCTCCCTCTGTAACAAGAACAATCTTCACCAAATTCACAAGAGTAAACTCTTCACAGTTCGCCTATCACGTCACTTTAAACCAAACCTATATATAAAATCAACACTCCCCTACCATGATTCAAAATCACAACTGTGTGATTGAAAGGCAGCTGTCTTACCAACTGAGCCAAACTGAAAAGTCTTATATACTAAAAACGATTTATTCATCATCTTTACAATACAAAAGTAGGAGTAAGTGGTAGGAGTGGAGTTTGATTCTACAGGAGCCAGGGTTATAAAAAGCAACTGAGAGTTAGGATGAAGGTGGAAGCTAATCTAATATTATTGATAATGTTGCGATAGTTCATCCAAGAATTAATTTAGAAAAGTTTTTTAAATACCATTGTAATGAAGAGACTACTAGGTCTCCATTATGAACATCGACAAGCATGGAATATCGTTTGGAGAGAGTTAGGCTTGAGGTGTAAAATCATCTTCTGCTTAATGATAAAGTCCCTGTGGTTGAATGATTGAAGCAGGTAGGCATACACTGGGCCCCCCTATGGCTAGAGGATTGAGTTTGATTCTCACCGAGGGGCTTGCCCTTCACTCCTGGTTGTGCTGTTTAATCGTTGCTGTAGGATCAGGGTCGGATTCAAAATTGTGATAAAGGAAGAAGATAGTCAAAATTAATAATGTTGTATTGTTAATGATGATCATTTTGTTAAAGATTGTGTTCTCGAAGATTACTTTCATCTTCTTTGGTCTGAAATTGTCTGATAAAAACATTCATTCAACCCACTTTCAATGTGAGAAATGCCTGAATTGAAATTTCTCAGTAAACTTCTGGAAGGATCTATGAGATGTATTCATCCCAACAGTCTTAGAAATCTTGGGATATATATGTCTAGGGGTATTGTAAAAGTTATTATTCGATATGCAATATGTAACCCATCAGTTTTGTAAATATTCAAACATTTTCCTCTTTCTCTCCAGATGAGTCCTGAAATTTATGCAGACTTTGCTCGTCAGAGGAACTTCCATCGGTCCTTATTGGAACGACTTTATGAAGAGTATCCTATAGAATCTCCGTGTCGGATAATGCTTCACGAGAATTACCGTTCCACCAAAGAATTGGTCAAATACACGTCCAGCCTTTTCTATGACAACAAACTCATTGCAGCTGGACAAGAATGTCGCCACCCAACCTATTGGCCGTTTACGTTCTTCACTGCCAAAGGGGAAGAAGTACAACACCAGAACAGCACAGGATTTTATAATATTGCAGAGGTGAGTGTTTGTTTAAGGGTTGGATCTTTTGCTGCAGTCGACTCTCATAGCTCAACCACTAGAGCAGCTGTCATGGTAATATAGACTTCCAGAGGAGAAAAGATGTGAGATTATTCTTCATTGCCAACTCATTAATCACCATTATGTTAGCTTATTCATGTGTTTTGACATTTATATGTATCTATACAGACTTTGTCCCAACCCTCACTGTTAATAGTAGAAACTTGAAATTTAGCACACACTCAATAAGTTGGGAAAATGTTGTTTTTTTTTAATTCCCAGAAATAAGTTTTTTTTTTAGGGGGTGGGGGTCAGTATACAATGTAATTTTATGCTAAACTGGTCACTAGTTTGCACTCCCTTGTTCTTTGAAAATTTAGAACTTTTTAGTGATTACAGCCCGAAAGGCAAGAGCAGTGACTTATTCATTAATCACACCTTTTACCAACTTTTTTAATTGATCACCCCCAATGGATCATATATGGGTAGTGTTGATTTATGATTCCCCTTGGAATGCTGGTGCTCTATATTAATGGTCATAGTAGCTAGTGAAAAATTGATAATCCGTCTGAGACTTTGATATGAGTTTATCAATCTATTTCAAAGTTTGACAAGGACATCCCTGATTTTGACTTGACAAGGACATCCCTGATTTTGACTTGACAAGGACATCCCTGATTTTGACTTGACAAGGACATCCCTGATTTTGACTTGACAAGGACATCCCTGATTTTGACTTGATAAGGACATCCTTAATTTTGATTTTAAAGATTTTTTTATTCTCTTCATTTGTAATATCCTGACCAGAAAGTTTGTTCTCAATATATTTTTTTTTTTTCTCTCCTCCACAATAATTTTACCTGACATTTGGAGGTTCATTTTTGATGAGGAATATTATAGACTATGATCATCTGACTTATTATTTCCCTGCCCAGATGCCAGGTCTTATGAGATTGTTGCTCTGAATGCTGGTTAGTCAGTTTTCTTTCTCGTAAGGAGTCCAAACCATTTGAGTCCCCGGCATTGGATGAATTTATGACCTGGCTTTGACTTGATACAAAAGTGGTGAAGTGTCCCGTCACTTGAGAAACAACTCCATATGAAGTATGTAGGACAGACTCCCGGTTTCTGTCACATGCATCAGCTTAGTGATCATTGCTAGTTTTGAGTCTGGTCGAGACCAGGACTTTATTCTTATGAGTTTTTATGGCCATTCCCTTGGTAGGATGCATGTTCACCAATGGAATATCTCCGCCTTAAGCATCTCGGAGTGTACTCAAATAGTTGTAGAGTGCATGAGGAGATTTGCCCTTATGAAGGGTTTTCCACACTTTTCGATCAAAACTAGGATCTTCTCTGTGTGAAGCAGACCTGCTAAACATTGGACTATCACAGCGGACCTTCAAACTCAATACCTGACAAAAATTCCACTTGAGACCTCATTTGGTATCTGTTGAAACACTGTAGAATAGAGCATGGGTGTCCAATAGGGTGAGCAAAAAGGGCATTTGCTCCCCAGACCGCCTGGATCAGGCCCTCTCACCTGAGGGCAAGGGACTTCGAAAATTGGAACCTTTTAGTCAATAAAGAATAATGGTGCAGTCCTATTGTTTTGTGTAACCCCAACGTAATCTATCCATATAAATGTATTATTATTCACAGGTAACTAGGTTGTCATCAAGATATATTTGAAATATACCCCTTCCCTTTCCCCTGAAAAAATGGCAGCAGACATTCATGTAGAGTGGGGTATTTTTTGAGTGTCAGCATATAAATATTTCATGGAGTAAAAAATATTCTTTTAATGTTTACTGAATATCTATGAAAATCTAATGTTTTTGGTGTAATTGCTGTCTTCTGCATTCGTATAGGACATTCATCTGATTTCATTGTGTCTAATCTTGAAAAAATCTCTAATCATATTTATTTTTAGGTTTATGAAGTGACAGAAAGAGTTGTAGAATTGGTCAAGAATTGGCCAAGTGAATGGGAACCATTCAACGAGAATAGTATCGGCGTCGTTACACCTTATGGTGACCAGGTGAGGCCTTTTTGATATTTTACTTAACCGAAACTTTAAACTGATAACATCAAGCAAAGGATATGAACAATTTTCATTTGATACAAACTACTCCCCTCCCACTCCTACTAAACAACCCACAACACAGAAATATCCCCATCTCTTTCCTCAATCTCAAGCATGTAAACAGCATACAATTTACTCTGCACTGCTACAAGTTTCTCTGAAAAAGATGTCCGCCAACCTTCAAAATGCATTGAAACTTACCCTTGTGATAATGAAAATTTTTGAGGTGTGACGATTGCCTTTGTCTTGAATTTTCTCCCTTCAACTTCCAATTGTCATTTTTATTACTAACTCATTGTTATAAACAACTTTACATTATGAAAAATTGATTTGAATTTTTTTTTTTTTTTTTTTCCCCAATTTGAAAAAACTTTCTGAATATGTCTATAGATAGATTGTTTGCAACTGGCTAATTTTGATCACAATAGGCATAGAAGACTTCTTCTGTATCATGTTACTAATTCAAATTGTTCGCCCCCCCCCCCTGGCACATTTTAAACAAATTATATCGCGTGATTATTATTTTCGTTTTAGGTGCAAAGGATCCGAGCTGAGCTGAGAAAACGGGATTTGGGTGGGGTCTCCGTTGAAAGAGTTGTAAACGTACAAGGTAAAGACTTCTATCATATAAAACACTGCTTTGCCTGAATGGAGTATTTACTACCTCTCAGTTCTTATCAAAACTGATCCCAACGATACAAATAACCGTTAGAATTGACCTAGTGAAATATTTCTTTTTTTTTTTTTTTTTTCCACTCGATTTAATTATACTTGATTAAGTCTGGCACATTGACACAGTAGTAAATCCCCCCCCCCATGTGGGAGCCAAATCTGTACATGAAGAGGGGAACGGTCAAGACTCAAAGAATGACTCACTTAGTCATCGTGAATGTGACCGTAATTCAGTACACAAACTCACTCATTGGTGTCTCACTGGCAACTGAGTAACCCTATGGGAGAGTGTTCATGCGTGTGCCATAGGGTCTAATCTGATTGGTTACCAAGTTTCCTTGAGGCTGCACAACCAGTTCTCGAGATATTCAAACTGGATTCAGTTGAATGCTCTCTGGATGGACTTCATATTTCTAAGAAAACAAGAATAATTACCTAGAATTTGTAGATAATATTTTTGGTTTTTAATATTGCAGATTCAATTCCAAAGCTTCTGGAAGTTTATTTTCCTGTTGGCTTGAATTCTGTAACCTTTAAATTCTCATCCCAAATTATAGAATTACTTGACCAAGAGATTATAATTTTTCACCTCATAGTTCACCTTTCTGCAAATCTTACAGTGCAGTCAATTTACCAAAACATAGCATTGCTGATAGGTACTGCAGCCTCAACCAGGGTTTTGCCTAAGATGGTTATGGGGTCTGCAAACATTTTTGTTCATATTGCTAATGAATTTCCATATTTCCTTTTCATCCATCAAGACACCATCTTTGAAAAAAATTGTTTTCATTTGTATTGAACCGTTTGTTTTATAATTTTAATATTTTTTCCTCTGACTTTTTTATATTTTTATAGATTCTCTGAAAATCATTAATTTCATGAAAGGCATGCTAAGTTCATCAATATTTTTTCAAGGGAACTGATTTCCATTTTATGTTTTTTTGCATTGAATGTCCTTCAGGTATGAGAGGGACTGAAAAAGATAGTGTCCTAATATGTTCATGAAAATGAACAAATATGTGGAAAACTCTCCATTACTGTCAGTAATTGAACAACTGTTGCGTCAAAATTTGAAATAATGTAAAAAAAAAAAAAGAAAAGGTTCCATCAGAGGATAAATATGGTCAGAATAAATTCTTTTTATGACATCATTTTCCATTGAAAAACATCTAAAATAGAGTAAAGAGACGTCCAAATTTCGGAGAATCTAAATGTTATCAATAGACATATCAAAATAAGGCCCCAAAAAGGTCGAAAAATCTTGTTTTCCTGAAATTGAAAAGAGCATTTTTGGAAGTGGTGTAATGGAGTACTGATGACAATTTTCAAGGCTCAAAACTGAGCGCTGGAACACAAACAGAAAATATACACACATATTATAAGGGGTAGAACCCTTCATTTTCAGTGTTTAAGGTCATTCAATCTTTCTGTACATAGTAGAATACTGATGATTACTTCTAGATTATAATGCATATAAACTTTTGAACACATTGATGTGTCATTAGCTGTATGTATAATAATTCTATACAGGAATTCTTTAAGATATGAAAGTTATTCCAACGATTCAACCCGTCAGAAAAGGTTGAGAAACACTGGCTTACAGTAATGCAGAAAAGTTTTGAAAATGAATATCTGTGATATATTTTCTGATTTTAAAACAAATTTGTTTTGTCTTCAGGCAAACAGTTCCGTGTGATAGTTTTGAGTACGGTTCGTACTCGACATACGTGCAGCACTGAAGGACACATGGACATGATGGATTATGGATTTTTATCCAACGTGAAACTATTAAACACGGCCATCACTCGGGCTCAGTCTTTGGTGGCAGTTATTGGTGACCCTGTATCTCTTTGTCTGGTTGGCAAATGCAGGTAAGTAAAATTAAGTTTCGTTACTGTATAGTTACTTATGCACACACACACAGTGACTGTAATTTGAATGCCCATTGAAAGAATGCCCCCCCCCCCAGACAATACTACATACATAAGGCATACTACAAGGACAATTTCAAGAAGACTAACATACCAGCTATCAGACTCTATCAACATTTGAAATAAAAACACGATTGACCCTCCTTGAATATCCACAAAATACTCAGTGAAAACACAAAAATCCTTGGAAACTCTCACAACATCAAGTCTGATCTAGGTGTAGCCGTATGTGTAACAGACGAACCGAGGGTTGCAGGAACATGCTGTTATGTGATTGTATTCATCTGTGCTACAACTCCTGATACATCTGTCTATTCTCAAGTGTGTGTGCTACACGGTTGGACATATACTTAAATGATTACAACAAACCTCCCCTACACACACACACGCACACACACACACCAATTCCACTCACGCAGAAAAACAAAAAGAACCGATCTCAACCACACCCTTACACAAGTGCCTATTCCCCATCCAACATGGATAACATACGACAGATATACAACCTATCCACCAAACACAAGGCTATCCGGCCACAGACAACCTCAAATACACACTCACCCCTGCCACTGACAATACTGAAAAACCTCTACATTTTCTCTTCATTTCTCCATCTTGTTGATAATGTGGGGGTCACTCTACAGAATGTCCATAAATAAATACCTATTTACCCAATCTGTATTTTCCTCATTGTCTATAAAAAATTTCATCATGTCGAATAAAATATCCATCCAATAATCAAATATATATATATATATATATATATATATATATATATATATGTGTGTGTGTGTGTGAGACAATTATCTTATTAAGAAATGGATTTATGATTCAAGAGAATGATTATGTTTTCAAAAAATGTGAAGTACCTAATATAGACACAATTAAGCTGCTGCTGCTAACTAATTACAGAACAAATGAAAGCAGAAAACTTGACCATTTAAAAATGTATTCTATTTAATTCAACTACAAAGGATATGAATTGTAGTTAGGGTGGCAATTAACAAGATAACATCATATATATATTTTTTTTTCTTTTTTGTAGCACCAAGATATTTTTATCTAAAAAAAAATATTTTCGATATGATTTTTTTTTTTTTTCTTTGCTTAAGATACATATTTTTCTGTTTTTATTTTAGGAAAATTTGGGAGCACCTCCTCGAAGCTGCAACAAAAAATGGCAGCTTGATTGGTATGACCTGGACCCAATTGAGAGGTCAACTCGATGGTGCTGAAATCAAAAAGACATACGTTCTTAATCCTCTGGCTCCGGAGTTTGTCCCGAGCCGTCAACTCCGTTCCCACTTGATGGACGATGAGCATTTTGACCCCAATTTAATGAACCCTTATGGTATGAAAGTTCCGGCATTCCCTACTCTGCCATACTTTCCTCGATGTCCCTACCCTTTCTACCCACAGGTATCGTATGGATTATTCACATTTTCTCATCATATTTCTTCTCATTCTGCCATGTAGTGTAGTATTATGAAGTAAGAGATAATTCTAATGCTTTAATGTGTAGTTTTATAGTTTATTTGAAAACTCATTCGCCCATAAAATGTATCTCTGTGTAATAATTAATGATTTGATTTTTTAATGAATAGTTTCATAGTTCATTTACAAACTCATTCACCCATAAGATGTTGTACTGTGTCGTGAAAAACAATATAATGTTTTAATAAATTGTTTCATAGTTCATTTACGAATTCATTCACCCATAAGATGTTGTACTGTGTAGTGAAAAACGATATAATGTTTTGATAAATTGTTTCATGGTTCATTTACCAACTCATTCACCCGTAAAATGTAGTGTACCGAGTGGTAAAAAATGATTTAATGTTTGATACTTTCTTTGTTTATTTACAAACTCATTCAGACATACTGCGAACTTGAAATGATTTCAATTTTTGTAATCAATTATATTAGCTCCATAGTTCGTTTTTGCGAACAATATATTTTCAAATTCAACTCAGAAAATAATTTCAATTTTTGTATCTCAATAACTTGTTTGAATTCCATAATTTGTTTTTGTTGGTCCTCGGTGCTGAGTTATCCTTGTTTGTCTTCGGTTGTTTGTGCTTGGTAGCCCTGCATGGAGAAGTCGTTGAACCCAGGCAACCAGCAAGCCACAGAAGAAACTTATGTTCACAGTTTTGGTTGACAGTTTTTGATAGAAGAGACCTGAAAAAAAAATAACTTTCTGCCTGTCAAATGCTGGATGAATCTTTGAGAGTTATTTGGAATGAGGAGAAAAACAGCGTCTTCAGTAATAGGAAATACAGTAATCATTATTATAATTTGCAAAGTGTCATTCTGTCTGTGACATGACAAACAGAACAAGAGGAAGAGAGTAATTGCCAGTTCTGCTGTATGCGAGTGCTCATTTGTTGGCTGCTGATGATATAACTACTAGTACTCCTGCTACTGCCACAGTTGCTATTGTTTTATTTTGATTTGCATCTAATAAAAAATGAAATTAAGATTAAAATGAAGTTGTCATTTTCAGAATCTGTCCATCAAAACTAATACTGAATCTGTCAATATAGGCTTCTCTTACGTTTCAACTTGGTCTGGCTGGCTATGTACGTATGTATGATGCAAACAGACTGCACCAATGGAGCTATAGGGCTGAATATTTGAACATCTACTCCTTATCATGTCTATAGAAAACAGTGTTTTGTTTTTCACCCCCCCACCTTTTCAGAGGGGTTGGTTCAGTTTGCGATGTTAGTTTATACTGAATGGATCCTTTAATTTGTGTCCCCTTGTTTTTTGTAAATTCACATTTTTTTAATGATCACTGCCCAACAAAAGGCGAGAGAAGTAACTTATTCATTGATCACCCACTTTGAGATTTTCGGGTTGATTACCCCTAACATGGCAGGCTGCTAGAAGACGTTGGTTGCATGACAGTTTCTATCAAGCAACTAACCAGACCTGTTTCATTTTCTCTTTTTTTTTTTTTCTTTTTTCAGATGTGTCCACCTTATTTTCCATTCTATACGGGACCATACTATGGAATCTATGCCCCACTCTATGGCGGTTCTCCCCATGGACCTCCTGGCCCTGCAGGGCAATCTCCGTCTATGTCAGGACGCAGTACACCACCTGCTCCTTTGCCCCAAAGACCTCACACTGGATCTCCATTACATGGACAGCCGATACCCCCACCACCCCCGCAGCAGCAGCAGCAGCAGCAGCAACAACAGCCACAACAACAACCACCACCACCACCACCACCGCCACCACAAGCACCACCGCCTCCACCACTGCAGCAGCAACAGCAGCAACAACAACAACAGCAACAACAGCAGCAGCAACAACAACAACAACAGCAGCAGCAGCAGCGCCTCCCTAAGGCGAAACCCCTCCCCAACACTGCCAATGTTACAGGCACGACTACCACTACCACTGCTACGGCAATGGTATTACCTCAGGCTAATGCTGCACCAGTAACAGATCCTGGGGCAATAGGGGAGGCCAAGAATGCTGAGCAGGCCAAAATTCTGGCCAAAACTGCCAAGCTAACCAAGGGTCAACCTGTCATGTATATGCCCCCCAATCCCTATCACAGCTCGTTTCTACCTCTTTGCTTACCTTTCCAGCATATCTATTCGCCTGAAGAGCATCATCGGATGCTGATGGTACCTCCAAGGTTTCCAAGCAGTCCCTACCTGGGCACCCCCGCTTTTATGCCTTCGTCAAAGTATTATGGCATGTCTCGCCCTTCGCATTACCGCAACGGTACTTTTCCCGGTAACCGGGCTCCTCCCGGCAGCCACAATGCCCGGGTAGATAGAACCCCTCCTTCGATGAGAGACCCGCAGGTACCACCATCATCGTCCCCCAGTTCAACGGCCACTGGTCAGGTAATCCAGCTTTTACCCAACGTGAAACATGTGCCATCGTACTTGCTGACTAGCCACCAATTGGGTAGCTCGTCTGAAAGTTCTCGCACAAACACTCCAATATCGACAAATATTTCGGAGGATTTGCCGATGCACTTGAAGCCGGAGTTACCCATTGATCATATGTCGGTCGACAGCAGGTCGGCCACGCCTGTGGAGCACACTTGGTCCCAGGTGGTCAGGCACAAGAAACCACAGAACGGAGATTTGCACAGACGTATCCTTAATAAGAACGAAAACCTCACAGATGATGTGGTCAGGAGTATGTCACTTCGGCAGATGATGACAATGGATAAATACAAGGAGAACGAGAGTTCATCCCTTTTTCATCCGGTTAGTAAATTTGGAGGGCATGTTGTTGATGGTGATCACATCGTCAAGCCGTCACCAATGCGCTCAGTCCAAGCTTTGGGCTGTCAGTTTGGTCCTCCCCCACCCAGCCTTAGTCAACCACACCCTAATCTCAACCCGAACCCTGGCCTCAACCCACCACATAACCTCAATCCGAACCCACTTGTTCAACAACACCCCAACCTTAACCCACCCCCTCACTCTCTCGGTCAGCCACTTCGTAACATGAACTCCACTCTCCCACCTCCCACTCACTTCGAGTGCATTTCTCCGATAACTCCGAGTATGGGTTATAAGCCATTGGCCGATGAACCGTTGAGGAAAAAGAATTTGCCCAAGTTGGATTTACCGTTACGCAAACCAACAGAGGAGGAAAACCCCAATCACATCGGTCGACACAACGGCATGAAGGACTTCTCTTCAATGCCCCTTGGAACAGGGTTTAGCCGACAGTTTAGTGACGAAATAGAAACCCCAACAGCAGTATTAAATCTTGTAAAAATGTTGGATGAAAGTCCGGAGAAGGATGTCGAACAAGAGGTCCATGAGCTGACTGGACGGCACCCGTCAGTTGCCTCTAACTACCCCGTACCCATGCCCCTGGATCCTCACTTAGAATTCCAGAGGCATGTACCTAAAACAGGACATATCCAAGGTCCCCCCTCTGAAGTCAAGCTTCACTCAAACAGTGGGAGCCTTACTAACTTTGGTGGGGGGCATATGCTGGAACGAGAGCCCCAGCACCCAACCTCTCTCATGTGGCCAATGAGACCACGGCTTTACGACCGCTCGGTACTGAGTGCCGCGGAAGAACCTCAAAGGTTCATTGAACCACTTACCCCTCGCACTCCAGCTGGGTATGGCACCCTTGGGGACGCGGATTTGGACTCTCTCTCATTTCTCAGGGATTTGAAAATTGGTGACACCCCTGACCTACAAGACTCTCTGTATTAAGTGTTGATTTATGTGTACTGCTCGAACACGTTTGTGAAATACTGCACCTAGAATATTGTAGATTACTGTATTTTCCACCATATAAGACACACTGGCGTATAAGACTCGCCTATAATTTGGTGAGAAATATTTAAAAACTAAAACCATTGTAGAAATAAATGAAAAAAAATCAGAAATTATGGTAAAATTTAAAAAAAAGATAAAATTTGCAATAATCAAAATTAATGATAAAAATACAAAAAAACTTACATATTAAAATTATTATATATTAATATTTATATTATATGATAATTTATATTATATTAATATATAAAATTATTATATACTGAAAAATATATCAATACAAGACCTACGAAGAAGTGGAAGTTAGAATTCCCACACACCATTGTATACCATTGAGTGTTACGAGACGCAGGGTGCTTTTCGGAGGTGTTTTTTTTTTTTTTTTTTTTCTTGAAAGAAAAAAAAGAAGTGTATCTTATATGATGGAAAATACAAGCTATAGAAATGTTGAATATTGCGAATGGAACAACGGTTGATATCTTTCCAACCCTATACACACCTTCATTTTTTTAAAAATCCAGATATGTGTATGCATATTATGTAACTATCCGTATGTATACATCCTTGCATATGCACTCACACACCAACATATGCATGTACACACACGCTTGTACATTTGTATATGCATACCAGTGTGAGTGTGTGTGTTTATTAATCAAGGCAGCTAATAGTATGCAAGTTATTGGCTAGTTGCCTCTATTATATCTATTACTTATATTACTTATAGCTATTATTTTTATTTATACTCTGTCGTCCTGTATTTTTGAACCGTATCCAATTTTAAAATTGACAAAAAAAAATTTTGCTTTTAGAAGAAGAAAAAAATTTTAAAAAAAGGACAAATACTACCTGCATCCCATAGTGGTTGGTACATTTGCATATGAAATATCACTTCTAAATGTTACAATTTCTATCGGACAGAGATAGTATCTTTTAAAAAAAAGAGAAAGAAAGAAATTCCTTGAAAAATACAAAAAAAGAAGTTAAAAACACGCCCCTGAAATATAATTTTTCTCACCATGAATTGAAAAGAATGGAAACACCCCCTCCCCTCTACCTCCACTCTTTCAGATTTTTACACCCTTTCGATTTAGCATTTTTATTTTGAAAATATCTTTAAAAAAAAAAACTGAAATAAACAAAATTTTTCCTCACATCTTCCAGGGTCGCTGGATTGGGGTCACAAGGGGGTGGGGGTAATCCGAGTTCCATCTCTGCTTGGATTATCCCCTTTGTAAACTCACTCTTGCTACTGTGACTTCTTTAGATGTTGGTACCTAGAGAGAGAGAGAGACATAAATAACAATAATGTGTACTTCCGTGTGGTCTTGGTTGGTTTTTAATCATGTGAAATCATATTATACCCTTTCTGTATAGGTTCCCTGTCTCAGTGTAACACCTGAAGTTGGTAGTTGTCCCTGTCCAGTGCACAGCACATTTATCCCACTCAAACAGAGGCATAGCAAGAGGGGGGGGCAAGAGGAGGCAGTCACCCCAGGGGTGCAAAATTTCCTCTGGCTCATAATGATTAATTATTATGCCCTCCCCTAGTATATACTGCAAATGTCATCCACCCCACCCGGCACTCTTCC
Organism: Thysanoteuthis rhombus; assembly: GCA_963457665.1. Lineage (NCBI taxonomy): Eukaryota > Metazoa > Mollusca > Cephalopoda > Oegopsida > Thysanoteuthidae > Thysanoteuthis > Thysanoteuthis major. The sequence goes on along the minus strand of OY735222.1, from coordinate 3,271,533 downwards.
CACCCTACGCCCCCCCCACCTCCTGGGGTGCTGAGAACCCTTGCCACGCCACTCAAATAACTAGTTTTGTAAATTAAAGAGAGGAAAAAAGGCAATGAACAGTTTGAAAACAAAAAAAATACTTTTTTTTAAAAATCTTGGTATTTAGTTTCGTTGATCACCTACCGTTGAGCAATGGGTTAACATGCTAATCTCGCAAGCTATTACTAGTGAGTGTGATACTCACTAAGTGCTCCTAAAATGTGGCCTTTTGCCAAACTTCCTTTCAAGTGAATTTTAATGCTTTTTTTGGTTTCCTGTTTTTAATCTCTATGAATGGTTGGTAATTCTAAACTCTTATTAATCATGTGTGTATAATGTGACATTTTGGTGAAAAATGTATTGTTTTGTTTTTTGTGAATTTCATTACATTGCAGGGTTGCTATTTGATACTTTTTAAGACCTAAATTGGGCAGATTTGCTACTGAACTAAGCTATTTGGTTCTGAAAATGAAGATTTGGTACTAAAGGAAAATTAACAAAAAATAACAATCCCTGGCACACGAATGATATGATACAACATAGATAGACATGAACAATAGATTTTTAAAAAGTATGTATTTAAATCCATTTTTCCTGCAAGTGGATTTCAAGTTATTTGATTATTTTAGTACTGAAGCTACTTAATTTGGTCTCAAGATCATACAAATTTTGTCCTGTGCGGCAAAAGACAGTTGGCAACCCTGTTACATTGTAGTCAAATAGTCCACTAAGTTGGATCAAAAAAAAAAAAAAACATTTTGAAAAAAATGTTTTTTAAAAAAAAGAGTTTCTTATTTTTTTTCCGACATAAATTTTTAACCTCCTCAATATTTAATTATCTTGAATCTTTTTTCAACCAGAGCTGCTTCAAGTAATCAAAAATTTAATGAAAAGTAAGTCGCAGAAATTGTCATTGCTGGAAGCTTACTTCAGATCTTATCAACTATTTTTTTTCTTGAGGTGCTAGTGGCCGAGCAGTTAGCAGTATGCAAGTTGAAATCTGCGAACTGATTTCTAGTTCCAGCTTGGACAATCTGTGTTCACTTCGCACTAATGCCCTTGGAAAAGGCATGAATCCATATCTCCCCCCCTCCCCCCAATCAGCTATGGGTAAATAGCAGGTGAAGTGAGTGACTCCACTTTGGGCACTTATCACCTCTATTTTCAAATATCACTAACGATGAAGAATTTCTGAGTCTAGCCAGAAACAGTTGGTATGCAATATCCCAACAGGACATACCCAGTGCAAGGATGGTATTTGATTTAAAAGAAAATTCCAGCTTTTGATATCCTGAACCACTTGATACCACTCAAAATTATAGGGGAATTCTTCTGTTGCGGAAACAAAGTTTGTTAAACCTATTGGTTTAGATAGAATAAGAATAAATGAATATAAGTTTGCCTAAAGTTGTAAGGGAGGTAACTTTAATCAGTTCTCATTCCCCTTGTTATTAACAGATATTAACATCCAAGTTTTCTTCTATGAAATTAAGAGTTGATACTGCGATCAGAAAATGGAGTGAGGAAACAACTTTTTGGTGCTTCTAGCAACTCTGGTTTTAGGAGGATTTGAGATTTTCTATAGTCCATCTGTATACATGGAATCCCTACAAATGAGGGTCAATATTTAGGGAGGAAATTCATTCGAAAAAGAATGGCATGATTTTTTTATAAAAGAAAAAAAAAATAGAAAAATCCAAAAGAAAAAAAACTTTATATTTTTTCAAAAAAAAATATTGCTATGTAAAAAAGAAAACAAAAGAAAAAAAATTTAAAAAAAGAAAAAATGTTTAAAAAAATGATTATGTACATTTTGACAAAGTTGGAAGACTTGTGACAAAATGTAATCCAATTTACATATATATATATATATATATATATATATATATATATATATATATATATATATATATATAGCCTTTTGGCTGATTCCAAAATGAGTCGAATGCCGGCTTTGGATCAGTTAAATTTTTTTTTGCATCTTATATTTTACCTGCTACAATATATGTATAATCTTTTTTCTTATGATTATTGTATACCCTGGCAGATTCCAGCAACTGCCTGTCTGTTTGGTTTTATTTTTGATTAGAGAAAACTTTTTTTTCTATATATTCCCACCCGCTGCAGCATGTTTGAAAGAAAAACTCTAAGATGCTTTTTTTATTCGGTGTCTGGTCATGTCTAATTGAAATTCAATAACCATTGTTGTACAACTGATTTGATTTTTCTCACAGAACAAACCATGTTCAAAAATTGCTGGTCTCCATCTTATTATTATGTTTCGTTTTCCTCCCAAAAATACCTATTTAAACCCACTTCATAATCCATATAGATCTTATTCCTGCTTATGTATTCTGTTAAATTGATTTCAAAGGAAAGAAAAGGTACTTTTCTGTGTAACAATTTCTTTTTGTTATCTGGTATGAAACAAGCACCTCGTTGAAAGTAGGGGGGGGGGATAAATTAATATAATAAGATTTTAACAAAATTTGAACTGTAAACTCTGAAAATGGAAATACTTTCTTTTAGTTTCAGTGTTCAAGATGTTTATTTTGAAAAAACATTCTTAAAATTCTGATATTTAAAATTCTTATAAATGTCACTCCATTTTGAAGATCCTGATTGTCAAATGGTCAACATCATATGTGCGTTTTTTCCCTACCTACAGTAAAAATTCAAAGTGATTACATAATTTTTGCAGTATATTAATCTGTTGGTTAATACCTGTAAAAAGATTCACTGATATATTTGAATTTTCATGATATGTTTTTCTTGGAAAAGAAACTACTGATCCTCAATGGAAGAATCCATTGTTTTAAATGTTGGGCAGGAGATACTTTCATCAGCAAAAATGTTATAGTGAAAGAGTCCATTGTTAGAACGGACAGAAAAAAAAATCACACTATTCATTATATAAGTAATATTCAGACTGAGACTTGGTTTCGACCGTGCCTTGCTGGACATGAGGCTGTCAAGTTACTCCACTTTTCTATGGGCTGCTTGGTGTTATTTCACTCCGTCTTACACCAGCTCACCTTGGGCCACACTCTCTTTCTCTGGCTAATTGACATCCATTTGATAGCTTGATATGCAGGTTTTGTGATGGAGAGCCCCAGGACATGCCTAAACCATGGTTTACCTGGGTAGCTGTTGTATTCTTCCCCTGACCTCTTCATTTGACTCTCAGTCCTTCCATTTAAAGTCCAGGATTTTACATAAATATCTAAGACTGTACTACATTGGGTTGAAAAAAAACATTGTTTTTGATGATCAGACTACAAATTTTTGGCAATCTGTTAAAGATTTTATCTCCATCTGATTTTAAATTGGGTGTAAAAAAGAAGTGCTTGCGAAATACAGCTAATGACTAGATAGTTCTTTCCTGGTTTTTGTTAAATATTTTCATGGCTTGAGTTTCTAAATTTATATCGTCTGGATTGGATTTGTGTTCAAGCTAAATCATGTTAATGTAGACTTAAAAAGACCAATATTATTTCACCTTAAAAATAGCCACATTTTTCTCGATTGTGACTAATTTTTTTTTTCATTTTGTGATAAGGCAGCTTCCACCTGTGCTCTTAGTAATTAGTATATAAAAGCTGACTGACCACTCTAAGGGCAATAATTTTGCATTTGGTAAATTTGTGCTGATAACTTTTTTCATCCTGATTTCAACATCAATTAGGAAAGAATATAATCTAGGACTGGAAAGAAACAAATTTCACGCGTATTGTTTGTGGTTTTCTATATATATATATATATATATATATATATATATATAGGATTATCATGAAGTCTTTCCCTGATTTCAAATATCTAGCATGGACCTTAAGATATGATTGTATATAATCAAGAGGAGACTTTGTGCTCATCCCATATATATATATATATTTTTTTTTTTTTTTCTTCCAGAGTTGAAAGTGTAAATTCCTCATGGTTGTCTTTCATAAAATTGTGGTCTAACTTCCAAAGCTCTTTTCTTTTTCTCTCGAATAAATGAAAGAAAGAAAAAAAATTTTCCAGCTTTACAAGTAATTCAAATTAACAAATTCGTATTGGATGGTTTCATTCCTGTATCTGCATGTTGTTTACTTGTAGAATCATTTCTCCCCTGGGCAGCACACTCTCATTGCTGTATAAGAGGAGGGTTCAAAAGACATTTTTGACGCCTTCTTGACACTCGTCTTGGAGACTGGGCAATTTTGGTCTTTGTCCACATGCATGTGTGTGGGCCCTCACATTAAACCAACCTACATGTGGGAAGTTGGATAAATAACTACTGGTAGATTTATTGTACTAAGTCTTTACTTGTTCTTTTTTTGTTAAAATATTTTATGTCCATTTGGTAAAAAAATAAAAAAACGTTTTCAATCTTAAAATTGAAACAAAAAAAATCTTTAAAAAAAATAATAAACTTCAGTTTAAAATAATTCTTTAAAAAAAAGTAGTATGTGGTTGGTTAATATCTTCATTCTTTAAATGATGTTTTGTAATATCACTTGCTTAGTGTTGTGGGAAATTCCGAAATGGGTCGTACAAGCTGTACAGATTAGTATTCTTATTCTTGCCCTTTCAATCACATTTCAGCCAATCTGTTCTCCAACCTTCTTCGAGTTTTTGAATGAGACCATAAGACTTACCAGAGAATCAAAATGTATCCAAGTTTTCACTTTGAAGCACAAGCGGGTAAATAGGATTGTATAACCCACTTTTACCCTGTTCTTTAAAAAAGAATTATTTCCTTTGACAATGTTCGTCACAGGGATTAATTTCTGATTAACATTAGCCCAATACAAAATCACATTATTTCAGACCAATGTGACTGTTAAAATGTATATAGAGGCTGAATTCTGTTGAAAATATCATATGACCTGGATGATTTATAACGAGATTTATGGATAGGTTTTTTTTTTTTTTCACTTATAGATAATCACAAATCTGAATGTTAACTGAGAAAAAATATATTGAAAAGTTGGCAAATATATTGATCTACACAGTACATGTTGCCAGATATTTTCAAAGTGTAGTATCTGTGCACTCTGCCTCAGATAAGTGTTGCTCCCCAGCACTTCTGACCAGCATTAGGGTGTAGTATCACTCTGTCTTGGATCAAAGTGTTGCTCCCTGGCGCTTCTGCCTATGACTAGGGAGTAGTATCTGTGTGCTCGTTGAAAAGTGTTACACACTCTATATGTCTGTTTTCTATTTCTTTGTTTTCGTATTCTCACAAATTGAAAAATACATTATGAGCTATATATATATGGATTCGCATTGTGTTTTACATATTTTGTAATCAAAAGCAAAAACTTGTTCAGAGTAGCAATGATGTATCATCTTGAGAATACAAGGCGTCCCAAAAGTAACCATCCATTTTGAGAAATAATAGGAATTTTAAAATGATAACTTGGTCTTTATTAGCCTCCCTCTTTATCTGACCAGAGAGTGTGCGCCAAGTATCATCCTATGATTTACCTGTAGTGCGGGCTGTGAGTTTTCCTGATGCTGTGATCAGCAGCACTGAGGTGAACTCTCCAGGGTGCAAGCCTGGGTAAGTTGTATTGAAATCCTCGGATGCCCCATTGATGGAATTCTCCTTCTCGGCCATGCCAGTAAAAATCTAAGGAGAGGGGAGTGATACGTTGGGTATCAACTCTTAATAATAACTTTAAGATACGAATATGTACTAAATAAATGCATAAAAGAATATGGGCTCAAGTTTTTAATCATCTTCTACGTGGGAACCATCAATGTCTCCACTGATCTCAAGCGATCAACTGTTTCATAGAATACACTTTCAAGCGTTTCAATCACGAAAAGCCTGGTCTCTCGGACCTGTTTATAAGATTTTCTCTTGAACTTTTCATTAATTCGATTACACTTCATGCCTTTTACCTTGCACATGACTACAAAATTCCTCTCTTGCACATTCATTGTCAATAGTAGGTCTGGAAAGGAAATTTTTTTCAAATCACCATGAATGAGTTTTCAGCAATTTAAATGTGAAGAAAATAGGCATTTTGTATAAAGATTATGCATATAATGATGCCAAATCAACAGGTGTTTAAGATTTCCCCTATTTCACTAATATAGATGGTTACTTCATGGACACTCCGTACATAAAATCCATTTTTTTACAATACACTTCTTTACTGAATTTGATTTTCTATTTTTTCTGTGGAAGCATAATTACTGCCCTTAGATTCTGAATATCTATCAGCTTTTCTTTGGTATCTCATCACATCTTTTATGGTACATTAGTGGGCAGCACATCTCTAGATTCTGGTTTCAGTACTTTCATAATCTCTTTTCTGTATCAACTCATTACTCAGTATGAGTCATTGTCTTTATTACATCACTTTTTTAGGCTAGTATAATTATCTGTTGATTTTATCACTCATAAACAATGTACACAACATCCCATGCAGTTGTGGTAGGGGAAAAATAAGGGAGAAACCAGTCGACCCAGTCCTATTGGAATATGTTCTTTTCGTAACTGTTTGTTCAGACTATTACCCTGTTTGTTGCCAAGTACATTTTTAACTCTGTCAATCCTTTGCCGTTTTTTTTCTCATAAATAATTGATGAAAATAGAAAGATTTCATTTCATGTTTAAAATGGTTTTATTTTCATAAAAATAAACTAAAATGTACAACAGAATATCTAATAAATATAATATATACATAAATGTATGTGAAAAAAAAACAGAAATTTGAATGACATGCTATTGTAAGACAAGTTATCTCATCTGTGGCACAGGGCTGACGACTTGCTAAAAAGAGGTTATCTCATCCATGGCACTGAACTGAAGAATTGTTAAGACAAGTTATCTTCCTTGGCAGTGAACAGGTTAAATGTTCCAAATGAACTCTCCTGTCAATTAATTGATTTAGTTTTTATTTAATCTAGTAATGTTGAATTGAGAAAGTAATTGTTGCCAGGTTATGTTTTGTAGTGTTGTTCATTTCTGTGAAGTTCTTGTGGAGCATAGGGCTGCAACTACACCATACCAGTGGACTCAGTTTTAGGCAACTCCCCTCAGCTGGGTCCATATCAGTCCGGCTGCCTTAGCCTCACTCTCAAATGATCTTCTCCTGGTCCACCATGGCCTCTAAACTCTTCTCTTCCCCTGTGGATCCAAGTCCATCACTTGAGCTGGTTTCCCCACTCTCAAACCAGGTCCTGATGTTCCAGATCCCTATCCTGTTTTTTTTTTTTGCCTTTGGTTTTCATCAATAAGTGTCATGAGCCCTTCTGAAGAGGAATCTCCATGGCCAGACTCTCGCTGGGGGAATCATCGGGATGATGATGCTGCAGTTTCAGTAGCGAGTAGGTTTTATGGAGTGGAGTTACCAGCCCCACAACAAACCCTCCTCCTTTACCCAGGCTTGGGACCGGCATCTTGGTGGAGTTAGCTTATGTCTCAGCAAGCTTTTATTGCTTCCATATCCACCATGATTGATTCATCTATCATTTGTGTTATTATGCAAATACACAATGTCAAGATTATATAAAAATCAATTCTTCAGAATATCAAATTAAAAAAAAATTAAAAAGATATTCAGTTTTGTTAATTGTATAAACTGTTCTGTAAGTACTTCTAAGTTGTATTTTTAGTTCCCCCCCCCTGAATATATTTGGTTCTTTTTATCCTGATTATTTATCCCTTATAGGTATTAATAAATTACCAGGAAAACTCACAGGTGTGAAACGAAGAAAAATAAACCTAATTCAATTATCTTTGAAAGAAAAAAAAAATGTATATTTGAGCCCTGGAAAGGAAAATTTTTATTGAAATAAAATGCTTAAAAAAAAAAAAACTCATACTCTATGTGTATATAATCATCATGAAAATAAACGGAATTTTGTGATGAGTTGGCAGTGTGTGAATATTTGGAAAAAATTTTTAAAAAATCATAAAATCGTAATGTGTGAATATTTGAAAATTAAAAAAAAAATTATAAAATCGTAAAATTTAATTAAAAAAATGGTAAAAAAAAGGAAAAAACACAAAGAGAATTGTCATGTTGAAATGATTTAGGATTTTAGTGAGATGTGAGAAAACTTCTTTTCTTTTTTAAAAATTTTAGCATAGGATATTTTAAATTCAGTTTCCGTCACGCTTGAATATGAAGTAGATTTTTTATTATTCTTACTCGAGAGTATGGCAGCTGAGCTGCGTATGTACGTTTGTAATGAGCGTGTATGCGTTTTTGTAAATATGTAGATGGTTGCTGTGCAAGATCTTTTTGGGTAGCTTTTTTCTTCTTTTTTTTTTTCTTAAGGCAAATCTAATCGATTTCACTAACCAATTTTTATTTGTGTTTCACTTTGTACATGTGGAAGTTGATATGAATTTACATTTAAAAAAAATAAATAAAAATTAATTTTGTCACTAAGTGTCAGAGTTTATGCTTTACTAACGAAATATTGAGGAATAGAGAAAGAAAAGGAACAGTAGAAATTTCTAGAATCCTTATTTCTTATTGAAATAAAAAAAATAATTTCACTTTGGCTGAAAATCTGGAAAAAATTTTCTATTATTAAATAGAAAGTTCACATTTGTTTTTTGTTATTTTTTGTGTGTTGTTTTGTTTGTTTTTATGTTTATTTTTATGTTTATTTTTTTGTTTTTCTCCTCCCCCGCCTCTAAAAGTTTGAAATTATTTTCATTGTTTTCTTGGAAGTCAGAGCAATTGCCCCCACCCCAGACTGTAAAGTGCTTCCTCTGTCCCATAATAGTTATTACATTTGCCTACATATTTCATACACTGAATGTAACTCCTACTATCAGACAGAGATAGCATAGGGTGCTAAAAAGTTCTTGGTTCAACCAAGTAAGGAATGACCCTTGTCCAACCCGCTTCCCAAAATGTGAGCCTTATTTTATTACTGTTGTTGGAAAAAGTGTTCTTTTATATTGTAAAGTGCCAATTTGCAGGATCCTTGCGCTTATTTTGAAAAATTTTCCAGATCATTGACTGAACCATGTTGGGCCGAGAACTTTTCAGCACCCCCTCATATAATAGTTTCAACACATACCTCTACACCTCAAATTAGAATTTCTCTGGTCAGTGGATTCTCCGAAGCCTATTTACTTGAAATTGTGGAATATATATGTATTTCTATCTTTTTAACCAGATAAATGAGCTTATTTGCTAATTTTCTGTTTATTTGTTTGTCGGGGCTCAAATGGGATGCGCTGATCGGTTGATTTACCTTCCTGTCATGACATAACAATAAAAATCAAGTCTTGGAAACTCTCAAGACTTCATGGCTGATCATCACACATGAAGACGGCTTGAGTTGAATTTTGGATAAGGATACTTGAATTATTTAAAATAAATTACCTTATAAAATAGCTTTAGCCTTCTTTGTGCCAACATATACATGAATAACCCTGTCATTTTGGACAGGTATATTCTATTATACACACACACACACATACATATATATATATATATATATATATATATATATATATATATATATATACACACACACACACACACACACACACACACAGAAGAGAAATATTAGTAATATTCTAGCACATTTGTTTATTATTGAATTAAAAATAATTTCTCTTGGGCTAAAAATCAGAAGTTTTTCTGCTATTTAATAGAAAGTTACCTTTCTCCCCCCCACCTAAAATTGAGAGAAATTCTTTTGTTGTCTCTATGGAACTTGAGTATTTGAACTATCATCCCTAAACTGTTAGGTCTAAACTATTGTCTTCAACACAATTTAACCCACACATAACGATATACCTCTGGTCTATGAATTCTCTGAAGCCTTTTAACAATAAATTAAAGCATGCCTGCATATATATATATATATATATATATATATATATATATATATATATATATATATATATATAAATATATATAAATTCATATTTCTTATTGAAATAAAAAAAAAATTCACTTTGGCTGAAAATCTGGAAAAAATTTTCTATTATTAAATAGAAAGTTCACATTTGTGTTGTCATTTTTTTTTTTTTTTTTTTGTTGTTTTTTTTTTTTTGTTGTTTTTTTTTTTTTTTTTTTTTTTTGTCTTTCCCAAAGTTGAAAATTATTTTAACTGCTATCTTTCTTTTTTCTGAATCTTTGGATTTTTAAAAAAAATAATAGAAAAATACATCATTCTAGATTCATGAGCTTTATAAAATAAACATTCACTTTTATGTTATCCTTGAAACATTCTTGGGAAAAAAAATTGAATTTGTGTCTAATTTCAAAAAATAGAACGTTGGTTTAATGTTAGATCTTTTGTGGTTTGCTATTGAATATCCCTGATTTCGTAGAATTCGTTACTGCTTTTTTTCTGGTTCCAACATGCTTTCCTCCATGGCAGAATAAAATGTTTTAATAGAAAGTTCAGTGAAGGTTTTAAAATATATCCATTTCTTAAAAAAGATGAAAAATAAAAAAACACTTGCCTACTGTGTAGTCAATTTTCCTATCCTATACATTTGGAGTTAAAACTTCTTTCAAATCATTTTTCAGTGATGTAAGATGAAGCACATTGAATAAATTGTGATTTTTGTCTTTGTCCTTGACCTAATAATCTCAAGTGAATAAATATCTGTAAAGAGATAAAAATTTAAAAAAAAGAAAAATTTTTTAAAAATGAAAAAATACTGATTTATGAACTTATGGGCACTTACTAAAACGGTTGCAATTTCTTTGTGTGAAATTCAGTACCAACAACGCAATTACCTCATCACTTTTATACCCCACAAAGTTAATGAGATGAACTTTAGTTACAATGGAATCTATAGTAAAATTAGTAGTAAATAGTATTGTGCAATTAGAAATTAATCAGTCAAGACTTAACACGACTCAGTTTTGAGCAACAAAATACTTTTCGTTTTTCACCCAAACTGATTTCCATTCAATTCTCACTACAAAAGCCAATCTTCTCTGCATATGAAAATTTTTTTGAAAATACACTCAGATCCACACAGTTGAGGCCTACTTCATCATTAAGGTCATTATATATATTTTATCTTCACCTTTCATAGGTGTTCAAACCTTGATAAAAGCCAGAAATTCAAAAACTGACTTTCAAGGCTGACAGTCCCTCCCCGCTCAGAAAAGAACCATAACCCTGTCCCAGCTAAGCTTGGTAAATATAGAGATGATTGTATATGACATCAGGGGTTGAAAAACAGTCTCCTTGGGAGTTTATTCTCTACTAGTTAATCCCATGAATACAATTCAGGTATTGAATTTCTATCCTATAGGATGATTTCATTTTAGAAAAAGAAAAATGAATTCGATCGTTTTTTTTTTCTTCAAGTGGAAGGGTCCATTATTTCAAATGGTAGGAAGGAGATTTTTATAAGCAAAATTGTTACCTTTAAGTGAAAGACTATTGTTATGGACAGAGAAACAAACAGAAAAAGTCACCCTGTTCATTATACAGGTACTTTCTATGATAAATTTGTAAGCTGAAAGACTTGTTTAAGGTTCCCATGAATTTTTCTTTCATTTTAACAAACTCAACAGATGGAATAACTAAAGCTCTGTGAATTCAAAATACAATTGATAAATTTAAAAGAAACAAGCTTTTTTACCCAGTTTGTGTTTTAATACATAAATTGCTGGTCCATTATGGAGGAAGCTCTTCTTCAAATCAGTTTGCGAGTGTTTAGAGCAAGTAAAATAAATAGGTTCTCTCAGAAATCATTCTTGGACAGATGATGGTCCTGGAATTTATCTAACTACCCACAAGGGGAGAATACGACTTAAGGTCAGGTTAATGTTGGGTACATTCATGCTCATGTATGGATGATTCTTGAAATAGAATAGTTCACTTGACACTTTGCTTTTTGGAACATCTTAGACATCAAGCAATGAACCTGACCTTACCACTTCAATAGGGAGGTGTAGCCTGAAACTTGAGTTTGAATTTTTTTTCCTGTAGTTCTGGCCAAGAGACCAGAGAACAGTTGAGGGTTTCAGTGTGATTTAAGTTGACAAAACCAAATTTTGGAATGGTGTGAGATGTGAGCCCAGCACCACAAAAAGACTTGTCCTAAAAAATAACTCCATTCACTCTGGAGCATAGCGTTGCTCATTGCTTTAGATGCAAACAGGAGTCGAAAATATATTTTCTGTTTGTTGGGTTGGACCTTCCCCTCATTACCTTTTTCCAAACAAGCTTGTCATTCTAACACAAAGGACTTAGAAATAAAGGGAGGTAATCCTCCAGCCTCCTGATTCCCCAACCCCAAGAAATAAATTTTGCTTTTCTCATAAAATTCACATTTAATACACTTGAGCACTTATACTTAGGAAAAGTGAAAATAATCTCACAACACTCTAATGTTTTTTTCCCTATCAAATTCCTTCTCTTGAATAGTAGCATAAAACTTGGGGGGGAGGTTCTAGATTCTGTCTATTCTCAATTTGAAAATGATTGATTTTTCATACTGATTAACTAAAATGATGGCATATGTGAAATATGGCTGCTTTTTACATACACGGATGATAAAATAATTATACAAGGGACACAACTCTTCTATATTAGTATACAGGGTGTATCCCTTTAGTAACAATGTTTATTTTATTGATTTGGTGTGAGACTGACAAAAAATGAATATAAAAATACTTGTGGTGGTTTATTATTATTATTATTATTATTATCATAATCATTATTATTATTATTATTATTATTATTGTTATCATGATAATTGTAGATGGTTGTTTTTCGTTATTAACCAGAGTATGATTTGCATGAATCCTTGTGTAGATTTTATCTTACGCTGCTTATAAAAAAACAAAAAAACTTCCTTCTTTTTGATTATACACTTTAATTTTCCGTACTAGTTTCAGCTTTTTCTTCAATCCCCTTGTGTCTTGCAAATAGTTTTATGTTCTGAAATAATTTTTAGAGAGAAAAAATCCAAGTATTTAAGTGTTGTTCGCTTTCCTTTAACCATTAAGAAACTTTATTGGTTAAAGTGAATTGGATTTTAGTAATTTAATGAAACTCGTACTGAAAAAATAATTTTCTGATGGAAATGTCTTTGAGAATAACTGAACTCTTTGGGTAATGGAAAATATCCATCTTTCATTTTATTTAAAACTTACTCATAATACTAGCAAAATACTTGTTGCTTTTGCTTATGGTATTCATAGAGGAGGAAATATAAGACTCTGTAATACCTGAAAGAAATTCATGGAAGCTACCTGAAGTGACTCTCCCTGGTGCTTAACCAGATCTTCCACTCACACACGCTCAAAAGTGTTTTTAGTTCCTCCACATTTTACTTCCTCATCTTTCTTCTTCTTGTTGACAACCGAGTTCAGCCGTTCTCCTTAAGCAAAAAAATTTAGTTTCATCCCTTCCTCTGATTCTTTGGACGTTATAATCGTCTTTATATTGTGATTCCATTTTCAGGACCTCTTCTTCGACCCCCCCACCTTTCAACATTTTTCATTTGTAAAGAGTGACAGATAGATTAAAGTGTGACAGATGTATTGCTTATTTTAATGCATAGCAGAAAAAATGTATCTTTTTGCTATATACTATTACATTGATTTTGTTTATGGTGTTTTGTAACGAGGAAAAATGCTTAAGAGGCCTTTATCCATTAGAATAACAATTTCCAAGGTAGAAACTAAACTGAATTTTGAACACAATTTTGTGCTTTTTTTTTTTTTCTTTTGTGTACAGTGTGAAATTCTGAGGTGAGGAATCATAATTATTATACACTGATTCACTTTGATTAGAGGAAGATCCAAGTGTACAATGGCCGAAATGTGACTCTGACAACCAAGATGAGGACCCTAGTCTGGGTAAATCAGTGTACAACAATTTTATACTTTCTTCTCTCCTAGTTATTACTTATTGAATTTTGAAATGGTTTATGATGTGGGCTTTTGATTGATAGTATTGCATTTGTCTTCCATGTGTAAGTTTCCAGTAAATAATTCTTTTTCTCTACTTGGCCTTGTTTATATTAATCCAATATGCTTGTAGGTCTATGTTTAGTCACCCATTAAAAAAAAAAATTGCTTTTGCTTATAAAAGTGGAGTAAATTACATAAGAACACCTCCAGATGATAAGAAACATGCTTTCAGGTTTTTTTTTTTACAAATAAAATTGCATTACCATCCTAGCATACTTTTGTCTATCCCATATTTCTAATTGTACCAGAATCAAATGAAAAATCTGATTCGGCATAAATGGGTTAAATGAATTGGATCTAATATTCTAAGCTCTTATCTTTTCGTTTTATGATCTATTTATATCTGACATCTGACTCCAATCAGTCCTTTAGCTTCCGTACAGATCACCTTGTAGTAAATGGATTTTCACAGGATGGGATAGCTAATCTGATCTCTACTTTTTTTGCTGTTTTTACCTATAGCTGGGGTGGGGGGATGGATCCCTCTCCTGGTTTTTTTATTCAGAGTTGTCCTCCTCCTATACTGGTCACCAAACAAGGCTAGAGAACCCTGTTTATCCTGCTATTTTACCTATTTGTATCTGTAGTTCTCAAGTAAGAAATTATCTCAAGAGAGAATAAAATGCTAGTTTCTTCAATTTTTTATAATAAATTATTTTTCTTTCATCAAAGATAGGTGTCTATAAAGTTTCTATCTGTTTTATTACACTGTTTAAACAAAAATAGATTGGGACTCTATGGACATCTTATATATCAAGTCCAGATATAAAATCATCTATCTTGTTCCTCAGGCAGTTTTTAAGAGTTCAAAAATGAAGGTAAGTAAAAAAAAATTTTTTTAAATCGGTTTGTAGGCAATCAATTTTCCATCAACAGATGAGAATTATAGGTGATTCTGATAATATTTCAATGTTTATTCACCCCATCTTCAGAACATTTTCAGTTTATATGATATATACTCAACTGAGGGTGACGTAAATAAACATTGAAATTTTAACAAAATCACTTCATCTGTTAATAAGATAAATTGCTTTAAAACACGTTTTTCAAAATTAACTTTCATTTTTCGTATCATATACATTTAGGCAAAACAGCCTCATATGCAGGATCTACTTTATATGCATCTCCCCCCCACATACACATATATACATATATATATATATATATATATATGTGTGTGTGTGTGTGTGTTTTAGTATACCTGTTAGCCCGTTTCCATCACTGACCAGAGATGGCCCCCATCCCAACTCATTCCTTTTCATTGAATACTTGACAAGGCACTTGAATTTTTTCATGGTTGAGTTGGTTGTTCCAATTATTTACATTATCATTAATTGGACTCGTTCAGTTTTCACACCCGTAGAGATTCATGGTTTTCTACTTGAAATCAAGTAGCAGCAAGTCTCCTCGATATCCCAGGTCTCTCCTCAGTATTTTACCTGATTTTTGCAATCTTATTGTCTGTTTGGTCTCAGTACTTCCTCGGATTCACGGTTCCTCCAACCTCTTTGCTAGGCTCTTTGGTACCGTTCCTAGTGCTCCTACCACCATCGGTACTGCCGTCACCTTTATATTCTATAGTTTCCTCAGTTGTCTGGCTAGATGATTATTATTATTATTATCATTATCATTATTATTATTATTATTATTTTTATTATGATAATTTTGTTTTCATGAATTAAATGTATGATTAGGTTTTTTGCTTAAAAGATTTTCTGCAGCTTCTATACATGTTTTTGGGTCAGGTAATCTTTGTTTTTTAAATTTTTTTCTCTCAACCATTACAAATTGATAGTTCTATGTGATAAGCAAATGTTAGCTAAATCGTGATTTTGAAACAAAAATTAATAAACACAACAAAAAATTTATACATATATGAACGAAAAAAAGAATTTAAGGAAGAACAAATGTATAAATTCTACACCAAACTATTTTTTGAAAATATTTGTGATCATGTTTGTGGTCATATTAGACAAATGAATTTTTTGTATATTTCCCCCGTTTCCAAATTCTAAACCCTGGTAGTCTGCATTTGTGGCAGTGTTATGGCTACATGAGACAGTCATCCCAGTGTCGTTAGTAGAATAGAACAATCGGTTATTGTTACTTCTAGCGTCTTACATCCTTATTATTCGTCAACTGTCAAGGGAGATAATTTTCATGTATTCAAGATAACCTTCAAATTATGTTTGAAATTAGATTCAAATTGAATTATGGGTTAAGGTTATTCCAATAAATTATTGATTTATTAATTCTTTCAGTGAATTGAGTTAGATTTTTTTCTGATAATCTTTAAATTTCGTTTGTGTCAATACATTATTTAAAATTTTTGTTCGAATTTTTTTGTTCCAATAGAATTAATTACCAAGGGAGGTAACCTTCAAATTCATTATAATTTTTATTACTCCCCTTGACTGATGCATAATAAGATACGCCAGAAGTAATAATTACCAAAAAATCCAGAATAAAGATTCTGGTGGAGCTGCTTCGCTCAGGTAGGAATCTGTTATATACAGTCATTTGTTGACTTACGCCCAACCGATAAACATCTGATTGCAGATGAATCAGAAGTTCCCGATAAGGGCTTAATAAAAAAATTCAAAATTGAAAAAAAAGTACACTGTACTTCGTAACATTTTTCTCGTCTCTGCAGCATACGAGACACCAGCATCCAGCATGAATATCATATACCGGGCAGTCTTTTATTAGTGTGTATCTTGTTGACTAAGATCTGAAAATATACCGTGTATCATGGCCCTTAAACCCCCCTCCCCAAAGCAAGCCTAAAGTTTTTACCAAAAATCTAAAAATGTTGGAAAAAAAATTTTAAATTGAAAAATTTAAAAAAATGAACACAGTCTTATTACTATTATTACCTGTGTATGTACATTTTTATAGGTACTGTACAGTACTATAAATCATGGTACAGTACAATACTGTAAAGTATTTACATTCTATCAAATATGGTATTTCGACTTGTGTATGTACAATATAGAGGTTTATGTATGCCATGGTATCTTTTATTATGCAGAACGTATATTTCACTTCACCCTCTAATGGTCAAGTTATGCCCATACTTCCAGAACATAACCGGGACGCATATTGACGCATGGCTGTATATCATGCCCATTCCTGGGGATTCCAATCCCGGGGCAGCACCTCCCCATTGCACTATGAGGGGAGAGTATAATGGCTATTTCCTTTTTGTAGAAAAATGTATTAAAAATGTAGTCATTTTGAAATATTTGGTCTTGTTTATTCTCTTGAATAAAACACGTATATTTGATATATTCTATGCTAAACACCTTGCACATTACCTAATGGTCACACACTTTTTTTTTTCTCTCCTCACCGTTCTGTACTCTATATAATCACTGCATTGATATTCAAATTTTTTAAAAACTGAAAAGAAAAACATATATGGATATTTTTTCTTTTTTTTTTTTGTCTTTGGTCGAGTTTAGCATCCTCTCCCTAATATTATACCCTCAAACACTAAAATACCTTCCTGATATTTTTTCCTAATAAATTATTTTTCATTTTAGAAGCTATTTTTTATTTCATTTCTGATATAAGGATCACCAATTTATGTTTCGGATGTTTTAATTAAATCATATTAAATATAATTCAACATTTGCGACCAAGAAGACTTAATTTGTAAAATAAAAATAAATAATTTTTCAAAAAAAGGATGGACCTAAATTTGAATTTGAAGAGTCTTGCATCAAAATTATGACATAAAAATTGTCCCAAATTCATTATGATTCACTTCATCTATATTAGTACAACTATTTTAATTCCTGTTAAAACATCCAAAACAAAAATAACCATCACATTAGAAATAGAATGAAAAATGTAATACGTAATTATTAGTAAAAAATATAAGAGAGATAATTCCATGTTTTGAATGCAATATTTTGCAAAAGATATTAAACTCAACCAAACCTTTTTTTTGACCCTAATGTTTTGTGTGATCTGGTTCAGTAATTGTATCTTGGTGGCTTTTTATAGACATGTAGTAAATTCAAGTAATTGATTTTTTTAAAATGGTACAAAATTATAAAGAAAAACAAATGAATTGTTACTGCACTAAACTGTTGCCAGAAAATATTATTCACGCAGCCTTTTGTTCCAGTTCCATGAAGCTTAAACTTCTTCCCTTTTTTTCTTTCTTTTGTTTCTCACTTGGTTTGTTTTTTGTTTTTTTTATAACACTGGGCTTCCACAGAAAAATAATTCCAATTCAATTCTTTTAAATTCATTGTTTGCTTTTGATTGTTTCATTTCTATGAAATATTTTCTAAAGTTTGAAAAAGACAATTCTACAGTTTTGCCTAACATCTGAACTATGCATTTCTAGGGGCGGAATTAGTAATTTACTTCATAGAAATTATTCCACTTTAATGCTTTTAAATAAAAACCAACGAGCAACTAGTTCCAATGGCGGCCTTCTGCATTAGCATAAGATGGTTCTTAAAAGTAGACTATTCATTATCTGTACATTTTTATAAATGTTTAATAGCTTGATATTCTTTATCCCACAAAAAGTAGATATTTCAATCTCAAAACTGCTTAAAAATACAAAACTACAAAAATAATTATTTTACTTCCTAGAAATGCATAGTTCTGATATATTAATACTTATTAAGATGGAATAAATTATATTAGATAAACTACTTATTTGTTTGGAAAGCTGCCTCAGATTCTTTTGTTTTATGACTAGTAGAGCATAAAAATAAAATATTTCTACTCTTACCTACATATTTCAGATGCAAGACTGAACTGAAGTATTACCTTGAAAAGTTTGGGTTTTTTTTGTTAAGTCTGTATCATTTAGCAATTTAGAACTAATTTAAAGTTGTAATTTTATCAAAAATATCTCAAGTAAAATTCTTCAATTTTTCTTTCTCTTAAATGTGCTACAGATTTTTAAAAGAAGGTATTATTCAATAAATTATTGACGCTGATGATTCTAAGTGACAGATGACCTCTTGAAGAAATTTATATGAAGTGGACTTAATTCAGTCAATATTGTCATATATTTTATATTGAGCAATAATTATATATTGGAAACTGTAAATATATATTGAAAATAAAATTTGAATTGAAATTGATTTGCAAAAATAAACTTTTAATGATATTGTAATGACACATTCCTAGTTTTGAATAAACATCCAGTTATATCAATTCATACCATAAGCTCATTTTAAGTCACAAGGCAATGTACAAGTCTCAATCAATTGAAGACCTCTTTCGATCTCTCTAGACAATGGAACCATGCTGAAGTGACCCCCCACTCTATGATGCGAGTCTGGGCAAAGCGTATGCAGATCCCGAGTGATCAGTCAACAGAATCCCATTTTCGGTCTCGCTAATGTAGTCAAAAGGAAGTAGAGAGCAATATATTTGGTATCAGCTTGGCTGCAGGGGCGTCAAAATGAGGCCTTACCAACTGGTTTGGAATCAGTTGTCCTCTTAGGCTGGTTGCTTTGCCAAGACTAAAGAGCCAAGTCTCTGCTGCTATTTTACCCATGGCTGGGGTGGGAAGCAATGGATTCATACCTCTACCAAGGCTATCGATGCAAATGAAGCTTGAACTCAGATTGCTGATTCCATTGTCCATACTGTTGATTACTGTGCCACCATTTCACCTTCTACCAATAAATGGCTCAAAACCGCCAAAATCCTTGCCAATCGTTTTGGTCAAATGTGCACATCTCTATGGCCGAAAATAAAGACAACTAAATGTGCACGAAGGGATTAATCTTGAATTCAGCTGCATTGCCTGCTGAGACTGTGTAGCGTAGTTCATGAGCGACAAACACTGTTTTGGCTTTTGTAGGTGTAGTCCATCCATGGCTCTGTTGGTGCTGGCACTGCCTTCTACTGTGTGCGTTATCTCCACTATTCCCACTGGTTCTCTCTTCTCTTCTTGTTCATCTAAATACCAGCCTTGATGGCAATCCCCCATCTGCTCCAGTTTGTAGCCAAAGCCTGCTAGGTTGATGTTGTCTCCCCTGAGATTTTGATCATGAAAGTCTAGGTGATGAAGAACTGGGTACTCTGCAGGTCTGGGGCTTTGGGCAACCTTGCGTTACAACAAGTATTAAATTTCAGACCGATAAGGCGCTGTACATCACCCTGACCTCTTGTCCCATAGCTAAAGCGTTATATAATCATTTCACCTTTCCTTTAGGTTACCGTAGCTAAAAATCAAGCTTACTATTAGTCATTTTACATACTATTGGATATCTTGCACTTACTAACAACTGAGTAAAAAATTAATTTCACTGATGTATTTTTTGTCTATTAAAACTTTGTTTATTGTTATTAAAGTAATGTCTTCATATTGTTCATATATTTGTGGTCTTTTTTGCAATTTCTGTACACGCTCTCTATTTGTAATTAATTACTATCACCTAAACTTTAAAGCGATAAGGTTTTGGTTAATGGGATGATACTAGACCCCATTTCTCCCCCTCCCCACCCACTAAATATTAATTATTAGTTAATTCCTGCGAAAAGATTCACCGATATATTTGAATTTCTAGGAAATCATTTTCTTAGTGAAAGTGTCTATAGTTTCAAATGGTTAATAGGAAATATTCTAATCAGCAAAATTGTTACCATTGATTGAAGATTCCATCATTACAGACAGAGAAATAGAAAAATCACCCAGTTTGTTATATAAGTATATCAACATCTGGAAATAAACCAAGTTTTCAGTAATGAATTGTAGATACAACTATTTCTTCAAGACAAAAATTATCCTTTGTGAAAGTTTGATGACTTTTATTTTCTTTATATTGAATGGGAATAAGAAGAAATAAATTGCTCGGATAGTAATTACATCTGAAAGTTATAAAATGGAAATTAAGTCATGCATCTTTTTACAATTATGAAAAATAGGAAATTCAAACACTACACAAATGTAGTTATTAGACGAAATTAATTTCCCTAAGATGCTCGTAAATGACTCAATCTCTCTATCAATGATTTGCAAAATCAGAACATTAACCTTGATATCAATCGTAAGGGCATAGATAAGACTTACATATGTTTGTTCAAAAGACTTCATTGGACAATCAAACTCATTCTTGTTTTGTTTTGTTGGTTGTTCCTACAACATTTCAGCCAATCTATTCTTTGGCCTTCTGCAGGAATACTATCTGTGTTTAAAGAACTGTGTAACGGTTGCAGAAATTTTTTGTATTTTTTTAATTTGTTTATATTTTTATTTCCATTTGTTCCTGTTACTTTTGAATTACCAGAAAAAAAGTCTGCCTCTTTACATACGGATAGTGCACCTGGAGAAGGCTGTTGAATGGACACTTGAAATGTGGGCACAACAAAAATAACAAGAAAAATCAGTTCAATTGTCCAAAAAAATTCTTTGGATGTTAATGCCTCTTCACAAAATTATAGGCAAGATCTATATATGTTATTAGCCTTTCAGAAAGAAAAATATGATAAGAAAAAGTTGAAAAAATATGATTGATATAGAATGAAAGATAAATCAGGACATGCTAAAAAAATCTTCAGTATTTTGTATTTGATGTGAAATATTAAGCTTTTTTTATCGCACACCCACAGTAAAATATGACACGAAATGGCTAGGTGCCCCAAACCATCTAGATGCCTTGGTTTTTGCTGCAGACATCAAAGCAATCTTGACCCCATCTCTCTGGATCCCATGGGAGGTGCTGTCCAGGAAATGGATCCCAAGTCACATGGCTACTTTTGTTTGTTAGCATGCCAGAAAGGGGGCCAAAAGTCTGACAACTGAGCAATGAATTTACTAAGCTCAGATAAATTTGGCCCAGGTGGCCACAAGAGCAGGACACTCTGTGAGTAATAAACTCACTACACTAGCAAATGATTTTCACAGACTAACTTGTTAACCATCACTCTACTCTAGGCACCTGATGGGCTTTGCTTGTAATTGAATAGTTTTATGTTTATTTGAATGCTAGACTGATTCATACCTGAAAGAGGTCTGGTTAGTCACTCAATGGAAACTGTCACGTGCAAAATGTCTTTTGGCAGCATGCTATGTAGTTGATGATCAATGAATAAGTTCTTTTTCTCACATTTTTGTTTGGCAGCAATCACCAAGAAGAGTCAGAGTTTTCAAAAGACTGGAGTAAATACTGCCACACACAAACTAGTGATAAATTATGCATAAACTTACGTTACAAATAATATTTTGAGGGGGAATTTAAAAAAAAAAAAAAATTTTTTCTTGGTATAATAAGGAGTGAGTATTTCAATTTTCAGCTCTCTACCTCCTTTAGTGTGGTCTGTATGTATGACACATACATATACACACACGCAGCCAGCTGAACTAACTCAAAAACTGAAGAGACCTATGTTGACAGTTTTTTTTTAACAGTGATTCTCAAACGGGGGCAACTTGGCTCCTTGGGGTGGAATTTCTGAAAGAGGGAGAATGTATGATGAAAAATATGATACAGAAAATAATTCTTAATTAAAAACGGTTTAAAATGGGAAGGGAATGGAAGGAACCTTGGATTATGAGGGATGGAATGTGACCAGGGACTCTGAAAACCCCTGATCTAAAAAGATTGAATTGATAACATTTTATTGTGGATGCCTTGCATGTCTCTTTGACTACTGCACTTGTATATAAATATATTACTTTGTCAATGAGGTTCCTGCTGTTGACATATCTATCACTCTTGATTCTGTCTGCGTGTGCAGAAATAATTTAGGATTTTCATCAAATATTGCCTGTTTCCGTATTACAAACATTTTATGTATTTGAATTTCCAGAAAGATTGGATTATTACAATGTTTTACTAGTAGAGTTTGAAGCATAAGTTCTTTGGAAAATTCCAACTTTTGTTTAGACAATTGATTCTCTTTTTTCACATCCTTTATGTCAACACAACATTTTGGCTGATTGAATCTTCAGCCTTCGTCAGGTGATGGAACTGAGAAATGAAGCAAACTTTTATTTTCAGGAGCAAAATGGCAAAAGAAAAAGAAAAGTGATTAGAATACCGACTGGATCAATGATTTTAAGCAATTGGTATATTGAAATCTTTGTGGCTTAACATTCGCTTACTTTAAGAATTGATAATTCAATACTTCAAAGTTGTTAATAGTGGAAATGAATGTTTATGTCATCAATTTCATCTGAGGTTTTATTAAAAAGTGACTGAATACGTTTATGTGGATGAGTCCATTGTTTAAAATGGTGAGTAGGTGATATTTTGTTCCACAAAGTTGTTACCTTCAAGTTGAACATTCAAACACTTTTTTCTTAAATCTGAAAAATTTTGAGAAATTATGACTTCCTTGTTGTTTATATTCACCTCTACTCAATTCACCTCCACTCCAATTCACTGAAACTCAACTCCACTTCATGCTCCTTCACTCCATATTCCTCCACTTGACAGTCCTTCACTCAACACTCCTCCACTCGACATTTCTCCACTCAACAGTCCTTCACTCCACATTCTTCCACTCAACAGTCCTTCACTCCACATTCTTCCACTCAACAGTCCTTCACTCCACTCTCCTCCACTCAACAGTCCTCCACTCCGCTCTCCTCCACTCCACACACCTCCACTCCAAATTATACCACAACTTCCTCATTATTTTTATGATTTGCATACTTTTCTGGTCTGTCTTTTGTTTTTTTCGATTTCATTTTTATTACCATGGCAACAGTTGGTGTTATAAATTGTGTGGTTGGTCTTTATAACTTTTGAGAAAATTTTGAAAAAAAATTCTTTTTAATGTTTGTGTATCAATTTTGTATTAAGTCACAAAAAAAACAGAATCGTATATTTTGAAAAAAAAACAAACACATGAAACAGAAAATACTGACAATAACAAGAGGAAAAAAAATAAAAATTAATAAAAAGAAATGCTTAAGTTTGTGCCTATCAGCACGTGTTGCATAGTTTTTGTTGAAATAGATAGATATATATATGTGTCAGTGTGTATATATTGACCAATAAGCAAGCATGAACAACCCCTGAAAGTTTCAATCTGTTTGCGTCCTCAGTTCACTACTACGCATTACTTGAAGTAAACATGTTTTTTCTGACATGTCATAAAATGATCCATTTGAAAATCGAGCGATATATCAATTTTTTTTTTTTCTGAAATTGAAACAAAACAGCTACCGAATCTTTTCGTAAGCTAATTGAAGTTTATAGGAAGGAATGCATGTTGTGTGTTTGGGTGTCCAAGTGGTACAGAAGATTTCGTGAAGGGGGAGTAGATATTGAAGACGGTGCGTGTTTTGGACCCCCTACTCATCGTCTGTTTATCAATGGAGACTATTTCTTTAATCATCCTGATCCTCGGTCGTTCATCTTTCCAAATGATTTGAACATTCTTTCCAGTTCTTCCGGGGTCGTTTATGCTTGCCCGTTGGTCAATGTATACCACGTGTTTTGCGCATGCGTGCTGTGGTTTGATCCTGTTTTCCTTGCTTGTCGTGTCATACCATTCCACTCCACCCAATATAATATCACTTTCACTAATGGCTGGAGTTTTGAGAGGAAATCTTGTCATCATTTAACAAATCATTCAGCTTAAAATCCTCACCTTAGTTTCAACTATATAATTAAGAAATACTCACTGTCTGTCTGTTCGTGACCTCTAGCACTGAAATACCGCATTGGAACTGTAAATATTGAAAATAAAATTTCCCAAAAATGCGCCAACTCAATGCATAAAAAATTGAGGGGATTTGAAACTTAATAATAATAATAATAATGATTTGCAGTCTGTGTCCATCAACTTAGTATAATGGACTGATTTGCAAAGGGAGATAACTATTAAATGCTAATTCAATGCTATTTGTTTATTTGCGAATGCATGAAAAATCCAGGTGCAATCAGACCTTTTTTTAGTTTATCACATTTCTGTCAGAAGATTTATCGCGTATAGTGATTTCCATTTTGGTGTAGTTGACAAATATTTGTCATTCACCAGTGGAGATTGGACAGATGCAAAAGATTACCAGATGTGATGTAGACATGAAGAAGGCCAAAGAGCCCACCGGCTGAAATGCATTGATTGAAAGAATATAGATTAGAATACTAGTCTAAATAATTCATTGAATGATGAACTAATGAAAATTTTTTCAAAAATATACGGACAATTTGGAGTAAGAGCAACTGAAGAAAATGGACTCTCCAAAAATACAGTGACAATAAATGAAACATATGCAGGGAACCCTCGATTAATGTAGTTCCAGTTGGTGCGTTTTCAATTAATTCATTTTCAATTAACACTTTAACACTTTTTTATCCAAAAATCGATTAGTGCAGAAATAAAAGGTTAATTCAAAATAATTCAATTCACAATAAGATAAATTTTCTATTGTCTGCCTTTTTTCCTCCAACTTCTTTACATTTGGAACTCTGGTATATATGTATACACTTCTCAACAATGGGTACAGGTGAACCACACCAAGATTTTAAAGATCTACCAGAAATAAACTTATTAGATTTCAATCAAATTTTCAGTACTTAATTCAATTATTAATGAATTTATTTCTGAAGGGCATATATAATAAGAATCATTTGTGCAAATATAAATTTTTGATTCTGGAATAATCAGGTTATTTCCAATAGGTTTTCAAGTTCAGTTAATGAAATTTTGATTAGCATGGCACTTTTTGTGGAGGCATTAAGCACATTAATGGGAGGTTTCCTGTAATTAAACATGACCTGTTATGTGCTTGGAACTGTTTTATAGAATCACAAGGTAATTTTTTTTTACATTTGATATTTATTTTAAAAAACTGGAAAGCACTCGGGAAGACCATACCTCTGCCAATGTCTAACACTAATTAAAACTGAATAAGAATCAGTTCCCATATAGCTAGGATCAAGGGGAGGTAACTGTAAGTTCCAATTTTTTTTATTGCTAGAATATTGTCTCAGTATATGAAAAAAATGTCTCTCAATTGAGAAAATTCCTAAATTTAACCATTTTCTTTTAGTCCATGGTCTGGCTTTCCAGAAAATTTTATTGAAATTCATTGAGAGCTTTTGGAGACATTGTATGAAAAAAAAGACAGAAGTGGAGTCATATACCTCTTCTAACTTCATTGGCAGAGTTCATCGGAACACAACTCCATAAGTTACTATCAATATAAACAAACATGATAAAAAAGGTTAAGAGATAAATATGATTTCCAAGGGTTTGAGTGAGGTTGGATAGTTTTTTGTAAGCATCCAGAGAATGCATATCTCTGCAAAGCCAAACACTAACTACAAACTAAACGGGAATAAAATATCAAAAAAACAAAGGAGAGAACTTTGTACAAATACTGAGTTACTTCCCTCAAAATTTTAATTTAGCCTTTTCATTTACCTCAGCCACTAAATGTCATAGAAATCCTCTGGAGATATTGTGTAGACAGACAGATCTGAGTGGATACATATACCTCTTCTAACTTTGTTTCGAGAGGTAAATATCTGCTTGATACAACCTGCGAGAGTTCTGGTAAGTGGAACAGTGTTTCAAGCTAACCATGCCTGATGTTTCTCTCTCTGCAGTAGAGATTCACATATTACACCTGGTGTACAGAGTGGCCAACTCTGAAAAATTTTTCACTTTAAATCGACATCGAAAAAGCATCAAGAAACGCCTTTTAATGGCCATTTCTTATAGCTGGAAATGGCTATACTTGCCTGAAATTGCTAGAAAATAGCTAGAAATAGCACTAAATGTTGAATTTTTGTGCTGCTAAATCAAGGAATGCACTAAATTTGGTGTGAAATGTGGTAACTTGGCAACACTGCTAGTGTGTACGTTGCTGACTCATAGCCTTGTAGATTATCTTTTCAAGCGTAGAATGGCAATTTCCATGCCACAAGTAGTATATATATATATATATATATGCTCTTCCATAGAATTAGAGCACTCTGGTGGATGAGGAATTTCTGCATAAATAAATATATCACTTAAATTCAGCCTTACTTACCTTCCAGTTCCATAGCCCAGAGGTAGGATATCGGCCTCTGGGTCTGAAGTGAAGGTTTCAAACCCACCTCGTGGTACTGGATGGGATAATGAAAAATCTGTAGCCACACTGAAGAGATGTGATACATCAAAGCAGCTGTCTGTGGATGACACAATATATATATATATATATATATATATATATAGTCGCATTCAAAACATTCCAGATCCAACAATTCTGAATACTTATTGATAGGAAACTTTACCAGTTTATTTTTTCAGTAGAAATCAACAACTAAAACTATCAACAAAGATTTCTTCAGTTTTTTAGCTAGTCTGTCTGGCTAGGTATCATTGGTATAGGCCACACCAATGAAGCTATAGGGCTGAAAATTTAAATGTTTCCACCTTATTAAGTCTAGAAAACCTTTTTTTTTTTGTTTAATCGAAAATTACCCCCTTAAATAGGTTTTAAGGGGAGGGTCAAGTTTGCAATGTAAGTTTCCGCTAAATTAATCTGTAGTTTGTACCCATGCTTGTTTCTTGAAAATTCAAACTTTTTTAATGATCATGAGCAAAAAAATGAGAGAAGTAATTCATTCATTGATCACCCCTTTTTCAATTTTTTTCATTGATCACCCCTATCATGGCATGTTGCCTAAAGACATTGGTCATGTAACTGTTTAATTTGAGTGACTAATCAGACCTTTTATCATTATAATCATCATTATTATTATTATTACTTGGTTAGTACCCATAAAAAATGGATTATTTATGTATAGATTGGTACTTCTGCCGAGGATCAGAGTATCTGTGTTCTCTACCTAGGATTAAAGTTTCACTTCCTCATCCTCTACTAATGATCAGAGTGTAATATCTGTGCGCTCTTTGTAAAATGTTACACACACACAAAAAAATATATATATTCATGGATACACATTGCACTCTATATGTGGGTTATTATCATCATTACACTGCTTATTCTTGTGTGTATTCTACCCTGAATCTGCTGTGAATCAAATCATATATACCTTCAATCTATGTATATGTGTATAATGTATATGATGAAAGGATGTTGGATAATGTAATCATAAGCTGTTTTCTTCTATGCGGAGTTGTGTTAAATATACAGTCATATGTCGACTTACACCTGTCTGACTAACGTTCAGTCACAGATACGTCAGAGGACTCCAACAGCTTAATAAAAATCTAAAACTGGAAAAAGCACATTTCACTTTCAGTTTCAAAAATGTACGAGACATCCAGCATAAAATCATGTTTCATTTAGTCTTTTTTTTCCTTTGTATCTTGTCGGCTAAGATCTAAAAATGGAAGACAATGATCTGGATTAACCTTCTCCTCTTATTTAGTGTAGTAAGAATTATGATAAGATTTTTACCAAAAATTTCAAAATGTGGAAAAAAATTTTAAAATCCTAAAAATTAAAAAAAAAATATGTATATTTACATTGTCTTATTGATATTATTACTTGTGTATGTATATTTTTATAGGTACTATATGGTACTGTACATCATAGTACAGTACAATGCTGAGAATTATTTACATTTTATCAAGTATCCATTTATTTATACATGTTTACATCCATTATAGAGGCTCAGGTAAATACGTATGTCATGGAATTTTATGTTTCACTTCAATCTATGATGGGTAATTCACGCTCAGGTCATGTTGTGTCCATACTTCCAGAATGTAACCTGGATGCAAGTTGACGCATGGCTGTATTGAAAAAAACTATAACATTCTACTTTTCTGCTCAAATCTTGCAATAAAACCCCGTCACCCAAGAAGAGACTACCATGTCGTAGACACAGAGATTTTCAGTCTTATCCCACGTACACAGGTTTCTCCTTCAGCTGTGTCTTCTGTACAAATATCAATCATCACACAGTATTACGTACCTTAAAACACACCTGGTCAACATAAAATGTGACTTTTCTATATTGGAGGGAATTACTCCCACATTATTTTGCACAATGTTTTACAGCGGTGGTTCTCAGAGTTCAAGGTCATTCCTCCCCTTGTGATCCTAATTCCTCCCCCTGATTGAATTTTTAATCAAGTAATTTTTCCACACAATATTTTCCATTATATGTTCCTCCCCATGATGGAAATTTCTTCCTCCCCAGGGGAGCCAGGGGCCTCTCATTTGAGAATCACTGTTTCAGAATAATATAATCACAGTACATACTTGTGTGAAAGTCAATCCCCTTCACCTCCAGCCATAGTTATAGGATCAAATTTAGGTAGTCTGCAATCATAAGGACAATTCTTTTGGGAATTATGAAATTAATTCAACCAAGTTTCTTATTGATATGAGATATTGTGAAATGAACTGCTTTGTATAAAATTTACATTGGAGACAGTAACCAGAAATGAGAAGATATTTTTTGATTTATATTGTTTGTGTCAGAACTGGTTTGTTCATGATCTTCCATTTTCATACGAACAAAACCTGTTTCAGTGTGGAAAAGATAAAACCTAATTTGTATATAAAACCAAGAGACAAACTTCATGAAAAAATTAGGCCATAATTGTGGGGGACTGACCTACCTCCCTCCAACTTTCTCAGCCCTTCTCAAACTCTCTTTAAAAAGAATAAAGTGAAGTTAAATC
Organism: Thysanoteuthis rhombus; assembly: GCA_963457665.1. Taxonomy (NCBI): domain Eukaryota; kingdom Metazoa; phylum Mollusca; class Cephalopoda; order Oegopsida; family Thysanoteuthidae; genus Thysanoteuthis; species Thysanoteuthis major. The sequence continues at coordinate 3,242,002 of OY735222.1, read as the reverse complement.
ACATAAAAGAACGTATATCGTTGTACTATGTATAATGTATTAAATATGTAATATCATTCAAAATATTCATGTATACAAACGATCAAATAACTTTTTGTGCTCTATTGTTTTGCTCTCAAACCCTGCTCACTTCCAGGTTCACAGTCTTAAGCCTTCTCAGCCTAATGGTTAATCTGCCACTGTTTATATCATTCAAATATTTTGGCAGTACACTGGTGTAGAATTTTACTGTTACCCCAAAAAGCTATAAAGTAATTGCTTGCTGATGATACAGGAATAATTTAAAATGGATTCTTTTGTTTTGATTCCATGTTTTTCCTTTTTGTCCTTTCCTCAATAAGATTTGTATGATCATTACTCTTTATTCATTTCTATCTATCCAAGAAAAATAGATTTGGGGCTCAATATTCAGCGATGACCTGTATGTCGTTGTTCATTTACTGTCCCTGGTTTATTGTATGCCAGTATTCATCCACCCCCTCACGTGGGTGAAATGTGACACAAAGTTGGGTTTAAAGTGGGGATCCTCACACATACATGCAGACAGTTCCAGAAATTGTCCACTTCCTTTGGAACTTTCCATTTAGGATACCTTAGGCATCAAGCAATGAAGCAAACCAAATTCCTTTTTAGCACAATGGAGAGTTGCCCCCAGACTACACAACTCAACTTTGTAGCTTTTTAGGGCAACAGGGGAATTCTCTTCTAGTGTTTATCTTACACCTGGATGAATAGTCTTCATTTCTGGCCCAGTATCAATTCAATTGAATCCATCATTCGTTTCAATATAAAGATGAATGGTCAAACATTACATCCTGACATCAAAATTCAACTAAGAAGTTATTGACAAAACAATCAATAAACAAACCTTGGAAAAAAAAAGATCTTAATAGATTCAAATTTGAATATGAATATGATATATCCTACTGAAATCAGAAATACTGAGCCTGGTGTTATGGTTTTTTTTACAGAAAACAAAATTTGAATTCATATTCTGATTTTTGACTTAGAAATAAAAATGAAATTCCTCTCAGAGGTCCTACTGCTAGGATGAATTTATTTCTACTCTATTTTGGGGGTGTCTGCTTACTTTTTGAACAATGCCAGAGGTTAGTATTTGAGCTCAGTTGGAAAACAGGTTTTTTTAATGCTGATTTTCAAAGTCCACCTTGCTCGGATGATTGGTACAACACAATTTTCTGACCTTTTTCCCCTCACATTCGCCGTTGTGCCAAGATTGGTAAATACCTGTATCAATTCACTGTAGATTCATCAAAGGTAATTGAATCAATGTAAATACATTGTCTGTAATTTCATAGCCAGGTAAATTCACTGCAAAGTAATTTTACCACAAGCCAATACATCATCAGTAAATACTAGTACTGCATATTTTTCTGTGAATAATTTTTCATTGGTAAATACTAGCAATACTTTTCCTGAAACCAAAGAGATCAAAAGTGCTGACCACCCGTAGTTATCAGTTTCAAGAGAACGGGTATAATGGAATAAGCAGGAACAAAATTGAAATTCAACCGTATACTCTATCTCTATCATTCCAACCAAGCTTTTCCACAAATGCCTAAACATCATAAATCCTATGTCATGGATGTGGCAAAAAAAAAGTATCCATTTTACAATGGATTATTGTTGTAAATTGAGCACCCTCCTGAAAACAAGTGACAAAAGAGAAAGTCCCAACAAATTTAAAATCTGGTTTTTTTTCTCGAAGGTAGCTGGTGGAATACACTAGTGGAAATTTTCAAAGCTCTATGCCAAAGAATGTGACCAAGAGTGCAGAAATGAACATAGGGACGGAGGGGCAAACAAGTGAAAAGGGAAAAATACCCCTGGCCTATGTCTTTTATAGTTTGGTTCAGTCAGTGATCATGGCTATGGTGATTCAATAATTCTTTCTATTGAAATGAAAAAACCTTGGATTGAATTAAACATGGCAATGAAATTACAAACAATGTCATTGTGTATATCTTCATCTGTATTTTTACGCAGAGCTCTTTTCCAGTTCTTTTCCTCCTCTTTCTCAACCTGTAAATGTTTTTACGTATGTCAAAAGGTCATTTTCCCAAAAGGTAAGAAAATCAGCCTTTTGTCGTCCTGAATACTCTTCATGTAGTTTAACTTATCTTCTATGCTCTTCACCCCCTTCCACACACTTCCAAACCCCCCTCCCTTCTTTTAGTCCAATGATTCCACAAACAACGGTTGCAACCCAAATGATACTCCTGATTGCATGGTTTGGAAAAAATAAGGAGAAAATGAAAAATATTTTTGAAAAATGAAACAGTAAAAAGATGTTAAAAAAATGTTAAAAGTGAAAAATAAATAAATAATTATAAATAAAAAATTAAAGTAAAATTCAGTGAAATTTATTGAACAAAACTAAATGAAGAAACACTGAAATTATATTTCAGCCCTGAAAGGTCACCAGACCCCCAAAATTCTGTGTTCAGAGTTGTGGCCAAAGAAAGTTTGGGAAATGCTGATGTAGTTCATTGTTTTGCTGGATGAATCTAGCCACTTGTTGGATGAATCTAGCCACTTAGTAGTTTATGTCTTGGGATGGTCTTGTGATTTATTTATACAGCTAGAAAACAAGAAAAGAATAAAGTCACAATTCATCACACTGCTTTCTTGTTGTTTGTTTTATACAAAAATCTTTGAAAAAAAAACTATGAAGTTTATTTTGAGCATTGCAGGCAGGGCATCCAAGAGGAATTTTACAATGGGATGCAAAGCTGTTTTTGCTCCCACCTCCTTTAGCTATCCTATTTTCATCTGCTATAACATTTTTAGCATACCAAAGTATGTTCCCTTGGTAATAAACAATAAAGTCAACCTATTTTACTAGCGGACACATCATATTGATTGGGGGAAGGGGCAAGTTTCCATACTCAGCTCTTGGAAACTCTTGGATGACCCTTACACATTTGAGTCCCCCTCTTGTCAGCCCTGATTACCGTGGTTTGCTTCGTGATTGAGGTAGTTGGATACCATGAGTATTAATTTTTATTTTTCTAATCTTAATTTCCGTTGCTTTTTAATACAACTTCATTCAGGCCATCAACTTATGTTAGTGAGTGAACAACACAGATTGGAAATAAAGAATAATCTCCCAGTGAGACTTGAACTCACGTCTCTTTTGCCCAGAGGAGCGTGGTAAGCACCCAACTGTTTTTGACTATCAAAGCTACAGAAAGTAAACAAAAATATAACCCTTAAACCTACTCTCTGTTCCGATCTCTCTGGGCGCATACATGAAAGGGTACTATATTTCCTCTGGCCAATAATGCCTGTGGATTAATGATTAAGCCCTCCCCTAAGATATAGTATAAAAATTATCTAAATGAAATCAAAATTGTATCGTACCTTGAAAGATTTATTGGCCTCACTTATGTTTGATTAAAATGGTAACTATTTGCTTGTTTGTTATTTGATGAAGTATTAATAGCTTTATACTAAGTAGCCATATTGGCTTTCTAGTTCAAAATCTCAAATCATATGACTCAACCGACTGATGGTGTTAACCAATGAAAGAACTAGTTGTTTGAATATAACCAATCACAGACTCATGTTCAATAATGCATCTGGCTTTTTGGGAAAAATCAGAGAAATGACAAGTTGATGAATGGATGCAAAAAGTCCCATTTGAGAAAAAACATTATGAAGAAAAGACATGAAAATTGAATTCTTCAGTTGCACAAAAAAAGATGAAATAAGAAGACTTTCTATTTTAAAAGTAGCGTATTTTGAAGGAGACAACATAGAAAGGAGCTTCTCTCGTATTGTAATGGAATTTTATCCAGGAAGATTTCAAGTTGTCTCGTTTATTTCACAACTCATTCTGGAAAGAACCCTCTCCTTTGACTGCCTTGAAAAAATGGACTTATTTTGTGCTGCACTTAACAATAGGTGTAAAATTTTGTTACCTAGATGACTCTTCTTTTCACCTTTGCATGTACCTAGTTACTGTTCTTGTTAATTGGCAACTGCCGGCAATGATGGAAGTTTTTATTGTGATCAAACATTGAAATCCTATTCTCCAAATGAGAGATCCATTCAGGTAGGTTATAATTGTATCTATGTTACTTTTCAATCTAAACTAGGGTCCAACAATTCAATGTCACCAGGCTTTTCTTTCTCAGTCTTATATGGTACTTTTACGACTATTAGCGTTCTGGTTAAAGTTGCCGGATTAGTTTTACTATAAGCTAATCTTATCAGTATGAGAGCTTTAGTTGTAAAAATTCTTATATTTTGCAATGAAAAATATTATCAATGCTTGCACATCGGAAATATCTGGTGGATTTTGCTGGAGATCACATGACAGCAAGTTTCCACTAAACTACAGCACACCAATATCCTTATTGATGAAAACCTGGGGACTTACTAAATTGAACCAAGTCTGGCACCAGTTCACAAGAGTGAGGAATCCAATTAGGGTGAAAATCATTATATAGTAGACTACTGTCAATAGTAATTGAGCACTTGGATCCAACCATTACTTCAAGGCATTACTTGAAATCATCATTACCAGCAGTAGCAGCTTTATCCTTCTTGGAGTGGAGGAGAAGAAAATACAAGCTGTACTTCTCCAATCCAGTACTCTGTGGTCGGGCAACTCCTATAGTCTGGCACGTTCTGAACCTGCAGTGGATCCACAACTAGAGTATTTCAATTAGGTTTCAAATCATGGTTTAAGCCATAATTTGATTGTTCATAAACCCACGCATAAGACTGAAGGTGTAGAAATCTAACCTCAGTTTGGAACCAAATGAAAGAATGCTGAATTTGGAAACATCAAGTGTTTATTTTAACATGAAAAAAGATGTGTATTCACAGTGGTATAGTGATAAAAAAAGAAATGATTAGGAATACAGGGCTACATCCTCTTGGGGAGATGTCCCTTTGACCCCCTTTCAGAGAGAATATTTGAAATTTAACTAATTTTTCAGATGTTTTGAGGCCATATAGGGAAGGTATTTGAATGTATTCTGGCTAATTTTTCTTATTAGTGAATTGTGCAAATACAGAATTTTTTTAGAAGTATATAGATAATGATGGAGCCTCATTTGCCATACCCCTCCCAACAGCTCTACACTGGGTATTTTTTTCCTAATCTCATAAATTGTTTTTAATACAATCAATTAAAAAGCATAAACAAAAACTAATTTTCATTTATTGTGATATAGTATAGGTAATTTATTTTATAATAAGTAAGATATATATCGCCATACTTTTCACACAATTAGATAAAATTCTACCTTCTGTGGTCCGGCATTGGACAAATCTTATGGTAGCCGGATTATCGAGTACAGATAGTAGTAACAACAACAGTAACCATCATCATCGTCAATTTTATGAATGAAGAGAGCCCAACCGGAAGTGTCGCATTCACCCGGATGTTGAGCCGGTCGTCATCATCGTCTTCTCCCACCAAGAAAAATGATCCTGCAGCAACAATATCTTTTGGGGGTTTTATTTCTACTTTTTCTTTCCAATATTTACAGTTTGAATGATGGAGGTTGGTAAGTGTCGTTTATTCAACTGAGAAGGGTTTATTGGAGTGGGTGCAGATTTTCCTCCTCCAACCAACGATAACATTCAAAAACCTCCTGGACGAACTTGTTGGAGTGAAAAGGAAATTATTTACGACCATCGTATAGATCTCTTACTTTTTATTCCCTTCTGGAATCTCGATGTCCAGAAGGGAATAACAAGTTTAACTGTCTCTGAGACGTTAACCCTGAATAATAATATGATTATTACATTTTTATTATAATAACACGTCATTTTCTGATTGACACATAGAGAGAAAGAAGAAGGTTGAACCCTGGAACCTGTCTTGTCACAACATTTCATTTCGTTCAAGTTGTTTTTAAACGTTTGTCTCTTTAAAATGGCATACTATTTGACAAATAAACAATCTGGTATTTGTTGTCGGTTGGTTTACTAAAATATTGATTTGCATGTCGTTTAAGAGCTACGTTTATTTTTCGGTCATCAATTAGTGTTTATGGCTTTCTTAAATTCATACGATTTTCTTAAAATTCGTTTACTGTCCTTCATCAAATAAATTTATCAATATTTTAAAAAAATTATTAAGAACTGAAATTTGAAAAAAAAAGAAGGTATTCATTTTAGTACAAGTGAAGAAATGCGGTCCCTCAGAAGAAGATATGCAGTGAAGCCCCTCCTATTAATTGGCTATTCATTAGAGTGTCGTCTGCTTTATTTTCTCAGGCTCCTATGATCTTGGTTCCGAATTAGGTGAAAATAAATTCCAAGCAGTAATTATTGATTCATTTGGTAGAATTTATAGCCTTTTATTTCACCATTATCTTGCAGTGCGTACGACGACCATATTGCAGATTCGCTAAAACACGTAAGCGTATAAAGTGTCTACTTGAGGACGATGGAGGCCCCCTAATTCTACTTGGGGTCCCATGAAGTAGCCCTGCCATATTGCCTTGTTTACCTGGATTCATCTCTCTAGGGACAGTAACGAGGCCTTGAATTTCTTTTAATTCAGTTATACCTCATGGGTCACCGAGTTTCTATGAGCATGTGTAACTAACTGGGTCAATAAAGTTATAACGGTTGGGTCGGTGGTACAGGTAATCCTTGCAAATCAGGCACTGAAAAGACTTGTGTAAATATTGAAAAAGTTATCCTCCTTTACGGCTAAAAATAGCTAGATATCTTCATTTACTGCTAGAAATGTTGAGGACATTCAAAAGATCATACTAAGGCATCTGAAATGTTAAGTACACTCGAAAATTCATACAAAGGCTCCAGAAAGTATGATTATACAACCTATTGATCAGAAATTAATACAATAATGAAAATTGATAAAAAGTATAATTATTATGATTTATAAATAATATATCCATTAGAATAAGATTTAAATATTGATCAATTAATAGCCCTTGTGTGATTTTTTGAGCAAACTCAGTCCTGAGTGATCAGAAATTAACACAATAATAAGAATAAATAAAAAGTATAACAAATGTTAACACAATAATAAAAAAAGTAATAATATTTTTTTCTAATCTTTATTTTTAAACAACATATTGATTGCAGATCAAGGCTATTATCTTACTAAGTGTCATAAATCTGTTGTTGTTTGTCAAAACATTTCTGACCACATTTCGTCCAGGTAAGATGGAAACACTACATCTGACATGCCAAACTATCTTTTCAGATTTTGTTTAGGGTACATCCACAGATTTTCAATGTTTTGAGTGTGTGTTTTTAGTTCAACAGAGTCAATGAAGTTCCTTTTATTTCAAGAGCCTTCATATGATTTTTCAAGCATACTAAACATTGTTGGCTATTAAGTTAACTGGAAATGAAAATTTAAAAGGTCTAGCAACTTTCAGTCATTCCAGGGGGAGGTAACTTTTTTCAATATTCAAACAAGTCTTTTTAGTGTCCAATTTCCAAGAATAACCAGAATGTTGGCAATATTATCAAAATATCTGCTGGTCGGAATGAATGGTTATTCCAGGTAGAATGAATAGTCTAATGATAGAAATAATACCTCTGACATGTGAAGTCTTTGAGCGTATTAAAGTTGATACAATGCCAAGACACCACATCAGTTATTTGGGGGGGGGGGCTGACCTGAAAAAAGTAGCCAACACTCCAAAGTATCCATCTATTAAAGATCTGTAGCAGGGATCGCCCATCTTCTTCTAAGGGACTGCATGTCTTATCTTGTACCTTCTATTTTTAATCTCATGTCATTTCCAAAATTGACGAACCCTAATAAATTTTGAAATATTACTTATTTTTATTTTCATTGGTCATTGATTACAAAAATTACATGAACCCATGAATCCAATTCCCACCAATGGAATAAGTTGAGAAAAAAAGAATAACTAAAATATTTTTACATCCATTTTATGACAAAAAAATGTGTTAGAGTAATGAAACAATATATTTAGACACTTTAAAAATATCAACGTATGTCTTGTATACACTGACGACACAATATGTTCGCAAAAAATAATAATTAAAAAAGAAAGTGTCTGTAGAATTCGTGTTTGAGGGAATTACCTCCCTTTACTCGATTCGATTCTCTGATTTCATACACTTCATGTAGATTTTGAACAAATGCTGAACGTATAAAATCGGTGAATTTTTCGAATAGATAATTTTAATTGTTAATAGATAGTGAGGGAACGATATTTGCCCAGCCCCTAAAAGTGAGGGAACACCGTTCCCATAGCTCTACACTGTATATATTAGAATTCTCTAGTTGATGTAGAAACTTGAGATGTACGCAAACTGACAGGTTGCAGTCATTTTTAGGAATTAAGAAGCTTTACCAAAAAGAGCCAATTATCATTTGAACAATTTTACTCTTCAAATTTACACTTCAAATTAATTTAGAAAATGCAATATGAAATTAGAAAAAAATGACAAAATCTGAGTTAAATAAATTCAGCATTATCATGAAGAGTCAATAACCATGGCATTTGATCTCTTTTAAGAATTCTTTGCAATTTACTATTTTTCATAAAGAGACTTGTCTGACGTGCTTTTTTATTAGCATCAAAAGTTTGCATTTGCCCACACCTCTGTGGTTACTATCATCAGTTGAAAAATCCCAACTGCTGAGGAAGCCATTTAATATAACCACGGATAATGTTATCTAATGGCTATTGTTACCAAAATCAGTCGATCCAAAAACTTTTTCAAAATAAATTTAGAATTTCATATCAATTTTTTTATAAAGTAAAGGTGTTTATGAGAATGAATTCAATAGTATGACAATGAACCTATAACACTGACTGTAAATTGTTCTAATTCTTATATCCTTTGCTTAATGTTATCAGCCCGTAATTGTTATCTAAAAGACCCAGTCCCAAAGTGATTCCAGTTTCAAAGACGTAACTTGGATTAGTTATTCTTAGCAAAGCTGACTTTCCTTCATACCACAAGTGACAGAATTAGACTAGGAGGTTTTACAGTGTAAAACTTGGTAACTGAACAGAAATCTTGAAGAGAATCAATTACCTGGAGATTTTTTGATCTGTAAATGTTTCTTTGTTAGGAAGCGTCAGCCAAAACAGTCAGCATAGGTTTCTTCAGTTTTTAAGCACTTTTGTCTATCTGGCTGACTATGTATCATGTGCAGAGGCCTAACCAGTGGAGTTAGAGGGCTGAAAGTTTTGTCATTCACTTCCTATTTTGCCTAGAAGAAGAAATCTTTCTGACACCCACATAATACTAAAGTAAGGGATTCAGTTTACATTGTAAGTTTATGCTAAATTGATTTCTTATTTTGTATGCACCTTTTTTTTAATTCAGGCATTTTTTTAGAGATCACCACCCACCAAAATACCACAAAAGTAACTTATTCATTGATCATCCATTTTTTCAAATATTTTGATTGATCACCCCAACATGGTATGCTGCCAATAGAAGTTGAACGTGTGGCAGTTTCTAATGAATGACTAACCAGACCTGTTTTTCAATGTTCTAGGGTAACTGAACCTGATACAATTCTTGTTGACCCAGGGCCTTGCAACATTGCTTTCATCAACGGATCTCTCACACAAGAGAAATTCTTAAATCAGTAAGTTTATCTTGGTCTATAAATTGCTTAAGTACAAATCAATGTGGTTGTCGATTGACATCTTCACAAAGTATTTAATACATCTTTCTGTTTTTTTAAAGATCTTTATTTGATGAAGTATTATAGATCATCATTATTTGTTAATGACTACTTTTTAACTCTGGAAGATAATTGTCCTGAGCAAAATGTTGCAATAAAATGAAGATGACGGTAAAAAGTAGTCATAAAAAAATTTTGAAATAGAATGATCTGTGATTCTCCATCAGATAAGAATTGAAAAAATCTGAAAAATGTTTTGACTACTGTAACTACCAGGATGTAAATGAATATGGCTATGAAGGATTGGTTTAAGGATGTTACTTGAACTTCTGTGTCCCGTTGAAGTGTTGGTGTCTCAATTGATGAAGTGAAACAAAGGGTACTTACCCTGGCTATGGGAATGTGGGTTCAAATCTTACCTGAGGCTTGTTCTTTATTTTCTGATCAAAGCTATTTACTCACTTTAGGAGGGTAATCAGTCTTAGCAAAATGTTGCAGCAAGAAACAACTAATAAAGTTCAGAGGAAGATGAAAAAGAATTATAAAAACTTTTTGAAAATTATAATGATCTTTTCAAAGGTTCACTACAAATCCCTTTTTTAACTGTTTTATATATCTACTAGTAGAACTACTTGGTGTAGCCTGGGTTTTTATTAAAAGAAAATGGAAACTCAACTTTCAAACTGAACTAACCTTTTAGAATAGAAGTCAAAAGACTCATACTTTTTGGTTCTTTGCTTTTACAACTTTCTGATTATCGTAAAAAAAATTAATATTCAATATATTGAAGAAATGATATACAGCGGAAATTTCAGATAATAATATGTCAGGCTACATAGTTATTGATCCACCTTTCTATCTTGGATGAGGGTGGTATCATACTGTCATTTTTGAAACAGCTGAACTAATTTTAATGAAATATATTTTGTAGAGTTGTGCTTCTATGTTGCTATACTTTGCTTTTACTTTTACTTATCCCATAACCAAGTGCAAGGCTGTTAGGGTACCATAGATAATTTTCAACATGGGTGGGATAGCCTGAGAGAACCCATCCTTCTTTTGGTTGGTTTGGAATCAGAGTTATCCATCTCCTAGACTGATTGCTAACCATGGCTAGAGAGACTGGCCTGCCATGTGATATATACATAATTAGTGGGAGAAGAAGCAGATTCATGCTTTTCCCAAGGGAATAAGTGCAAAGTGAATACAAACTATCTCAGCTGGAGTTTGAGCTCAGCTCACCTAGTCCATTCGGCCACTCTTTACCTCTTTTTGTCTTTAAGAAAAAAATAATAATTTCTGTTTTACACATTTTAATTAATTTCTCTTTTCAGTTTTGCATATGAAAAACCTTTTACGATTGATCAACCTACAGACAATCAAGTAAGTTTTTTAAAAAATCAGTAAGAAAAAATCATTTCTCTCTCATGATTTCCAAATAACGGCCTTGAACCAAAATATAATTTTTTAATACATCAAAGACCACTTATTGTCATCATTTTTGGACAGGGTTTTCTCAACAGTAATCACCAGCTGATAACATTAAGCAAAGAATATAAAAATTTACATTCATTGTTATAAATTCATAATGTTATTTATATTAACAACTTTACATGATAAAAAATCAATATGAAGTTCATTTTTTCAATTCATTTTATATAGTTTTATGGGAGATCGCTGTACATGCAAATCTTTTTTAAATTTTTCAGGAATTTCGGAAGGCTTGCTCAAAGGAAAATCTCATTAAAAAATATGGAAATAAAGTGGTCCGACTTAGTACAGCCAATACTTATTCTTATAAAAAAGGTTTGTCATCTACTGAATCCAAAATACTAGCCATTTTATATAACAATTTATGGTTGTGACTGAGCTGTAGATAAGGTCGCTCTTATCAAATGTATTGGTCACAGAAGTGCCCCATATCCCAGAAACTATTAAAGATAGAAGAGTGTGGTTTTCACTATTTAATAGCATGTGTTTTGAAGTTTTACTTGGATTTTTAAAAGTGATGTGGTCTGGCTTGTTCATTATGGTTTTTGAAGTTTAATAACTCATGAATTAATGAAGATAGAAACATGGGGTTTTTACTTATTGATAGCCAAAATGAAGATTTATTACGTGTGCATCAAGTGTGGTAGTTTTTAGTAGTTGGGGAATTACGGTGGTTTTTCTGAGTCATTTTTGGTTATCCTTACTTATATGGATGTAAAATACAGTAGCTAAACTGCATACCAACAACATCATTTTACATCTGTATGTGCAAGAATCTTAAGAACTATGTGTTTACTAAACAATGGAACACTGAAAAAAAGTAAAATGATGGTCTGTATGTAATCACTACAATGCAAAGGAACTAGGCTATGATGCCTTGAATAGTTTTGACCCAACCTGATCCGTCTTTTGTGAACTCGGGAACAGATAGAGATTTTTGAATATATTTTTTGTCAAATGATAGAGCTTCAAAAAATAAGTAAAATCTATATTTGTGAGTATCAAGTACTAAAATTTAACTATGTAATAATGGACAATTCTTGTAATGTATGAATTGCCCATCACTATATATTAGACTCTTCTGTTGACATAGAAATAGAATTTTATATTATGTTGTAAAGGTGAATGGCTGTGTGCCTCCATGTTGCTATCTCTTAAGGTACGCAATTATTTCAAACTAAATGAACTTGTATTGTTAGCTGACGAGATGCTAAGAATTTGAATCGTGGATAGACTATATTTCGTCAATTTTAAGGGGCAGAACACTTTCCAGTTGGGTTACTGACAGATATATATACATATATAAATAGTGTATTTTGTGTGCGTGTGTAACATCAATCTATATTTATGCAAAAAAAAATTGGTGACTCAAGGCATTACAACTACATAGTTGGGAAAAATTCCAGGATTTTCAAAATAAATTTACAGAACTACTGGTAATGCGATTTGAGGATCCTGGCCTCTCTTCCTCTTTTCACACAAATCAGTGTGATTGGCATTACATCCCTCCAAAAAGGTTACCTTGAATACTTTGGGAAAATTTAGATCTGCCATGAGAAAACTTTACTGGAATGATATTTCGAAAGAGTTAGACTGTGGTTTTGTTTAGACAAGTTTCAATTCCTCCGATTCTCGCAGTGGTCATTGAAGTGTTTGATTGAGTATAAAAAGCTAGTTTATTGATGCCGTCAAAAAATGACAATTGTATTGAAATAATTTTCCAATTGCATTGTACTTATAAAATATTGAAAACATTACATTGCTCTTAATGAAGAAGGGATTGGGTCACCTGGGAAGAGTTCATAATTGATTTGAATGAAGTAATGATTGCTGGTCACCAAAGATGTTCATATTCCAATTCTAAAGCTGGTTCAAAACAGGAGAGTTTTACCTCCACAAAATTTAAACAAAAAACTGAACTATTAAATACAAAATAGCCATAAATTTGGAACACTATTTACATTTACTCTTGACAGTTTATGTTGTTTAAATAGTTTTGCCCTTGTCGCTTGGAATTATGGCAGATTGAATGTGATACGAATATTATTCTCATTGCTTGGTTTGAATAGCATCATGAGGGTTACGTGTCCTCATCACATTTTAGCTGGATTTTCTCAAGAGTTTATGTATTATTTTTCTAAATACTGAATGCATCTGGAAATTTTTGTTTTCAAAATACATCTGTTTTCTTTGAAATATATTCTTAGTTGAATCATTCATATTTATTCATTACATTGAATTAAATGTTGCAAACTTCATTCATTTCATTCTATTTGATTCAAATAATCAATTGAATTCTTTTTCAGTTGATGTTCCCTTGCAAGATTACTTTGAGCATTATATGAAACCTCAAAGATTAAAGACACCTGGTAATGGTAAGTTGAAAGGATATCTATCATTATTAGAAGAAAACAAAAGATAAAGAGATTTTTTTCCCTTATAATGTGTTGAAATGTCCATTAGAGAAGCAACAACAAGAACTAAAAATTCAGTCACATGACCATTTATAGTGGCAGTAGATTTAATCTTGAATTCTTGTGACAACCAATCAGAAGTGAGGATTATTATCACTCACAAATATCAAACACGATTATTTTCTTAAATATGTGTATTTTAACTCTTAATTTTTTTCTCCACTCAGGCTACATTTTTATTGCCAATATAGAACTACTTTTTTTCTGTTGCAGTTTTTTTTTTTTTTTATTCATCTTTAGTTAAAATAGGATTCGTAACACATAAATCCTATATTTTTTTTCCATCTTTAAAGCTAAAATTAAACAATATTTTGCCACTTTTCAGCTTGTTGAGTTCGAGTAGAAAAATTTGGAGCCACCATCTCTGTATGATTTACCTCCCTTAGAAGATTACTATTTGTGTCAACCATTAGTATGAAATATAGGCTTAGCCCTAAACATTTTAGAGAATTAATTTTCTTTCTGTTAAAAAAAACCAGAATAATAAAAAATTAAAAGCATAATTGAAAACAGGTAAATAATGGGAATCAAAGATGAAAATCATTTGAACAAATAATACCTTTTAACTTAACAAACAAGTAAAAAAAAACAACAACAAAAATCAAAAGCAACAAATTGTAATTTAATCTGAGTTAACCAACCTTGATAAAACAATACCTTGTAATACTTACAAGGTGAGTAACTACAACTCACTCAAACCGTCACATTTCAAATCATCGTGGATGTTATCTTCTGAGGATATATACAACTATATTGTCCATCTGGGGAACTGAATAGAGAAATTAGGGTATGCCATTGTCATAGGTAAAATTTATGTATTCAATTGATATATATATATATATATGTGTGTGTGTGTGTGTGTGTGTATATATTATTCTTTTCTGGTGTAAGCAGTGGGATTTTGTAAAATTTAAAAAGGAGTTTGATGATAGCAAGAATATTTCCTATCTGTATAGATCTCTGGAAATTCTCCACTGTTGAGATTCTCGTCATATCTTGTGATAGTCTCAATTTCTTGGGTCAGTTTAGTGCTGTAGGTAGATGATAGGAAAACATAGCTCATGTCAAAAAGAGTATCTACTAAGACTCGGCTTAATATTTGACTAGAATTTCTTTCATTTTAGTTTTAGTTGCTTTTCACTGCAACTACTTCAGTCATTAGTCTACAAGTGTTAGTTAACTGATGGTACCAAGGAATCAGAGTGAAATGAAGGATAAGTTTAAGGCTTAAATATCATCTTCTGTCAGTAGTAGCTCAATTGATAGAGTAGCTGCCATACATAGGCAGGCTTTCTGAGGTAAAGGATTGCAGGTTTGAGTCTCACTTTCAGCTTCTTCTTCATTTTCAATCTGCTTCATTCAGTCATGACTGTAGACTGACAGATCTGAGGAGCCGCAATGAAAAGCAACTAAGACCAAGAGAAAAGAAATAGTAATCATTGTGTTTTGTATGGTCAGATTATTTTCCTTGATTATAAGTTCATTTATTTACAACGTTTCAGCCATGAACCGTCTGGTTTGGTCAAGTGTTCTTGGCTTGTTCTTGAGTGTGTAATCACTTCCTAGAACATTAGTGATCTTTTTTGGTTTTCAGAAATGGCTTTTTTGATAAAAGGATGGGGGTCTTATTTACATATATATATATATATATATATATATATATATATATATATATATATATATATATATATATCTGAATAAGTAAACAGGTCACCTAATCAAGGAGAGGTAACTCGGAATTAGGCACCTCAACACCTTTGTGTAGGAATACATATATCTAAAGAAAATCAATGATGTTCCAGCTGAAACAATATGAATAAATGAACACATAGAGGAGATAGTCCAACTATATCATGCACAATGATTGATATAACCTGTCTAACTAAATTCAGACAAGAATTGAAAGAAATACTGGTAAAAGAAAATCAATAATGGTTGATTATGTTTCATCTAATGGAAAATAAATCAAAAAAAGGTTTCTAGATTTGATTTCTTTTATCATCATTTTTTGATAGGATTTAAATTCAGAGAACTTGTTTGTTTTTCTAGAAACTCTTTATTGGTTTGGGGACAATGATCCCAGTTGGAACAAATTCTTTGAAATATACAAACCTCCTCCCCTTGAAATACCTGGAATGGTTGGAGTCTACAGTTTTGGTGCAGCAGGTAAAGATCTTTGCTTTCTTTGTGCAATGTCAGTTAAATGTAAAACATGCTCAACCAAAACACTATTTAAATTTAAAAAAAAAACCTAAATGAAGAAATTCATAAATAAGAAACCCAAATAATCCCAAGTAATCATAAATTAACCTGAAAAACCACAATTTATTATTTTGTTTTTCATCTGATATAAGTAAGATATATTCCATCTTATTCTTTATCATTTTTTTTATTTATTGGTTCTAGTATTAAAAGCTATGACTCAAATGTGTGTGAAAATACCTGATCGTATATTTTTGTTTCCAAAGTTTGAAATTTGTTTTCTTTTTCATGTATTCATTTGTAAAAATATTTTTTTCTATTTGGATGCCCCCTCCCTGTTCAAATCCTGGATCCGCTCCTGAACAAACCATTATTCTTTTCAATTGCAGCTGCTGGAACAGGAGTTCCATTTCATTTTCATGGGCCAGGATTTGCCGAAATGATATATGGCCGTAAAGTATGTTCTCCAAATCACAAGTTCTTTTATATCTCACATCTTTAACTTTTTCTTTTTTCCCTTTAACCCTTTCAAGACTAATCTCTTAGGATGCTTGACCTCAGTTTTTACAATGATGTAAAAAAAAAAAAAAGCCAAAAAATTGTTGATATTGATCTAATGGGTAAAGAAAAATATTCTTTTATCAAAACAATGATTTTCTATATTTTGAAGAATGAAAATCATGTTGGGATATATTTGTCCCATTAGACATTTATCCCAGGGTAGATGGAAACACAGAATTAGCAGATCACTTTGCCTTCATATCTTTCCTGTTCATGTATGTGAACTAATTACTTTGTGGGTTTCATACTATGATGACGTCATTGTCTAACATTTTAAAAGCTGAGAAAATCTCATTTACTTCATTTTTCATGACACATACATTAAGTAGACATCTAAAAGAGATCTATGGGACATATATCTCTTTGCAGTCATAGAAATCTTGGGATATATATATCCCAGGATTCTCAAAAGGGTCAAACAAGTTGTTGTGGTTGTGGGGAGGATCTATAGATATTTTTGTAATGTGGACCTTGACATTTCCTCTCCAACTTTCTGTATTCAATTTTGGGAAATGTTTCAAGTCTGTTTTGTCTTAATTGAACAAAGAAAGCCTAATATTTCATGTTGTTTTCTTTTCCTCTCTTTGTCAGAGATGGTTCCTTTACCCTCCAGACCAAATTCCTGACTTTCATCCCAACCAAACAACTTTGCAGTGGTTTTTTAATGAATACCCCAAACTCCGACCAGAAGACAAACCATTGGAATGCACTATTAGTCCTGGACAGGCAAGTAGCAAAATAATTTCTGAAAGAGAATGTTGTATCTTAGAAGAAGACTTCACCAACAATTGCTTTGTTAATGCTGTCAGAAATTGTAATAACTAGAATTGTCTCTGACTCTGGGGTTACCAAAGTTTTTGAACCCCTGTACCCCTTTGGCATTTTGGCAGGTTCCCATGTACCCCTAAAAATTAAAGATCAAAAATCAATAAAAATATATTGATTTTAATAAGAGCTCGTTTTAATTGTTTGTGAAAGGTTAGTGAAAATATCTTTTACGTTTCTCTTCCAGGTTCATAAGATACTGAGTGATTAATTCTTTGAATATGTCAGTCTCTGATTGTGAGATGGTTGAGCCTGTTTTTAGGCAACTTGTTCATTAATACAAGAGAAATTTTGGCAATGGTACAATGAAGATCATGTTCAAGTGTTCTGATTTCATCCCCAACAACACTGGAAATAGTGACTCAAACAGCCATGTGGTATGAAATTAAATCAGTGTTCGAATATGAGTGTACATCATGATTACAGACCCCTATCTATCCCTCGAGAAATGTATTGCTGGGCGTACATGCACAACATGTTGGGAACCCCTAAGATAAGGTGAAGTGTCATGTCTCTTAAGAGACAACTCCCAACTGAATATTTTGTCCTTGATGTTGGAAACTACAGTAATTAATTTCAGGCTAGTTTGTCTTTTATTTTTTTTGTTGCTTTCAATTGCTGCACTCGGATCATTTTACATCCTATGGCCGGCAAATTAAGCACATGGATCGGGAATTAGAAAAAAAATGTTGCCTCAGTGAGATTTTGACTTGCATTCCATATCCTTTGGAGCCTTAGAGTGTACTCAATTAGCTGCTCACTGCCCAGTGAAATTTGTGCTAATGATGAGTTTTCCACACTCTTCGCCCATACCAGGAATCAAACCATAGATCTCCAGCATATGAGACGGATGTGCTAACCATTCCACTGTCCTAACGGACTGGGAATCTATACTATAGACAAGATTATATTAGAAACACAAAATCTTCTGTTTGTGCAGCTTTAATAAAACTAGAATTCAATTCTCCTCAGTTCTAAAATAAAATTCTAACGACGATTCTTGAATTTTGATCCTGAATCAACAATGCATACATATGTTTCTTACCAGCCTATAAGATGGATGTATCATGATGGCGATTTTTGGATTACTGTTCTCTTTAACTTATTCTGAAACCTTAGTTGTATATTTTGAACCTTCTGTACTTTACCTCCTGTATCTAATACCAGCATGTCCCATGGGCTGGTAGATAAGGTGGAATGATCAAGTCTTCAATCTTCGTAACTACGTTTCTCAGTTTTCTTCTGCCAATGAAGTTGGAAGAAGTATATGCATTCACTAGTGTCTGTCTGTCTGTCTACAAAATCTCTCTGAAAGCTCTCGATAAATTTCAATTTCATTTTGTGGAAGGGTGGACTGTGAGCTGAGGAGGAGTTGATTAAATTTTGGGGCAGATCCAGGATTTTCTTTCACACTTACTTCCCCATGCATTGTAGTCATGTATGAACTGATTTTTATTTTGTTTTTAGTGACAATGGCTCTTGACAGGTATGCGCTTTCTAGTGCTTTCTTGTTTCATCTTTGTAATAAATTTGACCGATGATGGTAAATACTGTACATGATATTTTACCTTTTCATAGTTTTGATTCAAAAACTAAATTATTGCATATATTTCCACTTTAATCCTTTCTTTGAATTTCAGGCAATTTACTTTCCTGACAGATGGTGGCATGCAACATTGAATATTGACAATGGTGTCTTCATCTCCACATTCCTTGGTCCAAAATAAAAAGACAATGATCGTTCATATCAACTTTATTATTATTTTTCTTTAGTTAGTTATCACATGATTCATTATTAGTTTATGATTCTTTATTTATTGAACAAGGTGTTATTGTTGATATTCTCATATTTGCTGTTTGATTTGTATTGGACTCCTACATTCTGATCTATAAAACATTTGACTCTAAGAACTTGCTAGAATGGATGGCAGTTTTATATTTTGAAATTCACCATGTATGAGGGTGAAAAAAGTACAAAGCCCTATTAGGTTCTATCAGTTGTGATATGGCTCTTGGCATCATAGTTTAGCTGAGAGTGTGTGGCAGGATGCTTTTGAGTTGTTCTCTTAGCTTCCCCTTCTTCAAAGCAGCAGGTAGCTGAAGGGTAGCAACTCAACTCGTGATAAACAACTGTCTAAAAAAAACTGTCTTGAAAAATAATTTTTCCACAGTACTAAAGAAATGAATGAAATTTATGTACACAAGATGATACATTTAGTTGGTACCTTTGGAAAAAAAGAGTCTGTGTATTAAGTGGGTTTTGTCCATTAAGATTTGTATGCATTGAAGTTTGAGGTTGTAATTATGCTTGTATGTGTTTGGGAAGTGTTCATTTGAAATATGAAATAGAAAGTGTTCTTGATAAACTTACAGTATACATCTTCAAAAGTTCATCCAGGAATAAAATTTTCAAGAATAAAATGTTCTGTTTTCAGTGTGATAAAAGTAATTGTTTTGTGTGGAGTAGCATAGTCATTTCAACATCTAACTGCTTACTAACTTGGTTTTCAGAAGTTCTATTTATGGCTTTGAGAGTTGGCTTCCTTATTTCTATTTGTTGAAGATTATTGCTTGGTTTCTGCTGATTGGTCAGATTTTATTTTT
The DNA here is from genome assembly GCA_963457665.1 of Thysanoteuthis rhombus. Classification (NCBI taxonomy): domain Eukaryota; kingdom Metazoa; phylum Mollusca; class Cephalopoda; order Oegopsida; family Thysanoteuthidae; genus Thysanoteuthis; species Thysanoteuthis major. The sequence continues at coordinate 3,222,205 of OY735222.1, read as the reverse complement.
GTATTTGGGGTCCTACCAGATTCCTGCCATTTTAGAGAAGTGTTTTTTGCTCAATTGTGTCAGCGTTCACTTCAGATGCTATAGATATATCTAAAATGGTGGAGGGACTCAGCTTAATAATCAAGTGTCAACCTAGTCATTCATTTTATGCCCTATAAAAATCATAATCACTTTTATTCATCAAAACTCGATTTCATCTTTATTCAAACAGGATTTTTGTGTTCACTTTGATGCTTCAAACTTTGGGACATGTTTGCATGTCTATTTAAAAGTATTTAAATTTATTCATGTATAATACAAGAAATCTCATTAGAATCAAAAGTCGAAATTGATGCGATGCTTAGTGGGGGGTGCATCATACACAATTTTAATGTTGTGTCACGCAGGCATTGAAGAAGCACCCTCAAAGTAACTGCTTCGAACAGAGTTCTCAGCCTTATTCAACCCCTTTCAAAAGAGTCAACATTTGTAAAAGAACACTTGTGCTTGATTAGAAGTCTTGCAGTGTTAACTCTTAAATTCATATAAAAAATCTAAATTCAAATTTCAACGGGGAACAAGTTATGAATTAAGTTATCACCTTTTGACTTTTATGCAAATTTTGAAAAAAAATTTTCAGTTCTATTCATAGAAGTGCTTCATTATTTATTATTGTATTCACCGAAAAATTCCACTGTCACTAGGAGTAGTTTCCAGCTATTCCTGAATTTAAGAGTGAATCTACTTTCCATTTGCAGCTACTGAATGTTTCTCATGACAGAAACCCTCAGCTTTATGTTGTCAAAGGTATCTAATTCTCAGATTCAAAACCATTACAAGTATTCAATCTCATATCCGAAACTTTTGGGATGAGACATTTCAGAATTTGGAACTTTTAGGATTTCTGAATAGTGGTACAGGTACTATATATAGAGTGGGCTGTTGTCAATTGTTAGTGAATGGCTATGTCTCCGCTGTGAACCTTGTAAATATTCACACTAAGTGGAATAAATTATGACTATAAATATTACATTTTAGTTATACGTTTCTAAATGAGATGAAGATGAATCATAAATTTATTGGTATAATTTTTATTTTCAAGGAAGAAACTCCCAAAAACAAAGAATATTTCTATGGTAAAAAATGTTTGGTTTTCAGAGTTTTGGATAAGAAATTATGTACCTGTAATATATAAGTAATTTGATTTTTTTCTATATTGTTCATTATCAATGTTTGATATTTGATTTTAAAAAAAACAACATTCCAATCTATTGGTGTGCGAAAAAGGCAGCAATAAAAATGACTAATTCTTTTATTCAATGTGTTTGTTTAACTTAATTTTTTTAACTTTTACCTTTGTTTTATTTTCTCCCTTTTTGTTTTTTTAATTTTGGATTATTACTAATACGAGTTAATATTTGCAAATTGATTTGTCGTGGAGTGGCTTATCAAAAAGTAAGCTTGAACATCATTAATCACTTGGGAGCAGCTGATAAGATATTTTACCTATATGAATTAATGGTAATTGTTTCTTAACTCTTCTACTTTTTAGTTTACAAAAAGTTTTATGTCTGTTTTGTGGATGTGAAGTGATCCAATAAAATGTTGATGAAAGAGACAATTAGTAGGTGAAGAGAGAAAACAGATGTTACATCTTGAAAATCTTTATTATCATGTAGGCATATTTCGATGCATTTCGACAGGTGCCAGCCATCTTTCTCAGAGAAACTTGCTGCAGCACAGAGAAAATTGTGTGCTGTTTAAATGTTTTAGGTTGAGGAAAGAAATGGGGATATTTCTATGTTGTGGATTGTTTAGTAAGTGCAGGAATAGAGGTGTTTGTATCTATGTAGGTGAAAGACAAATTTGATCTGCAATAAAAGAGGGTCTGTGAGAAAGTTTTACTTTCAGATGGTGGGAGAAACCAGTTAATTTTTTTGTAGACCAACCATTCGTGAATCTTTTCTGTTTTTTGGAATGGGATTCTATTCTCTATGAAAAATTGCTGTTTTTGTTCAAATGATTGACAGTGAAGGTGTGATTGGTGTAGTCAGTATCAGCTCAGACAATGGAATTGGCAACTTGCGTTCAAACTCTGCTCCGGTCTGTTTATGTTCACTTTGTCTTAATGTCCTCAGGAAAGGCATGAATACAGGTCTTCTCCCCACCCCCAGCTATGGGTAAAATAGTAGAGCAGATGAGGGTCTCTAGCTTTGGGAAAGCAACCAGTTTAGGAGAAGGACAACTCTGATTCCAAATCAACAAGATCAAGAGAAATATTCTGACAACTGAACATACCAGGAATTGCATATGCTTTGCCCTGGCATTCACCCTGGAGGGGATGTTCCATTGTCTATAGAGACAGAAAAGAGATCATTCATTCAATTGTCACTGAATATTAGGAGAAATTGCTCCTGCAGAGTGAATGTGTATTTTTTGGAATCGATATTCTCCAAGCAGTCTAGAACCTTTCAACAACCAACACTCTTAATTGTTCTTGATGCCTTAACTGAAATTCTGCCATGTTAGATAGTGGGCTGTAGGCAGTTCAAAAATCCTGGTTGGGAAATCTCTGGTGCTCCTCACTCACTTCTGACAATCATTATGTACCTGGAGTATGAGGCATTGCAAAGTGATTGTGTGGTTTTTATAGTAAGAAAAATAGATAAATTTTCAAAGTGTATATTTTATATACCAAATAAGATGAATGGCTTACAAGGGTACTTAAAGGACAACCATGCATTGCAACTCATCTAAGCCCCATAATTGTCCATATTCAGCTTTATAATTGCCCAGGCACATGCCCTGGAGGAGACGTTCTATTGTCTGTAGAGATGGAATGGAGGCCCTCATTCATTCACTTAGTTCCAACCAAGGTTTAAAGGGCTGAATGTGTCATTGGCAGATACTGTCTATAATTTTGAAAAGAGTCATTAACATTCAAAGAGTTTTTTGAACAATCAAACTTTACTTTCTGTTGTTCACTCGACATCTCAGTCAATCCATTCTACAGCTTTCTCTAGGTGTAAAGAAGAGGACTTTTCTTCCTAGTGTCAAGTAGCAGTAGCAAACAGTTTTTAAAAAAAAAACATGCTCATAACTTAGGATGCATATATATTTGGTGAGGTAGATAGTGTCGTACTAATCTTAATAGTTGAGAGGACCTTCCTGCTTTGAAAATCAGGATTCAGAATTCTGGCTTCTTACCTGGGTTTGAACATTGATCAGTGGCACTACTGGGGGATAAGCAACTACCTCAGCCACCACAGCAGGCTGAAATAGTATCTACAAAATATATATATATCAAATTATATATGTAGTTTAAACTCCTTGCAAAGAAATCTTTGATTTATTGGTTCTCAAACTTTATTGTATGATGGTTCAGAAAATATATTTGACTTATGTGATGCATCTAGAAAATGCATTCGACTCACATGACATATCAACTCTTTACTCCATTAAAATATGTATATAGGTTGAGTACTGTATCCGTAATGTCTAGGATCAGAAGAGTTTCAGATTTCAGAACATTTGCATGTACATAATGAGAAATATTGGAGATTGGGACCTGGGAATAATCCTGAGGGTTTTAATGTATATTTATCTTCCATTAGTTGAATCGTGTACAGAGAAACAACTGTTTTTTTATAGTTTAAAAATTATTTTTTTCATTTTAAAAGTTGTTTTATTTCATTTTTAATGTTTTCTGGAATTGTTTTCTTGTTCAGACACAAGTGTTGGCTTTTAAAACGTTTCAGATTTTGGAACATTTCAGTTTTCAGAGTTTCTGTTTTGGGGTACTCTATCTGTACGTGTTTCACTGTTTGATCATCATGCTTCAACATATCAGTTTCAAGTTATAATGAAGGACTGTACTGTGAGTCAGCATAAAAATGAAATGAATTAGGAAAAAACATTTCAGTTGTCTATGAAACTTTATATCAGCACACTGGTATGAGTATTCATCGCCTTTTTTCTCCTTTCAACTGTCACTAGAAAGATTGAAATCTCGCTGATAATGATAAAATCAGTAAATTGGTGACTCTGTGATGGAAACAGAAAAAACATAATACCTGTACTAGACATCATCAATCTTTGCCTGGGAAAATATGCATGGCACCACAGTTCCCTCTAAGCTATGCAAGTGAGTGTACGCACTCATTTTGCAACTTGCCTATGTCAAGAGTCACATCTCTTAAAAGACAACCCCCAATGGAGTATGTTGGCCTGGTTGAAACCTGGACTTTACTCCTACAACTCATTATAATCACCCCCTTGGCAGGATGCAAATCCACCAGAGGTATACCTCCACCCTAATCAAACAACTTAGAGTGTGCTCAATTAGCTGCTGAATGCATAGGGAAATTTGATCCTATGAAGAGTTTTCCACACTTCTTTGCTCACACCAGGAATTGAACCCAGAACCTTCTGGATGTGAGGCAAATGTGCTAAACATTACACTACCCCAGCTGACATTTTGCAACTTGTGCACAAAGGAAAACAATGTGTGCACAACAGATTTAAGTTTGTTTAAAGTTGGATTGCTCTGCAAAATTATAGAAACTGACACATTGCGCACAAAATTTTGTTGCAGGAAAAAAATTTGCATGACATGAGGATTTTTGTTTTGTGTAGTTCCTTCCGGACTGTTGTTCTCATCTTGGTTCATTTCTTGAACTCAATGATTGGACCGTTGTACCCAATGGTTATCTTCAGATGATGAATAGGTATTCTTCCAACCGCTGAGATGGGGGCACATTGTGGCGGTCGGACATAATGTACTCAATCTGCTGTTTAACACCCTGTTGGGTACAGCAGTCGGAAAAAATCCATGTGTAATGATAATCCCTCATCTAACAAAATTCAGACAGGAAATAAGAGTTTCACTCTCAGTGAATAATAAAAATTAGAGGCAACATTATTTGGTACACTTGGAAATTGAGGCACACAGTTTGGGAACCACTATTCTTATCATAATTTTAACAGACATGGGTGTCGTAATTACAAACAATGCCTCCAGCCATATCTTTGTATTTGTTGCCATAGTTACCTGATTACAGGTAGACCAGACATGATGTTTATCTGTAATGGAAATAGATATAACTGGATTAGCAAGGCTACCTGATATTGTCCTGAAAAGAATACCTTTTCAGATCTCCTTCAAGTTTCATTACATTCCTTTTTTTTCCCTTGTCAGATCCACTTAAAACTTTAATGTTGATAAAACTAGCCAAAGTATTAGTTCGTTACGAATGGAATGTCATTTTTTGAATAGTATGATGAAGGATTATACAAACAACAGAAAACTGTCACTTCTTTATCGAAATCTGACCCATTCAAAGCATTAATCTCTTTCCAACAATCATCTATGCTATCTTGATAAAAATTTTCTAGATTTAATGATCACAAATTTAGTAGAAGCATGAATGACTTTCCTATTATTGAACCTTTAATTATGGGTATGAAGTTCAAAATGATTGAAAAGATCATCTTTTAAGAGAAGTGTCAGGTTAATATAGAGGATGCTGAAAAACTTCATATCTGATTTTCTTAGATTAGACTCAGTCAACTGAGAGTTGTCGGGTCTTGCACTGCCATGGAACATTTCATTCAGTTCTTGTGGGGCCTATTTCTCCAACTTGACAACCTTCCCTATTGCCATGAGATGATGTGATGCAGTCTCTGCTAAAGTCCTAAAATATTCAGAATTCTATCTCTATTTACACTGAATCTGCAATAAAATGTAATTACATTTGTAAATCTTTCACTCTGGCATTATTCTCCATGATGTAACAAAACATTTTATGTATAACAATCTAATACAAGTGTTCCCAGACCCACAAGATGGCAATATTGGTTTGTTAGATCAATTTGCTGGAGACTGGAGTGTAGTTGAGAGAGGAAAGGTGTGTCCACTGCCTCTATAACAGCTTGCTGCAATTTCACTGTGCACTCAATTGCTAATTGAGTACACTCCAAGCTGTATGATTGGATTGGAGGTTTGGTGGACTTCCATCCTGTCAAGGGGGTGGTCAGAAAAATAATAAAGTCCCTGTCTTGACCAGACTTGAAATTTGCAATAGTCTTGAAGCTGACACATGCAATGGGAACCAGCCATATACTCCATTGGGAGTTGTCTCTTGAGAGATGGACACTTTACACAAAAAAAAGATTAGACACAATTATCATGCTATGGAAACCAAGACTTTGTCACCGGATGTATACTCCAATGAGAGTTGTCTCTTAAGAGATGGCGCTTTACCAAGAAAAAAAGATTACGAAGATACACACTCACACACACCAAAAGAAAAAAAAAAACAAAACAAATATCAAAACAGATCATTCTTAGAAAGAACAAATAATTTTACAAAAACCTGTCTTGTTTTCAATTAATTCTCAGCAGGTATTGAATGTGTCTGACTGTTTCCCTCCCCCCCAGGTGCATCGGAGCCTTTATTCTACTTTTATTATTACTGTAATGGCTTAACTGAAGTAGATTGCTTCTTATCTTTTGTCTGCTCGTGAATGTGGGAGGATTGTTTAAAAGATAAATGTATTCAAGAATTGCTTTCATAATTGAAGTGGGTCACAGAGAACAATGAATTCCTGGGCGGAGAATGCATTACCGCCATTTCATTGGGACTTAAGCCCCTAGGTTGTTCCAGGCTTCAGATTGAGAAATATCTGCTTGTTTCTACTTGTTTTCGAATGTTATGCTTTCAGCAGATAATGTAAGAGAGAGGTTAGGGGCTTTGATAAAGAGGGTCAAAAGAGAGATATTTAACTTTTCAAACCATTTTTGTAACATGCTTGCACCTACTGCATCATTTCGATAAGCATCAGTGATTTGTTGCCCAGTTTCCACTGCATTTTTCCCCAGATTGAACTTGAAGAGCAAACATCTCGTTGGTCACACAATAAAAACCATCACATTACCTACGTCTTCTGGCAGCATGCCGCATTGGGGCTGATCAAATAAAACATTGGAAGAAGGAGTGATCAATGAATAAGTTACTTCACTTACTTTTTGTTAGGCAGCCATCCCTAAAAAAGTCTGAATTTCCAACAAACAAGCATGAATGCTACTGGACACAAACTCGGGATCAATGTAGCATAAACTTATATTGCAAATTGATCTCCCTGCCCCCATTAAAACCCTATTATGGGGGAAAAATTAGATAAAAAGTTTCTTTCTAGACATAATAAGCAGTACATATTTATATTTTTCAGCTCTCTAGGTCCATTGGTGTGACCTGTACACACACACACACACACACACACACATATATATATATATATATATATATATATATATACATAACTAGCCAGCCAACCAGCCCAACTTGAAAACTGAAGAAACCTATGTCGACAGTTTCTAATTACAGTATGTGCTGGACTATAAGTCGGATCGTTTACAAGGGTATTGGAGGGACTATTACTCGCAGTAACTCATCCAAGCCTGATAACTATCCATATCAAATTTCTGTAGGTGCTCCCCTCGTCATAATACCACACATAAAATTCTAAGATTTCCCTAACATAGTGCGAAAGATAAAGTGGAAACTTTTGCGTCAAGCTAATATTACCATTATTCGATCTTTGGAACCCTGTGTGTGAATCTAACATTCCAAAATAGCAGAGCTAATTTCGTTATTTAGACTCAATCAGCAAATCAAGCATAGGAAATAATAGCTATTACTAACTATTAATCAGGAAGGAGCAAGCAATGAATTCGAGGTTCCAGAAGCATTACCCAAGAACTGGGAAGTTTAGTGAAGTTCAATGAACTCACTAGAAGATCATGGGGTTCAGTACGAATGACCAGAGAAGACAAGAACATACTTGCACAGACGCTGGATGCAACATGTATAAGAGGGGAATCACACGTCCTTCATAGCTAGATTCGACTTTCTAAAACATAACAAATACTCAAGGAAGGCCAGAGGAGATGCAGCCAAAACATTGTGATCCAAAAAAATAACAAAAACAAAAATCAATCTGAACTAATCTACTTACAATGAATAAAAAATCTGAACCTTATCAGTGTGAAGCTAAGAATATATGAATATTAATATTCCTTGTCAGTTGAGTGGAGATTTATGTCGCAACCAGTAGGTGAACGTTTTTATTGGATCACTGTATAGCAGATGACCCGCCCAACCAACCAGTCAAATGAGCTACAGATCCTTTTCTGCTTGCCTGTTTTTTCAAAAAAGTACTTTGCAGGGTCTCTATGGTCATTTTAGACCATCAATGCCCAAATCTTGTGCTGGTATTTGTTTGATAATTTTAGATGGTACACATGCGGGCTACAGTGATTCATTTATGCAAGATATGGATATAATATACGTTTAACACCATTAAAAAAAACAATAATGATGTTAATTAACGAAGAATCTAAAATATTATTCTGTCTCTTCCTACATTCTATCCTGCATTAGAATCTTATAAATTACTTCAGCGACATAGCTATCATACAAGCATGTTTATTTAAATGACCATGATTATTCTAGGCATTTCCTATTGATAGATTCAGTTTCTAAGGGATTCTTGCTTACTGGCTATGTATGTATGTATATACATATGTGCTGTGTATAGGCCGTACCAAAAGAGTTTTTTCAAAAAGCTGTACATATTTCAACATCTGCTCCTTATTTTGTCTAGGAAAAAAACATTTTTTTTTCCTTTTTGGAAATTTTCCCATGTAAGTTCTTGCTAAATTGGCCCTTTAGCTTGTGCCTGAGAGTATTCAACCTCATTTTTTTTTTAAATTTGGACTTTCAAGTGATCACCACCCAACAAAAGGTGAAAGAAGTCACTTGATCATTGATCACTCTTTTTTGCAATTTTTTAATTGCTCACTCCCAACATGCTGACGAAAGATATCAGTTTCTATTGGGTTTCTATGGTTTCTATCAGGTGACTAAACAGACCTGTTTTCGAATCCTCCTAAAGGACGAAGTATATCCTAATTCGAGAAAGTTACTAATACCAACTGTGGAAAATTGAACTCTGTGTTGCTATACCAACCTTTCATCTTATCTTGCTTCAAGAGATTGTTACCTGCAAAAGAGAAATGCATTGATAACAGATCTTTTAATAACTGCAGTTCATATTGATGTTACAGCTTCCTGACTGCATGGAACATGAATAATCAATAATTATATTCTCGCTTCACATTTTAACAACCATAACCTGTCTTGGAGTATTCTGGGGTTAGATTTTCATTTGCTGAATTATTAGAAACCGTCAACCAAAACTGTCACCATAGTTTTCTTTCAGTTTTCAAGCTAGTCTGGCTGGCTATGTATGTAGGTATCACATGCACAGGCTGCTCTAAAGGAACTTGAGCGCTGAAAATCTGAACATTTTACTCCTTATCATATCTAGGAAAAACAGGGTTTTTTTTCTTCTCCTCGCCCCCACTGAATATGTTAGTGTGGGGTTCAATTTGCAATGTAATTTTGTGTTGAATTATCCCTTGATTTTAAAAACAAATTCAGATTTCTTTAATGATGACTGCCCAACAAAAGGCAATAGGAGTAACTTAGTCATTGTTCACCCACTTTTCCAATCTTTTGAATTGATTACCCCAAACATGGCATGCTGCCAAAAGATTTTGGTTTCTTGACAGTTTCTATGGAGTGACCATCCAGACTTGTGCTTGCTATTGATTATATTTTCACTTTTAAGTTATCACTGATCACCTGGGCCCAGTGATTGATTGCACACCTTCGTTTTGGTAGGCCACGGTTATATACACCATTGAGTCATACCAAAGATTTTAAAAATGGTATTCAATGCATCTCTGCTAAGCACTCAGCACATGGACTAAGATTGAAGAACCTCTCCCCACAGCTAAGGGGATACATCAGTTCTCGTAAGATCATTGAAGTTAAGCAAAGTTGAGCCTGGTCACAACCTAGATGGGGAATACCAGGTGCTGTGAGCAGAACAAAGCTGGCAAGCTGGAAGTGGTTCTTACAAACAATTGGTAGTGTGCATCTAACCTCGCAACACACTTGATGCGGGTGAAAGTAGAGAATGATGATGATCTTGAATTTTCAATAATCTCCGTCCATTGTCTAAACTTATTATCAAAAGAATCCTCAACGTAACTAGAAAGCACTCAGAGAGTGCATACCCCTGCCAATGCCATTGTCAGGGAGAGTAATTGTGCATGGATCCGACCAACAATTTAATCAATTCTTTCGTGGCCTATTGTCTACACTTCCTCAAAGCTCGATTGAAATTCATTGAGGACTATTGGAGTTAAAATGTGGACTGGTATGAAATTTGGGTGATACTATATAGTGTCCACATATAACTATGACGTAGGGGAGATAGTTACGCATGGATCCATCCCTGAATTCAACCAGGTCTTCAGTAGCCTATCGTCCATACTTCCACATAATTTCATTGAAATTCATTGAGAACTATTGGAGATATTGGGTGGACAGACTGACGGAAAGTTGCATCCAATAAAAAATATTACCTTTCGAACTTCATTGACAAAGGTAAATGGAACAGCATTATGGAGATCTGCATATTTTTGCATCTTAAGAGTAATAATAACACATATAGAATGTGAAATTTCCGCAAATTTCTCAAGTTCAGTGGTTCTTAACCTGGGGGGGATGCCCCATTAGGGAGGGGGGGTAATTTAAAGAAGAAGCACAAACCTGCATGAAAAGTTTGTTTCTCTAATTACTTAGGGCATTCTCTTAACAGATATCTGCCTGATACTGTTTTAAACATGATGTACATCAATTTTTTTTTTCATAGATCTGAAGTACATACTTCAAATTAGTACATTTGTGTGAGGAGGCCATGGAGGCAAATTCCAACTACTAAAGGTGGGGGGGGGGCATGATTGTAAGACGGTTAGTGACCAAACCACTCCTCTACTTATTATTATTCCATTAATTGAATTTTATCTCCATCTTTTTTGCTTTGTTCAAGCTATTTCTCATGTTGCACTCTTTAACCTTCTTCAGATTTTCATTGTTATCTTTGAAGTAAATTACTCAATCTTATCTAAGATTCTTTTTGCACACTACCTCAACTTCGAACTTTTACCCTTAATTATCCCTTGACATACATAAGCGTGTCAGGCCATGCTTCCCAATGCTAGAGAGTTCAGTCTGCCCTACTTTCATTTTTCTTTCACTGTCCCTAACAATGGACTTTTCCACCTAAAGGTAATAACTTTCTCAATGAAGAAATATCTACTAATAATCAAGTGAAACAATGGACTCCTCCATTGAAAAACAAGCTCCTTTTTTTTTCTAAGGAAAAAAAGTCATACTATGGAGATTCAAATACATCTGTGAATTTAAAAAAAAAATATATATATATATATATTATCCAGCGAATTATCAAGATATTGCCTCCCTGGGTTGGTACTTACCTCTGACTCATAACACCTGTTGAAATCGTGCTGACCTTTCTTGCTGACCTCACTTGAGTTAGCAATTATTCCCCCGCCACCATTTTTGTCATGTGACTCACTACTCACCCAGTTATAAAATAATCAGTACTTGAGAAAAAGGTGTGTATAACAAATCCTCTTCCTTGGCTTTTAAATCATCCCACTCAACCTAAATTAAACTCTGTTGGTATCTTGAAGAAAAATAAATTGTATAACGGGGTTGCTCAAACCTTATCTCACTGATTGAAAAAACTTTCTGAAATTCTCGGTTTTTGGTACAGCATTGGCTAAACATACTTTCAGTTACTTCAGTGTCACCACACCACAAAGTTACGTGAATAGCCCAGAATTCAAGAGTACCCCAACATAAACAAAAAAATTGTTTGATTTTAAGAAGCCTTGGTAAAATATCTTGGTACTGTTCCCGAAACAATTACCAACACAATTAACACAGGAAATTTTTCTCATGACTTAAAAAAAAATGCCATTTAATTAATAAGGTACCTGCTACATTGTTGTTTAGAAAGATTGGTGAAAAATAGAAAAAAATATAGAACAGGATTATTCAAACTTGATGACTATTTGATTCCCAAGAATAGTCAGGTTTCTGATATTCTCGAGTTTCTGAAGCGTAACTATATTTTTGCATGATCAGTATAATATTAATTTAAACATTTGTAATAATGTTAAATCTTTATTGAGGAAAATATAATCAATATATTCATCAGTCATCTAATGTCTGTCGTTGGACATGAACCTTCCTCAGCATTTGTCACAATTCTCTATCATTGATGTCATGGAGCCAGTATTTTCTGAATTTGTCCAGTTCATCTCTCCATCTTGTTTTTTGTCAGCCTCAGGTTCGCTTGTGATCTCTGGGGATCTATGTTGTGAGTCGTGATGTCCATTGGTTGTCTGTCATTCTTGCAACATGACCTGCCCATTGCCATTTAAGTTTTATAATAGATTCTATGATGTCTTGGACTCCTATTTTCTTCTTTATATACTGTGCCACCTTTTGATCTCTCCATGTAAGGTTGAGCATGATTCTCTCATGCGCACGTTGCATGCTTCTCAGTTTGTGAGTCTATCTCTTGGTTAGGTTCCATGTTTCAGGTACAAAAGTGACTATCAGGAGGATGCATTGGTTGTATACTCTTCTTTTTAGGATTATTGGGCTAAAGGCTTGCCATCCTAGTATGATTCTTTGCTTGATCTCTTCCTCTTTCGTGGGTTTCATGAAGATTCTTTGTCCTAGGGAGATGTAGTGGTCTACTTTCCTCAGTTTTGCATCTTCGATTTTGACAGTTATGTCCTTATTCTCAATGTGATCGTTATGTTAAAAGTTGACAATTTTAAAAAATCTATGATTATTTTGTAAAACTAATAAATACAATATTGGAAAATAAATAAGAAATAAAATAAGCCATATCCTGGCAAAAATATCAAAAACTATCATTCTGAGGGAAATTATGAATCACTGCCGTCCGAAGATGCTGCTTTTCAACTCATAAATGAAGCGGTAGAGATGATGAAATTAAGTTACCTTAAATACTTCAAGTTGACTTGAATCATGAATTCATCATTCAAATGAAACAAAAAACAAAAAAATCAGGTCTGGTTAGTCACTCAAAAGAGTGATCAATTAGAAAAATGAAAAGGGTGATCACTGAATAAGGTTTCTTCCTATTTTGGGGTTGTGATCACTAAAAACATTAAAGATTGGTGCAAATGCTGCTGTACTCAAACTAAGGGACTAGTTTAGCATAAGCTTGGATTGTAAATTAGACCCCTCCCCCCCAAAAAAAACTATTGGTTGTAGGGTAATGTTAGAAAGAAAAATTCTCCTACCAATTAAGGGAAGTGTGTGTGCGAAATTTCAGGTTTCTACTCTAGATGGTTTGGGCTGGATAAAGTCCAGATAGATAGATCTGTATGAATGTCAAAGCACATGAATAACCTAAACCCAGCAACAGTGATTAAACCGGTCTGTTGTAGTTAGTGGTGATTTATTTTCAAGATAAACATAGTAAAGCCCTATCATTTAGACATTGTAGGAATTTGATCAAGTTTATCTATCATGAAACAACTTATTTCATAGCATAGTTACATAACTATGTACATAGCATACATATGTTTGTACTTACATATATTCTTACACTTATGTTATAACCTAAACCTATGGCGTAGTATTACTAGTTACATAGAATTATACTATTTACCTACAGCTGGGAGGAGAAGTCGAATTATACCTTTCCCAACTGAATTTACTCGGACCATATTTTTTTTATAAGGCTTTGAATTTTGAAGTTATGGTTGTTCGATTATTGCTTTTATCTAACATGTTACAGCCCCCAGGTGAATGTTGTAGTTTGAAAAAAAAAACAAAATACACAATGAAAGACGAGGGAATTAGTCTGAATAAACCACAAACAATGAATACATCTTGTCTGAACATAAAGTCAGACCTTAGATGCTCTAGTTTGATCTTTAAGGGCTTTAAAAGCCCTATCTTTAGAAGCCCATTCCTATCCAAGCTCTGACCTTTAAAAGCCCTTTCCAAAGAAAATTTATTCTATGCCAATAGTGTGATAGAATAGAATTTCATTCATGCAATTGACGTGTTCGTATTCTGACAGTAGAATAATATTCAATGTTCTGCTGACATAATAATGAAAAGTCACTTACATGACATCAGATTTTTAAAAGGAGTGGGAGGAAATGCTGCATGGAGATGGTGTGAATTGTTTGCTATGTCAGTTTGTCAGTCAGTGACACTGATTGCTGCTATAGATGCTAGTGCATCTAAAAAAAACTTTAGACAATCGTTTTGCAATGCAAGAAAAATTTCGATTAAGTGTTTGAATGTTTGCTTTTTTTAAACTGGGATTTTCAGGCAATTCCTATGGATGGTCTAATTTTTCCACCAGATAGAATCTATTGTATTATTCCGCCTGTTCCTTCCAAATATGAGAGAACATGGATTTGAACTGCGTATTTATTGAATCATACCTTGTTAGAAAATGTATCACCATCATGAAGTCTTGCATCACATTTAATTTAGATATTTGGGGGGATGAAAACAATTTTTTTTTCGAAAATCCAAATACTTTTCAGTTTAAAAAATTCCCTTAGGTCCATTGAATATGCGTGCTAAATTTGGTTGGGCTGCACCCATTTTTAAGTGATTTCCACTGCGTGACAGACAAACAGTCTATTCTCACCGAGATATATAGATTTTTCTTTCACCTGTTGAATTTGGTCGTTGTGTCAATGAGAAATCATTACAAAAGACATTTTTATCTGATAAATGAAATCAGGATCATCAGGCAAGATAGAACTTGTTTCTATTATCAGTTAGTACAAAACAATGTCTCAGCTTCACTGAGAATATGTCACAATACAAAGAAAAATGTCTTTGTTTAAATTTCTCAGAAAAAGAGTTATCTTTATCATGCACTGATTTACTTGGACTACTGTCCTTGTTTTGATTGTGATAGTCACAATGTTTCAGCTGTTGTATCCCGGGTCCTTCTTCAGGTATCTGCAGGGGTGCATCTTACCATAGGAGCAGTGGTGCGTCCTTTATGAAAAAGGGAAAGTGTAACCCGTACTGAAATAAATATTATTTCTGATCACAAACTAAATCAGATTTTTCTTATGACTACAAAAATATTATCATTATAAAAATAAAATCTCTGAATTATTCAGGTTCTCAATACTTTACAGGAAGAAAAACCCAAGCTTCATTATGTAAATCTGTAGAAGAACAATTCATTTCCTCTGACATTATGAAACAAACAAGCTGTCATCATCGTCACAACAAAATTCCTGGATCCACCCCGAAATTCAATCACATGGCATAAGGCAAGAAATATTGTTGATCAAACACTGAGAACTCTAAATAGACAGAAAATATGTGAAAACAATGAGATGCAACCACTTCACTTAGGATGTTGCTAAAAGCCGCCACAGTTTCACAAATTTAGTTGAATCATCACAGAGAAAACATATCCTGTTATCTATGAATAGAGATTTAGTGTCCAATTTCAATTATCCATTCATTTTAAATGAGTGCAACTACCTCCACACTTGAGTGACTCTTCTTGATATAATATCAATTGCTCAATCACCAATATTTATTGCCAGACATCATGTGAGTGAATTTGGGGGTGGAACCAGGAATTTCTTTGTGGTACATTCTTTTTCATACATTTCTGTATTCACTCATGTCTGTACACACAATATCTCCCAAAGTTCTCAATAGATTTCAATGAAATTTTGTGGAAAGACGGGCCGCAGGAAAAGGAAGAAGTGATTAAATTTGGGGATGGATCCAAGAATTTGTCTCTATAATGTATTCTGCTGCATGAAAACTTCTACAACTGATGTATCAAAAGATGATAATAGTTATTGTCAGTATAAAATTAGGTTGTGTCTTAATAATGTGGAGAAAATTGATGATTTCATTTTTATTTGGAGATGAATTTATCAAAATCTGAAGAGTTTGGTGATTTTTTAGTTTCTATCTATATAATCGATGATCATAATTGGAAGTAAAGTACATTCTACATCTACAGTCATCCATTTTAGATTTCAAAATGGCCACTCATGAAGTTTACAGAAAAAATGGCAACAATTTTTCTCTCAATCTGGATTGTTTTTAGATATGAATTATCATGGTTTCTAAGATTCTTCTCACCAACAATGATAACTTACTCATCTTATACTCTATAGGAAATGATAATAAACACTATACACTGGACTATAAAGTAAGTATTTTTTCAGTTTATGTTGTTCGTGTGATGTTTTGACTTTGACTGACCTAGTCAAATGCAAGAAAGGTGTAATGAGCAGGTGAAATAATTAGCCAAGTTAATTAGCATGGTTTTAAGGTACAACTTATTCTTCTAGAGTAAACATTGATTATGATATGATCATTTCTATTTCCCTTGCCCCACTATCTTGTTTATCTGATCTTTTGTCTACATAAACGATTAAATGCTACAATTGCCATAACTCTGCAACTTCAATAAAAACATGTGTCAAAAAATGTCCTTTCTGAGAGGCATCATACCCCTGCCTGCCCAAACTGCTTTCGGCATCCGTGGATATCTAATAATCGGTAACCTTCTGAGAATTTTGAACCAAACTCTCTATTCAATCTCCAAGGGTAGATTGTTCTCATTCAACTGTCCCTGCACCCGGGGGGGGGGGACATCTTGTATCGGGTAATTCTTTCTAGTTAATTCATTCTTGAGATGTTGTTTGTCTGCCTCTTTTTCTGAATCAAAGCAAATGACTTTTTTTGACATGACCCAACACGGATGGAACTTACGAAAACCAAGTTATCAATCGAGAACCAAATTCAAAAGAAACCAATCTTTGAATTTGGCACTATTCAAGGTCAAAGCCAGAATATCAAATTCTGATTTTAAAGGTAAGCGGTACCTCCATACCTGGAAGATCAGAGTAACACAAACCTCCTTATCCACTTATGTGACCTTGTGCCAGACAAAGCTGTGCTTTTTTTAATATCTTCACTATTCACAGGTGTTGGGATATTAGATCCCATCAACCAAAATTGACGTAAAAACTCTCAAAATAGGTTTATTCAGTTTTGAAGTTTGTCTGGCTGACTATGTACATAAGACAAATAAAGGCCGTAACAATTGAACTGGAGGGATGAAAATTTGAGCATTTACTCCTTATTATGTCCAGAAGAAATTTTCAGGTTTCTGATTGGGGACTTCAGTTTACAATGTAAGTTCATGCTGAATTGGTTCTTAGTGCCTCTTTTTTTGAAAATTCAGAATTTTTACTGATCCAAGAATAAGCAACAGAAGTAACTTATTCATTAATCACCCCTTTTTCTAATTTTTTGATTGATCACCCCAACATGAAATGCTGTTGGTCATGTGACGGTTTCTATTGAGTGACTAACCAGACCTGTTTATTGTTTAGCGCCAAAATGAAATATTGAAATGAAGACACCTTAGGGTTAAATTGTTATGTGTAAAAAATATGAAGTCTATTGATTAAATTCTGTTCTTATTTGCGGCTCTGTGAACGATCTGGTGATAATGTGTTTAGGTAAGAGAATGTTTGGGTCCTCTAATCAATGACCTTATGTTGCAAACTGCTCTGTATAGGGAGACACCCATATTAACTTAAGATGACTATTTACTTTCATCTTTTAGTTTTTTTCTATCCCAACTCAACTCAGGCCATCGATCTATGACAATGAGTAAATAGCACAGACCCCAAATAAAAAATGAGCAATTATTATTTAAAATTTTTATGGGTACTCTTTATCTTCAACTCGATTTATTTTTTCCTTTTAATCGCAACTTTTTGCTCCTGGCCGATTACCATCCAGTGGTAAATAAATAGTGTTGATCGGAAAATAAAGAATGAACCTTAAGTGAGATTCAAACTGACATCCCCTAAAGGAAGCCCCATTTAGCCTGGCCTGCTTTGCCGAATGAGCCACCAAGACTCGACCAGGAACTGAAGTCCAAATATATCCCTTAAACCTATCCTTCATTTTCAATTGGCAGCCATGTTTGTTTACATTCTGGTAGTTTCAGTATTTCATACATTTTTCCATTTCTTTAATACTTTTATTAGATGAAGTATTATCATAAATCATAATAATTTGGAATTTTTAAGACTACTCTTTACCCTTTTCTTAATTTTATTAGTTGCTTCTTATAGCAACTTTTTGCTTGGGTCGATAACTTTCCAGCATGAACAAAATAAGCTGTAGGTGAGACTCAAAGTCACATCTCTCTTGCCAGGTGAACCATTCGTAGGCCTGGTTTAATGCACCAGCTGTTATATGAATGGTTTACAATAGGGTCCTTCAAACTTTTCCAATCTTGACCCAGTTTAGATTTACACAATAACCCCACGACTTACTGACGTACATATATGTTCAAATACATAGCGCTAATACTCTCACCTTATATAAACAGTAATTTCAAAGGCATTCAGTATGCGTCTGTATAGAGTCTACTACCACTCTGCCTCTGTCTCCCACTCTCATTAAACCTCTGCTGTTATTTTTCAATCATGCCAAGGCTACTATTGCTGTTATGATTTAATAAGGTTAACAAATAAATTATTGATGACAAAGGTAATAATGAGATTATTAGATATATCCTTACCTCAAATAAATTAATGCATCTGTACCAGAACTAATTATCTAAAGAAAAAATATACCTTTTATCTGATATTATCTAAAAAAATACCAGCTCAAGATTTGGGCATTGTTGGTCTCAAATAACAACAGAGACCCCCCCCCCAGCACTTTTTTGAAAAAAACAAAGGAGACATTTTTAGATAATGCCTAGTGGTGTACTCATGCAAATTTTCAAGGTTGTAGCCCCCCAAAATATGACCAGCAGCACCCTGTGACACAGACACACAGATGAGCAAAGAGAGAAGAATCTGTAGCCCACTTGACTGGTTGGTCGGGCCAGCCACTTGTGGGGCTACAGTGATTGGATATTCATATTTCGAATCTTGATTATTTTATTATCACCAATATTTTCCTCATTCTTTATTGATTCATTTATCTATTTATTATGGACTTGTGACTAAGTAGTGAGTTGGGACCGGTACTTGAAGGACCTTAGTTTACAATACTTCATCTAATAAAAGATAAATAATGAAACAGGTGTGGTCGGTCACACAATATAATCCATCATATGACCAATATCTTTTGGCAGATTTCAGAAGTAACCTAAGTGAGAGGTTAGGGGCTTTAATTAAAAGGGTCCGAAGAGAGATATTTAACTTAGCAAACCATTCTCGTAACATGCTTGCACCTACGGCATTGTTTCTATAAACATCAGTGATTCGTTGCCCAGTTTCCACTGCATTTTTCTCTGGATTAAGCTAGGAGAATAAACAGGTCTGGTTGATCATACAATAAAAACTGTCACGTGACCTACATCATTTGGCAGCATGTCGTTCTGGGGGTAATTGAATGAAAAACTGAAAAAAAGGAGTGATCAATGAATAAGTTGCTTCTCTTGCCTTTTGTTAAGCAGTGATCACTATGTAAGTCCAATTTTTCAAAAAAGGGACAAATTTACTTAACAAATTGAACTCCCTAATTGAAAAACCTTTTATTAGGGGGGAGCAATTAAAGAAAAAATGTTCATTTCTAGAGATGATAAAGTATAAATGTTTAAATTTTCAACTCTCTCGCTCCATCGGTGAAGCCTGTACGCGTAATAGGTAGATAGTCAGCCAGACCCACTTAAAAACTGAAGAAACCCATGTTGACAGTTTTAGTTGACAGTCCCTAATAACACCATCACTTGCCAATAAATTGAAAAACAATTTTATTTCATTCATTATCGATGTCTTTGTTCGGATCACAAAACACCCACTGCTTTTCAGGTTTGACCTAATAAAGTTGCTTTGTTTTTTTTGTTCCTGTCGACTACTTGTGGAGCATAGGGCCACAGCCACTCAGCTGCTGTTGCAAACAAGTTTTCAGAGGTGGAGTTGCTAGCCTTTGACCTGAACCCCCTCCTTTATACAAGCTTGGGACCAGCTACGGTGACTGCCAAGCTGTTGGTTTTTTTCTGTTAGATGGATCATCTTACAATGTTAAAGGGCTCTAACTAGTGCACTCATAGCTAGGAAGAGAAGTGAATTCCTGTCTTTCCCAAGGGTTGTAATATGAAATGACCATAAACAGATTTGGCTTCTCAGAATTTTAGACAATGAGGAAGGCCGATGAAGATATCAGCCAAAATGTAGTGATGAAAACAATGCAGATTAAGATACTAGTCTGAATAACATGTGAGATAATGATTATGCATTTATGCTATGATGTTATACATGGCAAAAAGTCATTATTCATAGGATTTGTCCAAGTTCAAATGATGAATTCTTGGAACCTAGTACAGACCACTAATAGTCAACTGTGGTCCTAGAAAACAGGTCTCAAACTAATCACCTCATTAAGTTCAGAGTGATCATCCGACATCAATTCAATTTACCTCAGAGAGATAAACACTGAAATGGGTTATCTTTTACAAAAATCTCAAGCCCAAACTGTCAAAATTGGTTTCTTCAATTTTCATAATGTTAATTTATGCTAAATCGGTCAGTAGTTTGTACCTGCTTTTTTGTTTTGAAAATTTAAACTTTTCAGTGATCAAACAAAAGGTGAGAAAAGTAACTTTTCTATACATCACCCCTTATTCCAATTTTTAGATTGATTACTCCCAACACGGCATGCTACCAAAAGATGTTGGTCATATGACAGTTTCTTTTGAGCGACTAACTGGATTTGTCGTTTTATTTTTCTGTTTTAGTATTGTAAACAATTATTATCAATTTTTGACTACTTCTTTCCCTCGGAATTTCTGTAACTTCACTCAGGTCATCGACTTGTGTTAGTGACTGAACAGCATAGATTATAAATTAAGATTAATCTCCCGTGTCGGGGGTGGTCAATTAAAAAAAAACAACAAAAGAGTGATGAATGGATAAGAGTTAATTCTCTCGCTTTTTGTTGGGAAGTGAGCATTAAAAAGTCTGAATTTTCAAATAAGCGAATTCAAATGCTACCGGACATAAACTGGGGGATCAATTTAGCATAAACTTACATTGCAAATTGACCCCCCCTCTCACTAAATCCTACTTAGGGGTGATTTAAAAGAAACAAAAAATAGACGTAATGAATAAATGTTTAAATATTCAGCCCTCTAGTGGCCTGTATGCATGATACATACATAGCCAGCAAGCCCATCTTAAAAACTGAAGAAACCTACGTTGACAATTTCAAATAAGTGTCAAATTGATGTAAGATGTCCTACTTCATTTATTCTTGGTCTACCAAATCATCTTGTCGTGAAAATACACTTAAGTCAAAGTCCAAGTAACTGGTGTTCTTTTTCACGAAAAATGACTAATACTTATCAAGATTATTTGATAACCAACTTTAATGAGAAACTAGATTACCTATGCAGTCAAAAAATGCCATCACACACATACATGCAGACAGAGATTTCTTCAATTATTATATGGTTACAGTCTTATATCATTATATAGTTACACTTATATTATTGTATAGATACAGACTTATATTATTATTATATAGTTACAGACTTATATCTAATTACTCACATTTACTACACTTTTAAAGCTACTTACCAGGCTTAGCTTAGACTGCAACAAGGACACAATTAAAGCCTATGAGAGGAAGATGTAGGGGGTATATCATACCCGGGGCTGGGGTTCCAGAGGGGTCCTCGGAACCAAAGGGTGCCCAGGAATCAGTATGACTGTTGGATTAAGGGATGAGGGCCTAAAAAAACTTTGCATAGCCCCTCCCCACTTGCCTGATAAGATTCCTCTTGGAATTTTTTTCTCAGATATTCAATACATTTCTTTAGTAAGAACATTTACAAGGCATTTCTATAATGAAATAAGACTGGCTGATGCAGGGTCATCAAACTCCGCTCCAACAGAAGATGATTCCTGCAACTTTTGTATTTTATCCATGATAAATAAGAAATTATAAAAACATATTTTTTTTTGTATAAAAGGATTCATTCATTTGAATAAAATAAGCCCTTGAGTATCTGTATGATGAATTTTCATTGATTCTCAAGACTTGTCAGTTTAGCTCAGTCAGTGGGATAGCCTCCTAGCAATCAGTAGGTCATGGATTTTACATTGGTTTACACACCTCTTTGGTGAAGTTTGCTCTTGTTCTTTTTGAAAAATTAAGTCAACTCCAGTTTAAAAATTAGTCAGTTATTTGCAACGCTTTTGTATACTAAAAATATAACATATATATGTATACATATATATATATATATATATATATATATATATATGTATATATATATATATATATATATATATGTATAATAAAGTGAGGATTCGCTACACAAACACGTTTATGTTTCAACCCTGTTTGGGTTTCTTCAGGTGAATGATTTGGTCTTTTTTAGGACATTTGGGGGGATGGGTCTATTTTTCTCGGTTGTCTTCCTTTCAGTCTATATATATTTATATATACATATATATAAATAGTAGAATGTGGATTCACTACACAAACTAGCTCATGTTTCTGCCCTCTTCAGCCCCAGAGAGGGTAGAAACATGAGCAAGTTTGTGTAGCGAATCCACATTCTATTCATTTCCAGCTCTAATCTAAAACAACTTAACTTCAAGAGTAAAAAGTTGTATGTATCGAGCACTCTATGAAATAAATCCATTACATTTCAGAAGTGGCTTCATATTATTGATGTATTATTATATCATGTTATAATGCATGCCTGATGTGTACCACATATACTGTGTATATATATATATATATATATATATATATATATATATATATATATATATATATACTTCATTTTTGTTTTGTTGTTGGTCATTTCTAGTTATGTTTTACTGTTTTATCTAGTGGGGACTGTTGGTAGTTATAGATTAGGAGATTATAGTCTAGGCATTTTTGTAATCAGTATGTAGTTAATCCATCAGTTCTTAGTTGTATGTTCCCTCTCAGAGAGTGTTTTATTCTCACTTAAATCTGTTTCCCAATGTTAGGGTTCTCTTTTATATAATCTTAGTTGCAAATTTAATTATTCTGGGTTTGATCTGTTTTCACATGATTAAGATAATTGTGGAGATTGGGTGGTTTTTAAAAGTGGCTGGAGGTATGAAATAATGATTCTATTTATAGTAATAATGAGGGAAATAAGATATCTACGGTGGTTAATTTTTAGTGTATCTATACGTCGGTTATTAAGCTATGCTTATTAATACAAATTTTTAAGCAGTGCCAGCATATTAATGCAACTTCATTTTTTCTGTTTAATAATTCTGTTTTTTGTTTTATTGGCTAAAGTGAGGATTTCAAATTTCTCATTTAGGCATAGGTAACATGGGTTTTTAATATTCTGGCACATGAGTGTTTGTTTTAATATTTTCCATTTACTATAGGTTTGAGTTTGCTATCAGTTAGTCTCCAATAATATGTTGACAGTGATGTACTCTTTTTATATTTTCTGTTTGAAAATGATGATATATGATTGGCTAATCTTAGTTTGAAGGGTGTTTTCAATAATCCTTTATAATATTTCACTTCTATTAGTTACTCTAGGATTGATATTTCGGTTTGGTATACAATATTCGATTTGAGACATTTGTTTTGCAACGGGCATTTGTCTGGAATCTGATTTCACTGTGGTCAAGCTAATAAGTTTTAAAAGGATCTTACAACTAAAGAAACAATTTTCAGTATAATATCAATAAATCTTAGAGTTACTCTAGCGATTCTCAAATACACGGATAATATTGTTCCATAAAATATATAGGCCGGTATACTACTTGTTCTAAAGGCATCCTTCCTACATGGAACAGAAAACTATCTCGTTTATCAAACAATTTGTAGACAAACATTCCATCTTTGATTTTGATATCCAAATCTAGGAATGTTGCTTGCCTTCCTTTATGTTCACATTTAATTCAAGATCCTTTGGGTAAATACTATCATACAATTTTCAGAATTCTCTTTCATCATTAAGAGAACATAAGTCATTACTAAAACAGGTACAACCTAAATGAACGAGCTTCTCTTATATTAGTTTTGATTAGAGATGACATGAATATATATTTGGGTCTATGTAAATACAAATTAGCCCAGTATATATATATATATATATATATATATATATATATGTATATATATATATATATATATATATATATATATATATATATATATATGTATATATATATATATATATATATGTGTGTGTGTATATCAAGAAATGGATATAATTGATCTGACAGAATGATTATGAATTGCATTGTATTACATAGAAACTTATTTGAAATGATATGCCGTCATTACATGGTTGATGTATCACTCAACCAAGATAACGTTAATAGAAAATACAATTAAAAGAAAATGGGGTTACTACACAAATTGAACCTGCCACCAATCATTCTGTCGGATCATATATATCCATTTTTTAATACATAACTGTCGCGTTGAAAGAAGTGAATACCCCAAGAATAAACAAGGTGAAAATTAGGGTTGAAAGTGATTATGTGGGATTTTGTATTAATGGCAGTTATTTAGCTCAATGGTAAGAGCATTGGTACATTAAAGTGGCTACCCTATCAGTGGTAGGCTCGATTCCTGCAGCAGTTCCATTTTCTCTTAATTGTTTATTCTATTCAAGCTGTCTAGGGTGAGTGATATATCACTGTGTACTGACAGGAGATCATTTTAGATAAGTTTGTATATGATATAACATAATTCCTAATCATATATTTGCATATATAATTACAATTGAATAATTGAGTCATCCACAGACAGCTGTTTCGTTGTATTACAACTCATCAGTGTTGGTATAAACTATCCATCTAGGACCACGAGGTAGGATTGAAACCTTCGCTCCAGACCCAGAGGCTGGCATTTACCCCTGCCCAACGCAGAACTGGATAGTCAGTAAGGCTGAATTTAAATATCTTTACTTACGCACAATCCCCTATCCACCAGAGTGCTCCAAAGTTGGAAGAGCATTGCTGTATAGCTTATAATGAACGAGTGAGTTGCCTTACTTAAGGAGTGCTCAACCCTGAATAAGGGATATATATATATATATATATATATATATATATATATATATATATATATATATATATATATTTATGACACCTACAATTGGTAATACTTCCCTGGCCTCTTTTCATTTATTAGTTAATTTACCTAGTATCAAGCAAATTTTTTTCCACAACTTTACACGCTGAAGATGAATAAATGAATGGAATTTCAATTGTGTTTGTGAAGAAAGAAAATTTGCATTGGACGTGTTTTTTTAAACTTTTGTGAAAAAGGCAACATGTGTTAATAAAAACATCCGAAACTTGTAATATACCATTTTATCATATTGAACTCTTTGACATTAGTCAGAAAAAAGATTGTAAAAAATTCAGATGTGAACATTATTTTTGTTGACAATAGAAATCCAGCGAAATTTGTATTTGAAAAGTTATCAGTCAAGTTTAAATCGTGCTTCCTGGGAATAGAAAAAATTTACTGAATTATTTTCACATTGTTCCTTTCAAATATTCGGACAGACTGAGGCTCCAAAACAGATAAGGTGTTTTTTATGAATGGTCATCATTCATAAAAGTTCTTATTATTTCGAACTTCGTACATGGCATAATTTTCCAATTGATAAAAAAATATTATCTCCCTTTAACCGTTTGCTAACACCTTTAGAGTTAATAGGTAATACTGAAAATTCTAAAAAAAAAAAAAAATGAAATAATTCTATCTCATTTTAAACTTTAAAAGTTTCAAATTTGTCTCAAAACAATGCTTGTTCGATTACACATCGAATAAACTTAAACAGAAAAATTGGATTTTTTCCCATAATTTATTGTTCATATCTCGAAGAAAATAATCAAATTTCCATTTTAAAACACGCTAATACAAGTTCTTAGGAGTACGAGCGATATAAACTTGTCAAGCAATTTTCATTAATTTTATATCTTTGAATTGAATTTTATTTTCTAAATTTTACAAATTTCTCGAAGGGAATAGCCAAATACTTTGAAGTCGGACGAGTGACGGATGATAAGGGTTCAATTTAACATTATAGTTACATTATAAATATTACCCGGAACTTCCCTTTCTGAAACCTTTAAAAAACTGCATTTTTTTCAAAACTATTGAATTTTCTGAGGGAGCAAAGGTAGTTATGAATTAAAAGCGCGAAAAAGTATTTGCGAATTTCATTTATTTTTTCTAAGAGGCGGCTCCCTTCTTATTCAGGTGTGTCACCCTGGCTTAGCGTGGCACAAAATCATCGTAACAGTTGAATACGTAATGAAACAATGAAATTAGAAAAATAAGAACAGTACATGTGTTTTTCCCTCCTAGTATGAGTTTGGTTTGATATGAACATTTATAAGTACATTTCTCTTAATCCTTTTCGGAGAACCAATTTTAAGTTAGCTTCTAGGCTATTAATAATCTAAAGTTTCCCGAGCTACTTTTTTTCACTCGTAAAACTTCTTTCACACTTGCACACGTGGAAACATGGGTTCCGTTCCTTGGAATGTTCTTTCCCTTTCATCGTGAATAAAGCAGTGTAGGCTTTTGCAGTTGAAAATTAAATCAAACTGTATTTCTGTAGTAATCTACAAAATATTACCCAATTCCACATCTTACACTACTTTATCAAGTAATGAATATTCAAGTCACGAATCAAATAGATGGAGAACAAGAAGGGCACCATTCTAAATTTCACCACTCAGATTGCGTGTTGGGCGAGAAATATATGCTTAGATTAAAACATGACAAAATTAAAAGTAATTGGTAACAGTTGAAAATAATTTTAACAGGTCTCATAATCTAAATGTATTTTTCTTTTTTTGCCTTCATTACTAAAATGAAGAATTTAACCACATGGTACCGAATTTCGTTTTTATCGAAACTCATATTCTAATCACATATTTTTAAAGCTCAACTTCATTTTTAGTATCCGAATATCCAAAGATTAATCGAAACAGTCTTAAGTTCTGTTTCCTGGTTTCAGTCAGTAATTCTTTTATACCAGGTCTCATATGTATACTTGCTTGATCTTTCCGTCTTCTCTGTGTAAAAATATGATATTTTACTCCCTAAACGGGATTAGAATGTTTTAATTTTAAAACGTTAAAATAACTGATAATCATTACTCTGTGATAATTGCGTTTTTAAATAATCGACATTGAATGAATAAATGATTAAAACTAAATTAGTTTGGATGACCATAGAAAAAGTTATGGGAAAAAGACTGAAAAAATCTTGCTACACTAATGGTAAAAAACAACTTTGGTTCCTGGATGAGAAAAAAGTCACAAGAAAATAATTTTCAATATAATAAGTAATATTTCAATCTAATCTATAGAAACGAAATCATTTTTAACAAAGAAACATTATTTATTTGATAAAGCCTGTTCAATTCCACCTCATTTTATTCCCTCACCTTCCTTCCTTCCTTCCTCGATGTCCGAGTTCAGCCGTTCTCCCTTAGCGAAAATCTTTGTTTCACACCTACCCCTTTCCCTATAATTACTACTCCCACACTTTTCCCGCTATCTACACGGTCTCCGTGTTGTTGCGATTCCATTCTCGGAACCTCTTCTCTACCCAACCACTTTCAACAGAAAATTTACATTTTTAAAGTGTGACTGACAGAACAGTGTGACTGAAGCACACGTATTGTTTAATGTAGGTAAAGGTTAGTGAGGTCAATTGATCAGTATTTTTTACTAGTATCTATTTCATACTTGTAACGGGCGTAATAGGAGGACGTGCTGAGTAGCCTAACGGTTACCAGCACGGGATCACTTTGCATTAGTACCCTTGGGGAAAGACGTAAATCCATTTTCGCCCCAGCAATGGATGTAACAGAGTAGGTAGAGTCCTTTTCAGCCCTACTCTGACAGAAAAAAAAACACCAAAAAACTACAGCTAGTGAACCTCCTCGGCTAAATTTAGCCATTTGAATTTAACAAACTATAAAGCTAATAAAATAACCTCCCGAAGCGTGACGGACAAACGGAAAAACACGCTGCTTATATTATTATAATGTATTTCGGTTATTAAAAAGGCGTGGATGATAATCGACCACGTTGCTACTGAAAACAGTGTTGACAAATTTATTTTGAGTTTTAGATCTAAATTAAGCCAGAAAACATCTAAAAACACACTGAAACATCTAGATTTCCAGATACATATATATATACGTAAAATCTAGGAAATATGTTTCATATCAACATCAAATTGAATGTGACTTTAATTTTCAACGTTTACTTTATTCAAGTATAACTCATTTCATTAAAAATATCGCTCATTCTATTGGTATAAATTGAATAAAGGTATTAGTTATTTCATTAAAAATAATGTGTTGGAATTTCTGACAGCTAGACGCAACCGAAAACATCTAGATCTAGATGTAAAACGTCTAAATTGGCACCATCAGCAAAGTCACGAGGTACAGTGAAAGCAGCCAATCAGATGTGTTCTTTCAAAATGCGCCGTGGACCCCGAATTTGACATGGTGAAGGGTGACGCCGTTACTGCTACTAGAATTATAAAACAATAAATAATAGGAACGATCAATTTACCCCCTTTTACGAACCTCGGACAGCAACAAGAATTTCATCATAGACTTATAACAACAGTTTGATTTACTAAGCAAGATTTCACGCGACACTCGTTACATCACATTGAAAACCGCAAGAAGGTAAGTTCGGATCTCTTAAATTTTGACATTAAAAAAAAAAAACAAGTTACGATTATCCTGTTTTATTGAATTTTTTGTCAATATCTCTTTATAAACTATGAATTAAACATCTATTCATTTATTGCCCTCATTCACTTCTTTTAATGGCCTGTGAATGCGGATATTCGTCTGTTAAGTGCTATTTATGATTCATTTTTAAATCATTCTGTCATATCTATCGGTCTTTCTAAATTCCATCTGGACTGTATGATTGAATGAAGAAATGTTATATATATATATATGTATTTTTACTGATAGATTTGCTTTTCTCGGCTTGATTTCATTTATATCAGTCTGGTTGACTGTTTTAAAAACGAAAACCAAGCTAAATGATAGTGAATGTATCTATATTTCTAAGAAGGATTATGATAGTCAACACCTATCACCACGAAAAAAAGGTTTTAATTGTTGTAAACTAGATTTATGTGGGCTTGTATGTACATTTTGTGGTAATTGTTTAATTTGGGTTCGTAAAAGAAAAAAATATCAAAAGACGTATAATAAAATCATGGATTTTTTTTTTGCGAACCGCAACCAAACAATTACCAGCAAGCCCGTGATGCTGACCATTACAACTATAATGAGTTCGTGCCACACTGGGTGACCCGCTACCATGGCCTTTTGTCAAACTATGCTAAACTTAGTGATATCTTTTTTATGTTCTTGGATAAAATTTGCACTATTACGGTGCTCTTTATATGGGGCAAGTAGAACTTAACTTGTTTTATGCGTAAAGGTGAATCCTTCTCGACATCTAAAGCTTAGCTTAGTTCAACGGCTAAAGGGGGGATTTGCGGTAGGAAGATTGTGTTGCGCCACACTCTCCTACAGGATAGTATATGTCCTAAAAAATCAGCATTCGAAACCCGTTTTCATCTCAATTTGGGATCGAACAGTGATTATCTGCATCGTCTCTCCAAGAAGCAAGCAACTGTCTTGTATGATTAAAGCAACTTTATGCAATAAATTAACTCTATTTCTTAATTTTGAAACTTGTTAATTATCTGGTATTGTAGCCTGTTTATTTGTTATTATTTCTCTCCTGACTCGAAAAGACCGAATAGAAAAGTTTTTTTTTAATAAAGAAAGTTCACTATCGCAATATGAGTCATGAGTTGAAAACGTGTGTATGAAAGGTTTCAATGTGGGCGTTATTATTATTATTATTATTGGCAATTGTTGTAAGCATTAACTGCTAATTTGATATCGGGCCTTAAGTTAATTTTAGGCCTGGCTAAGAGCCCACAGCTTTACTTTAAGATTGTGAAACTAGGGATTTTGTGAAATCTCTGAACATTCCAGCAATTCCACGAAGAAATCCATGGTTTCACTATCAGCGTAGTAATGGTTAACAAGCTAATAATGCTGACTATTACTGTAATGAGTTTGATCTTTGGGTGTCCCGCTATAGTGATCTTGTGTCAGACTAAGCTAAACTTAGTAAATATCATACATAATCTGCTTCAATATTTACGTGTTTATACAGCTTAGTTTGGCACAAGGCCACTGTTGTGGGGTGCCAAAGGAGGATCATACTCCCTGTCAGCATTATAGGTTTGTTAACGATTACTAAACTGATTAAAAAAAGAGGGATTTTCATGTAATTACTGGAATGTTCAGGGAAATCGCTTTTCACTATCTTACTGTATGTGGGCACAGATTCGGTTTTAATTTTATGTGGCTTGAGTTATAGATATTGAAGTGCGACATTTCTTTCATTTTTATTTGATTATATTAAAGAACTAGGAACGTGGATTATATAATTAAATAGTAATTTAAAACTTGAACTAGCATCTGGTGATGGCGTGACTATGAATTGAAAGTAAAAACCTAAAAAAAGAGAAAGAAAAACCCCGCCCAGATGACGAAGCTTCAGTTACAGTTAAAAGATGACTGCATTATTTGGTGACCTGGTCATCATCATCGTCATCATCATTATTACTATTTTAGCTAATTTTTGTCATTTTTCCTTCTATAAACAGTTTGAATTCAGTTCAAAATATAATCCCAAAATTCAATATACATTTCATTTTATTTTTCAATTCTATAAACATTCTAATTTTGTTAGTTGAAGAGGTAACAGTAAACACAACAGGTCATTAAATTTTCTCAATACCAAATTTTCGAATACATTGAATACGTTTATCAAACGGTAAAATTTAATCATCTATCATAGTATAAAGTTGAGTGTATTTAAAGATTAAAAAATACTTTATGCCACGGTTGATTCATTATATTTGTATAAAACGTTGTAAAGTTGACAAATGAAGTGCGTGTAATGTGTAAATATATACCATTATTCAAGAATTAGTTGAAGGATTATTCATTTTATGCTATGCACATGAACTGGTGTGCTATGTATGTATGTGTGTACTCAAATATGTATATAAATAAATCCCTTATGAAGACAGTGGAAGATTTTGTGAAGCAACCCTGGAAATCGTTAGTTTTTTTCTTAACGATATGATTAATTATTTGATTTATTGATCTAGCTGATCAATACTTAGATCATCATAGCATGTTTCAAAATCAAAAATAGTTTTGTATTTTTTTCTTATTTTCAAGTGGCTGACGATAATCGATCTCTACTTTTTAATTTTTATAAATTTCATCATTAAATTATTTTTCAGAATTTGATTTTGCCTATTTAAATGTTTTCCTCTGCCATTTTGAGATTTGTTTCCTCCCAAATATGAGATCGTGCAAAAAAAATCATCGTCTTCTTTCTACGATTTATTATTTCAAGTAATTTGTTTTTCTAAAAAAAACAGTTGCTCGCTTTTCCTGTGTTAAAAATCCCGCCCCGTCGCATGGGTCTTTTTTTTCTTCTTCTTTTTAGGGGAAATTTTAAATAAAAAGCTTGAAATGAAAGAAATATCAAATATTTTGATTAAAAAATCCAGAAAACAATAAACAGGATCCACTTAGTCTTTTTTTAATGAAACTTAATGACATCGTTTTCATCTTTGGTGCGAAATAAGACCTTTTTTTATTTGAAAAAAATTATAAATGTAATAGAATTTAAAAAAATTTAATGACAAGATAAAACGTATTCATTTTAATCTTTTTTCATTTACATCAATTCTGGGGGTTGTAACTCCTTTTACTTTATTGCAAATAACCAAAGTCACATTATTTTGGTCAGCTGAATAATTTAGACTAAAAATTCAGTTTTAACTGCAATTGTTAAATGAATTTTTTCATTCGATCTACCCCGTTTTCTCTTCCTTCTACCGCCTTTAATGCACACCCTTATTTGATACATTCATCCTCACACACATACCCTGATGTCTTGTTGGAAAATAAACCCTTAAAAGCCATTCATTCATTTTAAAACAAGTTCATTGAAACTGTGATAATCATTGCCACCCGTAAAAGATGAGCTGGGTCATTTTATCTTTTATGAAAATAGTGGAATGCGATACCATGATTCTACATGATTCTCTTAGTCTTCAGGGTAGCTTCGACATTCAGGGTAGCTTCCATCCCCCTTCGACGTTAGGTTAGGGTAGGGTAGATTTCATCCCTCATCCCTTCAGATACTCTTCTTCAGGGTTGGAGCTTTCATTCCTCATGTACCCGAGTGTATAGACAAGATAGATCTGCAGGAATCTCTTTTTTGTCGCCTTCTTATCGCTATAATTCAATCATGGCTTTTTGGAAAAAAAAAACAATTTCTTCTTTCAATCATTCATCTTCAACGTTGACAATTCAAGAATGTTACTTTATTTTACGATTTCTCTCTTTATTGAAAAATCACCCTAATTAAAAGAAAAGCAGAAATGAATACGAGATAATGATTTTCGTAGGGATTGTCAAGCAATTTTCATTGACTAGATTTGAATAAAAACAGAAAATGCGTAAAATGAACGGCTTCCAGCTGTAAAACATTAAAATTGGCTGTTAAACATGGAGCAGGAGGTGTGGTTGATCATGTGACCACATCGTAAAAAAAAAAAAGAGACAACACATTGTTGCTTCATCTGAGCTAAAAATATTGTTTGCCGGATCATATTAAATTTTTCATCCCCCATCCCAAACAATTCCTTCACGACAACCTTCCCCTGCGAATAGTGCAATTAATTGTAAAATGTTTAGACAACAATGCAATTATTATTCACCTTGGACAATAAATACGTTATTTTTGTTTGTATTAAAACAATACGTAAACATAACAAAGGCCAATCATTTATTATTGAACAACATCTCAACAGCCTTATATCTTTGTTGGCTTGAAAAGATGTTCATTCAATTTGATTGTTTTCTCCCCCAGATCTCATTTAAACTAGACCTTATCGTGCATGTAATTATAGACGTGTGTGTTGAAAAAATCAATTTCTCCTCAACAAGTCGGTCGCACTGACCGTGTATGTATGTGTGTGTGTGTGTGTGTGTGTGTACAACTTTCATCCTTCCAAACGAGTTATCATATGCCAACAATCTGATTAATTCTCATCATCTTTCTACCATGTTCATTCAGACCATCACGTCATTCGAACCGTCGGTACAACTTAGCGAAGCTGGTCCCGATTGGAAGTTACGTGACGTCACGTAGTTATGCGATCTGTCGAAAACTCATGACGCGCGGCTGTTGCGCTGTATAATTTATGTACATATTTACTTGTTTTTCTTTTATTAATTCTCGTATTTTATTTTTCACCATTTTTAACATCGAACGTACGCGGATCACATTCACAATTGACGTTAGCAGTAAGTATTTCAATCGGGACCATGTTCGTCAAGTTGTGCCAAACGATCTTTTAATTTATGGGGAAAGTAGTGTATCCGGGATATCAAAAATGACGGCATATACATTGAATTATTTTGTCAAGTCCTTACTATACCTTATCAGGTGTGAGGAAAAGAAAAAAAAAAACTGAAATGAATCAGACAAAAAACATTGTAGTACTTCGTCATTGATCGAAATCATCATTAGCAGCTTTTTGATATTCGTACTCGATCACCTGTTTCCTTTGCGGTGTTACTGACAAAAAATAAATATACAAATACACGTGGCGTAATTATCATAAAGTAGATTACTTTCACTTTGATGTATGGTTTTCAAGATTGTATTAACCTAAACCTGGAAAAGCTATGAATGAAATTATATGGACATTTTGTTTTTCTCATTATTTACTACTGTTTACTGGTTGTAAACGAAATCGTTGTGCTCAAGGGTTCATACTTACATTCATGGAATACAAACCTTTCTTCCTTGATGATTGATAAAAATGGCACAGACTTAATTATTTTGAGGTAATTCTTTCAAAGAAAGAGAAGAAAGCACAACTTAACAAAGGTGGTCCTGATTCAAATTATCATGACGTCACTTGGCGGGTGCGTGTGAAAAT
This sequence comes from Thysanoteuthis rhombus, assembly GCA_963457665.1. NCBI lineage: Eukaryota > Metazoa > Mollusca > Cephalopoda > Oegopsida > Thysanoteuthidae > Thysanoteuthis > Thysanoteuthis major. The sequence continues at coordinate 3,188,111 of OY735222.1, read as the reverse complement.
TTCACACCCGCGCATACTCGATGTTACAAATGGCGTATAAATGTAGGAATAAGAGTTTATGAAAGAAAAATCGAAGTTGATAGATAAATTATATTGTTATTGCTTTGATTCATGAATTTTTGACAGATCCTATATCTACGTGACATCCAATCGGGACCACTATTACTAAGTTGTACCAATGAGAATAAGTGTAAATGACGTAACTTTTTATGGTTAATGTGATGATATTTTAACATCATTGACTCCTCTTTCACAATGTCACTAAAATACATGTCAGAACAGTTGTTACGAAAACATGTTAAGTTTTATATTTCCAAATGCACACAATCTACTTGAGTTCATCTAAATATGTCACACAAGTAATAATCATCAGTATTTCAATTAGGGACCACCTTTGCTAAGTTATGCCAGATGTCTTCTATCATGCTAAGGGGTGTAACTGGCATAGTAAATAAGAATTTTTATTCATGTTCAAATGACATAATAAAAATGCTGAATTTAAAGAATAGAAAAAAAAGAGTAATGAAAACAAAAATAAAAAATGAAAATTTGCTTGATTAACAAACCAATATCTTCCAGGCTCAGTGCAATGCAAATCTCATATTATCTACGTATATAAAAAGCGATGTGTATCCATATATTTCGTATATGCTGTCATTTTTGATGGCATATGTGAACTGGTGAAATATATAAGAAACTAGGGTACAAGTTAAGTAGTGCAGTCCCTTCTCCAGAGCTTGTAGTATGGCTTTATTTTTGCTTATCTCACACTCTTACATTGCCGAGATTCCTGTTGTGCCACGTTAGGGTTCATCATCATACATGTAAGGCTTCCCCAAGGTCTGTTGTTGTAAGACGGGTGGGGGTGGCCCTTACCCTACTACGATGGGCCATGACGTGTTGGCAGGGAACGTTAGTGTTTGGTAATCAGGGTTCACTGTCATTGGAGCATGATATGTGAAAATGAAGCAATACTACTAGCTCCGCAGGAGGGATTGCACTTATTTTTAGGGACCACAGTACTTGACTTGTACCGAGAAAAAAAACATCCTCTTCATAGTGAATATAAAAATATTTTCCAAGAATCATTAAGATTCAAGTAGCTTTTTTAAACAAGTCCATTGTGAATAAATTGCCTCCCTGATGGCTGGGATAGTTATACATCCTTGTGCAAATAGTTGGTGTTTTAACTCCGGGAATTTTTGTTTCTGATTTTTTTCTTTCAAGTTGAATAAAATCAGAAGACTGAAACGATATATTCTTTCTATTAGAGCTCTTTGCATTCGTGTATAATGGATTAACATAAAAATGGAAATGGATTTTAATAATTAAGACATATTTTTAAACTAGAAAGCACTCGGAGAGTGCATACCTCTGCCAATGCCATTGTCAGGGGAAGTAATTGTGCATGGATCCACCCAAAATTGAATCTGTTCATCTGTAACCCATTGTCAATCCCTTCATTAAATCTGAAATTCATTAATAAGTTCAGGAGATATTTTGCTGACAGGAGAAAGAATTTGGCATTATCATAAAGTTTTAACGTATATGTGCAAGAATTCATGCAAAAATTGAATCGATTCTTCTGCAGCCTTCCCCAAAATGTCACGGAAATTCATTGAGAACTTTTGATGATATGGTGTAGACTGACACAAGCTTATACATAAATTTAATTAGAAAAAAAAACAGAAAGATTTCTCTCAATTAAAAGAAAGATTTCTGGATCCACCCCCAAAGTTTACCTCCTCTTCTCATACCCTATTACCGGCCATTTCATAAAGTTTCATCAATATCCATTCTGTACTTCTGGAGATATCGTGTGGACAGACTAATAGACACGTCCAAATTTATATACTTCTTTTCAACTTTGTTGACGAAAATAAAAATACTTATCTGACCCTGAGGGAAAAGCTTACCTTCATTTCTTGAATTCATAAAATTCATAAAATAGAAGATTGATAAAATATAAAGTACGGAAAGTTAATTTCCTTAGTTTTGCTGTAGGAGAGTATCAGTGGTTCTCTAAGTGAGGTCCATGGACCCCTAGTGATCTGTGAGAACCATGCAAAAGGTCTACAAAAGAAGAAGATATTTTGAAATAAATGTATTTTCTGAAAACTCATGATGACTCATTTCTACTATTATCACCTAATTAGCATGAAAAAATCCTTTTGAGGGTCAGCACATATTTTTTAGAGAACATTAAGTGGTCCATAAGGGAAAATTTGAAAACCACTGGTTTATATTGGCATGACCTGTAGTTATTTTCTGCTTGCAAATGACAGTACAGATTTCTCCAGAACATGTAAGTGAGAAGGGATGTATCAACTCAGTTGCTTGTATGTAGCAATGACATTTGTCTCCATTTCTCAAATGATTCATGGAAACCCCAATCATTGTTCGTAGTAATTGTGGGGTTTTACAAGGGCTACGATGATAACCTGACGCTCAAGATGTACATACACTGCTAAAGGGTTCCAACTTCTTAGCTATTTACCTCGTAGCTGGGGATGGAAGTGGATTCCTACTTTTTTCAAATTCATTGATTCCATTCTTCTTGCCATTGACCACTGGGCTACCTGCACCTCTTACAGATACCTGGAACAATTAAAAACCGTCAACCAAAACCATCAACATAGGTTTTTTCAGTTTTCAAGTTGGTCTGGCTGGCTGGCTATTTCTGTATCATGCATACTGACTGCATCAATAGAGTTAGAGGGCTGAAAATTCAAGCTTTTATTCCTTATCTCTAGAAAAAACTTTTTTTTTCACCCCCACCCCAGTAGGTTTTTTGGGGGGGTGTCAATTTGAGTTTACATTCACTCTCATTTTTGAAAATTTGTATTTTCAAGTGATCACTGCTCAGCGAAAGGTGTGAGACCTAATTTATTCATTGATCATCCTTTTTATCTAATTTTCAATTCATCACTCCCAACATGGCATGCTGCCAAAAGATGTTGGTCACATGAGGTTTCTATTGAGTGACTAGCCAGACCTGTATTCATTGATTAATTTATCTTAAAAGTTTTTTTTCTATTTTAACGGAATTTTACATTTACCATAAAAATGGACAAAACATTTTTTTTTTTTTTTTTTTTTTTTTTTTACTTCCCCTCTCTTAAGAACTTCTCTTAGGTACCAGGGCTCCCAGGGATACAACTTGATAGATAGAAATTCATTCATCATTATTTATTACTATTTCTGGCTACAACCCCCCTTCAATTACGGTTCCTATTGAAAATGGCTGTGTTAGATTTTAGATAAGGATTTGGATACTTTCCCATTCTTATTTTGCTTCTCGCTCTTTTTCAAAGATGCTGGAATTTTGCTGTAACAATCAACGTATGAAACTGGATGTTCATTGCTTGTTTTTTCTTCCAATATATCTCTACTTGTTTATGCCTTTGTAACTCATGGCTGTAGATATTTTACATCTGCCAATGAAGTTGGAAGGTATTCACTTATGTCTGCCTTCTAACATATCTCCAATAGTTCTCTATGAATTTTAATGATATTTTGTTGGCTAAGGAAGGATTGAATAAATCTTTGGGCGGATCCTGGTATTTCTAGTTACCTACCTGCTTAGTAGCTATATGCATATCCACACAATATCTATCAAAGTTCTCAATGAAATTTCCTGGAAGAGTTAAAAAGAATTGTTTAAATTTTGGTAGATCCAGGAATTTTTTTTTGTCTCCTCTCTCCAATAAAAATAAAAAATTATTACATTGAAGAATTTCCTTACATCTACCTCTCCTGCATGTAGTTATATAAAGAGATTTTTGTTCAGTTTTTAGTAACCATGGCACTCTCTGAGTGCTCTGTAGTTCTTAAGAATGAGGTTTGTGCACAAATTGATACTTTAAAGTTCAATCTGTTTCCCTCTGATCTTTGTATTTTGGAATGGTCATTTATTGTCTCTTTCAAAGTACAAGATCAGACAATGTGAAACATGTGACTTAGAAATAAATAGATTTGTCAATGGAACATTACGTGGGACAAAAACTAAACTTTTGTATTTAATAAATGATTTTTTCTAGTTTTTTTATTTTCTGTTTCTTTCAGTGCTTGAGGTTACAATAACAGCATTGTAGAGCTTACCTCACAACCCTTTCTAGGTCATTACTGTATTGTAATGGGTGTTTCAAAAAGGATACAACTGTTTTTTTGACAGCTTGTATTTGAACAGCTATCCCTTGACGTGCGTGGGAGTTGAAGTTGCCTGGTGGTGCAAACATTTTAAATCTGTGCATGATTTTTTGTGCCCCCCTCCCTCCAACCCTTTCAGTCCCAAAAAACCATAAATCTTGTACCATAAACCTTTTAGTAAACAAGCACTTGACCATTCCCAAATTGTAAATGTACAAATAAAAAAAATACTGCTTATTAATGAAAACCATAGATTCCATAAAACTACTTTTCAGTGAATTAGAAGGAAATTTTAATGTCTAAAATGACGTTTGACTTACCTTATGCCTCTGTGAAATTCAAAATGGGTGCGTAAATTGGGTTAAGTTTTCCCAATTCAAATTCTCATGATTAACCGCTTTGCAAGTGAATACAAGTTTTTTACTCCCTGGGTTTATATTGTCAATGTAAATAATTTTATGTTAATCATCTACAATCTTTTTTCTTATTAATACCAAAGATTATTTCAATAGAATTGATAGATTTACAAGTTGCTGACATTTTTATCTACATATCACTTTTTGTCAAAAGTCTGTGCTAGTTGCTATGGGTATAGATGCATTTATGATTTCCTAATCTTTTTACGTTTTCTTCATTCTGTACACATTTTAAGAAATTCTTCATTCTTTGTGGTGTGCTGTAAAACTCCTCCAAATATTCTCAAAGAATTATTCGTGATTGAACCATGATTGGGAAACCTGTGATTGGCAATGGATGACTGTATTTTAAATCTCAAAACTATTTTTTAAAGGCATGAATTACAAAAAGATTACAGGAAGATGCTATTACGCATACATTTTAACTTTTACAGTAGATGTTGAAAGTGATTCTCTTTAACCAGAATGCAGGCTCATTACAATGGAAAATAACATAATTGACACAACACGAAGGAATGGATGCTCAAATGAGGCTAGCACATGATGCGATCATTTCAACCGCTGAATACTATTGTCTCTCAGTACAGTGTGGCCACTTGATTAATATTGGAGCATAAAATTTACATGTACGTAAATCCTACCATCTTATCTATAGGGTTGAGTCCTTTAAGGAGAAAACCTTGTATACATAGCTTATAAGAGAAATTAAAAACCTATCAAAATTTGACCAACAGTACTACATTTTTTCGTTGAACAGCATTTGTTCAAAAATGCCAAATACACACCACAAACACATGCAAATATGTGCACATATTTTCACTCATATCAAATACACACATTCCGCATAAGTGCACACATAAGCCATATATGCATAGACATACCACATACACATGTGTGCGTATATATTTTGCATTTTTCAATGAAAAGTTGTGTCATGAGACCAACTATTATTTAAATCAAATGACATTTTGAAACAAAACACGTTTCAAGAAATTGTAAACTTGGCAATTTAGAAAAGCAAATTAACAAATAAAAAGTTTTGTTTTGACAAAATGTCATTTAACTGAAATTCATTTTGATACCAGAATCCAATTACATATGGAACGAGTCACTCTTTAAAACATGCGTGGCTTACAGTTATGACATAACCAACCACGTCTTCAACTTGGCCTGATTATACGTGTCCGACCTTAGAAGAAAAGCATGGCTCGATGCTTCATTAAAAATGCAAAATACAGATGTGTGTGTGCACACACACATATACAGTGTTTGTGTGTGTATGTGATATATATGTACATTTGTGTGTGTTTATGATATGTATGTGTATAGTTAGTATTTTTGAAGAAAGTCCTGGTGCAGAAGAAAAGTCATCATTTTTATTGAATTGAATATTGTATTACACTGGGAAATGGTCGATTACATTCATAGTGTCAATTCAATTTATTTAAAATTTATTTTTTCTGCATTAATTAAATTTTTGAATCTTTCTCGTTTTATTTTGTTTGATGAAACAATGAAGAAAGAAATTGTATTTTTCTACATACTGATAATAATTGTAAGAAATGTTCTAATTTTGTCAGAATTTCTTACTTCATCAAATTATTATCCTTGAAAGATTTTGACTGAAAGCGTTGAGACTCGACTATTTCCTCTGGCTACAGAGTTGGAAAATGTTGATAGTGTTTTCATTCATTTTTGTTTGTTCATTTGTCCAGGCAATATCTCCCAAAAGTTCTCTGTGAATTCCAATGAAATTTTCTGGAAGGGTAGGCCATGTGCTGAGGAAAAATTGATTAAATTTTGCAGGGGATCCAGGGATTAATTTCTTTACAGTCACCCCCTGCATCATAACTATATTTTCATTCAGATTGAAGTGACAACTATAAGTTTGTGTTTTCTGAGTGCCTTGTAGTTTCTATATGTTGTCCATAAAGTAGCATTGGATTCAGTTTTGCTCAAATTAAACAAAAAAACTAGTTCAACAATAGTTCACCAAAAATCTGGCTGTTGAGAAAAACAATCAGTAAGTTTAAATTGAAGTAAGTCAACAATTTCTATCAAGAAGTTGTTCTGAAGTCTCAGTGTCTGATTATTTTATTTGATAAGTGGGCTTTAAATGAATAAATGTAACATTTTTAGCTATGAAGTTATCTGGAAATTTTAAAATTTAGCTGATTTTAGCTATTTTTTCATACAGTTTTAGCTACTAATAACAAATGATACTTGGCAACACTGTGAAGAAAACAAACACTCTGTACATCATCTATTGATGGAATAGATGTTCTTTTAATGAAGTCATATATTCTCTTCTTTTGTTTTATATAAATGGAACCGACTACGAAAACAATTTGTCAGTTATAAATTTTGGTAGCCACACTTAGACAAGGTCATGCACAGAAATTGTAAAATATATTGATAAGGTTATCAAACTAAATACTTGATTAAATGCCTTATTTGTTGCTGGTTGTAGAATGATTGATTAATCGGACAAATGCTGGTAGCATTAGAAAATAACATTAGTAACCTTTAGTGCATTGTAGGCTGTGACTACTTGAGTCTGTCCTGTCACTGCAGGTGACTTTGCCTAAATTCCAAACAAGATTGTGTTGTCATGTCAAATCCAATAATACATGAAAAGACACACCGGTTACAGACTTGAAAGTTACTCAGTGCACAAAATCTTGGCCTCCTTCAAAAAGAATGCTGAGTGATAAAGATTGAAAATTTAAAGTTGAAAATTTAAAAAAAAAATCTCTGTATGGAATAGTTGTATAGTTCTCTCAACCAGAATTTTGTGAATAGTTCAAATGAGAATTGAATGATCAAACTGACGAAGGTCTTATTGAAAAGATCACAGATAGAATCCTGATTCTTTGTGGAGGTTTGTTCAGCATTTAAAAATAGGAGTTGTAGGATTCTATGTTTAATGAAGAGCTCAGATTCTTTTCTAAAATAGATTGAAATCAATCACCTGGAGGACAAAGAAAAAAGTATTGAGTTATTACCATGTTTGGTACATTCAACCATTTTTCACTGTAATACCGTTTCTTGTGCAAAATGTCTATGAAATTGAGAACTTTCGTGCAGAAAAACATGGAAAAAATCTGCCCCAAATTTGACCAGTTCTTCCTTAGTTGAACGCCCCCCTCCCCTCCAGAAAATTTAATTGAAATTCATTTAGAATTTTTGGAGATATTGTGTGGACAGAACAGACTGATAGACGCAAGTGATGACCTGCGTAATCAGTCTAAATTGAAGATGTGGTTGGCTATGTCAAGAGCTGTTGTGACTTGTTCCATATGTCATTTGATTCTACTTATGGATTAAAATGAATTTTACTTCAATAACATTTGACAGTGACAATATGTTAAACCATCGACTGATATCTTGCTAGTTTTTTGTTAATTTTCTTCTCAAAATAATTGCAGAGTTCAGAATTTCTTGAAACTCGTTTTGTTTCAAAATGTCATTTAGTTTATATTTGAATCCATCTGAAGTGAATCCATCAAATGCTGAGGGAAATAAAACGTAGAAAGAAGAAATTGCTTTGTGACGTGTTCAGTAAATTCATTGCAGGTAATTATATCAGCTGATAAATTCATCCCAAGGTAATTCCATTGTGATGGAATACATCACCAAACATTATTTATAGATTATATTTATTCACCGTCTATACATTCGCAGTCAGTGCAAGATGTATTGGATGCATTTCTCAGAAATTTTTTTTTTCCCAATTTCAAAATTTTCTTTCTTGGTTTATTAATTTTTTTGATTTTTAAGATATCTTTTTTCCAAATTGTATCAGTTTTATGATAGAATAAAAAATTTTGTATTATGGTTGAATGAAAGTTTTGAAATGTATTGGATACATTTTGCATTCACTGTAGAATGTTTAGCTGAATTGGTGAAATGTACTTTTTTTCTTTTTTTTGTAAAAGAAAAAAAATTGATTTCACTTTGATTACATAATCATTTGATCATAAAATATTAGTTTCCTTTGTTTTGAAAATTAAATTTTGATCAAATCAAAACTGCCTATTTATTGTTTGTTAAAAAGAAACAAAACAACATCAATTTCACTGATGTAATATATACACACCATGACTCTTCTAGGTTTAGGGAAAAGTATACAATACTTGTATTTTCTGAGGACTAATTACTAATGAAAAAGAATGCAGTACTAGTATTATTGACAATGTAATGACTTGTGATGTAATTACCTTGCAATAAATTTACCTGGCCATGAAATTACAGGCATTGTATGTATCACAATATAATTACCCACAATGAGTTGACTGTTAATTGTTTGTGATGGTGTGATCATTTAAGTCATTGTAACATTAAGATGATTTGAAAAAAAAATCAACTAAAGAAAAGAATGGTCGTATCTTAGGCAATAGTTGATAATCTATGGATTTAGATTGAATACATTAACCCTCCCCCCCACTTTACGAAACTTAGCTTTATTCCACTTTGTTGTTATTCAATACCTCAGACGCCATTGGTTTGAACTGGATCTTTATTTTATGTATCCGCTTGTAAAATGAATCCCAAGGTATCAGAAAAGTCTAAAAGAAGTCGTAAAGGTATTTTGCTTATTGCAAAACGGGCAGATGTGAAAGGTTATTTTTTGGGTCTGAGACCACCAAAAGTTTTTGTATACAAATTAATGGTATTTGCTCCTTGCTTTACATCATTCTATCTTATGAAAGATCTTCTAGGAAAACCCTGTCTTTGGATGGCAGAGAATTGTCTGACATTTAAAATTCATGAAAATAAGCTGGTTACCTATCAATTTTACGAAAACTCGTGAATTTCATAGTTTGAAAATTAGATAGAGAGTCTGTTCATGCATGTGCAGTGAGGTCCCCTCTAATTGGTTGCCAAGTCACATGAAGGCTGCACAACCAGTTCTAGAGATATCAGAAATGGCTGTATACTTCTTCGGGGCAGACTGCATACTTCTAGTTTCAATTATTATAAAAGATCTTTTGGATTGATTTGTTTTGTAATCTCTTTTCATACCTAGCATATTTGGGGGGAGGGATGTCTACATTTCTAAGCTTGGGATTTTTTCTGAAATCAAACAATATTTGAAATTCACCCATTTGTGTGACAGTCAATGTTGGTCTGATAATAATATCAAAATTCATTTTTTTTTTTAATTGGATATTTCAAAATTTTATTTATTCATTTCATAAGTTATTTACTTCATGTAGCCTTTAGCAATCCATAGAAAATTGTGATAAGGATGCGATGACTTGGAGGAAATAATCGGGACTGAGTCAGCAATTTTGAAAAGACAAAGTTGTCTGTTGAGAGTAAAAAGATTTTCCAGATTAAGAGTTTTCTTTGCTGTCTCTTGTTCACTCAGTTGTGTGCTAATGTGTGTGTGTGTGTGTGTGCACAAATTCAGATGTTAAAAGGTGAAGTCAGATGCTGTACTTGTTTAGTCTGTATTATTTAATGTAATTAATTCAAATTTCCTCATTGTAATTAATTTAATTAAATGTGAGATTGAAAATTTCTTTTTTGTATTTAGTGCTTATTTGAAGGGAAAGTCTGGTTAATGACACTAATTTATCATAGCATTAGTCTTTCCTTTGTTGCCTCTTGTAGACTCCCTTTGGTGTAGAGGGATGATTTGCAGTTTCATTTGTTAGTATGTATATTATATACAAATCAAATATCGGTTTGAAGTTCAAGAGGGTTGTGCCATTGAAGGATCCCCAGTCAAGGAAAAACTTATTGCTGGAGTGTAGGGAGTTGTTAGCCCTGCACCTCAGCTGTAAGCTTTTCCTTTTGCAATAACCAGTTGAATGGACTGTCTTACTGGTCTTAAGGGCTCCAACTACCCCGTTATCTACCCATGTCTGGGGATAGAAGCGGATTTTACGAAGGGCATTAGTATGACGTAAATACTTCAACTAGGTTTGTTGATTCCTTTTCCGTCCCTATAATTGTTGTACCGCTCCACACCCCCTATCAATGCTTATCTTTTGAAAATATGATCTTCTCTGTTCCACCCCAGATTCAGCATGAAATACTCACTTTTATAGTCAATATAATCTTGAATTCATTGCATAATTTTTGCCGATTTCATCTTGAAAACTATGTGCATTATCTTGTTTCCAAATCAAATCACGTGATGGTTCAATTTACGCAATCCAGTATTTCAATCTGGGATCAATAAACGAATATGTGATGAGGGAAGTAGCCACTGCTTACAAAGCAAATGTCAGTATGAAGTTGAAGGGGGTTGTGCCATTGATAGAGCCCCAGTTGATTAGGGAGAGAAGTGTTGCCTCGGTTGTGGATCCCCAGTTGAATAGGAAGAAGAGTATTGTGTCATTGATAGATCTCTAATCGCAGAGGAATTGGGCTCCTAAAAGCAGCTGAATTTTGAACAGAAGACCTTCAAACGGACAGGTGTGTGTTGTTGTTGTTGTTATTATGGTTTTGAATTCATTGAATAATCTGAAAAAATCTATTATTCTTTTTAACAGTTTTCCCATTTTTGAATTGCAACTTTTAACAGTTTGAATTAACCCTTTGATGTTTTTGTATACTTAAGCTTTCACCGTATAATATCTTTTCAGTTTTTAAAGATTTTCCAAACATTTTCCCTTGTCGATAATTCTTGTGCAAAATCGGATGTTTAACGTTTGGTTCAAACTCATGTGATTCAGTTTGTTTTCCATTTCATTTGTAGTTTTTACGATCAATATTCTCAAAGAAAACTTTTGGCTGTTCAAACATGAATTATAAGCTGATTCTGCAAAATTCTCTTCAAAATGAAGACAGGTTTTGTTCATTGTTCAATAGAAACTGTCATATAACTAACATGACAAATTTGGTAAAGGGGTGATCAGTGAATAAGTTACTTCTTCTGCCTTTTGTTGGGCTATGATCACTAAAGAAGTCTGAAGCAAGCCTGATACTGAGGAATCAGTTTAGCACAAACTTTGTAAATTGACCCCCACCTTCAATCTTTTGGGTGGGGATCTAAAAAAAAATATTCATACAAACAAAGAGTAAATATTGAAATATCTCAGCCCTCTAGCTCCATTAGTGTGGTATTTACCTGTAATCCATTCATAGCCGGCCAACTTGAGAACTGAAGAAACCTATATTGACTGTTTAGGTGGACGGTTTCTACTATGCCAGTGAAAGTTACAAACTAGCTATGTATGATGGATGTTAACTGAGCTTAGCTCTCTCTAATATAAGATCACAATAGCAGGACTCCATGTAAAGATCAAACAACAAATGCTAATCAGGTATCTAACTAGCTTTGTATCATAGAATAAAAAAAACAGTCTTGAGGTCAGTAGTTAGCTATAATATATTTAGGGTGTACTTGCTCTCCGTATCCTCTTGGGTTGAGGATTTATCAGGGAATTTTACTTTTGGGTAATGACTTCACATTTCTGAAATTTGTTTGGGTCTTCCCATGTGAGTTTGAATATCATTCTCATCACCAATTGTTATATCGCCAATTTTCTGGCTGGCTTCTGTGTCAAGTCCATTTTATATTAATGTAAGCCTTATCGGTTGATTCTTATATTTGTGTCTTGTTGTCTGTGGTCACACTTGGTCTGGTTATTTGAAGTGTAACTCACTCACTGATGTGTTGCTCATAAATATGACTTGCTTCTTGACTTACTGTTTACAATATGGCTCCTCACGTGTTGTTTTTAGATCATCACTCTATCACCAATGCAATCTTCATGAAGACAAGGTTGATGCTCAAGTGAGACTTGTTCTGCCAAATAAGTGGTAGTAAGAGGTGACGTCACAGTAGTAGTTGGAGTACCCAACATTTTTATTGTATAAATTTACTGATTTCAGATCTATCATTGCCTTCTTATTTAGCAGTTTTGGGATAGCTAAGGAATTTTGTTATCTTGGTTTTGAAAAAAATTTTATTCCCTGTTTGTGAATGAGGAGACGTATTGCTTGGCACCTGAACTTGAACCATAAGCTTCTTGGCATCAAGAATTAATGTAATAAAAGTTGGTTTATACTTCTATAAATATGCCCCTCAATCACTCATACATTTACTTTCAGCACACTCCATTCTATATCAAGGGCGCCAAGATTTTGTGCATTGAGACCTAACCACTTGCTGATAGTGTATCCCTAAACATTTTGAGTTAATTTATCTATTTTTAACAACAATTCAGCAGTGAAAAGCAGCAATTGTTTGTACAGAGCTGCTCATATGAACAGCTTTCTTCTACTAACATATTAAGCTGTGTAATTCTTCATGTTATGCCAGTCCTGCCAGCAGATAGATCCTTGTTCTACTTAAAGTTAACCTTGGCAAGTTTTTGTACGGCACTCCAGGATTTCCCTTCCTGAATTTGGTGAATTTTGTGAAGCAAACTACTTGAGTATTGTTAGTTGAGGCATCGTTTGGAATTTCTGGGGAAAATATAAGGCAACATTCTTGATGCATTGAGGCACATTGTACTCTCATACTTGGCATTGAACTTTAGATAACGCTTCTTTAGTGCTCATGAAGCTCACCTGCCTCCTTTTTCACTCCTGAACAGCTGGGTAGATCATTGTCTCAATCCATCTTTGTATGGGCACAAAAATGTTTTGAACTATTTGCAGAAATATATAAATAAAGGGTGTAATCACTAGATTTACCTTGTTCCTAAGGGTGTAAGAACTACAGAATACTATGTTTTAAGCTATTTTACGGACTCTAAATTGAGATATATGTTCTTACTGGTTCACTGCTATTATTGTGATTTGATGCTGGAGCGTTGTACCAGTAAATTGGTTAGAGCATTGAGTTGAGGCATTGCATATGAAGAGGAAAAGCTTTTAATAAAATGAAAGACTATCAAGTAAGCTGAGTGCATTGGTTTGTAATGAACTCTACTAAAAACGGCAATTCTTTTGAGTTAATGTATTTTCCTTCTTTAGTTATTCAAGTATTAGTTGGACTTTTTGTATACATTTTACTTTGAAACCTTCCATTAGGTCCAATTAGTGTGCATTGGTTGGTTGATTCAGACTTTCAGTTTTATTTAGATATTGATGGAAATCAGATCAGTATCATTTGAGTGAGAGTGAATACTCACCCTATATTTTTTTTGCAGAAGGAGAAATCATCAGTGAATTTTGCATACATATACTACCTCTGGTAAGAATCATGGAATCGGCACACTTAGGTGTTCATCCAGCATTGTTTCATTATCATCAGTCTTTTAAGATCTGTCGTTGGACATAGACCTTCCCCAGGATTTACCATGGGCGTCATGGAACCAGTACTTTCTGAATGTGTCGAGTTCATCTCTCAATCTTGTATTCTGCCGACCTTGGTTGTGCTTATGATCTTTGGGGATCCATGTTGTGAGTTGTGATGTCCATCTATTGTCTGTCATTCTTGCAACATGGCCTGCCCATTGCCATTTAAATTTTCTAATAGTTTCTATGATGTTTCGGACTCCTGTTTTCTCCCTGATATATTGTGCTGTCTTGTGATCTTTCCATATGAGGTTGAGCAGGATTCTCTCATATGCATGTTGCATGCTTCTCAGTTTGCGGGTCTGTCTTTTGATTAGGTTCCACGTTTCAGCTTCGTAGGTGACTATCAGGAGGATGCATTGGTTGTATACTCTTCTTTTTAGGATTAATGGGATCTTCTCATTTTTGAAGGTTGAGCTTGCTCTGCCAAGGGCTTGCCATCCCAGAGTGATTCTTCGCTTGATTTCTTCGTCTTTTGTGGGTTTCATAGAGATTCGTTGTCCTTGGTAGATGTAATGGTCCACTTTCTCCAGTTTTACATCTTTGATTTTGATAGTTGTGTTCTTATTTCTGACGTGTTTGTTGCACATGACCCTGGTTTGCTGAAGTTCTTGTATTGGCCGACTTTTGCTTTCTTTTTCTTCTTTTGTTTAGTTCATTTAGAATTAGTTGGGGGTCATGTAGGTTTTCTGTGAAAAGGGCGCTGCCGTCTGCAAATCTGAGGTTGCTCAGCAAAATAAACAAATGACAGATATGGCAACGACTTTTAATAGCTTGATATTCTGGCTTCATTATATATATTTCAGACAAATTAGATCAAAATATTTAAATTAGTGGCATATTTTTTTTCTAGATCAAGTTGAGAAAAAAATACATGGAATCATTAAATATTGAAGAAAAATTCATCTACGAGACGAACTGTGTTTTGTGTTGTATCTGTGATTTGTTTATTTGCAACGAAGTAAAAGTGGTAGGGTGAACATTCTCTTCACTTGCTGATTCCATAGTTTTTTTTTCCAGGGGTAGTGCAGCCTATTTAGGGCTCATTGGAACTGTTTTAGGTCCTGGGGTAAAGTCAAAAGTTTATAGAAGCTGTTGTTCAATCAAAATCGACCAGTATCAAATAAAACGATAGATTAATCAACAGATTGTTGAACAAACTCTCTTCCTCTCTTTCGCTGAACTTGAAATCAATCTGTATTACTTGTCGGTCTCCTAACAGATGATGGCAATTTTCATGTTTATTGTTTTATGTAACCCAAGAAGAAATCAATTGTTAACTGTTTTGATAAAGTTAACCTGTGTTATCTTCGGGAAATGGACACTCGTTATTTGATACCTGTTGACTTTTATCCAATGATGACGAGATCCTGATATTGACATACCTCTGCCAACGAATTTGGAAGCGGCATATGTATTCACTGACGTTTGTCTGTTTTTCCTAACAATATCTCCAAATGTTCTCTATGAATTTCAATGACATTTTCTGGAAAGCTGGGTCATGGGCTGGAAGAAGAGTTGATTGAATTTTGGGGTGGATTCAGGGATTCATTTATTATTGATTGATGGTTACCATGTATTAAGATCGTATGGAAAACTGAAATGGTTACCCCCACTGCATTGTAGTTATACATGAACTGATTTTCATTTAGCGGTTAGTCTATGGTATTGGCAGATCTATGTGGCTGTTTTATCTATTTTGCTCTCATTCTCATCTTTGATTTTTTTTTTTCTTTCTTGGGTGACATATGCTAGTGAAGTGGCGTGGTCTATTGTAGAGTTACGAGTCTGTCTGTTAGAGTTGTTGTTATTCTGCTCTTTTCTTTCCTCTAATACTACATCAGCCTCTTGTCCCCCTGCTTTGAACTCTTGGGTTAGCATACTTATCAACCTCGTTTGGTCAGCCAGGAGTTGGTATCAATATAAGCTGCCATCATATTCCTCTTGCAGGCACCCTTGGGGAGCAGTTGGGAGCCACCTTCAGTTCTCTTACCAGATGCTTGGTCTCTATATATGATTTCTTTTAGGATGCAGCCATCCTCCATGAGTTGGATATGATCAAGTCAGCACAGTATGAACATGGTGGTAAGGCCAGAGCAGTTCAGGACCTTGGCATTGGTAGCTTTGTCATATGCTCAGGATGCGGCAAAGACTTGGCATATGGAAGGTGTCAAGTCTTTTCTCCTGTCTATCATATGTAATCCATATCTCATTTCCATATAGTACTGAGCCGATGAAGCGAGCAGCTCGGGTCAGTTCCATACTCAGGTTGTGGGGTAGGCAAATGTTGTGGCTGCTGTCTTTATCTTCATCTATTTCTGTGTTAAAAGAAAGGTTGTTGATGATTGTGGATCCAATGTAAGTGAACTGATGGACAGCATTTAGTTCATAGGCATATACAATTATGTATTTTAGTTTTAATTGTATTCATTGCAAACAATTTCCCTCAAATGAAACTTTATTCTAAATTCTCTACTACTCTCCGTATTCTCTTTTTAGAAAAAAAAAGAGTTTAAAACAATAAGGTGACAGAATTGATGAAAAAAAAACAAGGCATCATCATCATCATCATCTGCAGGAGTAGTAGTAGTAGTAGTAGTAGTAGTAGTAGTAGTGATATTACTGGCTGCAGTTTTCCGTATGCTTTCAGGGAACACACACTGACAAAAAAACAGGTTGCTACTGTTTACTAGCAGTAGCCCATTTTGTGTCTGTGTGTTAGCAGTATGCCTTTCCTTTGTTTCTGTTTCCTTTATTGTGACAGAAAACCAACAAACACACACAAAAAAAGAAAAAGGTAACATAAGCTTTCAAATTACTAGATTAGTTATGTGCTGCATTTGATACACTGAACTGATCTGAACACTTGGACAGTTTCAGCTGACTTAGAAATTGATTTCTGTATTTTGTTTTGAACTGGAATATTGAACTTTTTACTCCACTCAGTTTTGTTTCAGTCATTGGCCACAGGGCTGTAAGTGTCTGTTGGCACGAGTGCAGTTGAGTGTGCAAGAAAATGATACTGGTTCTGCTGGTGGGGTGAGGAAGAGGTGAAAGCCAGTTGTCTAGGGAGAGGCGCAGCAGCTGAACTTTCACTCGAAAGCATAACGTCTGTACATTCATATAAGCAAGCAGAATAATAATATAGATACTTTCCTCTATTGCGGGGGTGGCTAAATTTGCCTAAGTGCCTAAATCTTCGTCTCTAGATGGAAATCTGTCTTTGACAAAACAAAATGCATTCCCGAGATGGATGAAAAAAAATCAAAACATTTGTTCCACTTTTTTTTTTATTGCTATTTGGTGTTTTTTTTTTCTTTTTAATTTCGAAAATTTTTCCAGTGTTTTTTTTAGCAGTCAAACCAGTGCAAAAATATTTTTTGAGTTGGCAACATTGAGAATAAATCTTGGCAATTTATTCTGCTAACACCCATCTTCAGATGTTTGAGAGCCGTAACACATAAACAAAATTTACCAACACATTTTCTTACAAAATATTCATGTAAATATTAGCAAATACATTTATACAATGATATTTATTCATGTATGTAGTTTTCTGCACTGCTAATGTGAATTACTTTTAGTAATCCCAAAGTATATATATATATAAATAAATAAAATGTTTTCTTGACTGATGATTGTTTCCTATATATTAAATCCTAATTAAAGATTTTACTAACCATAACCATTAAACCTTATGTTTTAATCCATTGGGGTAGCAGGTCACACCCGATAGATAATTTATGAATCTTCCATTGTTATTTTTAATTTTTGAAAAATATACCTTCCAATATGTGTGGCGAGAAAAAGAGCTCAGTTTATATATTTTCATAAGAAACACATGACTGGTGTGTGATCTGTTGCTTGGTCAACCTTGTGTTATAGACTTTTTAAATCTAAGATGACAAAAAGGTCACAAAGATTTCAATTAAAAAGCCAGATTAGGAGTTTATTTCCATAAAGCCATAAAATGGGAAGCATTTTTATTGAAGACTGAAATGCATTGCTTTCTGTTGAATCACTCATTATCACTCGCAGCCAAGCCAATCAAAGGGTTCAGTAGGGAGGAGGGACTTGCGTTATTGCGTGTATTGTAGAGATCAGTCTCTGCCTCAGGAGGATTAACAGGATTGCCGTGGAAGGTTCTCTACATGATCCCGAACTGCTCACAGCACCTGGTATTCCCAGACAGGCACCCATATCGATACTGACCAGGCGTGATATTGTTTAACCTTGGTTATTGTGCAAGAACTGATGTGTCTGATGCAATTTGGTTGTGTCATTGCTCAATGTGAAAAAGAGCTATGAATGAAAGCAAAGCCAGACTTCGGTTCTTCATTTCAATTGAAGAAGAATGGGGGACAAGCTTGGCTGCTGCAGGGTCTTATATACAGACCGAAAATTACTACTGCTACTTGTGTATTGTATATATAGCAACAAAAAAACTTATAAAAATGTGTTTTTTATTGTATGTGTATCTATTTATTTTTTTATCTGTAAGAAATGAGCTTGTGCATACCTATCTGCGTGATAAATTTTCGCTAAAATCTAAAGACCTGTCAATTTAGTTCAATCAGACAGTCTAAGTGACTATCAGCTGGTCGTTAGTTCAAATCGTGATAGGGGAATCTGTGGATTTTACATTTTGGTTTACAGCCCCCCCCCCGTTTTGGTGAGGATTTTTCTTGTAATGGAAGGAACACAAAGTCAACTCCAGACTTGGTACTGACTTTTGAAAATCACTGACAGCTTCCAGTTTTCTGGCTTCTTTATAATCTACAATTGCTGAGTGAAGAGAATTTTCACAGTAGTTCTTCATATTGACTGCAATCCTTATCAATGGAACAGTGTATGGAATTCCTACCATTGTTGGTTCTCTTTCAGTTTGTACTGAAAACAAAACAACCAATGCCTCCATTTTATGAAAGGAGAGCAGGTGGTGTTCGACTCTTGTTTATAGGGTTGGTGTGTGGCTCAGTTGGTATTCAATGACTAATTATTAACCTATTAACTGCAGCAGATGGCAAAGAGTTGCAGTTATCCGTTAGTTATCCGTTACAAGATGGAAGCCTGTGCCCTTTGCTAGATGATCTAGTAACGTTAAAAGCCCTGACTCAGATAGAACTGAGATGTTGTCAATTGCAATAAAACAGAAATTTTATTGAGTTGTGACTGAAATATTTCTCACTTTTTTTTTTTTTTATGAATCGATGAATTGATTTGTCTCTTCAAGCTGGAGTATTTTTTATTTATTACCTCAGCTTGAAATCTTAGAATATTTTTATTTTTAAAACGTCATTTGAGAAAGCAAGATTTTATTGGCACCTTCGGTCGCAGCCATGACTGAGTAGGTTGTTAACCGGGGGTGATGTATGTATTTAGATTATTTAAAAATGTTAATTGGTCAAGTCATTTCAAATATTTAGCTCTCCTTTTACAATGGGAGATCTGGTCGGATACATGTTCAAATAATTGTCCTTTTTACCTCTTATTCGTTGAATTCCTGAAGATCTAATTTTTGCAATTTTCTGTTTATCAAATTCTCAGGATTAGTGGAAAGAAATCCAGTAAACTATGCACTTTCTGAGATCTTCTGATTTACCCTCTGAGGAACCACCTTGACATTTTACAAATTTGGTTATCAGTTCTTGATTGAATGAAAAAAAAAAAGGATTTAGTCGTTCCATCTATCATTGAATTTTCATGTTCATGTGTTAAGTATAATCAATTTCTGTTATAAATATTTTGTTACTTTGCATGCCTGCATATAAGACTAGCATTTAATCAAAAAGATAAAAAAAACTGTGCTAATATTACACTGTATCAAGTGTATTGGTATTATGACAAGGGGACTGTGCACCTGGGGTTTGGATGAGTTGTATTGAGCAGTAGTCCTCCAAATACTCCTCTAAATCATTTGTCTTATACCCCGGCATTTACAGTATTTTGTTAGTTATAATTTGTCTGATTACCCGAGTTGAATTGTGTTTATCGATGCATCGTAATTATATGTTGTTACAATTGAACAAGATGCTATGTCTGGATTTTGCTTTTGGAGGGTGTGTGTGTGTGTGTGTGTGTGTGTCTTGTGTGTGTGTGTGTGTGTGTGTCTTGTGTGTGTGTGTGTGTGTGTGTCTTGTGTGTGTGTGTGTCTTGTGTGTGTGTGTGTCTTGTGTGTGTGTCTTGTGTGTGTGTCTTGTGTGTGTGTGACTTGTGTGTGTGTGTGTGTGTGACTTGTGTGTGTGTGTCTTGTGTGTGTGTGTGTGTGTGTCTTGTGTGTGTGTGTCTTGTGTGTGTGTGACTTGTGTGTGTGTGTGTGTGACTTGTGTGTGTGTGTGTGTGACTTGTGTGTGTGTGTGTGTCTTGTGTGTGTGTGTGTGTGTGTCTTGTGTGGATCTTAATTCAAAGAGTTTTTTGCTGGTTGACAAATCTATTTCTATTTATTGTCTTGGACATCTTCATTTATCGAAGTTGATTATAAACATTTGCTGGTTAGCTCTCCTAACTGCACAGGAAGTAAATACCATCACTTGGGTTTCCTATTCATAGAAGCCTCTCAATCAGAATGATTTATTAGTTTTTTATCCATTTTTGCATTCTTTTAATTTCTTCTTATACTGACACCACCACCACCACCACCACCACCACAACAACAACAACTTTTCTTTCTTTCATGTTTTTTTTTCTTTTTTGTTTCCTTCAGAGTAAGCTGACTTTTCTGTTGTTGAAATCCTATTTTAACTCATTATTTATAACTTGACTAAGGATGTGCGCAGTGGTGTAGTGGTTAACAGTGCAGAAAAAGAAGCATTGAAACCGACCTTGTTTCGGCCAAGGCTGTTTCTATTTGCTTTGCCCCCAAGAAAAGTATAAAACCATTTCTCCACCCAACTCTGGGTAAATTTTAGGACATTTTGAGGATTTAAACCCAGTAAGGCAGTCCATCTTGGTCGTGGGGTTAGCAACTCCATCCTGTAAGACCTATATATTACTGAAACTGCAATGTGACCCTATACTCCACAAGGAGTACAGTGATAAGAAAAAAAAAATGACAACTTGATTGCTATTACAACTCTTCTTTCATGCTTTTTTTTTTTCTTTGTTTCCTTCGGAGTGAAATGACTTTTCTGTTGTTAGTAATCTATTTCATCCAATTATTTTTTAATCTTATTTTCACCTCTCTGGGTTCACTAAGTGTTTATCATTAATTTACAATCCTAATTAAATCAAAAACCATACTTTCTTTTGCTCAAAGATAGAGAGTGGAAAATATTTATAACAAATTGATCAGCAAATTAGTAAACTTGAAGAATAACAAGACTGGCTGCTTCAGGGCCTAACTCCACTTTTTACTGAAGCTTGAATGACTTGTGTTCAAAGTTTTGAAAATATTTTAACTTTTGTACACATGACACTCGTACATGGATAGAAAAACACAACTATTTAGCCACCAAGCCCTATTTCGATCAAACAAAAGAAAACCTTTTTCTACGTTGAGGTGTGTGAACAAAATTTCCAGTATCTAGTATGAGTGGTCAGGGCTGTACTCATTACACATACGTACACGTTCAGCCGTCCATTTGGCCAAATTTTTAAAATCAATTTAGTGACATTAGCTTTCCATTTTCTTTCTCTCATTTTTCCTTTCTTTCTTTTGTTGATTGATGACGTAGAAAAAGAACGTCTGTCTGTCTGGTCTCCCTTTTCTCTCTGCATGATTTAGACCTTTTGAGTTTTTGGTCTAAACATCATTGTTGTTAGATTGGAAAATAGAGTCTACTCTAATAGTAGGAGTTTGAAAACAAAAACAGACTCTGTTCACTACCAGCAGTTGTATGAGCAGAACAAGTTCCCTTATGACATTATGACATCACAAAAAATAGGTAAGAAATATAAATATTGTAAATCTATCTCTCTAGCCGCCTTCTTCTCACTATGTATGCTTTCAACCTTCTTCAATTTAGTCTGAAACTAGAAATAAAACCCAGAGGAATCCTCTACAATATAATCATGGACTATTCATTATATGCACACATAAAATATAAATTGCAGCCAAGTGTATGGATATTGTATTATTTTTACTCCTGGCTAAAATTATTTGCGTATAAATAGATTTCCAGTGGCTGGCGAAGGTGTTTATTATATCTGGAAAGAAAATAGAAAGGCAAGAAAATGTGACTTTTTCTATGTTTATTGCAAAAGAAAAGATATTAATAGGAATTGATACAAATAACACATTTCGAAATCAGTAAGGTGCTTAATTAACGGATTTTGCTGAAGCCAAACTCATTTCTAATTAACAATCAACAGAAGGTATTATAATGAATTCAGAGAAATGGGAAGAAAAGAGAATTATTAAGCATGGACACTCTGTAGGTGAATTTGTTTGTTAAGCAAAAATTTTATCCTGCTACTATAAGCGACTGATCATCGAATGATAGTGTGTTTAAATTTTGAATTTACTGAAAAATTAAGAAAATTTTGACTTCATAGGGAAATTTGAGTTGTAAAAGTTTTCAAAATAATTTAAAAACTTGTGAAATTGATCCTCCCCCCACCAACATGTGATGGGCCTCTTAAAAGCTGATTATGATGGGATTGATCCTAGCCGAATGACTTCAGTTGAGAAATTATTGTAAATTGACAGAATAAATTCTTTGCTGGATTGTTTCTCTCTGCACACACGTAGTAGTAGTTTCACAACGTGGAATGAAAGATTGAGGAAAATGTGTTACGTCTCAAAATTTGTGTTTTGAAAATGAAACGTTTTGTATTGTAACCTGTTTTCCTCAATCTTTCTTTTCAACATTCACATTGTTGCCAAAAAGAAACTTTCATCTGAAGATGTAAAATACTTCTGGGAGAATTCACCGTTTTTTAAGATTAAATCATTAACTGCTTGAATCACTTCTTTTATTTTTCTTTTCTTTTCTTTCTTTTTTTATTTTTTTTTTATTCAAGGGTAAAATTAGCAGAAAAGTGTGAGAACGTTTTTTTTTTGTTTTTTTTTCTGAAAATGATATCAGTATTTTCTCCCTTCTAAGAAAATGTCTTTCTTTTGAAATGCATTTCATTGCTACTTAATGTTGTAAAGAGTAAATGATAGTATCTCTGATAGGAGAGACTTGATTCTCATCTCACTTTTGACCAGTTTAGGTTAGACAGTGGGGCACTGCAGGGGTTCTTGATGTGTGGGGTGTGAGGCGTGCTGTATCCTTGGGGAGGATATAATTATTGGTTAACAGGCATTCGAGGCCAGAGGGAATTTTGCACAACTTCATACCTGTGCCTGCTTCTACCCCCTCTCGCCTGCCACTGAAATTAAATATTCATCTATTTCATAGATTCTTGGCTTAGCTTAGTCTGGCACAAGGCCAAATCAGGTGGGGAAAAAAACTTAGGAGTATTGTGATGTGTTAAGTGTAGAAGGCCTGTCTGCCTGCCTAAAAAAATAAATCAACATTTCAAGTCCTGTTTGACCACTGATGCCAGTTGGGAAATACATGAGTATCTAAGCTTCTGGATAGGTCATAATAACCTAGTAAATTAACGTACTAAACTAGCTTACTAAACTAGCTTATGATTACATCAACACATTGATATTGCTTTCTGGTTGCATACCACTTCTTGCGGAGTTGCATCATGACTTTAAATTTGATTCCCTTCATGCCTAAAGAATTAACCAGCAAAGAGATTTAGTTTCATGTTCTATTCATATATTTCCATAATGGTCACTTTGAAAACATCATCAAAATTAACCTTTAATAACTCTGTAGGTGACTTAGCTTCCTCCCCCAAAGCAAAAAGTTTGTACTGTTATTGCAGGTGACTCCAATTGCAGAACAGTAGTGTAGATGAATTTTAAGATTGAGTTGTTGTATCCATTTCTATCATACATGAACAAACATACAAGTCACAGGCCTTCAAATTTACAAAATCTTGGCACCCATGTAAGAGAAAGGAGAGTGCTAGAGGTTAAGAATCACTTGTTGAAAAAATTTGTTGGATGTCACTTGCACCCAAGCTGGTCCATTGCTAGGGGTAAATAAATTGGATGTCATGAAATAATGTTTTGAACACTAGAAAAAAAAAAAAAAAATTGAGGGTGGCTGGGGGTGTTGGGACACCAAGTTTTTCCAAGCAACCACCTTTTCATGGAATCCTTGTTCTTTCATTGAGCCCTCAAAAGATATCAAAAGTACCAATACCATATCTTGAAATGTTCCAAATCCACTTTGGAAGGTTAAAAAAAAAAATCCAAAAAAAATCAACTGTTGAATACAAAATAAACAAATATATGTCAAAAGGTGTAAATCGCACCAAATATTCAGTTGACACCTGGCATTTATCGATTCTCATTAACCCAGCGGGGTCAATATCAAATTGGTAAACCCTGTTTCAAGGTAACTGAATAATAACCTGTGGTATCACAGGTAGTTATTTGAAGAACTATTGCTCATTGTAATTCATCCAAACCTCATAACTATCCATATCAAGTTGTGGTTGATAGGACCCTTAGTCAAAATACTAGCCTATTTGAAACTGACAGAATTTGCTATCATGTCAATGTAATGTGTATGCTCTAACTATAGAAGTACATTGAAAGTCAGGAAGAGAGGGTTTGTCAGTGGTTAGGAATTAATGCAAGCATTACTCCTTGAATAGGACCGAAAATGAGTGCAGGATTTAAAAGCATCAAGCTTGAATAAAGATTCATTTCAAAAATAGTTGAGTTGCTTTTCTTTGAAAAGAAAATAGCATTTTATATATTTATGATTGTGTATTATTGAACCGTTTAAAGCTTGGGGCCAAAAATATGCACACACACACACACACACACACACACACACACACAGAGACAGAAGTTGTCAAATAATTTTTCTTTCTCCTTTACATCTGGGCAATGTTCCCTGTAATTTTCTTATGGTCTGTGCATGACCCCCACAGCCTGTGAGCAACTGAAGTGGAGTGTGCAGAAAATATATTTACTTTTGAGACGATCATTGATTTTATTTTAGTCTATTGAAACGAAGGTCAGTTACTTCTTGAGAGAAGAGTGATATGATGATTGCTTGTTTGGTTGCAAAGTTTTATTATTGAACCTTTTTAGTTAGTGTCTGCACGACTCTATTGGGCGTTTTTGGTCAGTTGGATGGTCCCAGTGACATTAAACAACAGAAATAGAAAGGAAGGAAGAGGTGTGATGTCATTAAAAGCTGTGACATCGTTAAAAGAATATCTATTCAGATAATTTTTTTTTCTCCAATCTGCTACTATGATATCATAATAGAATATCCAATGTCCTTATTTTTGTAATTAAAAAAAGCCAAAAATGACCATTTATGTTTTTTATGTAGATAAATTTCTTGTAGAATATTGCAATGAGGAAATATTTTACAAGTATGAGAATCAATTATCTCAGAGAGGGACTAGTTGCTCTTCATATTACTCCTCCTCCAGGTGCTACTTCTACCACAGAATGGTAGACCCATTGTTGAACTTATGGTTCTTGTTTCTTCATCTGAAACTTCAAAAATTTGTGTGTGGTGTTACGATTTTACTGCACAACATAATTTTTTGTGTGCAGCCATCTAGCTGCAATGCTTTAAGGGAACCGTGCAGAAAGTTGCCGTCCCTTTCCTTGGCACTAAACTTGTGACTTGGTGAGCAACAAGGGATGTGGATGTCGACCGTGGATGGTTGAGCTTTTTTTTGTACTGGATGGTTGAAAGATAATGGGCATTGACAGGTGTGGCTGTTGCTATCTATGGTATTATTATGCTTGTTCCTATCTGCGTTTGAATGTTATGCTTTCAGTAGAAACAAGGGAAATGTTAGGTAGTTTAATGGGAGGGTGGGAAGAGAGAGATAGAGAGCAAAGGAGTTTAAGGAGAAGGCCAGAAACAAATGTTGGGTGATTTGATAAGACGATAGGAAGAGAGGTGTCAGAAAAGAAAGTTAGGTAGGTTAGTGGGAAGGGTCGGAAAATTTTTGCATATGGAACTAATCCATGTTTGTATAACCTTTTAGATGAAAACATGGCCGGGGTAGGGTGGGGGCGATGAAGAGGGATAAGGGAGAGAATGAGGAGAGAGGAATAGAGACATGAGATAATGGTTAATCTTAGTTGTCAACACTTGTAGAGTTTCTCTACAGGTTCTGCTCGTTTTGATTATTTGTTCACGGAATTCTGTGCTGCCTTCATTGTTAGCTTCTTTTCTTCTTTCTCTCTCTCTCTCTGCTTAGTAAATGAAAACTTCAGCAGTTTTTAAGGTTGGCTTTCTTTCCTTTATTTTTATTATGTTAACTTATGTTATGAGAATCTACCATTTTTATGCTTACAGAGAAAAAAAATGATTATAAAGAATTGTCTTTTTTTTCTTTTTTTTTTTTTTTCAAGTTTTCATTTTACCCTGAGTTTTCTTTTATGTCAACAAAATCTGTTTTATATCTTCTATTGAGTACATTACACTTGTGTCACTCTGACCCTGAAAAATAAATATTTCCATTGAATATAGGAATATATTTAAAAATGGAAAATTAAAACCACATCAACTCTACTCACTTTCTGAACTGATGTACACCAGTTAGAATCATCCAAACTCCAAAAAACAATGTATATACCACAAATACAGGGTACAATTCCAATTAGACTCCTACCACTATAACACTATGGTTCATAATAATTAGACACCCCCCCCCTTACTATAACTCTGTGGTTTAAAATGGTCTAAGCTTTTAATCTGGCAATCTTTTGAATGCTTTAATTTTTCCTTTTCCTTAAATGTTTACTATTGATTGTCCAACCCCCCTAGAGTGTCCAGATAAACTCATGATAATGCCATTAGACAAAGTTGAAATAATAAGATAAAGAGGAATGTTGCCATATCTTTAGCAATGCCATTTAAAATTAACCTTTCCACTCCCTGACCTGATAATGACTCTTTAATACTGCACAGCATATCTCTTGGTTCTGATATCCGGGACTGACATGGTCTTACCCACACAGAATGTAAAGTCTCATATTGTTTCTCCACTTAGGGTATGTATTTACTATTGCTAATGATGGAGTAGAACTCCGAAACATGCCGGGAAAATAAATAAAAATTCCTTATCTTCATAATATTCCTGTTCTGTTTTGATTGCAACGGACATGTATATATCAGCCCAGCAACAAGCGGGGGGGGGGGATGGTAGACATGATAAATTTGATACCCACCACCCAACTAATTTTTTTTTTTTTTGATCAAACAAATGAAAATTAAAATATGAAAGAATAAACTATTTTGAAATGAATTCTGCAATTAATAGCCCAAGTTCAGAATTTGTGAATATTTTTCACTTGGTGCGAGGTGATTTTATATATATATATATATATATATATATATATATATATATATATATATATATATATATATATATATATATATATATATATATGATTTTATTTTCTTGAAGGAAAAAAAATAGATATAAAATAGTTCTTGGCACCATGTTGTACCACCAGCATCTAAATTGTATAGAAATGAATCATTTTGAAGATGTTTGGCATGAATAAAATTCTGGATATTTATCTTTGGTCTTTGGCATATTGTCATGCCAAGAAATGTTTTTCGGCCAACTGTGAATGACTTTAAATAAAGAACACACTTGGCTGCAAATCATCTACAGGGTGTTTCATAAGGTACGCTACCTTAAAGATGAGAGGATATCATTGATGTGCACCTAAATCTTATGCTATAATATCAGACATGTGGCAATATGGTGCTCAGGGACAACAGTATGAGGCAGTTGAAATGATTGCATCATGCACTAGCTTTATTTGAGCTCTTAATCCATTGTGTTGTGTCAGCTGTTTTGTTTTTCTATGTAATGAGACGGGCACGACCTGCATTCAGATCAAAGGATATCCCTTTAAACATTCAACTCTGTTCACACTTCTCAATGCAGCACTTTTCAGATGGAGTTATGTTGAACAACAGAAAATGGAAAAAAAGGAAAAGGTGTGACATCATTAAAAGAACATCTTGATCAATTCTTTTTTTTCTTTTTTTTTTCCTCCAAACCAGCTGCTATAATGTCATAATAGAATGTATGGGGGAATCATATTTTGCCAAAAAACACCAAAAATGGCCATGTATGATTTTTATTGAAAATATTTGCCAAATATGTCCATATCACAATATTTTACAAGTATGAGAATCAGTTGACTCGAGGAAGACTTTTTGTTCTACTTCCTACTCCGTATGCTACTACTACCAGCGATGGTTCTTGTTTTATAATTTGTGTCTTTCAATAATAGTTTTTAGATTTGAAAAAGTTCAGATGTAAGTTATCAAAATGATGATAGTATCCTATTCAGAATGCCCTGCATACCAAAATACTATATGTACCAGAATCATAAATGACTACTGTGTATGTCGCTATATAAGAAAGACACAATGATATTTACCCCAGCTATGTAAATATTACATTTTGTCCATTACACTGGTATTATGACTAAGGGGTAGGGCCTATAAGAGGGTAATGCAGTTGATGTATTGTTCCTGCAGCCCAGAGAACCTTAAGGAGCCCTAAGAGTTTTTTTGGTAGAGCTGTGTATCTTCCAAGTTGCTGCAAAATGTCGATTAATGAAACAGGTTGACTCTACTGTTTATTGGTGAGCTAATATAGTATGGTGTGCTAAAAGGGTTGTAGTGAATGAAAATAGAATGGTTAGAGGGGGAGCAGGATGTTTGTGCAGTGTGTGTTAGTCAGGGCCTCCAAGAGGAATTTTATAAGGGGCCACCTACAGATGCTTAATATGTACTATTATGGGGCTTGGATGAATAGCAGTGACTGGTAGTCTTCAGGATACCCATGTAAGCCATTCTTTGTCTTTTAGTCTGGCATATGCAGTACCTTAAGAAAGGGTTGAAGAATTGTTGGTATTTTCACTCTTCTTGGCTCTTTATGATGCTGAACATTCTGACAACAGCCATCCAGCTACTCTGGAGAATTTTGATGATAACTTTTTGCACATGTTGAAACTTCTAGCTTGATTTCCTCCTTTTTTTTCTTTCTTTCTTTCTTTCTTTCTCTCTCTCTCTCTCTCTCTCTCTCTTTTCAAGTTGGGTAGGATTTTTTTTTCCTGTTTTTTTTTTTCTTCTTATAGGTGAAAAAAAAAATAGAACAAATGAGGAAGAATGTTTGTACTTACAAGATTCAAGTGAAATAAATGGAAAATATTTGGGTTTATTAATCTGTGCTAGTTGAGTTTCTGATGAAGATGCCAGTGGCCAAGTTTTTAGAAAATGAAAAATGGGATCAGTGAGCAGAGTTCAAACCTTGACTGAGACAATCTGCATTCACTTCATACCGGTGCCCTTGAGATAGGCATTCATCCTCTTCTCTTCCCTGCTATGGTTGAAATAGCTGGGCAGACTGGGCTCTCTATATTTTTAGTTAGTTTAGACCTCACAGATCTCAATTTGTTAACAACCCTGTTGTTTATCATATACTTTGCCAGAAAATGCTTGACATTCTATTAAAATTCCCAAGTAATGTATATGAGGTTAGAAGGAAATAAGCTTATTTCATATTTTGGCAAAAGTGCGAGATATTTAGCAGAACTGTAGGCATTCTATTAAAATCCTTTGTTGATGTATATAAGGTCAGAAGGAAATAAGCTCATTTTATATTCTGGCAGAAATGCTAGATATTTTATAAAAAATGTTGGTATTTTATTAAGTTCCCTTAGTGCATTTATAAGGTTGAAAGGAAATAAGCTTATTCAGACTTTCCCAAAAAATGCTAGACATTTTTTAGTATCCCTAGGTAAAGCATATAAAGTCAAAAGGAAATAAGCTTACTTTATACTTTGCCAAAAAATGCTCAACATTCTATTGAATGCTCAAGTCTCGCACAATGCTGGTAACATATAAACATAGTAAATTATTCAAAATACCTTCAAAACTTTTGTTAACGAGAAAAAAATGATTGCAAAATTAGTACTGAATCTTTCACTAACGTTATAAACTAGAGACTCATGGAGTGGCCGCGGTTCAAGCTTTTAAGTGGACATCGAGGCTTTGGTAAATTTTTGTCCCCTATAGAATTATTACTCACATATATATCATACGCTATGTTTATCTATATACTATGAGTGCAAAAAGTATCCATTGAATTTCAAAAAGGTTCATGTTGATATCTTTATATAACTTCAAAATGAATAGAATTTGGACCTGATATGAAAAAATACAATATAGCGGAGCTCAGTTAACCAGCACCTTCCCAAGCAACCAACATGACCCTACAATTATTGTGGGGAAGGTCTTTTTCCAGCAGTGGACCTCAAATGGCTTAGGATGATGCAAAGGCATATGCTGAAGCTGAAAATTTTAGCATCCTTTTTGAAATTTTGCATCCTGGATACTGAATTATTTTTCTTATACTTTTTGCTAATAATTTTTTTTATTGAAGTTTAGAAGCTATTTATCATTTTAATTTTGGGTGCAGTGATTATTTTTTTGTGATTTTCTCTCGGGGATTTGTGAAGCGAAATTAGATAGTTGAAAAAAAATTTGGACCTAACTTCTTTGGATTTGAAAAGTCTTTCATAAGTAATATGGGAAATAGCGTCCGAAATTCAATATGATTTATTTCATTTATATTATAATACATTATTAACTTGTTAATCATTTTTGAAATGTCTCAAACAAAAACCAACAATCATTGCATCAGAA
This sequence comes from Thysanoteuthis rhombus, assembly GCA_963457665.1. Classification (NCBI taxonomy): domain Eukaryota; kingdom Metazoa; phylum Mollusca; class Cephalopoda; order Oegopsida; family Thysanoteuthidae; genus Thysanoteuthis; species Thysanoteuthis major. The sequence goes on along the minus strand of OY735222.1, from coordinate 3,157,558 downwards.
ATAGAACAAAAAATGGCTTCCAAAATGCAATATAATTTATTAGGCAATAAGTACGAGGGAGGTAGTTCAGTGTTTTGAATGGGATATTTTGAAAATACTTGATTCAACTAAGATTGCCATCTGTAAATAGGCAGTAAACAGTTAATAAAAATAAAATAAAATAACCTAAAATGTTGTGGCTTGACAAAGTTGAAAACCAGATTCGTCTTATGATAAAAAGCCAACCACAGTGTTAAGTCATTGAAGATGCATGATAACCTGATCTGATCCTGAAGAAAATCAACATTTTTCGTCTTTGGAACTGAGCTTATCATAATGTATTAGATGTCAAAAACTGGACGCTCTTGCCCCGATCAACTCTTTATTGTCTTGCTAGAGTTTTCAATTTCACTTCTGGAAATGGTTAAATACTAATCCTTGCTCTCTTTTTTAAAATTCGGTTGAAGAGAAAGGGGGGGGGGTCTTATGAGGCTGGGGGATGACATTTTTCATTTTTTGATAGTTTTCACATTTCTTTAAAGAATTTTCTATACTATCTTTTTGGGTGGTGGCTTTTTAGATGCATGATTGCCGTCATTGGCTGACGTACTGAAACCCTCCCACTGTCTTTTGTTCACATCCACTTCTATATATGTTTGAAAGTACAAGGGAGAGAACTCACACATGTATGGTCTGATTTTTAGGCTCGTTTTGTTAGAATTGAGATATCTTGTCCACTGATAAATGAAGACCCTGCCAAAAGTGAGCCAGCTGAATCAAATGGTAGATGATGGGGGGTGGGGGTAAGAGCAGGAAATGAAGAATGTGGTCACCCTGGTATTGGTATCTAAAAAGAGTATAGAACAGTTGTCTATTATAGCTTGAGGAAACTAGAATATCTGGTTCGGAAGGTGGAAAAGGGTTTGATAACATGAAAGAGGCATCAATTTGTTTGAATGCTCAGACCTAGATGGATGAAGAGATGGCATTTGAGCTGAATATTGGATATTTCCTGCTTGATGAAATAGAAGAGTGGAATTCATTCTACACTTCTGATGAGGTTTTGGACATCTCTTCAGTTTTGTCTTTTTCCTTTTTATATAAAGCTTTAAAATTCATACTGCTGTCACAGTTTTGTATTTGCTGTCCATCAGTTCAGACATTTATTTCTTTGAATCTGTGTAGCTCTTTCTCTTCAAATTTCTGTCTTTCTGGTTATCATGTCACAGCAGACTATATGCCTAAGGGATATAACACAAGTTCAGCATTCTCTGGTACATCCTCATTCCTTTTCATTTTTGTCAATGCATAAAGAAATATTTGGTCTTATTGAAGTGAAAAGATTTCAGTTTGTGAGAAAGTAATTCAATATCTCCAGCAATATTATCTGTATTTTTTTTTCTTTAATCTACTCCTATCAATTAATTTGAAAAGAGGTACATGTTTTGGTCACGTCTGTTTGTCTGTCCACATAAATATCTCTGAAGGCACCTGATGGATTTCAATGAAATTTTGTGCAAGGGTGGGCAACCAATTGGAAAAAGGTAGAAAAATTTGGGGGTTGACCCAGGCACCCCCCCCCCCCGAATACGTCCACAATGAATAAAGTTCCCAATGAATTTCAATGAAATGGACTGTAGGCTACAAGGGAACTGATGAAATTTTGGAGCAGATCTGTCCACAATACCCCCCTCCAACTCTTTATTTTGTAGTTATATGTCCAAAACATAACATCACCAACGTTTCCTGTCTGTCCACATGAGTTCTCCATGATTTCTCTTCATTTTTAATGAACTTTTATGAGGATGGGTAAACAATCAGATACAAAATAAACTGATTAAATTTTGGTATGGATCCTTGTTTTTATTGTCACCCATTGTTGGTATTAATTTTTGATTAGTAAGTTCTTTCATTGTAATTTTAAAACTTTTTATCACAACTTGACTTTGGTTGTCAGTGTATGACACAGAGTAAACAGCCCAGATCAGGAATAAAGGATAAGTTCTTATTGAGACTTGAACTTGCGTCTCTTTTGGTTCAGACGAGCCTGGTTAAGTGTACCAGCTGCTTTTACTGACTGAGCTGTGAAAACCCAATGGTTAGCAGAAGATCAAATCCAACCTTTTAACATACCTTTCAGTCATTGTTATAGAAATTAACTGTAATAATAATTTAATTTCTGTCAAATATATTCCTCAGCATTGACAAAAACGTATAATTTTTGATTTTCAGAAGAACAGATTAAAAACGAACCATGCTGTCATAGCACAGTGTAATCTACAAATTCAATAATCATGTTAAGTAATACTTCTAGGAGACTTTCAAAAATATGCTTCCTCTTTAAGCCTTATTTTAGCTTGAAGAGGAAGTGTATTTTTGACCTAATTCTTCATTTTATGTTCTTTACTCGCCCCCCCTGCACTTACGCAATGCACTAATTCCTATTTATCTCCAGTTAAAACTGAGGCCAAAATGATGAGAAATTAAATATAACAATGTCAGTGTCTCTTGTTTTGGATCTTAATCCATAATAAGGTTTTTCATCATCAGTATACCAATAATTTTTTCAACTTCTGCCCATCTTGGCCATTAGCTGCTTCAACTTTCACCTATCTATGCAATCACCAAATCATCAGTGTACCAATAACCCAGACAGACAAACCAAGCAACCAACCAACACACACTGCATTATAAGTACATTGTAGCCTACATACGTGATCTAAATTCTTTTTATTACCTATTATTCTTATTATGTTAATACAAATTATCTAAATTAATTGAAATAAAAATGATTATTTGATACATCTTATCCTATTAGCTTCCAAAATGTAATGTGATGTAATAGACGAAAAGTATTATTGTGAAAGGAGATGAGGAATTTCCCACTGTGCCATTTGGATGGATGGGGAAATTCCTTTCTCCTCTTTTGGACGGTTGCATTATCAAATGTCATTCTAATGACTTTTAATGTATTAATTAATTAAATACTTTCCCCTCTTTTGGAAGATTGCATAACCAGATGTCTTTCTCTGACTCTTAGATTATTAATTGATTAATTAATTAATTAATTAAGTACTTACTTAAACAGCCATAAGGGACAGGAACCTCATGATTAACGTGTTTTCCGTAAGTGCGCTAAAAACTTAATGTACCAAAAATCGAATGGTGCACAAGAAATTTGATTAGTGCAGTAATTGAAGACTAATTAAAAAAAAAAAATCAGTCTGTTATAAGCTAGACTTTCTATTGTACTCCTGTTTTCTTCTGGAATGTATTCTACAGTAGAGACCTAGGGAGAGTGTGAGTGTGTGTGGGTACTTTAGACAATAGCGATAGGCGAATCACACAAAGATTTTGAAAATCAACCAAAAATTAACTCATTATCAGATTACAATAAAATTTTCAGTGCTTATCCATTTGTGAATCAATCTATTTAAGTAAAAGGTATTTTTTAAAGAAAACTGAGTGGAAATATTTTCAATCAATCTAATTTTATGAAATCTCTATAAAATATCAATTGACATTTGAACACTACAAATAATTACATTTCTGTGTAGCATTGGATTTTCATTTGTAACTTCACCTTGAGATATAATTTTGTTTGTGAAGCTTTTATTTGCTTGTTCCTAAAACTTGTTGCGAATTTTTTCTGGTTTTGTAAAAAAATCTGCTGATAGATTATTTTTCAAGTGATTCAGTAAAAAAAAATTGAATAAATTAGATATGTTAACTTTTGTATGTATTTAGAAAATTGTCTTGAAAATATGAATGCTATCAAGTAATTTGAGTGGACAACTATTTAAGATGCAATGGGTGTCATGACAGCTTCAGTTGAGGCTGTTTATATTTACTTCAAACTAATATCCATAGGAAAGGTATGAATCCATGTCTTCCTGTATTCTGTTCCATCACCAGAGACCTTAACAAAATAACTTGCCCCTAGCCTGCTATGACTATAGATGGAGTGGGTGAGTATGCGAGCAAAACCACTTTCCCATAATTACTTTATATATGCTCAAAGCTGTTAACCTCTTGACTAGGTTCAATCAATGATATCAGAATATTTTGTGTTTAAAAATTTTAAAAAATGTAATTTCTGAACAAAGTATAAAAATGATGAAGAACTTGCATTCTTTTTTCTTGCTTCCAACATAATTCTTGTATAAATCTTGGCATTTTGCTGTTTTTTGGGGTTTTTTTTGTTTTTGTTTTTGTTTTTGTTTATTCCTGTAGAGTCCATGAAGAGTATGGGACTATTTTGAGCTGTTTTATTAGCTAGAAGGTTTTATGGAATGGAATTATAAGCCCAACTAATGAAGTTTTTTTTTCTGTGAACCTTCTCTTGGATTGACTGCTTTACTGGGCTTAAAGGCTCCAACTTCCATGCTGTTTGTCCATACTATGGGGAGGGTCAATTCACACCTTTCCCAAGGGCATTAGTGCAAACTGAATGTAAGCTGTCTTGGCCGATACTTGAACTCTGTTCGCCAATTCTATTTCACTTGCATTAACAGCTACACTACTCTGTACCTCTACCTTAATTCTTCTTGTTCCCTCAATTCTAATGATTGCAAACGGTTTACCCTCACTCAGTGTTCAATCAATCCTCTCCCTCATTTCCAGGAATTTATTGACCAATATTTGATTCGCACTTAAGAAGCATTAAGTTTCCAAATCGATGAGAATAGACTTTTGTTTCATTGATTTGATTCTGTTTTCTGCAGGTAATTAACACTTAATTAACATCGAGGAGATATACTTGGATTCCGAATAAGTCTGAATATATTGCATCACGATACATCAATATGTCCTACCTAGTTACCTGTTGATTGTGGCAGATGGCAAAGAGCAATAGTTATTCATTGCGAGATGAAGGCTCTTGTCCATTATGAGATGAAGGCTCTTGTCTCAGGGATAGAACTAAGTTGCCATCAATCACTATGAAATGGAAACTCTATGGGAGGGATTGTACATGCTCCCCCAGAACAAGATTTGACAGCAATCAATTACGGAAAACACCCGGGGAAGGCTTCAAGGTATATGGCTGTAACATTGAGGAAAAAAACCAACTGCAAAGACCAGGAAATTATTCTGGGCAAAACATTTACAACCATTGATGTTAAGTTCTGCCCATTATTTTTGTGTTACTTATAGGATCATCTTTCTCTGAGAAAGCCTCAGTGTTTGTTTGTTTGTTTCTTTTTGTCTCTTGAATGATGAACACTTAAAGTGGTTTGGACATACTGAAGGGATTCAACCTTCACTATAACTGTCTCCACTCACTCTTGTGATGTAATGAACAAGGTTAAAAATGAAGAGGATGTTTTTGCTTGGGTGGGAGCAGAAGGGACTTAACTTCCACAATAACTGCCTCCTTCCCCATCCACCTTTGCAATGTAATGAACACTGAGCCTAGAAATTAAATTAGTTGTAGGGAACCACAGGTATGTAGAGTAGTAGTAGTAGTAGTATAAATAATGATAATTAATAATAGCAGTAATGATAATAAATGATAATAGTAATAACCATAATAATAATAGATGGTAATGATAACAGTAATATCGATAATTATTACAGTAATAGTAATAATAACTAATGATAGTAATTGTAATAATGATATCTAGTTATAATGGTAATGATGATAATAGTAATAATGATTATAATGATATTTATAATAATAGTTATAATAAGTAATAATGATATCTAGTTATAATGGTAATGATAATAATAGTAATAATAATTATGATGATATTTATAATAATAGTTATAATGATAACAGTAACACTAGTACATATATAAATAGTATATGATCTGTCTTCTTGCTTCCAGAAAGCCTTTGGCTATGTTTTTTCTTTGTGTCTCTTTCCTTGTTTTTCTATTGAATGATAAACGCATTAGATTTTGTCGTGCACTTGAAGCCTCTTTTCATTGTTTCATCCCCAAATCCCAAACTGTAGATCTCTTGCTGTCAGTTTCAGAGAATTATTTCAATAGATGTGCATCTCCCGCTGTCTGCTTCAGCTTCACACACTTCATTGATTACCAATAGAAAATAAAAGCTCACGAGATGATCTTGAAAGATGGAGAAGGCCTAGGGGGCAATCATACAAGTTTAATGCCTATTCTTTTTCTATTAGACCCGCAGCTTTTGCAAATTGATTCATTGGGCTGTTCAGCACTATCCCAAGTTCTATTGTTATTGAAAAATGACTTCATTGAGCAAATTACATTTCTAAAGATTTCTTTTTTATTTATTAGTTTACTCATGTAATCAAAAATGAAGGTGTATATGAAATTGATATTTTAACTCCCAATTAGAAGAGTCTCTATTGATGACTGGGACATTTCGGTCTAATTCATTTTATTTTTACAGTTAGTATAGAAAAAGATTAGTCTTATGTAATACAATCTAGTGGTGTATGCTCGTCACAGCAGTTTTATTTTATCTTATTTATTAATTTTTTCAACTTCTGCCCATCTCGGCCATTAGCTGCTTCCACTTTCACCTATCTATGCAATCACCAAATTATCAGTGTACCAATAACCCAGCGTGACAGACAGACCAAGCAACCAACCAACACTCGCTGCATCATAAGTACATTGTAGCCTACATACGTGAACTAAATTCTTTTTATCACCTTGTATCGTGCTAAGGTAAAAAGACAGAAAAAGGGTTTTCAGAATAGGTAAAAAAAACAACTTCTGAAGAAAGTGAGATCAGAACCAAATGTTTTCTCATGATGTTATAAAATTCTCTGCTGAAGTCATGAAGCTCTATATCAATGTCATATCTAATGAACACAATAGAAGGATGTTGTTCCACACTGGCCCTTAATTGTACCCACCTCCTAAAACATAATGTACCTGTTGGAAATTAACCAGATTTGTTTTATTCTTCAATCTAGAGCATGTGGAGGATGTAGAGCTGAAGAAAAAAAACCCCAAAAAACCCCACTGCCCTCCCATTCCTGGTTTGATGGTTTATAACACACACGTGCATAGATACAAACAGGGGGGGGTATTTTTATCCTGTTAATTCAAATTATTCACATTTATTGAAATAAAAATGATTATCATCATCTGATACGTCTTATTTTATTAAAATTACTAACACTGTACAGTTTGTTTTTTTTTTCATTTTTCATTTTTCATTCCTAGAGTCTTATTGTCCAGATAGTCAAAATCGTCTGATTTTATTTTTTATTTAGCAAGACCTTTTTTTTTTTTTTTTGATATTAAACAAAGCCACTACATTCCAGTCACTTAATCGGAAGCCATTGAATCCGTCTAATTCTGTGGTTAGGTTTCATTTCCCATTGCTCTCCTGTTTTATCAGTTTAAAGCACCAGTAAGAGACTCCCGTTGAACATTTTTCTGCTTTGTCATATGTCAACAAAGGGTGACAGCTGAAACCAGTATGATATTTTCTGGCTCAGAGCCATCCTTTTCCAAATTCCCAATTATCTGAAAGGAGGATGTCTAGTTGTCACAATGTTATCTAACATTAAGTAATTTATGGGTCACACAAATGTCTCTTCGGAAACAGACTCTGTAATTTCAATGTTAACCGTTTGATTCAATGGATAGGGAGTGTAGCTATATATATATATATATATATATATATATATATATAATATATATATACCCCTTTCTATATAATCGAAGCTGTGTGAATATTGAAAGCTCACCATAGGCTTCTCTCTCACCACTGTTACAAAAGAGAAAAAGATATTTTATTTGAGTTTATTCTTCTATTCTTTTTATTGAACTTTTACTGGCAAATGATGAAGATTTCTGCTATTGCTCTCTCTCTCTCTCTCCAGTGCATTGGAAATGTAGCTTTCTATCTCTTTTTCTCTCTCTCCAGTGCATTGGAAATGTAGCTTTCTATCTCTTTTTCTCTCTCCAGTGCATTGGAAATGTAGCTTTCTCTCTTTCTCTCAAAATATAGCTCTATGCACTGGAAGTCTCTCTCAATAATGAAAGCAATCGGAAAATCATGGCCCACCATGAACTTTCTTGTCATATTTACAAACCTAATTCTCAGTAAGGAAATTAATGCTTGCACAAATGGTTAGTTACTCAAAACAATGACTCAATAATTATTCTTATTCAACCATTTCGGACAACTTAAATAATAATCCTTCAGTTGATTGGTGTCAAAGTTATCAATTTCTATTGACGTTCATTACATCACATAAAAATAAGAAATACTCATTGATGTCTTATTTAATGGAGCAACAAACAGAACAAAGTAGTTCTGAGAATCAAATAAAATTTCTACTAAATACGTTACTTCGTGGAATGCTATCATATTTGTACTGTATTAAAACCTGCCAATATAGTTTATTAGTTCTGAAAGGCTGTGCCAAAATTATCTTGAAACAATTTCAAGTTTACATTTGCACAAGCCTTCAGTGTTCACATACATTTTTTTCCTCAGGAAATAGATTGTACAACTATCAAAAATTTGAGAATGTATTGGTTACTTAGGAGGAAAATATATTTTATCTATAAGTTTATTTTTATACTAGTTGATCCCCATGAAAAAATTCATAGATATATTTGAATTTCTATGAGATTAGAATTTCTTTCTTTTTATAAAGGGGAAAAAAACTGCTAAATTGGTTTCAGTGGAGGAGTTCATTGTTTTAAATAATTGGTTAGAGATATTTCTATCAGCATAATCATTACCTTCAACTTTGTTACAGAGAAATAAAAAATGTCACACTGTTAATTAAATTGATCATTTTTATTAATACTATTATGAATTAAGAAGGGATTACATTTAAACTAGTTTCATTCGATCCATTCCAGACAGGCGGCATGTTTTGGTTACCTAAGAACGTTTTCTCTGTTGGATTGCTGTCATTCATCGAATTAGATAAACTGTGGAGACTGAACCTTGAACCTCATGGTCTCCAGTTCACTAAAATTACTAGTAGGTCTTTAATTGGAAAGTGTGACTTGAACTGCTTGAAGTGAAACTAGTTTTCCAAAACTTCGGAGATATAGATAAGAATAATTTGTGCAGAAATGAAGGGAAAATTAGTGGGATGGGGCTAAGATGACTCTCTTGACCACATTAGGAAATAATCAAATTGTAGTCAAATCATTCTAGAATTGTTAATATCTGGTAGATGAGGGAAGACTGTGACAGCTGCATCTAAAGAAGATGAAAGAAACAGAAGTCATTTTTTTTTTTCCCTATTTACATTTATTTACATTTTGACCTTTTTTTTTAACATATCAGGATATATATATATCATATATCACCATTCAGCCATCTGCAATATGATCATAGGAATGTTTTTGATTTATTTCCTTTTTACTTTTGGTTTAGGGTCTTTCTATTTTTGTATTTAGCTATCATTTTGAAAGCCAAATTCAACATTTTGAAAATTGGGGTCTATACTCAAACTGCGGTATAAGCAATTCCACATTATATTGGGCCCTACAATGTGTGTGATATATCTTCTGATATGAAAGTTCTGATCATTGACTACTGAAATGTTTTTGCCTCATTCATTTCTTTTTTTACCGTTGATATAGTAAAGATTTAGCAAAATATCAGTTCCATTAACATCAGAAACAACAGTTGAAATAAATGTGTGCTGTATATGCAAATGAAATAAGTTGTGACACAGTTTTGAGTATCACAAGATGGCCAGCTGGGGCTTCACATTTTTTCAATAATGGATACAGAAGAAGTTGGGATTCTGATCATTAACCAGTCCTGCATTATTCAATATATATATATATATATATATATATATATATATATATATATATATATATTCACATTCACACACCCATGTGTCATCTCTTACCGCAGGCCCAAAAACATCAGTGACTTGATCAGTAGTAATAATATCAAGAACAATAAAGTCCTACACAAAAATACACCTAGAACCACTAAATTCTGCAAACCTTGCGACATAAAAAATAGTCTATGTTGCAACCACCTCAAGTACACTAACACATTCACAAGCACTACCACAAAAGAGAGTTACCACGTATATCACAACACCAACTGCCGCAGTAAGAACATTATATACCTTCTAGAGTGCAATAGATGTAAGTTACAATACATGGGCAAATCCGAGTGGCAATTTAATATTAGACTCAACGATTACAGACATAGGATTAAGTCATAAAACAATTGTAGCCCACTTCCTGTAGAACTAAACTTTCGCACACCTGACCATAATTTTGCCACGGACGCTAGCTTTACCATCATAGAAAAAATAGAAAAAAAGCTCTAGAGAAACACAAAGATATGTGGATCAACAAACTCAAAACCCTATATCCTAATGGATTAAACACTAAACTTAACAATCCTCATCACGCAAAACCCTAATACTCAAAACTCCTACCAATAATATCTTCACAGCCACATCTAAGATATATTCAATAATGGAAGCTTCAAAGTCACCCAGACCCATAGGAAAAATTCACCTTAGCCAGTTATAACTCCTGTCCAAATTATAGCCAACACATTTTTCATAACTTAAAAGGTTGAAACCTATGTAGCTCCTTGACCTCATCACCCCTCCATTTACACTATCCCTAACATACCAAAAAATCTAACTCCACATCACTCCCCACTACCCTGACATACTCTGCTCTCCCCAAGACTAACTGCTGCTGCTTAACCAAAGACCTGATCCCCTACTGGACATTCTCCCACTCAGCAGGAGGCCTCCAGCAGCCCTTATAACATATTTTACCCACAAGGCATAGCTCCTGATTGTGGACTCTGGTTCCACATGGGAACTTCAAAAACATACTCACACAGCACACACCACTGAAGATGGGAAGAAACATGTCTGGACAATTTACATCTAAGGATTAATAAACCTTACCTCTAAACATTTACTCCTGAGTCCATCTCACTCTTGAAGAATGCATGAGACATGTGCCTGTTGTAATCATAGTGGAAAGCCATTCTGTTTCTAACATGAAAAATAACTTTTCATGGGGGAACCAATACTGTTTCATTGTGTTGAATATGCCTTTGTTACCAACAAATTCTGTCTTGGCCGTTTATTGCCACTTTCCTGCTTGAGCAATGCTGGGCTTTCTGTGCTGTTAACTTTAATATTTGTAATTAAAATTGAAATTTGTAATTGAAAAACAAATTCATCTTGATTTGTTTTTTTAACAGCTTTGCACTTGAAATTCTCTCTCCTTGTGTTGCGTACATTTTTCTAAACTTGTTGAATCTAAAGCAATTTTTCAACCTTTAATTTTTTTCCAAAATCTAATTTATCCAGTTTTTAGAAATCTTTTTTTTCTTTTTTCTTTGTAGAATCTAACTCTGTGCACGTGTGTGTGTATATTGAATGATATGAAGGAAATTGGTCTGATCGAGTCCAAGAGAGCTTAATAACTTGTAAAGAAATTAGTTGGTTAAAGAAAAAGGGGAGTGATAAAAACCTGGCAAATATGTTGAAATTGAGATGAGAATTAATTTTGTGTGGTTGCCACCTTTTCTGTTTTGGCAACTATGGGTTCAGTTTATTATGTAAACTTATGCTTGATTGGTCCCTTAGTTTGTGCCCAGCATTGTGAATATACCAGACATGTTCAGGTTGGTTGTCTGTACAGAAGAGGTGGCAAACACCCTGAAATACTTTTTACTTTTACTTATCTTTCCAGGTTTAAGCACAAAACTTTTTAAAAGTTTAATGGGAACCTTATTTCCACTCCACCTTAGTATAGATGAATTTTAGAAAATGGAGGAATGAGAATTAAAAAGTGGTTCATTCTAAGAATTATGATAATGTAATGTGAATTGGAAGAAAGAGAATCAGCATTTGGATTTGATATCATACATGCCAGACTATAAGATAACTGGTTTACTAGGGTAATCAGAGGATTACTGCTTTCTATGGTTCTCGAAATATGTCCATGTTTCTGAAGTTATTATTACTGTGAAATTGATGTTGTTGAAGTGTTCAGTTTTCAGGAAACAGTGCTGGCTTCTTTTTTCAAATTAATTTAAATAACATTTTTTTCTGATGTTTTTATTAAATTCTTTCCATCAGTATTTTTAATACATCTTTTAATGAGAGAATTTTTCAATTTTATTTTTTGTTTTGATCACCTGACATTAAACGTATAATTATTTTCTGACAATTCAATTCTAAATCGAAGTTCACTGGCAACTTTCAATTATTAAAGAGAGGTAAAATAAATTGGCCACTTGTGCGATTTTAACTGATGGCTGAATATTGGCAATAAAGTTTGAGGTTATTCATTTTTGAAAATTAGTTCTAAGGTTCCAAGTTTTCACCACTGGGACAATGGCCTAGTGAATAAAAGAATGGTTCAGTAGAAGAGGCAGACAAGTGACATCATAAAGATGAATCAACGAGGAAGAATTATCTAATAAGAGACATCCTATAGCATGGACAGAGGATGGAAACAATCTCCTTCCCCATTTCCTGAGATTAAATAAAGAGTTTGACTTAGGGTACCTGCTACAACAGATACCTGGAGAAGGCCGGAGGATATGCTGGTTGAAATATTAGGCCAACTTTACACTATTTGAATACTGATTGATACTTCATGCTAACAGCCAACCAAGCGAGCAGTAGGCAGAAGTTGTATGGCTGCTGTTAATAACTGCTTCACTCACTTGCCTCTCTTTTACCTATGTTCAATATGTTGTACTGTACAATGTCCAATGCAGAGATGTCAGGTGTTGCACTAATCCATCATTTACCTATATAGAATGATAATCTATCATTTTTGATAGGTTCTCTTCTAGTATGCTTATATTCATTATTCAAGGAACAACATTCAAGTACTCAATCTCAATTCAATAAGATTATATTAATTTTTCTTGCCAAAGAAATGATTTTTGATCAACGTGATCCATATAGATTTCAACATGCCAAATATCGTATACTAAATGAATAGGATGTCCTTAAAAACTGCTAAGTGATAACAATAAGCTAAAAAATCATCTCAATAAGTGACTCGTCATGTCTTGTTTATCATACGTTTCTATTTATTTAAGAAACAATTTTTAAGTAGGACTTAATCTCAATTCGATAATAGAAATTAGGATTCTGTTGTATTAACTGTTTGGCCCTAATCTGAAAATCTTCAATGCTAATCAGGATCTGCAGTAATCAAAATCTTTGTTTTGCTTACCATCTAAAGTTTTATTTGTTATGATGTATAGATGATAGACAGTTGTATGTTTTGATTGGTCCATCAGCTGATGGAGGAAAGAGCACAGCCTCTTTCTGACTCTATAGACAATGGAATGACACTGAAGTAACCTCTCCAGGATGCAAGCCGATGGAATGCCCAGTTGACAGAATCCTCTCTGCTTCACTGAAGTAGTCTAAAGTGAAGCAGAGCTTTATTCATTTGGCATCAGCTTGGCTGCTGGAGAGACTTTCAAGTTAGCATCCAGCTATCTCAAAAGGACTTCACTCCTTGTTTGAAATAAGAGTTGTCCTTCTAAATAGGTTGCCTTCACAAAGCAAGAGAGTCCTGTCTCTCCTGTTACCCATAGCTTGGAGTTGAGATTTCAGAGAGAATGCATAGCTAACACATCTCTATATATTTTTTTCTATGAGAAGTAACAAAAAGATAATTGTCTTATTTCAAAACCATTGTTCCATTATTGAATGGTGGAAGGAATCTGCCCACATGCTATTCTCAGATAATACAATCAGCAGATTGAATATAGACAATAATAGCATATGGAAACGATAAATCAGAAAGTGGACAATGAATTTGGGATTCCATGAATGTGGCCTGAGAGAAGTTCAACAAAGGTTATGAGGTCATTGTAGAGGTCATGAGAAGACAACCCTGACAAAACAGATGCAAAATAAGATCACAACATATATGACAGGGGATGCTCATGTTTTCTGAAATTTTTCTCTTATTTTGAAGATGTTTCATATCTCCTATGGAAACGAAAAAGAAGTTTTTTCATTATTGTATTGTAAAATATTAACTGAATAGATAGATTTCTGGGCACAAATAAATCTACTATTATGAACTAGTAAAATAACTGTAACTTCAAAAACAGTTTACCTACGAGTGGAAATCTAAAGCACCGTAATATCTGGAGAAAAAAAACAAACAAAAAAACTCATGAGAGTGTAAGGGACAACAAAGCAATTCTCATAGAATGAAAATATATTGGACATTTATTTCAAATGATTTAACACATTACCTTTCAAATAATTTCCGAATCATTCATAATTGAAAAAAAAAAAAAAAAAAGAATTGCAGGCAGATTACCGTAGAAGAAATTTGCTCCGTAGCCTCCCTTAGTGTCAGACAATGACCTTTTGTAAATTATAATAGTGTTTCAAAAACATCTTGCCTTGATTTTCCTGTACATTCTTCATCTTGATGGGTTCATAGCATTTTCTAATATTTTGGATTTTGTTTCCAATTGTTAATCCATGTCTTGTGTTGGATTTACTAAAAAAATATTTTTTTATCTTTTCTGTTTTAGGAATGGAAGATTATCTTAAATACCTTGGAGCAGGTGCACTTACCCTTGGTGCAATATCGACAGCATTATTCCTCAAAAATGGACCTCAAGCCATCGAACCTCTTGTTGATCTCAACAAACAATCAATTGTTATTCCAGTAAGTATGATGCATCCTGTACTGTTCAAGATCTAAACTTCTCAATTGGGAACATGTTTTATAACATTATGTAATGGATAAGTTTTCACATCACTCAATTCATGCTTCTGTGGATTACTTGGCTATGAAAAATATTTTAACTACTACCATAGCACCTGTTGAAAATGACTGGACTCTTTGTTATTAATGGATAGATTGATATTTTAGAATATTTCTGTTTTCAGTCACATTAATCTCGCTCTCTTTAATCAGCTTTGAAGAGAGGAAAACTCATGGTTTCTTGCCAAACTCGCACATAGACACAGCAGTCAGTCAAACTTTAGCTGCTGATCTCATTCAGTCATATAAGTCTTCCTCTAATTAATCAGCTTTAAAGAGAGGAAGTGAGTAAAAACTATGTCTTCAGATTTGAACAGACCAACAAACTTTGTGACTGTTGTCTTTATATGTATAGATATTTTGTAACTTTTATATAACCATTGCTTTGCAAATGGTGTACCTAAAAATGTATTCTGTATAATGTTTATACAGTAATTTCAAAGGTTAACACAAGGTATTATCAACTAAAATTAGAGTATTCATTTTGTATCAAACTTGAAACAACTAAAATGCTTATACGTACACTGATCGCCCTTTGATTTCAATGCCATTTCATTGTAGAAAGTGGGTTTGGGTCATAATACACAATGGAGTTCTTTCATTACATAGAAACAGGGTTAATTGTTGAGTTCAATAGTTATTTAGATGTCATAAAGTCAAATAAGAAGAGGTTCTTATGTAAGAGAAAAAAAATTATATATTTCCACTAATTTTTTTTTGTTGATAAATTCAATAAAGATGTTGTCTGCCCTTGATGTTGTGACAGACAGACCAGACGGATGCGTTGCAAATTAACCTGATTTGCGCTGTTGATTTATTTATTCATGGCTGAAGGGAACCCAACCTGAGTTTAGTTGTGAAAAAAAAATCCAAAAAAAACAACAATTAAGACGAAGGTATATAGTAGCAAAAAAGTACTGATTTACTATAATTCAAATAAAATGAAATAAAATTGTCCAATTTAGATTCTTTGAAATTTAAAAAAATTCCAAATTTATGTTTGTTTTTTTTTCATACAGGATTGTTATGGCTTTATGCTGCACTTATTTGAATGGTGCATTATCTATGGGAACATCAGCTGTCTTATCTAGTCACACCTTCAATTATTGAAAAAGATGTCTTACAGTTGCATCAAGAAATTATGCTCAAATTGGGTAAAAATCTGCCACCAGCGTCCTTATGTCTCTCACTGACTACAATGAATTCTATGTGCTCTGACAAAATATACGATTTATTCACAGATCCTGTAATATGTATATAGTGAGATACTTTGTTTGGTCTTTCTTACTATAAGCTTTCATGTAGATGACTTGTTTGAGCAAAAAGCTTTTCCTGTGTACTCCCACTGCAGGCCACTCCATGAACATTGCGTGTTTGAATTTCAAGGTTTTATTGTTGTGTCAGTTTCAGTCATATTTGAACAGACACACTGTTACAGGTTTTAAAAGTTATTGAGTGCACAAAATCTTGGCACTCCTGAAAAAAGAATGCAGAGTAGTAATGATCAAGGTTACCGAGAACAAGTCTTGAAGAACATAAAACATTTTTTTTTATAGAAAATATTGAAATTAATTAATTTTCAATCTAAATCCTCCATACTGGGCTGTATATTGAGAACCTCACCAATTATAGGTGGCAGAAATGTTTGATTTTCCTTATGTAATCAAGTATTGTTGACACAAAGAAATTGCAATCAAAAATTTTTAAATCTGAAGCAGTAGTGTCTAAAGCAACCATCCTCCGCATTTAACCAAATCCTCTGCTCACACTCGAAAGCAAGTTTGATTTCATCTCATTTTATTTTCTCACCTTTCTTCTTTCCTCAACAACCAACTGCTGCTGTTGTCCTTTAACAGATATCTTTGTTTCACCCCATACACTTTTGCATACTCCTACCTTGCTTCCCTCTCTCAAAACTAGCTCTCTTCATTTTTATGTTATGATACCATTCACAGAAATCTCCTCTAATCCTGCACTTTTCAATATGAAATTTTATTTTAAAATGTAAGTGATGGATGGACAGACAGACGTTACAAATTATGATATGGATTTTTTTTTTTTTGTCAGCATTTGTGAAGGTTTTTTAAAAGGATTCATCCAGGATGATAATTACTCTAATTTTATTTGATTTCAAATGATGCATTGATTTAAAATCTAAAACTATTTCTGCTTGCTTCTCCTGCCTTCCTACTTGTTAAGATTTTTTATTCATTGATTTATATTTTCCCAGTGTGTCTGTGTGTGTGTTTTCCCTCTTAATATGCTTGGACTAATATTTGCAGTATCTGGAATTTCCTCAAGTGAACCTTTTGAAAGATTTTGTTATTTTTAGAACTAAAAATTCTCACAATAGCAACTTCTAAAATTACATATAATTGAATTTCTATGCCTTATTTTGTTTGTTTATGGCTTGGTTACAAATCAAGTTGGTAACCTATTTTTAAGTTTTCACTAAAGAAATCCAATTTTTCTTGTGTGTTTGAGTGGGAAATTTTGGCTCTATCTAGATCAAACAAAACTTGAGTAATACACACCCTATCTTAGTCTTATAGAACTGACGTCTGCTTTAGTTGAAAGAACTGCTTTTCCTTTGCATTGAGGACACACCACAATTTTAACTTGCAAAACTTCAGAAAAAGAAGAAAAAATTAGGTCTCAGGAGGTCCACCTACCTGAGATATTTTTTTAAGGGTGGCTTATTGACATGTAGATCCTCTAATCCACATATATTCAAGGTCATTTGAGTAGAGTGAAAACCAGTAACAAGACTGGCTGCTGCAGGGTCAAACTTCACTCTTTTATTCAGACTGTAGATGATCACTGCAACTTTTGCATTGTATATATAATAAATGGAAAATGATTGAAATATAATTTTTTGAATAAA
The DNA here is from genome assembly GCA_963457665.1 of Thysanoteuthis rhombus. Classification (NCBI taxonomy): domain Eukaryota; kingdom Metazoa; phylum Mollusca; class Cephalopoda; order Oegopsida; family Thysanoteuthidae; genus Thysanoteuthis; species Thysanoteuthis major. Next base: position 3,139,965 of record OY735222.1, on the reverse strand, counting down.
TGTGTTTATTCATTAGAATGGAATAAGCCTGTGTGTATCTATAATAGATTTTTGTCGTTATCTAAGACTTGTCAATTTAGTTCAGTCAGTATGACAGCCTCCTGGCAATCAGTTTGTAGTGAGTTCAAATCATGATAGGGAAATGTGACTTTTATATATCGGGTTTTTGTGAAGATTGTTCTTGTTGTTTTTATGGTAGAAATGTGAAGTGAACTCCAGTTTGGGAGTTTGACAATACTGATATACAACAATTCGATTACTACTACTAGTCTGTTGGCTCATTCACCATTAGTGATTTCATATAATTTCCATGATGTATTAAAAAAATTTTTGTTATTTTACTGTTTTATACTTAGTATAATTTAAAGACTTTATTCAAAGGTCATAGAAAGGAGTGCAGAATACTGAGTAGTATAGATTATCTTCCTTTGGATTTATGATAGGCCTCCCCCCCCCCCCAAAAAAAACGGAGTAACCCTTGGCCTTTCAGGCACCTGGTGAATTTTTGTGATGTAATTTGTATTGGAAAAAATAGCAATACCAGGTTTGTTTGTTTTTAAAAATTTGAATCTTACTAAATTTTTTCTTGGGTTAGACTAATAACTACATGCATGAATTATAATTTTTGTAGTATTACTAAAATTTGGAGTACCTGTCACTAACGATGTATTTGTCTTGATCATTTTCTTCTAATACATTTCAATCTGCCATGTCTTGAGGTAGACGAAGGTCCGTCTTGTTTGGCCGAGAACTGAATATATGCTTATAAGCATCAGTCTGGGACAAAGTTATTATCATTATTGCCGCTTGACTTCCGTTGTGTTCTGCGATTTTTTTTTTTTTTTCTTTTTTTTTTCCTTTATTCCATCCTCCATCCCCCCTCCCTCAATTGTGAAAGTGCACGCTGGTATTTTTCTCGAATTAGGAAATTGCTCTCGATAATTCTGGCCCCTGAGATAACAATATATCTTGAGAGACTGATTACGTTGACACAGTATCTATTCTACACTTGAGCTGCAAAGAATGTTTATTGCAGGATTTTCATGCCAGAAGGCCAGTCAGAGAATGTTGTCTCACAAGCATGTTCCGGCTTTTTCTATATTTATTTTTTTGAAACTTTATTTTCATTGAAGAAGCTGTGGAAGTGAAATTTTAAAAATATTATGAGATGAATAACAGGAAAGCCTCTATTTGAGATGTCTTGTGTCATCTTACAATGGTATCTTGGAGAGCACATACCTCTGCCAATGACATTGTCACAAAAGACTGGATGAAAATAAGTTCATAGCTATGATACAGGGTCTAAGTGAAATATTTTCTCCTGTCTGTTTGCCCACAGAATATCTCCCAGAAGCTATTGAGCATTTCAATGACATTTTCTGGAAAGTTGTGCCGTGGGCTGAGGGAGAAAAATATTTTAATTTGGGGGTGTGCCAGGGAATTTTTCAAGTTACTTCCCCTCCATAATAGCTATATATCCACGCAATAACTCCATAAGTTCACAATGAATTTCAATTAATCTTTTTAGGAAAGTAAAACATGGGAAGAAATAATTGATCGTTTTTTTTTGTTTTTTTTGGCAGAGGTGTGCGCCTTCTGAATGCTTTGTAGTTTTTTTTTATGTATGTATTTTGGTTTCTTGGATCCTTAACATTCATTCTTCTTCAGATTTGAAATAAACTAGCATTCTAAGGGAAATTATGAATCACCACCACCACCCATATGTGCTGTGTTGGAGGTGATCAATGAATCAGTTATTTCATCTGCCTTTTGTTGGTGATCATTTTTGTGAATTTTAAAAAAACAAGAGGGCACAAACTAATGACCAATTTAACATAAGCTTACATTGCCTACTGAACCTCTACTAAAAACATATTTTGGAGAGGAATTTCCAAAAAGCAAAAAAAACAATCCTATTTCCCCATTTCATTGGAAGTGTGTATGCAAAATCACAAGTTTCTACTATGAACAGTAAGGGCTGAGTAAAGTCTGGATAGATACATAAACATAAGATGACATGAATAGTCTAAACCCAGCAACAGTGATTAAACCTGTCTGTTGTGGGTAGCGGTGATTAAGATTTTTTTTAATCAATCCTTTCACATGACAGGTAGTTTTCGAATGAGTATTGCTTTTGAGAGTGACATACTCATTGTTTCTTTGTCATTATGTCCGACATATTTTAAGAATATCTAAATATCTTGACTCGAATAGCATGTAATACTTCAGAAACAGAATTTTTGTCCAACTATAAAACTAAAATTAGGGATGTAAACCGATGTGTGAAATTCTCTATTTCCAACTGTGTTGACAAGCGTTAGATATTAATGAAAATTTATCCTATGGCTACGCTTGGGCTTATTTCATTCAAATAAATAAATACGATCGTACAAAAAAATTTTTTTTTATAGTTTTCCTTTCATATATATGCAATGGAAAAGTTGTAGTAATCATTTTTGTCAGAGTAGAAGTTGGAGTGAAGTTTGAATCTGCAGCAGCCAGGCTTGTCTACTTTATTTTCTTTTTTTTTTTTTTTCATAGCTTTCAGGTTCATTGTTTTAGTTTCTTTTTTAAATTTAAAGATAAGCCAATTAAGATTTTCTTATCTAATCTCAAGCAATAGAATCGAGACAACTCTGAAAATGCAACACCACCGAATGCATTCCTATGTTGTTTTAGCTGTTTTCTCATGTAGAGCATCAGGCCACTTTGCGGTTTCAGTAGCTGGTAGGTTTTACAGGATTGAGTTGCTAAGCTGTAGATTTTTTTCTCTCAGAATAACCTTCCCTTAGGTGGACTGCCTTACTAGGTTAAAGGGCTCCAACAGCCCTATTACTTACTGTAAAGAAGTTGATTTATGCCTTTCCCAAAGACATTAGTTTGAAGTAAATACAAGCAGCCTCGGCTAAAACTTGAACTGCTAATTTTGTTTTCTGTGCCAGTAATTATCAGACCACCCTGCACCTATTAACACATTTCTATAAATCTAAATTTTTCCTTAAATAGTGGTTAGATATCCATAAAGGCATCTCGATTGGTTGAATATACGTTTTAGGTCATCAGTTTGAAGAGCGTAGGGTTTGATTTACATCCAACGCATTTCTCATTGATATTGATAGTTTTTGGATTCTATACATTTCATGTATACTGGATCACTTACCAAGTATCTGACCTCTTTAACTTGAATTGAAGTGAGTTCTCTTATCCTATCACTTTGAACTAATGCCCTTGGGAAAGTCATCAGTTTGGGTATGGTGCTAGGAACTCTACCCCTATGCTCCACAAGGAGTTTCCCAAAATGAAGGAACTACAGCCCCATGCTCTAAACATAGAGCTCAACTAGGCAATGGAATTTCTATATAAAGTTGTACAAAAAATATCCCCAATATGATTTTTCTTGACCTTTGTTCATTCTTGTGTATTGTATTTAAGCCACTCCATAGTCGGCTGGAAAATACTATATTCAGGCTTTTTTCATATTAAAATTGGCTGTGCCCATAGAAATTTCATGGGTGTTGACAACTATGATTATAAAATATTTGATTTTTTGAAAATTCATTACCTATGGGATGTATCTATGTATTTAACTATGATTATATTCAAAAACAAACTGAGCGTTATTATCAATAACCTTAATCCAGTGATGGAAATGGGTTTTGGGAATGGGGTACATTGCACTATCTCCATTAGTAGCCTTTGATTTTTCAGAAAAAAAAGTATATGACGTACCCATTCTCAATTTCCATCATTTGTTTTATCTAATCATCCTAAATTACTTTTGATTTTGATGAAAGTCGTTCCATCTTTCTCTCTTTCTTTGCTTTTCCACTTTCTCTTCTCTTTCCCCCCTTTCTGCTATTTTCATTTCATCAGATCTTCTCTTCTCTCTCTCTTCATTTCTCATTCCCATCTATGTTTAGAACCTTTCCTTTCTTTGCTGGACCCTCCCTTTCCTTAGCACTTCATTATCTCTGAACTACCTCTCCCTCACCCTTTTCTGGCCAGGGGGCACTTCAGCCACCCCCATCTGTTCAGTTTATGAAGCATGAGAAGTTAACAGGTGCTGAGACTTGAACTCCTTGACATGAAATGAACAAATAGGAAGTTGGTGGTCTCCTAGATCACATGACAATATAAAGGTTGTATATACAAACAAGTAAAATAGTAGTACCTCTTATATTGTTGAATGAAATTATTTTGGAGGTGAATGAAGGATGAATGAAACCTGAAGGGATGAATGACTTAATTCATTCTGATGTTTATATTTTTTTACACATCAAACAAGAAAAAGAATGGATTCTGTTCAGGAACTGCAACATTGTATGAACATTTTTGACTGAATTTGTCTACGTTTACTTCTGTTATAAGAGTATTTGTTTCCAATTGAGGTTTCGGGCCAATCCTCATTGAACAAACATCAGAAACAAAAATGTCAATTACATCTGAAATAAAATGAAAATATCATCCAAAATGCTATATAATTCATTGGCAAATGAAAAAGTTATGAATAAATGTATGGAGTGAATACATTAATTACAAACATGGTATAGTCTGCACGCTTGCTTTCTTTCTCTCCTATCTCACACTGTGTGAAATAATCTTTCTTTGCTCGCTCTCAATATCGTATCTTTCTATCCTTACCAACGCTATGAACCGAATAAGAAAACAATAAGAATGTCGTCTATCTCTTTTTAACTACCTTAATTATTTATAAATGCTGTTAACCGATTTGAAAATTGGTCTTAACATGAAATTTCAATTTAATGGCAGTAGAGCTGGTAAGTTTTTTCTCCACCTCTAGTTTTCAAATTCCAAAGGCATGGGATATTTCCCAAATTTACTATAATATAATCTTTTAGGGAAGATCACATGTTGTGAAATGAATTTTGTATAAAATGATACACAAAGGATTTGATGAAAATGATCAAAAACAAGAAAACCAATCTAGCCAGTCATTTAGTAGAAGCAGTTTTTGGCAGCATTCTGTGTTGGAGATGATCAATTAGAAAATAGATAAAAGAGGATGATTATTGATTAAGTTACTTCTCTTGCCTTTTGTTGGGCAGTGATCACTAAAAAAAAGTCTGAATTTTGAAAAAACAAAGGTGAATGCTGCCAGATGCAAACTAAGGGATCAATTTAGCAAAAACTCACATTGCAAATTGAACTCATAATCCCCCCCCCCCGACATAACGAGTGAAAAAAACCTTTTTATGGAGACAATTAGAAAAAAGTTTTTTTCTTGCCATCATTAGAAATGAATGTTTAGATTGTGTGCCCTCCATCTCCATGATACATAACCAATCAGACTGACTGTCTTGAAAACTGAAGAGACCTATGTTGACAGTTTTTGTTGAGGGTTTCTAACATGTAGATTTTATATTTGGTAATCATCTTGGAATCTCCATGGGTTCGCTTATCTATAATATTACCCTGCTTGTTTCCACTTTTGCTCGAATGTTACGCTTTCAATAATGACATAATGGAAAATTACTTTAGCGATTTTGTTATGACGTCAGATATTGCTGTGCAATTAAGGATGTGAATCGTGGCCCGGCAACAACAAATTAAGAATGCGAACAACAACATTTCTTTGTGTGTAATACTTTTCAGTAATTTGTGCAGATACTACACTCTGATCTTCTGGTCCTAGGCAGAACTACTGATCTATACGCAAGTAATCCCATTATTCTTGACTGGTAGTAGTACACCAGTAAATATTATTTTGAGGATTGCAGTTTGAGACTATTGTACTCAGAGATCCTAGTGCTGAACATTTTTCTATTCATAATGTAGAATTTCTGCCAGTTTGTTAGTAATTAAAACCCTCGTCTAATACTAATTATTGCAATTAATTAGATCATGCTTGGCAATTGTTAATACTTCATTTTGTTTCCTATTCGTTAGGCAATTCATCACATTCCTAATGACTTCAACTTCTTTCATTTAATCCTTTCTAGGCTAACATTTCAAGGTGCTTAATGCCTGAATTTTCAAAAAGGGTATAAAAGAGCTGAAAGTGCATTAATTTTCATTTAATTCAAACTATTCTCCGACTAAAGCAAAAGTTTTCTGTATTTGACAAAACAAAATCATGATGGGATACATTTGTCCCGTTAGACATTAATCCTGGGATGGATTAAAAAGACTGATTTGCAGATCACTTCACCTTGCACATCTTCCCTGTTCAGTGATGTAATGTAAAATAATTTATCTGTGGGTTTCTTACTGCGATGACGTCATTATCCGTTGTTGTAAAAGCCGTAAAAATCTTTCAATTAATTTTTTTGTGACTTCTAATAGAGATTTATAGGACATATATATCCCAGCAATCATAGAAATCCCGATAAGTTTAAAAATGGTTTCACAATATTTTTCAGGAAACCTTATACATAGACTGTCTATGGAACGCAGATGTCAGGGTCCATTATTTATAACCCTGAGAAGTATTTCTCTGTCTCGTTTCATAAATATTCAAAAATAGTCATTGACCATACTGTACTGGCAGTTAGAGATGGTTCGAGAATCTTCTTCCATATTGCTACAATCCTTTTGAATAGGGGAGGGCACATTTCCATTCCCAATTTTTTCCATCTTAACCACACAGCTTAGGGTGTACTTGGTTGACTGCACGGGGAAATTTGTCCCAATCTAGAGTTTTCCACTTTCCGTTCTTACCGGAAATCAAACCTATATCCCTCTGCGTATGACTGAATAATGTTAACCATCACACCATCTTAGTGAACTAAATATCCGAAAAGCTGAAAGGAAGTGTTGATACACGAATGTCTATATCTGCATTAGATTGTGCATTATCTATATCTACATCTTGATCTGACCTGGTTGAGTTGAATGCAAAATAAATCCAAATGTCACGCTCTTAACGTAAAGCCTACTTGTTTAGATGCGTTTCAATAAGAATAGCGTACCCGTACTGGCATAGGATCAAATTTTGGAGCAAAAATCGGGAGTTGGTAGTTCCTTTAGGTTGGAATCTGCACAGTTGTGAAAGGAGCAATTCTTAGTTTCAGGCGTGGAATATAGTTACTAGTTACTAACAGGAAACCGTGTTGCGGAGGGATGCAATGATTACTGGCACTAAAAGCTGAATTGGTGGACCAAGTTCAAGTTTTGTTCACGGTTGGTTATTTTCGATTTGCACCAATACCTTGGCATGAATCTGTCCCACCCCAAGTGTTGGGGAAACAGCTGGGCAGATGGGGCCCTTTAGCTGTGCGAGCAGTTAATCTCAGAGGTTATTCAGAAGGAGAAAATTCAACAGTTAGTCTTTTATCATAGCTGGTCCCAAGCTTGGTATACTATCATCATGGGGCCTGAGGACTGGAGCCATATATACTCTGATGAAAAATGGCAGCAAGCAACCGAAACTGCCTCTTGCCAATTTCTTTATATCTTAACATCTAAAATACATCGTGCAAGTGATATGATTGGAAAATTCTTCCTTGCAAAAACAACTGCTGTTTAGAATGGATGTAAAAAAAAAAAAAAAAAATATATTAAGGCTTATAGGAGAGAACCCCCCCCCCCCAAGTATCACTGTTGACTATATAACTCCTGGGTGCATGCCAGGACAAAGCATATGGAGGTACTGGGATGCCCAGTTGTCAGAATCCACCTCTTGGCCTTGCTGATGTTGTCCAGAGGAAAGTGGTCAGCGATACATCTGGCATCAACTTGGCTGTAGGAGCTGCCAGGAGGATGTCAAATTAGGCGTCACACAACCTTGAAGGGACTTCACTCCCTGGTTTTATAATCAGAGTTGTCCTTCTCCTCAACTGGTGGTTTTTTCAAAGCTAGAAAATCCAATCTGCCCTGCCATTCTACCTAACGAGGGCGGGGAGAAGAGATTGATTCTTGTCTTACCTAAGGGCAATGGTGCGAAGGGAACATAAACGAACTCGGGTCGCCTATTCTATTATCCGCACTGTTACCAACCATGCCAATCTCACCTCTACGAATATACAATAACTAATAAAAGAGACTAATTATTTAATAGTTAGAAATGAAAAACTGTGCAGGACTTTCAGAAGATGAAGCAACTCGAGTGCTTGTTAATATTCCTTCTAATATTTTGCAGCTTGCATATGACCAAAAAGCCTGTGAGCAACTGAAATGGTGTGGGCAGAAAATATCTTTTCCACTTTTGAGACGATCATTGATTTCGTTTTCTTTAAAGTTTATGAAACAAAGGTCAATTACTTATAACAAAAAGTGTAGAATAAAAGAAGTGATTCATTCGGTGTATTGACTATTGATTATCGTATATCGTGCACTGCATTAAAGTTTTACTATCCATCACCATCATTATTATTTTTTTGTGTGTGTGGCTGCGTAGCTTTGGGGGGAAAACTGATGATTAGTCTGTAGTCTGTCTCAAGCTTGCTTACTATATCAGATATTTCAGTCATAGATCTATGAAAAATAATTAAAATCCTTTTGAACGATTTCACACTTAATATTATTTCCATCAATACATTATAGATTAGTAACACATGATATAAGCTGTGTTGTCATGGTAGACATCTAGCCTGATTATAGCAAGCCCAATGTATCGTTCTTTGCTAATCTTATTTGTTGAACTATTGCCTTCAAAAACTGGGGTTAACTTCTTCATAAAGAAGATCATAAAATTATTGAATTTTCAGCCAAAAATTAGCACTTGAACCATTGCACAAGATCAACTTGTAAACAGTTGTATATATTACATTTGAATTACAGCAAAATATTAGTCACAGTCCAAATAACAAAGCTTTGTCTCAGACCATTACTGAAACCATTCTATACACTATAAGAAAATAAAAATGTTATTGAAAATGATGAATAATTCCACAAATTAGTTGAAATATCCTATTTTTTATCACCAATAACTAATGATTAGAAGATATTCTGTTTTGAGCTCTGTTAACGAAGTCTTGGGGGGGGGGTATGCATTACCCTATTTCTGTCCATCTTTCTGTTTGTCAGTCTACATGAATCTCCAGGAGTTCTCCTTGAATTTCAATAAAATTTTTGTGAAAGGTTTGCAATGGCCTACAGAAGAAGTGATTAGATTTGGGAATTGATCCATGTGCAGTTATCCTCACAGTATCTCTGAAAGTTCTCAATATGTCCACTTGATATGTCCAAAATGTGAAAGGAATGGACAATGGGGTGATTAAATCTCAGGTTGAAATAGCATGTGTTTAAAATGAAATTGACTTATTCTTCTTATTATTGGACAGGGTGGAAAAAAGCAACTTATGGAGAATTAAAAAAAAAAAACTTGTAAGGTAGAGTTCAACAGTGATCCACATACATAGACATCACATTGTATATATCTTTCTCTTTTATATATATATATATATATATATATATATATATATATATATATATATATATATATATATATATATATATATATATATATATATATAGAGAGAGAGAGAGAGATTCTATAGCCACACTTGAAAGTTGCAATATAATGAAACAGCTATCTATGGATGACACAAATGTGTGTGTGTATTTATATATATATATATATATATATATATATATTGTGTGCGTATCTGCATAACACTTTTCGATGGGCACTGAGTACACTGATACTCAGATCCTTGGTAGAAGTGTTGATCCATGTGTAAATAATCCCATTAGTTGTGACTGGTACTGTGCTAGTATTTTTATAATACTGTCTGCTAAATGTATTCATTCATGTTCAGCAGATGATCAGACTTACTTCTAATCAAATCTCTGTGTTGTAGAATGTATTGTGATCAGAGAACATTGCTACAATGATTGCTTCAAGGGAAATTATAAAGAGGGCAATGACCTCTGAACATCTATCTCTATCATATGCTCAAATGATAGACAGGTAAACCTTACGGCAATTACGTTGAGCATTTTAGAGGGATGCAACAACAACAGTATAACAGAAATGGACTGTAGTCAATCTCATATCCAATGAGCCAAATAATTGAGTTTCTAGTTATCCTTCCCAAATTTATAGAAATTTCAAGCATTGGTTGATCTGGTTCTAAATCTACCTGTATGAACCTTGTATGTCAGCATTCCCTACCCTGTTGATCCAGGGGTCAAGTTAGCCTTATAGACAAACTTGCAGCCTCCGAAGTGTAGTCGATTGGCAGGCTATAAAAAAACCCGCAGTGGCAAGCAAGCAAACAAAAAAAAAACGTCTGTTGGCTTTGCGGCATTAGATTAATGAATACGGTTTATGCTTGAAGAGAAAGTAGAAAGAGGAAAATAGCCTTAATGCATCTACAGGTAATAAATCATAGTGCAATTATGATAAGCCTTTTAGAGAGAGAGAACACATGTCGCTCATAGCAACAACATGAGTAAAAACAAAGAATGGACTGGAGTCGATTAGATATGAGAATCAATAGGGATTAATTTCTTGTATCCAGTGTGTAACTAAGCAGAATAGTTCATTTTGTTCCATGCCTCACCTCAACAGATCAAAAATATTGATACCCCCCTTCCCCAAATATAATAAAACAAATTTGGGGTGGGGGTTGAAGTAACATAATGTTAAATTCAGAAATTCACCAAAATTTCAGAGTTTTAAATCAAGGAGAAACTATCTATTAATAGTATTGCGTAATTAGGAATCGATAGTATTTTATACTTTATTTACTTGAGTACAATGCAACTCTCACTTCTTGTAGCTGAAAAACAGTAATATATGTATTATCATTTTTTTTTTTTTTTTACACCGGATCAGGGCTTGGGAACCTTTTGTTTAAAGGCCACATTGAAATTTACTGTCTTTTTATAGGGCTGCACATGTGACATGATGATAACTAACGATAATGATTTAATTCTACACAAAATTTTATTCCAATGTAAATTTATAAGTAAAACATAAAATTAATAACTATTTTTTTCCTTCGTTATTGCCGATATTATGAGTTATTAAATTTTATAAAAGAAATTTATAATTTCTTTGACCAGGCTTATAGAAGGCTGTACGTGACGGTCTGGAAAGCCGCAGATTCTCTATCCCTGCATTAGACTATAATGCAACCTCCCAATATTGACTCTAATTTTTTTATATTTAATTTCTTGCATTATTCTTGAGTAATACAGTGATTTGAAATTAATTTGGCCTTGAAGCGACTATTTGTGGGGCATGTGATACAAGAATCACTGATCTAGATGCTTACTAATGAATACTAATACATTAATGTGACTAAGTAAACGGTTTAAACTGAACCCTTTGCTTAAGTGAACTATGAAATTGTCATGTATACTTGCATAGGAAAATGAAGTTAGAGGTCAATATTTTGATGAATCTGTTGAGAAAATTCAGTGACCCCTTTCTTGAAAATTCACTGATCTATTTGAATTTCTATGAGATGATTTTTATTTATTTATTTATTTTCTATTTTCAGAAAAACGAAACTACTTGATTCATTTCACATAGTTCTTTATGCGTGTGCTTGTACATTTGCTGGAAGTTTCCAGACAGCAGGTGGTAGAGTTTACCACCAGTCTGCCTTGGGGGCTGCCCACCTGGTTGTTTTTCTGTCAGAGTAACCTTCTCTTAGTTAGACTGCCTTACAGGGCTAAAGGGCTTTTACCTCCCCTCTCTTCACCTATAGCTAGGGGTAGAAGTGGATTCATGCTTTTCCCAAGGGTATTTGTGTGAAATGAACATAAGCTGCCCTGGTCAAAACTCAAACTTGGTATATCAATTCTATTTCCTGTGCTGGTAATCGTAACGTCACCCTACACTGCTAAAAAGGCTGCCATTTATGATGTCTGATCGTATCACTGGAAAAACGACCTTGAAGCCTTAGAGAGTGGGATATCCCTGTGCGACTACTCTCCCACTTGAAAAAAATCATCCGTGCACAGGTTGCTATGCAGTTTCCTGCACAGCCATAGACATCATTGATATGATGGTCAACCGACAGTGTTATACGCTGCTTGTGTGTAGGTGTGTCAGTCTCTGTATATACGTGATTTTCTTCTGCCAATAGAGTTGGAAAACATTTATGTATTCACTCGTGTCTGTCTGTCTCTTCACATGATATCTCCGAAAGTTCTCTATGACTTTCAATCTCCGCACAATATCTCCAAAAGTTCTCCATGAATTTCAATCTTATTTTGTTGAAAACGAGAAAACGAACAAATAATAAAAAAACTCAATATCTGTACAAATATAGTTTTCTCCCTTATCTTTTGATATTTCATTTTCATTCAGCCAGTTGAGTTAACTTCCCTCCAGGATCATTTTTAACACTCAGTAGAGGGGAGTGGGGCTAGTTGATATGATTTTACTATTTTTGCACCCTCATAAAAAAAACTACAAAAGGTAACTTGAAGATATTTCTGCTGTGAGAAGATAATTTTGTACATTTTCATAAACACTTAAGAGAAAAACGATGCTATGCTTTATTCTCAAGATATAACAAATATTATCGTCCGAGGTGACTGTATACAACTTACCCCCTATGAAAAGGTGATAAAATTTCATCAGCTGTAGTAAGGGAATACTTGGCACCTTGTGATTAGGTGGAATTGAGTCGCCCTTAAAAACCAAACGGGCATAACGGTTCCAGTTTTGCTCCATTGTACTCACTCTCGATTATGTCATGCAAAATTGTTTCTGCTAAGTAGTCGACTAACCAATTAAGTATCTGCTCCCAACCAATGTTTCATCAATTAAACATTCTCCCCCTTGAATTTTTTTAATTTAAACCCCCCCCCAGCAGTCTAGGGGGGGGGATTTTTAACTTTTAATTATGCTAATTCATGGGAAGTTATGGAAGCTGGGAAAAACCTGAAAATTTATTTTATTGATGAAGTTAAAGAAGATATTCTTCAGTCATATGAATGCATTGATTTGTAAATGCGTTGTTACCAAATATATTGTGGGATCACTTGAAGATCCTACCACCTAAACCAGTCTGGTGGGAGGATGTTTAATAGGTCCTGTTCTTCTAAAAAAAAGTCCTAATGTATTGAAGAAATGGATGTTTTATGCTTGAGTGGTGAAATTGAGTTATTTTCTTGTAAAAAAAAAGAAACAAAAGAACATTTGATTTCACTTTGATTATAAAAAGTTTTGAAATTAAAAAAATAGTTGTTTTTGATTCTTGTTTTCATTAAATAAACTTTTGATCAAAGATACTCATTTATTTTTTGGAAAAAAGGTGAAAATATGTATTTACCTATTTTTTATAAAAAAAAACCAGTTTGATTTTGTAAACTTTTAACTTTAAAAATGAATAGTTTTGTATCCCCATTTTGATTAAGTGAACTTTTGATCAAATTAAAATTAATTATTTATTCATTTTCTTGTAAAAAAAAACAAACCCAAAACCCCCAAACAAACTAGAAATCCTGCCCATTGAGCAATTTGACTGATTAAGTGTAACACTTACATACTCATGCCTGGAGCTGATATTTTTATGGGCCAGAGAAACTGTTTTTGAGAAAAATCTCCAAATACTGAATCTTGTAAAAGCTATATTGGTTATCTGATTAATTACTGATTGATTGGTCATGTTATTCTTGGACAAGTCTTTCAGACACCTTCTCATTCATTATGGTCAGTTGTTCATTTGTACAATCTGAATTAATCAGATCATTTGACTAATTTCTAGGAAATTAGTATTAAATTTGTGCCCAAGGATATTATTACTCTGGCTTGCTATGATAGCAATACGATTCATTTATATTTGGATCAGAAGCAATTTATAGTCTGAACCAATATTCTTTATTTGATCTGTTTACTCAAGTGGAACTAGCAAAGCTTGTTTATAGATTTTGCCTGGTCACCCCTCACCCACTAACGAGTGCGGACCCAGCTAGCCCTAGGGGTATACTTTCATGTATAATTCTGGCATCTGTTACACTTCTATGCAAGCTTAAACCACTGAAGCAATTTAGACAAACCTTTGCAGGCATATGCAAGAAGATCCTGCCTATGTCATCAGCTACAAAAAAACAGCAGATTTCACTTATTTTGCAAAAATTAAATCAATGTATTTCTTTTTTAATTGTCAAGGTTAAAGGGAGATAACTGACAACATACGTACATACTCCTCAGTGAATTTTATTTTGTAACCTAGCTGAACGATGCTTGGGGTATGCAGTTGATTGTGCTGAACCATATCAAATTCTATGTCTCGCCAGTTTACTTTGGTCATTTATAAACACCATTTCAACTTTACAGGAAAAAAAAATAAATTAAAAGATTTGATTTGGACTGACGCTTGCCACTAAGTGCCAGTAGTTCAGTGATAAGCAAGCCTTTGTCTGGTATAGAGGATCTGGAGTTCAATTCTCACCTGAAACTTATTCGTTATTCCAATCCTCGCTTTAAATTTATTTACTCCCTGCTGAAGAGTACCCAGCCTGAGTTGAGTTGCAATAGAAGCACCAACAATTAAGATGAAGGTCAATAATAGCAAAAATGATAATCTGCCTCTGTTGGAAATGTGATTGACAAGGATTCCTGCTCGAGACAGTCTTCTTGAACTGTTTGCTGCCATCCATGTTTTTTTATGTAACACCTGTGCCTGGTTTTTCTCTTGAAAAAATTGATGAAGGCTGGTCTGGTTAGTCACTCAGTAGAAACGTCATGTGAGCCATGTCTCTTGGCTGCAAGCCGTAGATGGTCAGTTAAAAAAGATCAATGAATAAGTTACTTCACTCACATTTTGTTGGACAGTGATCACTAAAAAGTCTGAACTTTCAAAAAACTAGTATTAACAGATCAATTTAGCATAAACTTACATTGAAAATTGAACCCCAACTGAAACTCATTAAAAAAAAAAAAAAATGTTCTCTCTCGACATAATGAATAATGATGAATAGATAAATAGAGATGTAAATTTTTTAAATATTCAGCCCCCTACCTTCATTGGTGCGGCCTGTATGCTCAAAACATAGCCAGCCAGCCAGCTTAAAAACTGTGGAAACCTATGTTGAAAGTTTGGTGACAGTTTTGGTTGATGGTTTCTAAAGAAAGTCTTCATTGCATGTTTATTTTCTTATAAATCGATTAATACGTATGACACAATATCAAATAGATTTAAACGATACATAAACATATGCAACCAAAGAAAGATTAACGCACTGTCGTAAGATGGGTTATCTTGTCCATAAGACTTGCTCAGACAAGTTATCTCCTAACTAGATTGTGTCACTGGATTAATGACTTATTAAGATGTGTAATCTTGTCATGGCACTTGACAAACTACTTGTTAAGACTAGTTATCTTGGCAGTGGTACCGAACAGGTTAAAACACTCTTTAGAACTACAAATACTTCTGCTTGTTGCAACTTACAATTTTGTCAAAGAGAGAAGATTGGTCTTTGGTAAAACAAACAAATTATAAGTTATCATTTATTTATATATATAATGTGTGTGTGTGTGTATATATATATATATATATATATATATATATATATATATATATATATATATATATATTCCGTTGTAAATGTATTTATTAATCTGAATGAAATAAGCTTGTGCATACCTACAACTAATATGTACAACAAATGATGGATGTTCGTTAATATTAAGACTTAACTTAGTAAGACCGCCTCTTGGCAGTTAGTTGGTCAAATCACCCCTGAATTTGGTAGGGATCGTTCTCATTACAGTAGAAAAATGAAGTCCACTCCAGTTTTTGAGTTTTGACAATACTCAAATTCTCATCCTGTTTATCTGTTTGTTATCTCAAATGGATCTGATACATTGTAGCTATATATATATTGAATGAAGGTACCCTTAAAATGCACCAACTTAAAGAATGTGTGAAAAAAATCCTGACAAATTGCGTCTGTGTTCTTGTGTTCACCTCTGTAATGAAGTGATTTCTCAAGGGAAATAACTATTGAATGCCAAGTATAGATTCCCTCATTAATTGCAAATGCTTTAAAAAAAAAAAAGAGTCTAGGTGTGATCGGGACCTTAAATTTAATGTTCATTCTGGTCTCGTCAGATTGCACCACTTTTCTCTCTAAGGGTGACCCAAAAGATGATCTATTGTGCTATAAATATCTTCATATTAGAAATTGACTGGATTTAATTTTTCATTGGATATACAATGTTTTTTCTTTAAAAAGGCCTCACCTGTCAACCCAAACTGTCCCCCTGGTCAACATAAGTTTCTTTGGTTTTCAAGTGGTTCTGCCTGGCTTTCTATCTATGTATGAATGTGTCACGTGTACAGGCCGCACAAACTAGAGGGCTGAATATTGAAACATTCACTCCTTATTTTATCTACATATATTATACAACATGTACTATTTGCATATATCTACATCCCCACCTGACGAGTGAGGCATCAAATACATTCTTTTCCCTTATACATAAATTCTGAACGTGCTGCACCAATGGAGCTAGATGGCTAAAATTTAATCATTTCTGCCTAGTGTGTCTCTCCTTTTATTCATTTATACATCTTTTTAAAATTTATATTTTTCATAATCACCAGCCGTAACAGTTACTATCAAGTGATTATCCAGACTTATCTTTTTTTTAAAATTGTAGTTAATTATGTGGAAATATTTGTCCTCCTTTGATTTGCATATTATGTAAGTACAAAAAGCAGTCGAGTATGATTCTTTCAGTTGTATATTAAATAAAAAAGCCAAATAACGACAGGTCTAGTTAGACACACAATAGAAACTGTCATATGACGAATGTCTTTTGGCAGTATGCTGTGTGGGGACGATCAATGAAAAAAAAATTGGATAAAAGGGTGATCAATGGAGGAGTTTGGGAATTGATTGCCCAAAAAAGTCTAAATTTTCAAAGAAACTATCATAGATGTTTCTGGACATGAACTAATGCATCAATTTGGTACAAACTTACATTGCAAATTGAACATCCGATTAAAAGCCTATTTAGGAAAAATGAAAAATAACCCAACTTTCTGCTACTCGCAAGAAAGTAAATGTTGAAAATTTCAGCCCTTTAGCTCCATTGGTGCCGCCTGTATGTGTGATACATATCCAGCCTGCCTGCTAGCCAGCCTAACTTGAAAACTCAAGAAATCTATTTTGATAGTTTTTTGTAATGGTTTCTAAAATGGTGGAGACTGTTGGATCCTTTTGTTGAGAAAAAAGTTATGAAGTCCTGCATATGGTAGGGTTGGGTTCTTTGCATGTGTAATTATATTTTTAATTGAGCAATCAGTCTGAGCTTATTAATGAATTAAGGGAAATAGACCCATAAGTGATGGCTTGGGGGTCAGTCAGCACATTAGATTATTGGATAGAAGAGTTGAATCTACTTATATAATGAGCAATGTGACTATTTTTGTTGTTCTGTCCATAACAGTGGACTCCTCCATATAAAGGTAACGATTTTGCTCATAAAAATATCTCCTATTTAGATTAAAATATTGCTAATTTATATATTTCATATCTAAGTTTATGTATATAATTTTACAAAAGAGGTCTTGAATCCCCAGTTTTTTTATCTATTTTTATTAGATTTCTTGAACTGCTAACCCAAACAATTTCAAATTCAACACTGAACTGCCTTGAGTGCTGACTAATATATCTGGCGAATGTTAACTTCATTCAGTGGCCTGTTGTTGAGTAATTGCAATACATGCACCCACACAAGCAGACATATTTCTTCACTTGTAGTTAAATAATAAGCTACGATTTTGGTTGCAGTCTTTTATTAGTGCCTAAAGGATACAACTTGTTTAAATTTTGGCGTCTGCTAATTCCGCTTCCCAAATTACCAGGATTGTGTTGAGGGCACTCGACTGTCAGATGCAACAAAATACTTCAGTAATGAGAAGCAGATATCAAATCTAATAAAAACAGTGTTAAGAAATCCAGAAGAGAAATAAAAATAAATATTCCATCAGCTATTTTAATAAGAGGAGGATGTATTTCACCCTAGTCAGAACTAATCTTACTAGTTTTCAAAGTTGGTATGTATACTTTACGGGATAGTATGAATAAAAATTAAATTTCAGTAAAAAATGTTGATCCTGTTGGGAAAAATGACTGAAAATTTTTTTTCTATCAAATTTGATATCTACTTTTTTTGTTCTAACTGACCATCGAGTGTTCTCACAACAACCACAATAATTTGTGTTGCTCAACTGAACTACAAGATTGCCTTCATTTTTAAAAAAAATTAGTTAATCATCACATTATCCTGATCTTTCCTCATTAGATTATTTGACTCTACGAATGTGGGTAGCTGAATCTTCCTTTACCCTGTAACGTCCTAACTCTTGTGCCAGGATTTTCTCGTTGAAAAATTGATGTAATAGAAAGATTTCATTGGATGTTTAATTTTCAAAACACATGTGTGAATGCTGGCAGACATGAACTGAGGGACCTATTTAGAATAAACTTATAATGTAATTTGAACCCTCCATTGAAAACCAACTTGGAGTGAGAATTTATAAAAACAAGGAAACTGTTATTTCTAGACATAATGAGGTGTTTGAATTTTCAGCCCTCTTGCTCCATTGATTGGGCCTGTGCATGATGGCTGGCTATATTGACGGTTTTGCATGACAGTTTCTAATATGCTATTGTAAGATGATTTATCTCGTGTGGCATTGGACTAACAACTTTCCTGGATGAGATATCACATCCATGACAGCAACTAGGTTTAATCATCAGTTCTACTCTGAATAACAAGAAAAAGAACAGATTCTGTATAAAAACTGTGACATTGTTCATGTATTTTTGACAGATTTCTTCAACCTTTGTTCCTGTATTAAAACTATTTGTTTCCAATTTAGTTTTCAAGCTAATACAACAAAAATAATGATTGCATCCAAAATAAATAAAAAATTATCATCCAAAATGCAATACAATTCATTTGAAAAAGTTTCAAATCTGTGTATATGAGTGTGTACATTAGTTATAAACACTGAATACTTTCAATGACGATCGTCAAGCCATATAAAAAATTTTACTATATTTGCATAGTACCCATAAAAAATTATGGGATTATTCATGTTATTGAAAATATTTTAGTGTAAACATATTTATTGCGAATGAAAAAATGTACTCCTTGGGTAAAATTAATTTTTCTAAGGAACTTCTACCACTGTCCTTATTAGAAATTGTCAACCAAAACTGTCATCTTATGTTTCTTCAGTTTTTAAGCTTGTGTGGCTGGCTGGCGATGTATATATGCATGGTACATGCAGGCTGCACTTACGGAGCTAGAGGGCTGAGAATTTAAATGATCAGATTTTCATTGGGGGGTTCAATTTGAAATTCAACTTTTTGTTACATTGGACCCTTCATTTGTGTCTGGCTGCGTTCACGCTTGTTTTTACTGAAATCACCAGTCCAATAAAAGGTGAGAGAAGAGATTTATCACCCCCAACGCGACTTTGGTTTCTATTGATTGACTAATCAAATCTGTTTTTAGTTTTTAAAAAAATATTCAAATAATAAGGCAACAGAATTGGGTGAAAAACAAATTTCTTTTTAAATATGAGAAAAACATCAGTTCTTCTCTTGAAAGATCAGAGATGCCTATATTTGCTTCTTGTCCTATGGAGACAGTAATAGTAGTGATGCAGTCTTTAACACAGATGGATTGATGGTTGTATGCTGGAGCATATGCAAACACACAGACACAAGCTATGATTTATCCCTTTCTTCTCTTTGTTTGCTTCAGTATCACAAAATCAACAGACAAAAAACAAAAAAAGTAACAAAGGGTTTGAAGTTCACCACTAGTTTATTCATGTCATTGAAAACGATGACAAATATGAAATATAAGGATATACACATTAGATTTCACGTACGTGGATAAAAGAAATTTGCATTGCAGTAAGCATGAAGAATACTGTTCTGTTGACCCTGAACAGATTTTCATTATTTTTAGTCTTTATTACTTTTAATTGTTCTTTAAATTCAGCATTTTTATTATGTCATTAGAACATGGATAGAATTCTATTTTACTGAGCCAGTTGCATGAACGGAATTTATATGCTACGTCAGTTACATCCTTTAGCGTGGCAAAAAAACATCTGCACATTGGTAATCATTGTAGTTATTATGTGTGGATACCGGTATTGTTTTAAAACATTTTTTTTATTGAGTTGATACATGCATGTCAAACAGCATCTGAATCCTTTCTTTTCTTTTCTCTTTTTTTTTTTTTTCAGCAAATTATTGAGTCTCATTGAATTAAATCTGTTTTTTTTCTCCTACTCTCTTTTAATCATTGTTTTGTTTAGCCCTCTTGTATTGACTGATAGCATTGTTTCTTTCTTTTCAAAACTTCTCTCCATGTGAAAAAAAACCCTGTAAAACTGAATTTTTTTTTTTCAGGGACCAGAACGTGCCCATAAATCGTGTTTATTAGGGAGCCAAACCCACGAGGATTCTATATCTGATGTAACGACTTTACATGAAGCATTCAAACGAGGTGCACGTTTATCTGGTAAGTGATACAACAAATGCTTTCTCCAGAAACTCTTTCATGGGTTTTGTTATAATTCCCTTTGCAGAACCCTTAATTCTTGGCAAATGTAATATTCGCCTATACCGGTGATTCTTAATGAAGGGTGCAAGTCTCACAAGGGCCAAATTGGAAATTCGGCTGTAAGGAGTGAAAAGCATTCTGTGGTGTAAAAACCATGTCGGGTCAAGATTTAACTGAGTAAGTCCTAATGAGAAAATAATATTAATTACTGATTTTACTATGGATTCCATCGTAATAAATGCTTCTCCCCCCCCCCCTTTTTTTTTAAAGGTATAAAAGTGATGAAGTTATTGCATTGTTGTTACTTAATTTCCCACAATAATGAAATTACAAAAATACTAGAAAGTGCCCCAAAGTTAAAAAATCAGTATTTTTTTCAAAGAATTTTCCCCCATGATACATAATTGAATTTTATTTTTTCATAGTATGGGGGGGGACATTGAATTTTTTGAGCTATCAAGGTGAGGCATGGTGCAAAAAAAAGGTTGAGAACCATTGGTCTCTACCTTTTCATTCCTATTGTGTGAGAAGGCTTGGCAATTCTTCATTTATTTTCATTTAACTGCACTGTTGAAGGCAATATTAGAAATTGTCAACCAGAACTGTCAATGTGGGTGTCTTCAGTTTTTAAGTTGGTCTGGCTGGCTTTCTATGTATGTATCAGGAGTTCAATTTGCAATGTAAGTTCATGCTAAATTTATCCCTTAGTTAATGTGCGGCAGTGTTCCCAATTGTTTTTTGAAAATTCAGACTCTCAATTACGAAGAAACTTATTCATTGATCACTCCTAATATAGCATGCAGCCAAAGATGTTGGTCACATGACGGTTTCTATCAAGTGACTAACCAGACCTGTCTCCAATCGCTCTGGTTTGGCGGCCAGTGGGATTTCTCTTTCCAAGACTTTGTTAACTCTCTTGAGATTCCTGGGACATATATATCCTGAGCTTTCTATGCCTGCTGAGATATATATGACCAGTAGATATCGTTTAGAAGTCTACTGGAATATATGTGTCACGAAAAATATAGTAAATGAGATTTTGTCAGCATTTAAAACCACACAGAAAGATGTCATCATAGTATGAAAATCTACACCCAAAAATTAGTTCATATTAGTTCATATCATGACTGATCAGGAAAGACGTGTATGTTAAGTGATTTTCTTATCCCTGGATGAATATCTAATGGGATACAGAAATTATTTTATCAACTGAAAAAATACTTTTCTTTAACCATTAAATAAGAATTAACATGTTTTTGTCTTTTTATACCGTTTTAAAAATTGAGGGATTAGGCATGTTTAATAGATCAGTTTTCATGAGTTGGGTTAGATATCCTAAACCCTACCTGATTCAATACTCCTAGATAACCTCTCACCTCTATGGGAAGTTAGAATTAGGTTTCTCTAACTTAGTAAATGTTCAGATAACTTTTCTGCTTCATCTCCACATTAAGTTAATCTTAATGGGTTTGAGGCTAGAAATCAGGGTTTAAATTTGTCCTGTTTTGAAGAGGCGGCATCTTTCCTTCAGATCAATAGCAATTAGTCAATTCGTACCTCCTTTACAACCTTGACACCTGGATGTTGCTGGACCACAGAAAATAAAAACTGACCCCTACGCGCACCACCTATGTAAAGATATTGATTCTCAATGTTTTTCCTTATAGTGTGGAAAATAGATCAATATGTTTTCAATATGATTGATATTATATAAATCATGATATTATAAATGAAAATTGTTTGTTCTGCATTTCAATTGGTTGTAAGGTATTACAAATTATTTGACACTTGTGGTCCAATCCTGATTATTTTCTCAGATAAGCTGCATTGTTTCACCAACAATCAATTTTATTCTGGTATAGGGTTGAAATAGTATGAATGGGAGAAGGAAGGCTGTGTTATGCCAAACTTCCCAGTGGGGAGGGACTGCTTTCATTGAAAATCAACATTTGAAATGGCGTCTGGGCTTGAACACTTGTTTACTGTCTGTATAAGTAAGTACCCAATGATCTCAATGACCAAGTAATTCATGGGGAAATTTTTTAGTAGTCAAACTAGAAAAACAGGAGTTGACTTGATTTTCCTGCTGTAACTTGAATGAACTTCACCAGAATGAGGGGTGTAAACTGGTATGTGAAATTCACAATTCCTCTACTGTAATTTGAAATTTGGTTTACATTATAAAATCTTTTGAACAAGGTGTTTACAAAAGAAATGAACAGAAATATTCATCGAAGCCAAACTATACAAGATACTGACACTCCCAATGTAGAGACATACTTGATGTTCATTACTTCTTGGTTATATGCTAGGTGTGTCCATTAGTGTTGACGCTAGATTAAGAGAGTTTATAAATAAAAAATCTATCTCTATCTCTATCTATCTCTATCTCTATCTATCTCTATCTCTATCTCTATCTCTATCTATC
This sequence comes from Thysanoteuthis rhombus, assembly GCA_963457665.1. Taxonomy (NCBI): domain Eukaryota; kingdom Metazoa; phylum Mollusca; class Cephalopoda; order Oegopsida; family Thysanoteuthidae; genus Thysanoteuthis; species Thysanoteuthis major. The sequence continues at coordinate 3,117,067 of OY735222.1, read as the reverse complement.
TCTATCTGTATCTCTATCTATCTCTATCTGTATCTCTATCTATCTCTATCTGTATCTCTATCTATCTCTATCTGTATCTCTATCTATCTCTATCTGTATCTCTATCTATCTCTATCTATCTCTATCTATCCCTATCTATCTATCTATCTATCTATCTCTATATCTATATCTATCTCTATATCTATATCTATATCTATCTCTATATCTATATCTATCTCTATCTCTATATCTATATCTATCTCTATCTCTATATCTATCTCTATCTCTATATCTATATCTATCTCTATCTCTATATCTATATCTATCTCTATATCTATATCTATCTCTATATCTATATCTATATCTATCTCTATATCTATCTCTATATCTATCTATATCTATCTCTATATCTATCTCTATATCTATCTCTATATCTATCTCTATATCTATCTCTATCTATCCATATCTATCTCTATCTCTATCCATATCTATCTCTATCCATATCTATCTCTATCCATATCTATCTCTATCTCTATCCATATCTATCTCTATCTCTATCCATATCTATCTCTATCTCTATCCATATCTATCTCTATCTCTATCCATATCTATATCTATCTCTATCCATATCTATATCTATCTCTATCCATATCTATATCTATCTCTATCCATATCTATATCTATCTCTATCCATATCTATATCTATCTCTATCCATATCTATATCTATCTCTATCCATATCTATATCTATCTCTATCCATATCTATATCTATCTCTATCCATATCTATATCTATCTCTATCCATATCTATGTCTATCTCTATCCATATCTATGTCTATCTCTATCCATATCTATGTCTATCTCTATCCATATCTATGTCTATCTCTATCCATATCTATGTCTATCTCTATCCATATCTATGTCTATCTCTATCCATATCTATGTCTATCTCTATCCATATCTATATCTATCTCTATCCATATCTCTATCTATCTCTATCCATATCTATCTATCTCTATCCATCTATCCATATCTATATATATCTATATCTATCCATATCTATCTCTATCTATCTCTATATCTATCTCTATCTATCTCTATATCTATCTCTATATCTATCTCTATATCTATCTCTATATCTATCTCTATATCTATCTCTATATCTATCTCTATCTCTATATCTATCTCTATATCTATCTCTATATCTATATCTCTCTATAAATTTAGTGGAAATCTATTTAATTTCTGACTTGAAAAATAACTTTTCAGAGGGAATCTGATAGTGTTCTTGTTTTTTCAATACAAAATATGCATTTAATTCTGGGTTACTTTCTTGCTACTTTTCTCTGGCAGACATTCCATTAGTAATTGCAAAAGCAAAGTAGAGATTCTGCTCATTAAAAGTCACATGACTGCAGTGTGTAGAATATCATTCTTTATTAACAAAGTACAATTCCTAATGATTGTATTCCATTTTGGCCATTTTGTCTTGATAGAAATTCAAATGGATACTTTTCACTCATATTTTCATGAGCAATAAAGCAATTCGATAAAAAGAGTCAAGTTACCAGAAGAAAATAATGACCCAAGATCATCCATCTCATTGAAAATGTAACATTAGATCAAATGAAATTACTTACAAAATACTGCATGTCTATTGTCTGTTCTGTGGTATGCATGCATTTTACCTTATATTTTTCACAATAGGTACATCATCCATGCCTGACAGGGCAAAGGGGTATGCTGGAAGAAAGTTTGAGAACCCCTGTATTAACCTTTAGGTGACTTTTTCACAATTTTGTCAAGTCTTTGCGGGCAATTCCTATCATTGATTGATTGGAATGATTGTGTTTAAATTTTGAGGTTTTGTTATCATGTCAATTTAAGTCATACATGAAGAGACACACAAGTTACGCGCTTTCAAAGTTACTTAGTGCACAAAATCTTGGCAAAGATTACAGAGTGTTAAAGGTTGAGATAGATGAAAGATTATAGTTCTTTCTTGGGTGGAGAGCTTGTTTTTCGTCCAGAACATAAGTTATGAGGCATTTCCGTTAATAAGCACACGTGGTTAAACTGTTGACCTAATATCATGAATATCTTGGTCTTTGTTTGTTTTTACCAATCAATCTCAAATATTTCCTGTGTCTATTTATAGTGACTTGAAGGTGGGGGGAAACCCCCCCAAATCTTTGTTCACAAAGCCAAATCAACATTTTTAGTTGTTCTAAATTGCGAACAATGAAGAAGCGTATTTTCATCATTCTTTTCTGTTTGAAAAATAGATAATCTTGGATAATCAACATACAAGTATCATTCTTTAATGAATTATTCCTACTGATGTTAGTAAGTGCACAAAATCTTGGCACCCTTGAAAAAAGCAAAGTTTTAAAGGTTAAGATGCCTTAAAGGTTGTTCTTTTTTGGGTGGAGAGTTTGCTTCCCAGCCAAAGCATAAGATCTAGCTCCTAGGTATCTCGGTCAATTTGTACACATAGTAAAACTCAATTAACCGAATATCATGAATATCTTTGTCTGTTTATTTTTTACCTCTCGATTGTGAATCTATCTATATTTACTTCCTTATTGGTTGTTCTATTTTGTGAATTATGAAGACACAAATATTTGGCGTTCATTTCTGTGTAAAGAATAGATGTCATGGATAATCAACAAACCAGTATCATTCTTTCTTTTTTCTAGTTTCTGCAAATATGTAAGGTTTTGAAAATAGAATGCATCACTGTATATGCCAGACTATAAGATGAATAGTTTACAAGGGTATTTGGAGGACTACCACTCAATGTATTTAATCCAAGTCCTAAAACTATCAATATTGAACTTTGGTAGACAAACCCTTATCATAATATGTAGTAAAATGGAATTTCATTCATGTTCTAATGACATAGTAAAATGGAATTTCATTCATGTTCTAATGACGTAGTAAAATGGAATTTCATTCATGTTCTTATGACGTAGTAAAATGGAATTTCATTCATGTTCTAATGACATAGTAAAATGGAATTTCATTCATGTTCTAATGACATAGTAAAATGGAATTTCATTCATGTTCTAATGACGTAAGAAAAGTGCTGAATTTAAAGAATGATTAAAAGTGATAAGAACAAAAAGAAATAAAAAAACATCCTTTTGTGGTCAACAGAAGGCTCGGTTATATTCGCATGTTATCTACTGTATTTCCCAGCCTCAACGACATAACTCAAATTTGGCAGAAAAAAAAGATAAGCCTAAAATTGAGCACTTTACCAAGTCACCAAGTCCTTTTCACTATTCAGAGTCCATTTTTTTTCTCCTCCTGCAATACAGAGACATCTAAATTACTTCTAGTCCATCGACTTGTCTACCATATTTAGGTGATACAGGGATTAATTTTTATGGTTTATATATATTTTTTATCATCATTTATGATACTTTTGTTTACCAATTCATACTGAGTATAATTCATAGATTTCTTCCAGAGGTCATGTACAGGAGGTCAGATTACTGTCTAGCATAGATTACTTTCTTCTGGGATTAGGTTTGGCCAATAAAAAAAAAAAGTGAGCTTTGGCCTATAGGATCAGGGCAAGTTTTCAAGACTTATTTTGGCATAGAAATAGTGTGGTAATCCTGCCCAGAAATTCAAACCTCTGGAATGTTATAGACTTCACAAGTATTATACTTACTGCTAGGAGAAAGACACTTATTCTTTTCTTTGTGGGGTGTGGTGATAAGAAAGTGAGTGAAGCTTTACACACAAGACCAAATAGTTTTCAGGCTTCAGGTCTCTCCTGTACCACTTGAGCCAAGCCTGAGTGTTTATTTTGATTTTAATTTTTTTTTTTTTCATGTGGGTTTGTGGCTCAAGTGTTTTGAGCTGTCTTCGCTTGTGTGAACTGGAAAGCACTCAGAGAGTGCACATCTCTGCCAACACTATACATGAACTAGAATCTGAATGAAAAATAAAGGATAGAATTTCAAGTGTATAAATACCAAGTAACTTTCCTTGAAATTCAAATTTAGCTTTTTTATCGACTGTTCATTTTTAACCTCTTTCCCAGCAGAATAATCATTTCTCTCAATCAAAAACAAATTTGATTACTCCTTCTGTAGCCTATGGCTCACCTTTCCAGAAAATCCCATTAAAATTTATTGAGAACATTTTGAGATATTGTGTGGATAGGTAGACAGGCACGAATGAATACATATACCTCTCGCAGCTTTGTTGGCAGAGTTAAACTAGAGAGCACTGCAAATATCGTACACTAATTCAATCAGAAAAAAATCCCTGGATCCGCCCCCAAATTTAATCACTTCTTCCTTAGCCCGTGGCACACTCTTTCACAAAATTTCATTGACATTCATTCAAAACTTTTGGAAATTTCATATGGAGAAACATGAATGAATACATAAGTGAATGAAAACAAAAACCAAAAGTTCAATGAGACGTCCACCATAAAGTTTGGATACCATTATTGACAGATCATTTTGACTATTAATAGATGATTAAGGATCTTATCAAGGAACACCTTTCTATCGAATTTCAAGTTTGAAACATTTGAGAAAATTATTTTTTGAAACACGAGGTTTAAATGCCATTATTGCTAGATCACATGAACATGAGTGGAAGATTTTTGTAGTTAAGAAGCATCCTGTCAAGGGACACCTGAGAAACTATAAGGGGACAGACTTACCGACGGACTGAACCTGGTATAGAGAAGTCAGTGTGCGTTTAAAGATGGGAAAATATCTCTTGAGTGGAAACAAATTCCTAATTTAATCACTTCTTCCTTAACCTATGCTGCAACCTTTCACAAAGTTTAATTGAAATTCCCCTGAGAAACTTTGAGATATTGCGTGTATAGAAGGATGGACAAACAGGCAGAAAAACGTCAGTGAATACATATAGCTCTTCCAACTTCATTGGCAGAGGTAAATAATGTTAGGCAACGTGCCATGCAAGTCTTTTTGATTTTTAATTGATTTCCATTCTATTTCTCTTGAAGTAGACCCAGCCATAATATGGAGGGTGGAGTCACCTTGGAGTCTGTCAGGGTGATGAAGATGACTGCCTTCAAGTTTCAATCAATCAAACAATTAATCAATGTGTAATCAATTGCTGAACAGCTGACCTCTTTGCTTCAAATGAACTTTATACAAGCAACAATCCATTCTTAGCAGTTGGAGCTGTTGAGTTTGGACACGAGAGCGTTCGGCAGGATTATTAAGTCTATTATTGAAATATATGAATCCTTGCTTTGAATAAATCACTTTTTCAGAAACTATCAACCAGAACTCGTAACATGGACATTTTCAACATCAACATAGGTTTCTTCAGTTTTTAAATTGGTTTGGCTGGCTAACTGGCTATGTATGTATCATGAAACAGTCCACCCTGATGGAGCCAGAGGGCTGAAAATTTCAACATTTTACTCATCATGTCTACAAAAAAGCGTTTTTTTTTTGTTTTTTTTCTTTAAAATTGGTCCCCAAGTCTGTGTCTAGTATTATTCATGCTGTTTTTTTTTTTTTTTTTTTTTGAAATTTCAGACTTTTTCTAGTGATCACTGCCCAACAAAATGTGAGAAGAGTAACTTATTCCTTGATCACCCATTTTTCAAATTTTTCAATTGATCCCTCTAAACATGGCATGATTTTTCTTAGCCATAAAATTTTTATTTTTTTAATTTTTTTTTTTAAACAAGTTCAGATCCAAAAGAAAAAAAGATATGACTGCTTTGATATGGTCAGATGAAACTCTTTCAATATATTTCCTTTATTTGAATAATGTATTAAATCAGAGCTTCCCATGTGTTTTAGAGCATAGGTTTCATCAGTGCAACTGCTAACCCTATAAATTTGGTTAAAAAGAATGATACATTGAAAAATGAAATTTGTTATAAAAAAATGCTAGAATTTAAGCTTTCAATTAAATCAACTATAGCCCATAACTAGTAAGATTAGCTGGTGTTGCACGGAGAAAAATAAATAGGAAAAAGTATTAATTTATAACTACTTTTTACTTTCGATTCAAAATTATAATGATTCATAATACTTCATCTAATAAAAATAAAAAAATGAAATAATGTGTTTTTTTAATATACAAAACTAATGATGTACCTTTATTTGATTAAACCTTAGGGTACATAACATTGAATTTATAAATACATTGAATTTACAGGCCTGATTGCACCTAGACTCTTTTATGTGATTTCAAATCAATGACTAAATTAGGAATGCTATTCAATAATTAGTATTTAACAGTTATCTCGCTTAAGGAATCTTTTTTTTTTTTTTTTTTTGGTTGTGCCTGTGGGCAAACTTTGCACTATTATCACAAAGTTGCGGATCACCCAGATTTCTTACACATACTTCAAGTTAGCACATTTAAGGAGTATCTTTTATATATATATATATATATATATATATATATATATATATATATATATATATATATATATATATATATATAAGGAGTATCTTATATACATGTAAAAAATTTTTTTAATGTTTTCTAGTCACACACACACATACATATATATATATATAATGAAGAGTGTGGTTCCAAAACGCTATAGTTGCCATTTAAGAGAAAAATACATTTAATCAAATTAAAAATAAATGTTCTTATCCTTTATATATATATATATATATATATATATATATATATATATATATATATATATATATAGCTAAAATGCACCATTCAAACTAATGAGAGGTGAATCAGAATGTGAATTTTAGTAACACAGATTTATCCAATCTAGAAAAAATTGTTTTTTAATGCATGTAATTTTAAAATGTTGCACCATCTTTTGCTACTTAAGAAAAATCTCTCCTGATTCCTAAAACCATTCAAGTCAGTTTTTTATAAGATTAGGAACCCAAAGTAAATGAAAGTATTTTAGTATGGTTATTTTATTTGTAAAACGAACTGGAAACCTGTTTCTGATCATGAGTGTTATATGTAATTTGATCCACTTTCTTTCATCAATATATTGGAAATATTTTCAGGTGGACTAAATATAGACCTGAAGCTGTGATTTGGAAACTGATAATTCAAGAACCCCTTCTATAAAGGAAATATTTTTAGCATTCAGCTTTTAGACTAATTAAGGAACTACAATAAAAAGTGATTTTTTTTTCCCTTTAAAAATCATGTTTATTCAAAATGGATTATATTTGATAAAATTCCTATATATGCTTCAGTTCAGTGTAAAATATTTGTTTTTTGATAACTGTGTGATGGGTGGTGATGTTTCTCTGCCACAAGTTTCGCAATTTCAGGTTGGGGGGGGCACTGCTACAGTCCCACCTCAGTATTATTTGACAGACCCCAGATTCAAAACCACTATCCATAGGTATGTATGGGTTAAGAGTTTATCTAGTTATTTGTTCTTAAGGTGTTGACAGTATGATGTTCCATGAAAATAGGAAAAAACAATCTTTTACAGAATTATTGACTCACAGAATTGATTCCCCAACTTCAATGAGTTTGGTTTTCAGAAGATGTTCAACTCTCTGTTAACGTGTTTTTTCAAAAGCTTTTGCATTTTGAGGATCAATATCCCCAAATAGCATTCTGGTTAAGGAATCTAAATTTAGTTAGTATGATAGGGGTTGGGGTCTGTTTGTGAGTTCTGTTAAAAACTGTCAACATACATTTCTTCAGTTTTCATATTGCTCTGCTTGGCTGTGTATGTATCTATCAAATGTACAGGCCGTACCAATCGAGCTAGAGTGCTGAAAATTATTGCACTAACTTCTAAAGTCTACAAAAAATTTTTTTAAATCCCCTCTCCGCTTGGTTTTTCAGTGGGGAGGTCAATTTGCAATGTAAGTTTATGTTAAATTGATTCCTTAGTTTATGTCTGGCATTATTCATTGATTTGAAAATTCAGACTTCTTTTAGTGATCAGAGTCCAACAAAAGCCGATAGAAGTAACATTTATTAATCAACTCCTTTTTCAATCGTCTTATTGATCACCCCAACAGGGCATGCTGCCAAAGGACAGTGAACATGTAATAGTTGCCATTGAGTGACTAACCAAACCTGTTCCATATTATGATATATTTGAGCTTAGTAGAGTTTGTTTTTTTAACCTTTAGCACTCTTCATTCTTTTACAAGGGTGCCAAGATTTTGTGCACTTAGTATCTTTGAAAACCTGTAACTTATGTGTCTGGTCATGTATCACTGAAATTGACATGACACTGCAACCAGGCGAAATTCAGATATGCCTACTGAGAACTAATAGAAAAAGGTAAAATCTAATCCCATTAACAAAATCGTAGATAACATTAATGAACTAAACCCAGCAACAGTGATTAGACTGCTCTGTTGTGGGTAAAGGTGATTAATAATAATGATACCAAAAAAAAAAGGCAAGAGAAGTAATCTATTCTTTGATATCCCTTTTTCTAACTTTTTAATTGATCATCACCAACACGGCATATCTAGTGGTGATTCATAATTTCCTTTTGAATGCTAGTTATTATTATAAGTAGCATAGTACCCATAAAAAATGACTGGATTACTTATGTGTGGATCGGCACTTTTGCTTAGGAATCAGAAGTTGAAAGGAAGTGACTTGTCTTGAAAAACCAAATATTTAGGATGGACCGGAGCAAGAGGCATAGGGAGCTGAATCTTGACCGTGAGGGAGGCCCACAGACTTGGATCGTACAATGTTTTGCCAATAAATCCTGCACAAGATGGCAAGAATAACTCTGACAGCCACACAGTACACAAGCCAGCCCAATGGTGTCTGAATAACCCCATAGGAGAGTATCTGTTAATGCATGTACTGTTACGTTGCCTCTGATTGGTTGCATAGTTACATCAAGGCAATGGAACCAGTTCTTGAGGAATACAAACTGACTGGATAAATGCCAGGCAGACCTCATAAACAGAAATTTTGAACTGTCTAGAATTTATGTAAGCAAATTCTTTATTCAAAATGACTTTGTTTCCTGCTAACTAAGAGGCACTTCATTATTCCCTGTCTCTCTACTTCTGACAGTGGTCGCCTCATTGTCTATGAATATTAACAAAATCTTGCAGGTTTGGTTAAGCACTTGAAAGAAACTGTCACGTGACTAGCATCTTTTGGTAACTTGCAGTGTTGAGGGTGATCAATTAAAAAGTTGAAAAAATGGCTGATCAATCAATAAGTTCCTGCTCTCATCTTTTGATGGCCAGTGATCACAAGAAAACTTTTGAATTTTCAGAAAATCTAGCATGACACTAACTAAGGGAATTCTTTAGCATAAACTTGGATTGCAAATTGACTCCCCTCTCCACTAAAAACCTATTGAGAGGGAGAATTCAAAAAAACAAAAAAAACTTTTTTCCTAGACATAAGGTTTAAATGTTGAAATTTTCAACTGTTTAGCTCCAATGATGCGGCCCATAGGCATGATATGTACAGACATACATATATAGCCAGCCAACCAAGTTTAAAAACTGGAGAAACTTATGTTGACAGCTTTGGTTAATGTTGTCTAACTTACTGGTGATATATAGTCTACAATCCAATATTCTCCCCAGTGTCTCCATCATTCAACTCCAAACACTTCTTCAGACACACGAGTGTTTAGCTTTTGTGTTCAAGTATACGGAACCAAGCATTTCTACTCGGATCTGATATTGAATGGGTTGGTTTTTTAAAATTTCAACTCGTAGAAGTCTCTGGGTAGAGGTGAGAGGAATGTAACGATCAATAGTGTGGACAACGGAATAGGTGAGCTGAGTTCAAACTTCAGCCATAGCTGTTTGCACTAATGCATAATGGGAAAGACATGAATCCATCTCCTTTCTCCCCATCTATTGGTGAAATAGGGCAGTAGCGTAGTAGCTGAATCATATTGCTTTTCATTGATCCAGGCCCCTAACAAGATTCGGTCTGACTACAACCGCCCCCCCCCAACTTTTCAAAAATCAGCGTAAGACATTATGAAAGTAAGAATAGAATATTTTGAAATTTGAAATCAATTCCTTAGCTGCATTTGGTCTAGTCACCCTTTGCCCCCCTCTCTAACAATTTAGGTGACCATATAACCTTTTCAAAACTAACCTATTAAGATGCTTAATGCCTATTAAAATATCCCAGTAGACTTCTAAAAGAGACATATATATCCCAGCAGTCATGGATAACCTGGGATATATATATATATATATATATATATATATATATATATATATATATCTTGAAAGAGTTTAGACATGTCTGGTCTCAGAATTATTATAATTACAGATTTATGCACACACAACATTCTTGATACCCTTGGAAGTAATTTGAGTAGATTCAATACTGAAGTGCTCCTACTATACAGGAGACAATGTGTCCGCGGAGTATTTCAACCCAACATGCAAATAATCCATTATGATTTATAATTCAAGACACTGCAAAGCAATTCTCTTGTAGGGGAGGGGAGGACTGGTGGTATATGGGGGCAAGTTGATACACTGTCATTAGTGTGAATAAATGATGACCGCTTGGCTTCTCATCGTGGGCAGGCTTCAACATCGACCCTACGACGCAATATGTTACCAACAAAAAACACCACATGACTATACTAATTGACGTACCAGAGAAGTTGAAATTATAAGGGTTCCTAGAAAAAAGTGCAAAACCTGCTGAATGAATCTGGACTTTGAACAGGTTCTGAGGTCTGTTAGAAATGGGAGAAAACTAAAGGCTACAAAAAATTGTTGGTGTCTTGAATACTGTGAAAACTGGTCCAGCTCCAACCCAGGGGAGAAATGGGTGCAACTGTATCAACTGTAAAGGTTATGATTGGGAGGGGGGGGCTCTTTATGCCATCTCTCTGGATGAGAAAACTTTTCTTCAATGTTTATGATGAGCATTGAACACTTTTAAGTGAAAGAATTGTTCTAAGTGAAGTTTCTAAATAGGTGGCCAAGATATTGATAATTGTAATCAGCCCCGAGGAGTCTCCTAAAGAATTCATTATTTCTTAATTAGTAACAACTAACCCCATACCATGTAACTACATGCCCCCATGTATGGGGCAAATTGGTGCAGTTACATTGGATGGTAATTTCTGTTTTATCCTGAGCATGAAACAATGTGTCATTTATGTGCTTGGTGTCAATGAAAATAAACAATGATCTTCTCACAACAGAAATGTACTTGAGTTAGTTTTTTTGTAGTTTTTAATGAGCAAGTAAAAATAGTAAAATCATAATGACTTGAGTTGCAGAGAAGGAATTTGGGTCAAGGAGGGGGAGTATGATAGAAAGTATAAACATGAAAAAAATGATTAAGTCACATTTAAAAAATGGGGGAGGAATTGAGGAAACCTGGGATCAAAAGGGGAGGAATGTGAACCAGGACTCTGGGAGGACCATTGCTCTAAATGAGAGCTGTTAATTCTGGTTTGTTGATTTTATAATGTGTATGACGCTCTCTGCCTGAAGTTTGCTTTGCGTGTGCTGGGTAGGTGAAGCTCATTATCACTCTCAAAAACATCTCTGCCTGCCTAGCTGGTAAGCTTGCCCAGTTGAACACCTACCTGGCAAAAGATCCATAGATACAGGCCTCCAACACTTTTTTAAAATTCTATTTGCACCTTTTTATCACTTTTACAGAAAAATAGTGTTAAGCATTTGTTTTGGAGAAAAGCGTTATAGAGGCAGTGTGCCCCTTTTTCTTTTTATATACTGCCAGTCTTCAATACCTTCTACCACACCAGCCTCCAATGACTCAGCCCAACATCATCACCATTTTTTGGGGAGTCTGGGAATGCTCAGAATTTTTTCCCATTTGTATTGATGGTGATCACTTCTCTGCTTTATGCCATTTCAATTTATGAAGGGTTTTTATTGGCACGCTCTACTTACAAATTGCAGGGGGGAAACCTGTACATATTTTTGTTCTCTTGATTACTGTAATGAATATTTTCAACTATTGCGTGGGTGGGAAGAAAGGAGAGAGGGGAGCCAGTGTCTTGTAATGTTAAATTCCATAGAGACTATCTACATAAGTATAGCAACAGTGGTGTGATAATTGCTTTGGCTTCTACAATTATCTTTTAATGAATGTCAGTCTGGAATCCCTGGTCATTCAGTCTGGTAGCACACCCACCCAATAGAGTTTAACAACATTATGAGACGTATATGTTGAAAAAAATTTCCAAGTAAATCATTTTGGTCAAAGGGCTTCTCAATAATACCAAAATCTTTGATATACTGTAATTAGTAATAAAAGTGCATAAAATGACCCCTTCTAACAATAATATCGTTGAGAAATCTGTCTGCAATGCCAAGTCTGTGGAAATGGTGCAAGAATAATCAGGTTAGAGTTCGGCCGCCCTGACTCTTAAGAAAATCAAAACTAGGCTGGGCTTTGAACAGGCCGCAGCCTGTAGCAGGTGATGAATATTTATGGCTCATACCTAACTATGAGATTTGGAAACAAATTCTAACTACAAAATGTCATTACTCAATATATGTCTACATGCGTGGAAAAAGTATTCAAAAACTTTATTTCGACATCCTTTCACAGCTTTCAAATTGACAGAATTAGGACCACAGAAAATATACAGAATGAAAAAACATCTTGAAACCAGATTGAGCATTGAAATACGATACACAAAATTCAGAAATTTTTGTTTCAAATTTTGTCATTTTTGGAGATGTCTAAGGATGTTGAAATGAATTTTTTGAAATGTATTGGATACTTTTTGCACTCACTGTATATTGTGTAATATATAATGCAGGTTTACACACCCACTGGTTAGTATGTCTGTACATTCATGTTCACGAGACATTGCCTTACTGATGATTATCATAAGTGTATAACAACAGGCTCAGCTGTTGGCTGCTACTGATACTACGTGACAGACGTAGTTGGAAGGGAGAGGAGGGAAAAGAATATCTATATATATATATATATATACATATATATATATATATATATATATATATATATATATATATATACATATATACTATGATATAATAATAATTGAATAATTGCGTCTTTTTTTCACATTCCTCTTTCAATCTAGTGTTGAATGAATAAATATGGGGAAAAAAGTCGCAAAAACAAATTGTTTTTTTTTTTCCTTCCAAAGAATTATGAAATACTGGAATAATTTACCGTCTAATGCAAGAAAATAATCCTAACAGGAATTATTTTAAGAATAAGTTGAATTTACAACATCTTGGATAGAATATGAATTGATGGGGGAATTTTATGGGTTATCAGCTAAAATATGTAAATGAATAAAATGTGACTGGTAAATGTTTCTCCGTACTGATACACTTGTAATTATTTTTATCAAGTTTCACACATTTTTATTGTAGTTTATGGAGATTCCCATAAAGGCATTTTTATTAGATGAAAAAAAAAAAAGTTCACGTTATTAATTATGAAAATTGTTCTTGAATCAGTTTTTTTTTATTAACAGCGGAAATTACTTTGAATTAGTGTCCAAAGCATATTTTGATAGTTTGATGCTCTGCTGGTTATGAATTCCGAATGACTTAGAGAATGAAAGCTCTAATCCTGTTGCATGACAGGCAGGTTAGTAGATTATATACTGTGTGCAAGGGTCAAGGGAAACAGTGGTAGAAGTCCATTAAGATACTTGGTTGATTTAAAATGTCTACATATCTGAAATATGCACAAGTCATAAGAAATGATTAATTAATTCTCATAGACTCCAATATATAGCCTTACTGACCGTCCAGTTCCGTAGCTCAGCGGCAGGATACTGGCCTCCGGGTCTGACGCGAAGGTTTTAATCCTGCCTCGTGGTACTGGATAGGATAATGGATTATCTATAGCCACACTGAAGAGTTGCAATACAACGAAACAGCTGTCTGTGGATGACACAACAATATATATATATATATATATATATATATATATATATATATATATATAAGTCTATGTACATCAAAATCCAGTTGCCTATCTTGTGCGAACAGAAGGAATTAGTTTTTTTTTTCTAAAACTATCTAAGTGTATTTTAGGACAGCAATCAAAAGCGTTTTGCTTTAAGACAACTTTGTTTTATGGTTGCAAATCTTTTAAACGATGATGTTTTCAGATCTGGATTACTTTCTGATGTTTCATCCTCTCTCGAGAGAGAGTCACATAGAAAAAGCTTTTTGGGGAACAATTTTATTTGCTGTCATATGTATTTATATATAACTTGTTATATTACAACTTTTAATATGGCTATAGACTATCCAGTATCCCTTCCAGTACCGCTAAGTAGAGTCCAAATCTTCGCTCCAGACCCAGAGGCAGATACTCTACCCCTGCCTTATGCAGAATTTGATGTTCAGTTGGACCGAATGAAGCGATATATTTACTTATGCATAATTCCCCATCTACCAGAATGCTCCTTTCATGCATTGAAAGAGCATTACATATTAGCTTATAGCAAACAAGTGCCCTACCTAAGAGTGCTTGACCCTATATATACACACACACACACACACACACACATATATATATATATATATATATATATATATATATATATATATATAGTTGTTTCAGTTTGATATGTATCTGCTAATCACATGAATTGAAAAAAAACTACATAATCTCCTTTTTAAAGTCTTACTTGTCCATTTTCCACCTTTCACATTGAGAGGGTTGGAGGTTGCAGTGCTGGTGGAGGAAGGTAGTATACAGCGGTGACTGGCTGAAGATGGGAAGGAAGGAAGGAAGTAGGACATGGGTAAACTTGAACTAAAATGTTGTACTCCCTTTTTCCTATGACAGCAGGACTGACCAAGCAACCAATACATACTGTGTGTCATGTTAGGCAAGCAGGGAATCCTAGCACTGCCCAGGAAAAAGAAGCTTCAAATTTGACATAAATGAAGAAATAATGCTTACCTGTACTCAGGAGTGTGAGTGAGAAGTTATTTCATCCCTGGGCAATGTATGTAATTTTTAACATATTTAGATAATTCAATGTTGGAATTTAGGAATTTTTTCATTGACTGAATGTAATTAATTTGCATCTCTGAATGGTAAGACATCGGAATTTAGCATCTTACAGTGCTTGGGTGTCAGAATTCAACATCTGTCAGTGCCTGGGCATGTGCTATCCTCGGATGAACTCTTAATGAAATTTCTTGTGTTGGTGATTGTTCCACTATTTTTTGGTATCATGTCATCTCCACTCTGTGTCTACTAGTAATTGACCATTGGCCTGTGGAGACATCTTTATCAAGTGCAATTCTCATGTTGGTAAAAAGCTGTCTCAAGATATAGGATCCTTTGAAGCATGCTTCCTGCCTCTGTCCCATAATTGTTGTTACATTTTCTCATAGGAATCTATACATAAATGTACCAATTATCAAGGGACATCGCATTAAAAAAAGGAAATTGCATCAGCTATCCCCCCTGAGGGAGCCCAGACCCAAGTTTTCTTTGTCTAAGCATTATTCCAGGATGTGACTGGATCACCTTATCAAAACTGAAGATTCCTTGAGGAATGGTGACATTGTTTCAAGACAGACTATATTGCTTATTATATATAGATAAGAAAAAGATATATGTACAGACAAGCAGGCTGACTGACCTACTGGCAGCTAGACAGGTAGACTGACTGACTGACTGACATAGATATTTTATTCATAAAGTACAGTGTATATTCTTTAGAGTACATTATGACCTTTATAAACTGGAATGCAATTATTCAACATGTTCCAAATACTCAGGGTAATTCAATTAACTACAACTCCCAAATTATGGATATGAAATTTCTATTACTGCAAAATCTTTCTATTGAAGGGGGCAGAAGTTTAGGGGTGCTCAATGATAACAAAATTGGAAATTGACATCTAAACAAGAAAAAGATAAGTGAATAGTCAAAGTTACCAAAATCATATTTAGTCATCTTTATACAGAATCATCTGCATATGATAGTACCATATATTTTTGAGTACAAGTCAACGGTGATTATAAGACAAGTACAGAATTCAGCAAAAAATTTCAGAAAATCAGTTGACTTGAATATAAGCCTAGTCTGTTTTTTTTTCCGTGATGTTGTTGTGAAAGATATCCCCCTCTTATGAATATACTATTTATGGCACTTGGTCACTTCAACCTATTGATTGTTATTTTCAGATTGTATAGTGAAATTCTTATCAGTGACAATGAATCTGTTTGAAAAAATGAGTTCAAAAGAATATTATACAATAGGCACAGTATATTACCTTCATAGCATTTCATACAAAACTCAGGTAATGAATTGAGTTAAAACAACTAGCATTATCACTCTTTAATATGCATTGTGTTTATTGATGTTATATTCATGTACATGAAAGTTTCAGCCATTTTTGACTGACCTGAGTATAAGTTGAACTGCTGATTTTGAGCCATTTTTAGTAAAAAAAAAAAACCAAACCCAAAAATGGTTTTAAGAAATATACAATAAAATAAAGAAGGTAAAAACAATTGGAAAAGAAAACCTTCAATTGTGACATCGGTTCAAAATTCTGACCATTAACACCTATCCTTTTCCAGGCTGATCATGCCAGCTATCATATCTTGGTTTATTGACGGATAGAAGCCTTTTCTGAAATGTCTGCATGTCTTGCTTTTATTTTTGTTTTCACAATGAAAACCTGCTGTATGATGTTACTCACCAGGGTTCTTTGTATTCGTTCAACTTGGCTAGAGGCTCTTCAAAAATGTTGAAATCCAATTGTTTATTATACATAGATGATTTTGTATTGTGTAAGATTCTTTTTACTTCTGGTCTACCCTGTATTTTGCAGTAAAGCTAAATGACTACAATTATTTTAGTCGTTGCAAAACATGAGAATCAGGATTTTTGTTGATTTTTTTTTTTTCTTTTTATGTTGTTGAATCATGTGCATTTTGCATTGGTCTTTAGTAGGAAACCTCGTGACTTGTAACATCATCACACGATCAAAAATTCAATATGCCAGAATAATTTCTCTCGCTCTCTCTCAATCGTTTTGAAATTAGACTTGATTTGAAATTTGTTTTTTGTAATTTTTCTTTGCTTCATGTTTTTTCCTCTTCGTTTCTGTCGAATAAAATTCATTTGACTGTTCATTGAAAATGAATTACTTTCATTGGCGCTACCATTTTAAGAGATAAGCAAAGGACAGTTCTGTTCACTTTTATTTACAGTGCAAAAGGCTCGAGTAAATAAACCATTATCATAATCTCTGCTCTAATACTTTCTAAACTGAGCCATTTTAAACTTACTTTTCTTTTAAGTCTATGAAAAATTAATTTTGTCTAAACTGTATCTCTCCTCCCTCTATAATCACCATGAAGTATGTGGATAATAGAATGGATCGTAAAAGGTATGCCTATTAAATAATTAGACTGGGTTTATGTGGTGGTTCACCACTGCCCATCGGTCATTATATACTCTGTTGTTTTGATCACACACTGTAGTTTCAACTTATGTAAATACAATCTTGATATTCAATAGCCACATCTTGTATTTTGAAGAACTCTAGAAGTTTATATTTGGAGAGAAGAATGTTAAAATAACTTAATACAAACAATGTGTGTTGAGTGGAGGGATGCTCTCTCTCCTTATATGTTGGAAAGAGATTATATATATATATATATATATATATATATATATATATAGTTAATTTTTGATGAATCCTTTTCTTTTCTCTTTTAGATAATGGCCGGTGTATTGGATGGCGACCAGATCCTCAAAAACCATATTCATGGTTATCATATAATGATGTAAGTATTTATTTAATATTCTGTAACTTTGCCAAGCTATATATATATATATATATATATATATATATATATATATATATATATTGTTTCTTACTAAACATCCAGATATTTTGAGTGAAGAGAAATAAGATTTCCCTAGAAATTCTCAAAATTTTTAAAGATCTTTTGTTCATTTTTATATTGTCAGTTTTTAATATTATCAAATTCCAACTGAGTAGACTTTATTTTCCTAACCTAACAACATTAAAAAATTCAGACTTCCATTTAAGACCAAAAAGTGGGAAGGGAAAATGTGTGTGTTCATTTACTTGTATATGTCTGAATATATGGGCATGATGACATCTTAGGAGGCTGTAATGGACATCCCCATGCATGTACTTGAATTATCGATGTATATATATATGCACTCACATGTATATTCATGTGTGTGTATGTATGTATGGCCATTCCCTATACTCTCAAGAATTTGGAAGAGGGGGTAGGGTATACTCACTACTCCCTAATTTTAAGGAATTTTTCCACTCTGACCATGCTTTGATGTACAAGAAAGAAAATTCCTGCCACAGATTAAAGGTCTATTACAGGATCCATGTTCCAACACTCATCCCTTACAGACACATTTCTCTTCTGGTGAGTTTAAAACAGGTCAAAGAAATCTTTTCAGTTAGCTGAGAGATGCAACTATCAACACCAATCCCTTTAAAAAAATATCCAAGTTATTAAATATCAAATAATCTCCATTAAGATTGGCTATTCCTTACATTTTCTCATATATATATATATATATATATATATATAATAATTGAGTCATCCACAGACAGCTGTTTCGTTGTATTACAACTCTATAGTGTGACCAATATCCCTTCCAGTACCACAAGGTAGAATTGGAACCTTCGTTTCTGACCCAGAGGCAGATGTTCTACCCCTACCCTACGCAGAACTGGGCGATCTGTAGGACCGAATAAAGCAATATATTTACTTCTGCCTAATTCCCCATCCACCAGAGTGCTCCATTCCACAGGTGGAAGAGCATTGCTATCATAGCTTTTAGTAGAAGAGAGTCCTTCTTAAGAGTGCTCAGCCCTAAAGAAGGGAGGTTAATTATAAAAATGATTTTTGATTGTGTCATCCACAGACAGCTGTTTCATTGTATTACATCTTCAGTGTGACTATAGACTCTATGATATATATATAATCATTGTGTCATATCATTTGAACTAGAAAAAATGGGACTGTTGCTGTACGAGTTGAACCAGCAACCAATAATATAGCCGCTTTAACGTTCGCTCTCTACCATTGAGGTAAACAGCCCTACGGAAAGGCAAAAGTCCAAATAACTGCTTTATATCCATTCTTCCTGATTATTTGGACTTTTGCCTCTTCTTAAATCGTTTATTTCTATTTATGCTATCTAGGCTGGGTGACTTATTCTCCGTGTAACAACAGGAGGTCATTTCAAATAGTTTCATATTATATAAGCATTAATAAATATTTCATTTGATTATATATCCATTTCTCCATAATATATATATATATATATATATATATATATATATATATATGATCTGACAGAATGATTATAAACTGTGTTATATTATATAGAAACTCACTTGAAATGATCTCCCGTCATTACATGGTTGCTGTATCACTGGCCTTAGACAATGTAAATAAAATAAACAATTGAAGAAAAAGAGGCTGCTGCAGGGATCAAACTTGCAACCTATAGGGTAACCACTTCAACATAGCAATGCTCTTACCATTAAAAGAAGTGAATAGGCCGAGAATAAACGAGATTAGAGAAAACTGTTATTTGAGCCTTTGCATTACCGGCAGATGTTTAGCTCAGTGGTAAGAGCAATGCTATGTTGAAGCAGATAGTAATACATGAACTGTGTAATCACAAGAGATCATTACAAGTAAGTTAATATATAATGCCAATTATAATCATATATATATTTATAAAACATAAGAATTTGCTCTACTTTATCGAAATTCTTTATTCAAAAAGTATTTCTGATATCATGTTTTTATCTATCTATCTATCTATCTATCTATCTATATATATATATATATATATATATATATATATATATATATATATATATATATATGAAATGAAATGATCTTCCATGATGTTTGTTATTGATTTCTGATGCAATGTTCTGTTCTTTGTATTTTCTCTCGCAGGTTCTCAATAAGGCAGCTAATGTTGGATCCGGATTAATCCATGAAGGGCAGAAAGCTGAAAACACAACCCACATTGGAATTTACTCACAGAATAATCCAGAGGTAAAGAATTGATTATTTTGATAAAATTATATCAAATTCAATCAATCCCCTGTAATATATGTAATATAATTAGCTCTCATGGAAAAGACATTTTTTCCAGATTCAATGATTTAGATTATTGAACTCTGTGGGTAATGTTTGGTTTGAATCAAGTATAAAGACAGCCTCCCTCTTCAACTTTGACTCACTCAGACTCGGTTGTACCCATATCATGCATGTCACATAAGGCAGTCAAGGTATTCCACCATGTGTGATTGTCCGTTAGTCTGGTGGTGTTGTTCTACCTTCAATTGGGTGTCCCTCTACACTGTCTGTCACTAGTTCATCTTGGGCCACCACCTCTTCCTCTGGCCTGTTGGCATCCATTTAATGGTTTGATTTGCAGGTCTTGTTATGAGCACCCTCAAAACATGCT
The DNA here is from genome assembly GCA_963457665.1 of Thysanoteuthis rhombus. NCBI lineage: Eukaryota > Metazoa > Mollusca > Cephalopoda > Oegopsida > Thysanoteuthidae > Thysanoteuthis > Thysanoteuthis major. The sequence continues at coordinate 3,096,652 of OY735222.1, read as the reverse complement.
TCAACCATCTGAGAGACCACCTGCAAATGATGATTGTCTCTGGGAGGCTATTGTGATCTTTCCCTGACCTCTTCAGTTGAGTCCTTCCATTTGATGTCCACAGTTTTTTGTCGGCATCTTGTGTTTTCTTTGAAGTCTTGTTGCCAGTTTTTACAGCCATAGAACATTGGGGATATCACAGTTGGATCATAGAACCTTGATTTCAGTTGCAAGGGGAAATTCTGTTGTTCCATACTTTGCTCATCAGATTGAATGCTGCTGTTGCCATTTCCAATCCACCAGAATTGGTTTGTGATTGAGGTAACTTGTTCTGCTGATGAAACTGCCGAGGTGTGTGGAATTCTCAAACTCCTAAACTTTAGCTCAGAGTGAGCCATAAATGTGAGACACTTTTGACCATTCTTTCTTATTCTCTCATCATGATCTCACTGAACTGGTTGCCTACTGCTGATGCTTTTGAATTCACATACTTGACAAGTCCAATGTACCGTATATTCCAGACTATAAGATGAGTGGCTTGTATGAGGATTTGGAGGTCTACTTACTTACTGCAGCTCATCTAAGCCTAATAACTGTCCATATTGAGCCTTGTTAGAAGACCTCATAATCATAATATAGGTACATTGGACAGTGTAATATTTGTATTGTTTTTTTTTTTTTTGTCTTTTTTGTCTTTTTCTGTCTTATTATATACTGGTGCTTATACAGTATTCCTAAATCTAACTTTGTTGACTCTTATGGAATGAAACTTCTCTTTTTGTATTCATCTAAGATGAAAGAAATATAAAACTAAAGACATGGATGTTGAATCTCCCCCTTTGAACGCGATTCCGTCTTTAACAAATGAAAATTTGGCCGTGCAAAAATCACTTGACTAGTGTGGAAGTGTTTGAACATTTTTGATCATTTTTAGCATCTTTTGTTGGGTTATTTTTAAAAAATATCATTTTGTGATTTTTGGCTGTCAAATGAGTGTGAAAATATTTTTTGACTTGGCAACACTGTATTTTAGTCTAGACAATTTTTTTCTGCCAACACCCAGGCAAAGAATTTTAAACATCTCCATCTAATGAAAATATTTTGAAACAAAATATAAAATCTGGAGAAAAAAAAAGCATAAATATATATATATATATATTTATATATATATATGTGTGTGTGTGTGTGTGTGTGTGTGTATATGAATAGATTGATAGATGTATATATATATATATATATACATATATATATATAGAGAGAGAGAGAGAGAGATTTACCTGATGAAGCCTAATCAGGGCAGAAACATAAACACGTTTGTGTAGTGAATCCCCATTCTACTATATTTCTATCTTTACTATAAACCGATTCAATATTTAAAGTTGAACGTATCGTGCAATCTATGAAATGAACCAATCATACTTTGGATATTGCATTATATTATAATATGTTATATTGCATCCCTGATTTGTAATATATATATATATATATATATATATATATATATATGCATTTTTTTTTTTTTTTTTTTTTTTTCCTGGAAATTTTGAGCTAAAAATCTACTGAAGCATAATTGTTATACATATTTGTATACATAATTTTATACAGATAATAATGCATTTTTTCAATCGAGTTGAAGCGCAATTGGAGGGTTTTGGATTATTAATGGTCGCGAATTATACATTTTGAAATACATTATATCATTCCAAAAATTTCGAGAGAGAATGTGGGTAAGCGTGTTGGTTGAAAGAGTCAGTCTGTCCTAATTGTTTGTTATGTCTCTGTTTATTTTCAGTTTTTTATCTCTGAACAAGCTTGTTACATGTATTCCATGGTGTTGATTCCACTTTATGATACATTGGGACCAGAGGCTGCATCATTCATTGTCAACCAAGGTATGTAGTTCATTTAAAAACACTTAAATGCTCCTTTGGGGACAGTATCAATTGTCATCATTACCATTACCATGACCATTACTGGGGGTTACTGTTAAAATGTTCCTGAGGCACTGTTTCCACTAGGTACTGTTGACTGTTTGATTTTTCTGTACTCAAACAAGAGTGGGGTCCAATGAAAGGACGTACATGAAAATAATAGTAGATTTTGACAGCTTTAAATGGGCGAAGGGAAGAAAAAGTGAATAAGGGTTCTACGTGAGCTAATGTTTTTATGCACAAAATTTTCATTTTAAAACTAACAAAATTTCTATTTACATCTTCCGTGCATAAAAACATAAGCTTAAGTAGATTTCGAAAGCTTTAGTTGGGTTGAAGGAAGAAAAAGTAACTAGGGACAGAGGGGTATAAAAAGTATAACCCTTTAGTATGGAATTATTTTTGTGTATGTTTGGCCTTGAAAATGGGGGGGGGGATCATTCAAGGGGAATAACTTTTTGGTTTTCTTGGTTTTTATTATTGGGCCCCCACTGCTGTACGAGTACTCACCCACATCGATGGTTCTTATGTTGTAGAGTTCAAACATTGAGAGATTCAAGATTGAGGCTCTGTTAGCTCTGAAAACAGGCTTGGTACTTGGGTCTAGTAGTTCATATCACACAGTCACTAGATCTAGAAGAATGATGTGTATCATCTCTCCACTCTTCCAAAGAATTTGTATTATTTTTATGAACCTCCTGCAAACCAGATGATGTTTTAATAGCTTGAATTAAATATCATCAATGATGATATTTAATAAATTCAATGAACTCTAACTTAGAAAATGGTGATAGCACAAAAAATAGAATTAGCAATTCAAGTTCAGATTCTGGCTGAGACAGATGATGTTCATTTTGTACCAGTGCCCTTTGGAGAATCATGAATTCGCTCCTCATCCAGCCAAGGGTGAATACCAGTATAGCGTGGGCTCATTGTAGCTTTGGTTGGCGACTAGTCTAGGAAATGAACAACTCTGATTCTAAATCAGGAGTGGATCTTGTAAGGTCGACTGGTTTCACCACTTCCAATAAGTCACATCAGGGATCACTCCTTGGTGCTGGTACCACGTAACTCAGTTCAACTTGCTGCTTGTCATTTGGTGAGGAGATGGGCACTGCTGAGTAACTACCATTGCCCTGAGAAATACCTTGAAGGGATAGTACTCAGTATCAATCCCATTGATCTACTGGATCAGTGATTGAACAGGGATAAGACTAGAGCAAATGGTACAAGTGTTACTTGAATTGATCACATTTTGAAGAACATGAAGTTTGAATGATTCATAGGGAGTTTTATTAGAAACTGTGAAAATGGGTTTCTTCAGTTTTCAAGTTGGTCTGGCTGGCTAGCTGGCTATATAAAAAATTTACCAATGGAGCTAGTGGGCTGAAATTTAAAACTCCTTATTGTCTAGAAAAAACTTTTTGTTTATTTGAAAATTCTCCCTTAAATAGAGTTTTATTGGGTGGTTCAATTTGCAATATTCGTTAATGCTAAATTGGTTCCTTAATTCATGCTTTTTTCTTTTTTTTAAAATTCAGAGAAGTAACTTATTCATCGATAATCCCTTTTTTCAATTGTTCAACTGATCACCCCCGACAACATACATTGGCTGCATGACTGTTTCTATTGAGTGACTAACCAGACCTATTTTTTTTACTATTTTTTGTTTGTATCTCAATGTTTCGGTTGTTTTTACAATCTATGATTTAGCAAGATGAAGAAGTAGCTACTGACAAGATTTGAACGTACAAAAAGCTACAAAAATAAGATGAAAGAAAAACTAGTCAAACATTAGTGATGGTAATGCTTCATCTCACAATGTAAAACAAGACGATTTCATTTTTATTGTTTGTATACTATTTCATTATTCTTGTTTTTTAATTTTCTTTTTGTGTTTAATTTCCCGCAGCTGAAATCTCCCTGGTTATATGTGACAAAAACAGCAAGCTGAAGAATTTGTTGAGACGCAAAGACAGTATGAAATCTTTGCGAACAATCGTATGTGTTGAAAGTCCAGACGCTGAAGCTGTTACTATGGCAGAAGCAAGCAATGTGAAGCTAATAGCTTTCCAAGAACTGGAGGTCAGTTGGTGCAGGAACCTTTTTTTTCTTCTGGAAAAACAAAACATCTGGCTATCTATCGCGCACACAGGCCGAACCAATGGAGCTAGAGGGCTGGAAATATAAATATTTACTCTTTATTATGGCTAGAAAAGATTTTTTTAAAAATCCCCCTACCACTATGGTTTCTAGTAGAAGGGTGAGGGGTTCTATTTGTAATGTAATTTCATGCTAAATTGATCTTTATAGCAGGTAAACATTTGGATTTTTAAACTGAAAAATTGAAAGTACTTGAATATTTTCCACAGCACTAAAAATGAAAAGCATGCTGGTAATTTAAATGTCTATCTTTTATTCTATTTCATTTACCACTGAATGAATAAACTGTTTTATTATTTATAATCTTGATTTACCTGACTCCTTGTGAATATTCACACGGTTCACTGCAGGGACATTTCAATTCACTACTAATCGACTTGATTATCTATCCTATATATGGTATCTGTACTACCATTAAGAAATTGGAAAAATTCCCAATAAGCCAAAATGTCTGGTCCCCAGGGATTCAGAAGAGGGATTGTGTACCTTTAGTAACAACACCTTGTCTCAGAAAATCAGACATAAACTATCAATCTGATTTTTTGGAATATGAGGTTAGAAAGAAAGTGATCATGGCAAATCGGTCAAACACTGTTTGTCTGTTAGTATGTTGCTTGTTTTGTATTTGTTTTTGTTTTGTTTAAATCCTCCCACTACCACCATCATGTCTACTTGGAAGTGCAACTACTTTCCTGGAAATGAATTACAATAATCTATTCAGTAAGGAAAAATGGGATGGTACTTTTTATCCCTGCCATTCCCTAACACTAATGGTTCTCAAACGTAAACAAATTCCCTGCCACTATTTCATTAACATTCAAAAGTGATAGGAATAGTTTTTGTATTAAAATATTTCATTTACTTGTGGCAGGGATAAAAGGTAATGCTGTAGAAAATGTCTTTGTTCATCAAATTCATTCTTTCCTCTCTTCTTCTAATGCCATGAAATCAGAAGCATAATCAACTTGAAACTTTCTTTTTAACCAACTTTTTCATCAGCAAAGGAAGTGATTTATATTTGATTCATTTCTTATTTCAGAAATTAGGAGAACAAAATCCCCATCAGCCAGTGGTGAGTATTTAACATTTCTTGTCATAAATCAGTGAAGTTTATTATTTTTTTTTTTGAATTGGAATATATTTTGAGGTTGAAACCTGACTATATCAGAGAAATTACCCAGATTATTGTTCATACTTAATAAAATTGTCTCCAATGTTTGAGAAGAGTCATTAACATAGCCACTCTCCTTCGGACAATGTAATCTCGTCTTTCTGGTCTTTGTTTTTTGTACAATTTTCCAACTGCTTCATTCTATGGCCTTCTTCTGGTGTGATATGTCATATCCATAAGGAAAGAGCCTCTTTTTATTGGTTCCTTGAAACCGGTGATGCAAAGAAGAAGAAAAAAAAAAAAACAGAATCGAACAGAAATTATTACATCTATACAACATATTACACCTGAAGTAGGCTGTAGAATGAATCTGTTGAAATATCATGTCAGCATCAAAGATGGGAGGAGATTCGACAAGCTGGATTGCTGCAGGGCCAAACTCTACTCCTATTTCTAATCTGACTGAAGATGGTTACAGTAATGTTTGCATTGTATCTATCATGAATAGATTCCTAGGTCTATAAGACTTGCCACTTTAGCGCAGTTAGTAAGAGAGCCGCCTTCCCATCACATGGTAATGATTTCAAATCTTGGAAGGGAAATGTTAATTTTATATATGTTTAGTTTAATAAGACTCGACTGAGTTTACTCCCTAAATAAGGTGAAGATTGTTCTTCTCATTACGGGGAAAATATATTGTGGAATTAGATAATTGTCCGAACAGTAGTTAATATAGTTGGTCAAATGTTTGTGTTAGATAAATAGTTTCCATTTAATGGATTTATTATCACTTTGAGGATGTTGGTTTTGTTTGAATGTAAATTCAACAAATGTTCTTCCATTGTGCTAGTTTTGACTGAATGTCTGGACGAACATCATTATTGTACTTCATTCATTTTTCAAAGACTTGTATCCATTGGGGTCTGCTAGGATCAGGCCATCTCATCCAAGGGTAATTGGGTTTATCAATTAGGACCCCAAAGTCAATAAAGGGTAATGGTGCAGTGCAATTTTTTTATATAACCCCAACTTGATGTTCCCATTGAAAAAAAACAAAAAACTGTATTATTATTCACTGGTAATGGGGTGCTTATACCACTTGAACTATTTAATCTAATCTGGGTTTTTTTAATCCTAATCCTATTGCCACAGCTGTTGCTCTCTCCATTTAACTGACAACCCATTTGTAGGATTATACCAGTGGACCATTCAGCTTGTTTCCAGAAAACCAGAATTTCCAGAAAACTGGCCAGATTTTTTAATCAATCTGGCGGACTTTGTAGTTGTTCACCTCTAGGTTGCTCATTGTTTTAATTTTTGTGGCGAGATTAAATTATCTCCAAATGAAGACGAGTGGATTAATATCAATTAAACAGACGGTTTTGAAATGGATTAACTTGTTTATTTGTTATAAATAGTTTCATTCTTGACTTCTCTTTGTTTTATTATTTATCGTATATTTTATGTTTCAGGATTCTCTAGAGGATTGGAATTGATCAAACAGACTCTGCTTTAAAATTGAATTAATTTTTATCTGTTAAATGAAATTTCATTCTTTACTTTTCACGTTATTTTTTTATTTTCATTTATTTTCCAAAGTTGTTTTTAAGTATATATCAAGCTTTGGTCCAGAAATCAAGGTCACCTCTAGTCCCAAGTTTTCTGGATAAATGATCTAGGGCTCTACTACTACTACTTTTACTACAAGTTGTATGGGGTTAAAAAAAAATAAAGATTGTAGTTATTATAAATGCTGGTGTGTAAGATGAGAATTTTAAAAAAAAAAAAATTTCTTTTGCAAATATCACAATGCATCTAATGTGCTGATATTATGACTAGACGACGGTTATGGGGTTTGGATGAGTTCCAGTGAGCAGTAGTCTTCCAAATTCTCTTGTAGACCATTCAGTTCGTAGTCCAGCATATACAATATAAGAATGTGTGGAATAATGAAAATACATCATTTCAGAACCTCAGAGAAGTAAGAGTTTTGCTAATCAAGTTGTAGCCTTAACAAATTTCATTGACTCACTTGCAAAAAATCATTCTGACAGTATTGAGCAAATGTAGTGAATTAGATTTTCTGTATCAAAGTTTGTTTTGCTGGATAATTAAGTAACTTTACTGGAAGTGGCAATAGCCATTGGCTTCATCAGTCTAAGTAGATTTGTATCAAGAAGCAGTTGTTGTTAAGGCTGTGAGTTGAGCAGGAGACGGCAGGGTGGGCAAAGGATTGGAATGATAAAAATTGTAGAAAAATTACATAACAAATTCAGAAGATGAAAATATTATTGATGTTTTCATTATTCATTTTGACTAGTTTTTACCTTCGTCTTAATTTTTAGTTGCTTTTTTTTTATCTCAGAGAAAATGAAAATGAAATAATATTGAGTTCATCTAATGATTGAAATGAATTGTAGGTAGTGGAAAACATTTTTAAATAAAACTCTTTAAAATTTTGCATCATATTTAGAGAAAAAGAATAATCTGATCCTCAGTTTATAGTTTGTTGTGTTTATTCGTGTCGACTCCCTGTGGACCATAGGGCTGCAGCTTCTGTATCAAGTAGATTTTTACAGGGTGGAGTTGTTCATGCATCACCCAATCCTCCTCCTTTACTTAGGCTTTGGGCCAGCAATGGTGACTGCCAAGCTGTTGTTAAGAGGAAGTGAACCTAAACTCTGTTTACTGATTCTGTACTGTTGACCACCATGCCAATCGGTTTATATTTTGAATTTAGAATATTTTAGAAATGACTCTTGATTGAACCACAAAATAAAGTCTGACCCTCGTCTCATCTGAATTGATCAGAAGATAATTTACAAATAAATTGCATTCCTGGTTGCCATCTAAGATTCAGGACCAAGAATGAAAGTAAAGAGAAATTTAACTGGAAAACACTCAAAGAGTGTATATCTCTGCCAACGCTATTGTCAGGGGAAGTAATTGTGTTTGGATCCACTCCAAAACTCAATTACTTCTTCTGTAGCTGATTCATTGGCCATCTTTCCAGAAAATTTCATTGAAATTCAGGACTTCTGGAGATATTGTGTGAACAGCCATGAAATTTAGGCGTCATGGTATGGATATATAACTATGATGGAAGGGAAGTAATCGTGCATGGATCCGCCCCAAAATTTAAACAGTTTTCATAGCGTATCACCCTCCCATCCACTGAATTTCTTAGAAATTTATTGAGGACTTCAGAGATATTATGTGGGCAGTATTGAGCATATACATAAATGTACAGAAACAAAAATGGAAATCAAAAAAGAATTCCTGTACCCCCCCCCCCAATTTAACCACACCTTCCTTCTCACATTGTTGACCCACCCCCACCCCACACACACACATACACAATTTCATTGAAATCCATCGAGTACTTTTGGAGATATCTCTTGGACAGACATACTTATAGATACGACCGAGGACATATACATTTCTGTTTTGGCAGGTGTAAAAAAAAACAAAAAAAAAAAACAGACTGTTTTTCTGTCAGTATATTAGGCCTCAGATGGTTCAGTTGGTTGGGAAATATGTGTGGGTAGCACATTGAGTCGTAGTTGGCGGAGTTGAATTTTGGCCTGCCCAACGTTGTTGAAAGCAAATAAAAAAATAAAATGTGTTTTGAATTGTAATAAATATCTTTGTTGTCAACACCTGTGGAATTTCAACAGGTTGAGCAAGTAAACTTATTCATTTTATGGTTGGATCTCATTCAATCTAATTTAGCTTCTTTCCTTTTTCTTTCTTTTCTTACAGCCTTGTAAATCAACGGATGTCGGCATCATTTGTTACACAAGTGGTACAACTGGTATGTCATTTTTTTCCATAATATTCTTTAAGATATTCAATAACTTATAGAAATGCTTCACATCTTTTAGATTTACAAACAATACATTTACAGAGCCAACTATTAACCAGTAGAAAAACCAGTCGAAAGGTTTGGGGCTCTAATCCAATCGCCTGGCTGTGTAAACTTGCTGACAAAAACTTCTGAAACAGAGCTTTTAATTTCAGACCATGACACAATGTCCTTCACCAGCTTTATGTAAATCTGTGATACCTTTATGGCATGGATATTTTCCAATTCAACCCATTATTTGGTACTGCGGTTCCCAACCTTTCCATTAACAAGGACCCCTGCCTACTCTACAAGCTTATGGACTCCCAGTGATACCTCAGTGGAGCATAAGGGCTCTGTGGACCCCAGGTTGAGAACAGCTGATCTTGTAGATCGTTGTGTTCCAACGCTGTATATTTCCTCTTTATGGCAGTATTCATCTCCTATTCAAATAACATGACAGTTTGTACTTGGTTACATGGTGCGAGGGACAAGGAGTAATCCCTAGTCAGCAATATTGGAAGATGTGGGACAAATCTGCCTTGGGGGCTCCAATGCTGGCCTGGTTGTCAACCATGGTTAGAGAGCCCAGTCTACTGCAACATAAAATCCCAAAGATAATCATTTTATGTTCCAACTAATATAACTTAGATATGTATAATATATTAAACTCAATAGTCAGTGGCGGATTAACCATTAAGCTGATTAAGCTTAAGCCTAGTGTCCCGAAAGAAAGCTGGGACTCGATAGCAAAAAATGGTTTGAGTGAACAGAAAAGGGTTTAATTGAGTGTATGCATGAGTATTTAAGTTTTACTCAACATGATTTTATTTTATCAAATGAAGGGTTGGGTAGGTTGGGGCAAGGTCAGGAGGAGCCTTACTAAAGCTCAGCTTAGGGGCCTGAGTGTTACATAATCCATTACTGTCAACAGTATTTATTTACCTGAAAGTATTTTAATTCCAATAATTATGTTGGGCTTTGGAAATTACCAAGTTCCCAATCAGTTTAAGTGGTTACATTCTTTTAACTATTCTGACAAATCAGAAGATTATTTTCTTTATAGTCGGCCTTTCTTTTCCCATGTCTTTTGGTATTTTCAGAAACAAATGCTAATCACCCATTTTTGGTGATTGGCCTCCCGTCCATAATACCTGTGATACCAGTGCTTTGAATGTCATCATAAACCTTATAACATCCGTCATTGACATACAACATTCTCCAAGATCTTCCAGAATTCTCCATCGTAGATGTCACAGCATCAATATCTCCTAAAAGCCATCGTATTCTTCGCTATCCTAAGTTGTTACGCATTGTAATTTGTTATTATTGGAGGTTTTTGATTCCTTAACAGCAATGGTGGCTACCCAAGAAGTAGGACTAATTTTTCAAGTATAATTTCAAATCAGAATGTTATGCTGCTGATCTCAACAAAGCATTTGTATTGAATAGAAGCACGATGCAAACTGTTCAGCATCGGTTCAATAGGTTTAAGTCTGAAAATATGTATAAAAAACTTTAAAGGAGACTTGAACATATTCTCAATGATGAAGAATTATCTACTGCAGTGACTCACAATCCCCCAAATCATGGTTCAAGCACTGGAGACTTCAAAACTTCTACAATGACAATTCCATATCATCTTAAGGCTATAAGAAAGGTTAAGAAGTTGGAGAAACTGAACTGAATAAAATGTTCCATGACAGTGCCTCATTCCACATGTCTCAACTGACTGTGTCTAATCTTAGAGAATTGGAATATGAAGCCCTGCAGCGTCCTCCATATTTACTTGACATTTCTCCATCAGATTAACATCTTTTCAAGCATTTTGAACTTCATATCTGTATCAAGAGGTTCAATAATAGGGAAGTCATGATTCCTGCTTTTATTGAATCTGTGACCCCTGAATTGTCAGAATTTTATAGAGATGGTATATCATTATTAGAGAATTATTGGAAAAGGGTTATTGCTTCAAATGGGTCCTGTTTTGATCGAATATTTACTGTTTCGTCATTTCTATCATTCTTCATCTGACTATTAAATAAACCAACTTGTCATGTTTTACAAACTAATAATGTAAAATAAGCCATCAAGTATGTACGTCACTTTTTTCTTTTATTAAAATTAGTTTCAATTCTTCTTGTTTTTTGCAGGAATTCCCAAAGGGGCCATTCTTACACACTATGGAATGGTCTCAACAGCTATGGCTGGTCTCCAACATATTGTAAGTATCATATCTACCTCTGAATTTAAATGGGAATGATAGAACAATATTGTACCCAATCAAAACATTAGAAAAATGACAAAGGAAGCATTTAGTTTCACTCTAAAATTTGTGATACAAATAAATATGGAATATTGCAGAATTAATGTAAAAAGCAACTAATAAATTAAAATGAAGGTGAAAAATGAGTCATAAGAATTCAAAATGATAATCTTTTATAAAACATCTTATAAGAAAAAATCTGAATTATGAAAAAATAACAAGAGACATTGTAAAAGGATTTTAACCTCTGATACAGAGAAGGGCTTCACTTTGCCATGACTAACAAAAAAGTGAACAAAATTGTTTAATTTTTTGAATAACCGAGATGTTGACGTAATGGTAGATATTTTCTTTTTTGCAAAATTCTTACCAATGAGTTGTAAATTTAGTTTTTTCTAAGAAGTTGTCTAGATATAAATAGTTATTCAACATATAATGGAAAATATAAGATATGATTTAAGTTATTACAGAGCACAGAAAATTCAGAAAGTTTGTTTGTCATTTTCTCTTTGACAGAATAACCTTGGCTGTGATGATGTAATTATATCTTACCTCCCCTTGGCCCATTCATATGAAAGGTTTGTTGAAGTGAGTAAAGCTTTCCTTCTTCTTTCTTCAAAACTACACTTTTACTTCGTTCCTTTATTTGCTGCAAGAATATTGGTTACAATGAATTTGCTTCGTTTGAATAATCGACACAATTTGAATAAATTGTCTATAATTTTGTGAAGTGTCTTTAATTACTTTATTACAAGTATTTGGAACATTTTAACATTCAACATTCTAATTTTCTGTTTGCTACCATTTCTTTCACTTTGCACTAATGAATGAAGAGAATGAAAAACAAGATCTTCTTTCATTGTGAATATTACATATTTACGCCTGAAGAGAGGCGTAGAATGAATCCTCCCAAACGGGAAGAAGAGATTAATTAGATTGTCTGAACAAAAGTTGGTAACATAAATGAGAGGTCATGTATGATAAGTGCCCAATGCACCATTTTTAAAAAGTTGATATTTTCAATGACCAGTTTCTTTTGTTGAAGCTTGAACACTTAATAAATCATAATGAAAGAAACATTGTAGCACTGAAAATAGCACTAATATCAACTTTTTTAAAAAAATGGTTCATTAGTCACTTATCATGTACAACCACTCAAATACAATTCATTTTATATTCAGGTCATTAACTTTATGCAGGACTATAAGACGAATGGTTTATAATGCAAGACCACCATGCACTGCAACTAATCAAAGCCCCTTAACTGTCCATATCGAGCTTAGGTAGATGGTCCCCTAGTCATAATTCCAGCATAAAGGATGCAGTGTAATTCTTACATATTTGAAAAAGAATAATTGACTTTATTGTATATCAGCATTTATGATATCTAATTTGGAAAAAATATTTTCTGATGTTAGAATTTTTAAATAGTTGCATCCATTTTTACTGCCATAATTGTTTATCACACACACACACATCTAGTCGATGTAATGTATCTACTTGTTTTTTTTGTCAGCTATCTTATATTGGTGTCATCCTGGCCAAATCTCCTATTTCTATCCTTGTTATCTCTGGTGTCACAAAGGAACAAATAACATCTGGTTACTTGAACCATAACTCAGTTCATTACCTGTTGCTTGTGGATAATCAGGATTCACAATGCTTAGCCTCTGCCCCAGAATGAGGCTCACTCTCAGTGTGACTTCACACAAAAGAGAGCCCTAAAGCTCAAGGCAAGACTTAGCGCTCTGCTGAATGAGAAGTTGGAGATGATGTCACAGTAGTTGTGATAGCACCTAACATGTTTATTATAACAACTAGCTTATTATCCATAAAAAATGACTGCATTTTTTGTTATCTATGGATAGATTAATATTTTAGAATGTTTGTATTGATATATATATATATATATATATATATATCCCCCTCAATTATGTGAAAATTACACTTTTAGGGGGCTTGATTTTTAGAATATTATTTCCGAAAATAGAATATTGAAAAATTTTCATTCAACACTTTTGAACCACTTTTTTTGCCTAAAAGAAAGAAAAATTGAAATTCAGGTTCAAATAAAAGACTTACACTCTTCTTCTCTTTAATCAGCTTTAAAGAAAGGAAAAGGGTGAAACTTATGTTTTCACTTTGACTCTTTCAGCTGAAGTGGTAAGTGAATAAACCAACAAATTTGATGTCACTTGTCTTTACGTTTTGGTAATTTTTATTTTGAAATTCACCTTTCAGGCAATAACTATCTAAACACACACACATGTACAATTAACCTAAGCCAACGTTTCTATAGTGATTACCTCCCTTCATTTTTCTGACTTTTCTTGTTCCTTTCAGATCTCTCTTTATTTGGTTGGTGGTTCAATTGGGTTCTTTAGTGGAGATGTCAGAAAGTTAATGGATGACATCAAAGTCTTAAGGCCAACGATATTCCCCTCGGTTCCTAGATTACTCAACAGAATGTATGATAAGGTAAGAACAGTTTATCTTTGAAAAATGGAAAAGAGTTCTGTGTTCTTTTCTTTTTTTCTGGACTATTTTTTACTCAAAATCCTTTTTATACAATCTCAGGCGTCTTTGGTGATGCACTTTTAATTCTCATTAAATATTTTTAAACACTTGATTAAAACTTTACACTTTTGATATTTTTCAATTGGAATAATTTTGTTTACATTGTGTTAGATAAAGGTATTTATCCATCTGTGAGCAGAATGTGACTCAAGCTTGGTTTAATCTTAAAGACCCACACATTTACATGTGGGTAAGAACAAAAATTGCCCAGTCCTTATAGTGTTGTGAGGGCCTCAGGGTGATGTATGACCCAACTCTTTTAGTGCAATGTGGAGTTTCTCCCCCCGGGGCAACTCCCCCTTGGAGACTTAGCATCGTGTGCTTTTTGAGGCCACAGATTGAATCCTGGGCCAAGTAAGTATAGTGTTAGTTAAGTTATCTACTGTCCAAATGATGTTCCAAGGATTCGCATTTTATATTGTACAAAAGTTGAGTTTGCATTGTCAAAATAACAAGCTTCATTCAGATTCTTTGAAAAAATAACTTTTGATGCTTTCAAATAATTAAATGTTTTGTAAAGGATTTTGAAAAACCTGATCGCCCAAAATAGACATCCTCCTGCTTATATTATGAAAATGCTTTCTTTTAACATATCCATTATGCCGAATCAGTGAAATTGTCTAATTGGCAAAATTTACTTATTTTTTGCAAAGAAAGTTTGATGTCACTTTCATTTCATTAACTTTTGAGTGTAAAAAGTAGTTGTTTTACATTCTTGTTTTAATTAAATAAACTTTAACGAATTAAAACTATGTATTTAAAAAAAAAACAAAAAAAAAAAACAATTTTGACAATTTTGCAACTTGAACAGTTTGGTATACAGACTTCAATTCCTCAACTTCATTCTACCCTAAGAAAAACATTGATTTCTACAAAAACCAAGAATTGAAATGACTTGGCGACCAGTTCTCTTCCTTAGAACGTTTTTATTATGTCCGAGGTAAGATGGTGATAAAAGACAGGAAACAAGTAAAAACTGAGTAAAGATATCCTTCATTACCAGTAATGATTGCTTGAATCATTGAATAATTTTACCCATAACCTTACATTTTTTGATCAGTCATCTCAAACCCATTTATGAAAACTTTTTTAAATTACATTCCCTTTGCGTCTTGTTGGTTCCTGTATTTTACCATCAATGGTCCAACTTACATAGTTTCCATAGCTTTCATTCATTATTTATTCATCTATTCACTGAAATGATTAACAACAGCAAATGTATTAACCAGACTGCAATAAACTATTATTGAAGTGTTTGTATTTTTATTTTCAAATAAATGTAAAATTCGGTTGTTACTTTCAGATTTTAGAAAAAGTGAATGCAAGTTCGATAAAAAAAGTAATATTCAATATGGCTCTCACTGCAAAAGCAAATGAATTGAAAAGGTAAGATATTTTTAAGAAAAATTGTCAGATTTATTTTTTTTAAAGTTTCAAGTTTTTTGTTTTCCTTCATGAAATTCTCTTAATTTGCCAAAGTCTGTAATTTCTTTAACCGGTTTGCTGCAATGGATGAGATAACTTGTATTCATAAGATAACGTATCTCACAATAGTGTGTTATTTTCAGTCCAGTACCACAAACAAGATAATTTGTCTTGTGATAGTATGTTGTTCATTCACAAAATGGCTGCATCTCTTGGTGCAAATAAGGAAAATTTGCATATTTTCTCTGGTGATATGACAACTAGTGAATGGAAACTTTCTATTTTTATCAATTTTTAATGAGAAAAACCTGGCACAGGGGTTCCGACATTAGAAAATGTACTCGGCAGCAAATGGACTAAAAGTAGATCCTTCCTTACCTATAATACCAATCTATACAAATGACTTTTTAGTACCAGTATCTTTACTTGTTTAGTTGGCTATACCTTAACTTTTTTATATTTATTCCTTATAAGGATTATACCAAGTACCATTTTTTTTCTCCTCAATTTCCTGAATTACTCATCGACATAGCCTTAAAGAAACGTTAATCCTGATGAATTATCGTGAGAAACAGAGAGAAAGAGAGTAACAGTGAACAGCAAAAATTGTTTTTGAAAGAATAGGTGAAAATCTTGGCTTTTTCGAATTGCATTGTTACCATTAAGTACTGAGAAAACTGTTAATAATCACAGGTAAGATCATCGAGTATTTATTTTGGTCATCAAATTCAGTTGGCCTCAAACACTATTTAAATTGAATTGGGAATTTTTTTGAGAGAAAATTTCATATTGATTTCTACCTTGTAAAATTGTTTATAACAATGAATTTGACCCATCAACTACAGAGCGTAGCAAGCAATCCAATGCTAGATAAAATCCCCGACTTTCAGATACAACTGAGTTGCTATTAATCACAATAAAATAGAAATTTAGCCAGAGTTAGCCATAGAAATCATCTGCAGTAAATGGGTTAATAGCATAATGAATTTATGACAATGAATGTAAGTTTATTCTGATTTTGATATCCTTTGCTTAATATTATCTGCTGGTTATTGATATCTTGATGACAGTGTCCCAAAGTGATAATAATAAACAGTTTCCTCAGGATCTCAAAATTCTGATTAAAATTGAATTTGTTTTTAATGTATCGAAAATTGAAAACCAGTATGAAACTTTCAGGGCTTTTTCTATGAATCTTTTCTTTCTTTTTAGAGGAATTGTTCGAAATGACAGTATTTGGGACAAATTGGTTTTCCGTGATATCCAACAATCTTTAGGTGGTCGTACCAAATTAATTGCAACGGGTTCTGCCCCTCTTTCGCCAAGTGTCCTATCATTTTTACGCTGTGTAGTTGGCTGTGTGGTAAGTACCTTTTTTTTATTTTGAATCTCTAAATCAGGTTCAAATGGGTATTAATATACATTGTTTGTTTATTTTTCTTTCTATAGGTATTGTTTTCTCTCTCTTCACTTGATCAAGACTTACATTGAATTACTAATTGAGTATGGTTGTGTGAGTGTTTCTAGAATTAACCCCTGAAAATATGACTACAGTTTCTGGTTGATGAAGAAGGTTGTCAGACCAATAATGAATATTTTACGTGTTGTATTTTGTCCGTGTGTGCGTGTATATAAATACCCATGTACACTTTACTGATTATTATTTCAATCTCAGATTTGAGCTCTGGTCAATGAGTCCTGATTTTGAAATGTTTTCAGATTCACCAGCAGCAATCACTGTCACTGACTGACTGACAGACTTATCTAACTGACAAATCGATATAGCAAACTCCTCACACCATTTCCACCAAGCATCCCCTGCCCCTCTTCCTATGATACTGATGTCCCTTTAATGACGTTTAATTATTATGTCTTCAAGCATATGTCAATTGCATGAATGGAATTATATTTTACTAGAATATTAATGTCCAGAGAAGACAAAAAGTCTTTTAAAGGTGGGAGCTCTGATAGGAATGCCTTTGAAGGAAGGGGCTTTGAAAGGTACTGATTGAACTAGTGCATCTAGGGTCTGACTTTCAAGCTTGTTTGTTTGAATAGTCTCGTTGCCCATCGCTGGTAATGGTCAAATACATTCCTGATGCCCTGATTCCAGTGGACCCTGTTCGCTGCCGGATCTTTCGGAATTTTCAGCCTTATTTTCAGGTTCTTTTCACCATAACAGCAAAGGGATGACAGTTCTTGGGGATTTTTTTCTTCCGAGCTACCATGGGGCTGGCTCCAAAGTGTCGCGTGAAAAAATCTCACAGATGGCATTTATAAAACATGCCCAAGCAATTCAAGTTTTCTTCTTTATTAGCCCTGAACAATATTTTGCTGGACAGAAAAGATCATTCAGTTATTATAATTTCTTGTTCTATTAGTATCTTATTTACTTGCACTCCCACAAGAGCCAAGTGTGACACAAGGTTGTTATCAATATGAGATCCCAGTTTGGGAGCTCTACAGAAATTGCTCCAGGCAAGCCTGACCTGTCCCTTTTAGTGCTATGGGACGGTACTGCTTCGGGGTGTACTGTTCTCCAGAGACTGGGCTAAGTAAATTTTTGTGGTGCTGTTGTAATAGAATTCAAGTGGTGTTGTTTTTTTTTTCTCCTTGAAAAGCATTAAAAAAAATTATTCCATTTTGATCAATTGAATCCATTTATTTCTGAATGCTATCATTTCTGATTTTGTAGATTATTGAAGGTTATGGCCAAACGGAAACGCATGGTGTCTGCTCATTACAACATATGGGGGATAGGGAAATTGGTGAGTGACAATCTCCGTCTTTTTCACTTTTACTTTTATCTCCCTCTGTCCATCTTGACCATTAACTAATATATATATATATATATATATATATATATATATATATATATATATATATATATATATGTGTGTCTATTTGAATGTTTGGAGAAAACTATTAAAGTCTCTTTTTATTTCTATTTTTAGGTGAAGTTGGGCCTCCTTTGCCTTGTTGTTATATAAAATTAGTTGACATTCCTGAGATGAATTATTTTTCATCAGATAATAAAGGAGAAGTAAGTATATCATGTTTACTTGTTGTTTACCTGTCGTAAATCTAGAATATAAATGTAACATATGTAATCTTATTGTTTCCTCTGCACTTTGGTATTAGTCAGCATGAGTATAGGACCAAATTTAGTTGGATACACCAGTTCTCGTACGATCACCAAAGTTAAATGAAGTTGAGCCTAGTTATTACTCAGATTGATTGCCATCTGGGAATATCAGGTACCGTCTGTTACAATGAGATTGTTCTGCAGCCTTCTCAGCCTATGCTCCACCATTGATCAACAGAGCATCTTGCCACTGTAGGACTGGGCTCTCTTAGGAGCCGCCACACATATACGATCAAGTGGCAGAACTCATCATTACCAAAATGGCAAAACATGACATTTATGCATTGAGTATCTTGACCAAATAAATTCCTTTTTCACCAGATAATGCATGCTCAGAATTGTATGAAGGACTTTTAAGTTAAGAAATGAAGAAAACAGTCAAATATTTTTATTCCAAAACTCCTGATCCTCAAGAAAGTTTTGGTAACAGTTTGTAGCTGATAGGTGTCTTATTATCCCAAGTTATTTAATATCAAACTGAGAAGTATTTTTTGGTTGGTTGTGAGTCAGGTATTTTATCTGAACTTATTGCGTTAGGTCCTATTCCTCCATATGCAACATTTGACTAACTCTAACTGCGGATTCCCATGAAGAGTATCATTTCGAAGATTTAAAATCATGTCACAACATTATCTTAAATCATGACTCCTTTTTTTCCAAATCTGGCTTACTTTCTGATGTTTCATCCTCTGAAGAGTGTCAGATGAAAAGAGCTTTTCAAGAATTATTTTGTTTGATGTTAAACATACATAGTTCTTTCTGTTTAATATGTATTTGCTGATCCTGGGAATTCAAAAATCTTGTTCTACCAAAAGCTTTTTCTAATTGACTGAGCAGGCTGTGGGTTTCTTTAATTCAGAAAGCCACTTTCTATCTCAGTAAATTATTGCCTGTCTCTGAAATGACCTCCTGTAATAATTAAAACTTTGATAATAATGACAATATTTCCTTGAATATAATTCTTAAAACCAACTTTTCTTTCAGATCTGTGTGAAGGGAAACAACGTTTTCAAAGGTTACTACAAGGATGAAGAGAGAACTCGTGAAGTCTTGGATACCGATGGGTGGTTACACACCGGTGATGTTGGAGAATGGTTATCTGTAAGTATTTTGCAGATTTTCATAAGATTAACCCTTTTGGAGACTCCTGGGACATATATATCCCGAGGTTTCTATGACTGCAGGGAAATGTATGTCTTGTTGATTTCTTATAGAATTTCTCTTGGGCATTTTGAATTAAGCATTAAGCATTTTAATTGGTTAGTCTTGGGATGGTTATAACCAATGCACAATTCTTCTTCCCTGCCTGGAACTTCATTAAGATGTGAAATAATTTTTCATAAGCATTGTTGCCTTGTTGAGCCATTACAACTGTTTGTCAATTGTAATTTTGCAAGTACCATTTTATGAATTCATAAAGAAACCTTTTGCATTATGGAAGGGAATGATACCTGGCACAACATGACCCATGAAGTTGTCAGTGTCCTTAAAAGTCACATCATTCCTTATTACTGGGGTGGAAGGTGATGCAAAATGAGGATCTTCATGCATACATGCAGGTGGATCCAGGAATTGTCTCATTCCCTCGGCACTTCCTTTTTTAGGATGCATCAGGCATTTCCCTGACCCTACAACTTTGGGTGTTGTAGGGAGTTGAGAGTTTGGAAGTAGACTTTCAATTTTTCTCTGATTCTGCACAAAAGACAAAAAATCCGAATTGCATTCATCTTTTGCTTTCAGCTAATCTTTATAGTCTTTATTCCTGCCTTTTTTTCTGACAACAGAAAAATATTTGACTGAAAATATCACGTGAATCCATGTAAAAGAAATTTCGACCAGTATCAATAGATTTTTCCATTTCTGATTTGTATGTAAACCTTTTGTTTGGAGAGAAATTGTGATGCAAATATTATATTAGTAAATTTCTTCTTTTTTTTTTCTTTTTTTTTACTCTCCCAGAATGGTACCTTGAAAATTATTGATAGAAAAAAGAACATTTTCAAACTGGCACAGGTAAGTTTTTCCATGTTATTTTCAAAATTAATTTGGGTATCTGCTCTCATTTATAAAGATTAATGCCTTTTGGCGAATTTCAGACAAATTACCATGTATGAATTTATACATGACTATCATAATATCCTCAGAAATTATGGGATTTTTACAAATGGATAAGTTATACAAATATATATTTTAGTATGAATGTATTTATTGAAAATGAATATGCATACCTCAAATGAAGTGTTTTCTCCATGGATTTTGTAAAACTCTTCATTTCATGTTTTTAATAAGTTTGAAACAATACTGTAACAGAATTGGATAAAACTGAGACATCAGTTGCAGCAGCTGCAATAGTAGTCACCATATTACCAATAGCAGTTGTCTGCCCATTTCAAGCAAACACACACACACAGCTGCATCAGCAGCACATTTTGTGTCTGTGTGTTTGCAGCACTCTCCTTCCTCTCTTTCTGTTTGCTATAGTGTAACGAAAAACCAACAAACACAAAAAAAAAGTGACAACATCTATTTAATAAAATTTCCTAGATTACAATCACTGCTGCTGTGGCTTTTCATTCTTGTGATACTTTTAGCTTTTGTTCTTTAAACTTGCCAGTTGGAATTGTTTGGTGACTAAGGATTGATTGCTTCAGTGAAATAAAACCATTACAAAGGAAAAGGCTGTGCACTGCATCCATTACAACTTCCTGAAATACAAATGCTATTTTCGCTTTTCTTTCGACAAACCTCCCAAAATAAAAATATTGATCCATTTTGTCTTTTCAACCCTTTTTTTTTTTTTTTTTGTACTTTTTTCCATCCATATTTGTTTTTTCTCTTTTTTCAGGGAGAGTACATTGCCCCGGAGAAAATTGAAAATATTTATATTCGAAGTGCATTCGTTGCACAGATATTTGTTCATGGTGATAGCTTACAAGTAAGTAAATGGATTCCAACTATTATCTTTTGCATGAATTTGGTTAAATTGATGTCATATGCACTTTTAACTCTCTGCATTCTTTTTCAAAGGTGCCAAGATTTTGTGCACTTGATAACTTTGAAAGCCTGTATTGAGTGATTCTATTCATGCATGACTGAAATCACAACTATAAAATTCAAATTCTATCATTCAGTCGGCTGCAGTAATGAGACAAACCTGCTTACAGTGTGTTAGAGGTTAAGACAGCTTTATTTTGTCATAATGCAAAAGACAGTGCAGAATAGTTTCTGGAATTATTTAATTTTGTTGCCTTATATCTATCATCAATGTCTCAGCCATTCAATAATGGCTCTTCTGCTGTGTGGATATCTACAGGAGAAAGAAAAGTTAGGGTAGTACACCCATACGAGAAAATCCGCAGTGGAGCCCTTCAGGCAGCTGTATGCCAACTTTGACTTATCTCCAGCAGCCCCTGCAGCCATGTTGATGCCAATTATATCACTCTGTTTTCCTGTGGATTACATCCACAAGGCTGAGAGAGAAATTCTGAGCATCCCAGGATCCCCATATACTTTGCCCAGGCTTGTGCCCCCAGGAAAGGTCATTCGATGCTGTAGCTCATAGAGTCAATCAGCAGGAACAGCAGAAGAGTCTGACGCTCTAAAATTGAGCTCTACCCACACAGCAGGTACTGCAACTCAATCACCAATTCATTCTTGGTGCATACCTCCTTGTCTTTGAGACAGAAGGAGGCCAATGAGGTTGATTACATGTACTTTTGAAATGAATTGTAAGATTGAAGATTCTTAAGATTGTCAAATCCTGAGTTGATTTTTGGATTTGGAAGTTGAGTCCCAAATATGCAATTGCTCATCCGTCTATCATTGTTGGAAATCTTTTGAGAAATCAAATAAAAGAGGAACTCAAGATTTTGAAGATGGTATAGCACCAATCATCGAGCTGTACAGTCACAGCAGATATTACAACCAATCTTCCAAATGAGAGTAAGTGGACCTACCTGCCTTGAAAATCTGCTTTTGTAATCTAGTCTTAAACCTCAACCTCCGGTACGTAATTTGTGACGATCCAGATATTTACAAAGCTTTACTAGACTAGCAGAAGTGTGGAGTGAAATTAGTAAAAAAAAGGTCTGTTTGCAGCTCTATGGCAAGGCACTCGTAAGAATTGTATTTATTTGAAATTATCTTCTTTTGGACTATTTGGATTCATCCGTTCTTGCATCCATATATCCGGGTCTTTAGTGTTCCACATTAACCCTATTCAAATGCTGGGATTATAGGACACAACGTATAATCCACTGATGATACAGTTAATCTGCTTTAATGTATGAATAATCATCTCTGCTTTTATTGACCAATTTTGTATTACAAGCTATTTTTAGTTTTTATGTAAAATTCGTTTTTTCTTTTTTCTTGCAGGCTTGTCTGGTTGCTGTTTGTGTTCCTGATGAACCTGTCTTGTCAAAATATGCTTCTACGACATACGGCTTGGAGAATTGTTCCATGGCTCAAATGGCCCAAGACCCTGTAAGTCCCTTTTTTTTTTCTTTTTTTTTCTTTTTTTTTTTCCTCTTCAAAGATTCTATAAATCTTGCTTTTACTTATTCAATCTATCAACATGTTTTTTTGATACAGCTCTGAAGAATTCTTTTAATTTTGACCCAAAATAAGAGACTGAATTGATTTTTATCTTCTCTTTACCCATCAAAATTGTTGTCATTGAAAGGGTCTTTAATAGATGATTCTTTGCATACCCCACCAAAGACCCAACGTAAATCCTCAACTGAAATTCACTCCTCGGCCGGAGTGCAAGGTCTATTATCATGATTATGCCATTGACGATGATGCGTAACATTGTGAAAAAGGATCCGTTTCTCATCCCCAGTAACAGCTCTGTCAGAAAAAAAGAACTTGAAGGTGCCGAGGATAGAGTGACTCACTGCAATCAGCATGTTGTTGACGATTTGCTAAAGGCAGATCATGTGGGTCCCAATTTCCAACCTTTGACACTTTTCTTCCTCAAATTGCAGTGATCAATCATATGACTATCATTATGTCAATACGTGTGTTTCTGGGAGGTTGGTCAATTATGGCCAACATAGAGTTACTCCCCTTTTGGTCAGTTACAGGACTTATAATTACACAGTAGGCATCTTGTGTTATATGACAACCATTTTGAATATCCAAACAATTGAATCATTCAGTAAGTTCCCTGACTGTAACAGCTGGATTTATTACAACCTGGTACCAAAACATATTTTTTTAAGTGACAAAACTTTCATTACAAACTGATGAAAAAGAGAAAAAACAATAAAGTAATGTTGATCCACAAAAAGTTTTGTTCTGAGTAATGGAAATGCTTGGATTATCTACTGATGTAATCCCCACATGATAGGTTATACTTTCTGTGTACAATTTTTCATTTGTAAATGAAGATAACTATCGAATGCTGATTAGAGAATATTATGCCTTATTTATTCTTTTAAATGCATCCAAAATCTAGGTTCATTCTAGTTGAACATAAACAAGAAAATGTAGAACAAAATAATGTTTCTGATACGAGTATAATGCAATTGAGAAGTTATTTAAATACAAATGTCTTTTGGGGTGGGGGTATGGATGAACTAATATTAGTTAATTTTGGATTATTTTTTTGAGTTAAAACTTTCAAAAAAAGAACCAAGGTTTGTAAATTTTCTCACAATGTGCTTTTTGAAAAAAAAATTTTTTGCAGAGGCTGAAAAAAGATATTTTGGAAGATCTCACAAAATTAGGCAAAGATGCAGGTTTAGCATCCTTTGAGCAGGTAAATCTTATTTATTTCAATTATTTTTTTTTTTTTTTTAAAATAATTTTCTTCATTTTTTGATTTTACTATAAACACTGTTACTACAACACCATTGTGTGTTTAAGATTGCCGTTCTAACAAATTTGCCGTTATAATGGGTGGATTTTCTCCGTCAATACTTTTGTGAGAATCAAAAAATAAACATGCTGCTAGAACACGTGTGTCATTAAATAGTGATGTTAGAATGAGTGTTTATTGTATATCAATACCCGTTCCATATGAAGAAAGTTTCTGATAACCTTCTGAATTCAGTAAGAACTAGACGAGTATATTTGGGGTCTTGTCTTATGTTCAGATGAAATAACACTTTTACCAACTTCAATGGATTCAGTGAACAATACTTATTTATAGAAAATGTATTAATTGGGACAACCATCCATGAAATATTGCTACAAGATTCACACATCTAAATAAGACACTGAATATTTCCATTCTGTAATATTTTACAAGTATGAGAATCAATTGACTCAAAGAAAGACTTGCTCTTCTTTTTCTTCTTAATATTACTACTACCATGAATGGTAGACGCATTGTTGAACTTTTGGTTCTTGTTTCATTGTCTCTTAACACTTTCAGTGCTTTCTATGAGGATTTTCATTGATAGCACCCGTGGGTCACACAGGAGTTGAATACGAAGCTGTTTGTCTTTCTAGCAATACTTGACTTCCTAAACTTCAACGATGTAACTCTACGACCCAATTTCCCATCTCATCAGTGGTCTCAAGGAAATGGGTAGCACAGTTTGGAGTATAACAGTGAATAATAATCAAGTTGTAAGCGATAATGTATCACTTTATATGATTAGCTTGTGGCTATCAGGTTATTTTTCAGGGCCCTTTTATAAATGACTGTTTTGTTAAAAAGTTTATTGCCTAAATGTGATCGTTTCTTTGCAGGTGAAGTCTCTTCATGTTCACTCTGAATTGATGACCGTTGAAAATGGATTGTTGACGCCAACGATGAAAGTGAAGCGAAAAGACGTTACGAAATATTTCCACTTACAGATTGAAAATATGTACAATACCTTAAACAAGTGATCAGTGCCGGGTGGGAACCTTCTGTATGCATGCATGTGTGTGTGTGCGTGTGTGTGTATAGACATGCATGCATGCGTGTGTGTGTGTGTATATATATATGTGTGACATTCACTGTGGATTTGTGCTGATCTGTTAGCATATTGCCCCCCCCCCCGACCAACTCAATTCCTCCTCCCCCCAGCCTCCCTACTAAAATTCGTTTCTCTCCCAGTATCCTCGTTTGTCATTCGTGACTGGTCAACCGTAGTCGGGGGGGTGATCCCCTACCCCAAAGACTCCTCTCTTTTTTTTTTCTATGGGGTGGGCGTGACTCTTATCCAGGATTCGACAGCCATTTACCCTCAATCCTACTCTTTAGTAGAGAGATTGAGTATCATTTTTAAAAAAATGTCTTTCTTATGACTTGGCAAGGGATTGATCCCCAGTTGTTTATGGCACATGTTTTCTCCAGACCTGACGTTGCTTGACTTAAGCGATCTTATGAGAACTGATGTGCCCGACTTGATTCGACCCAACTGGAGTAAGATTGAAGGCAAGGGGTTTGTCTAACCATAGAGTCGCACAGGCCCTCTCCCTAAAGGATAGTAGCAAAAAAGAAGGAGAGACCTTTAGTTCACCTTCGACTACAATGTTGTTCATTGTCATGGACATTTAAGAGAAGCAGATTATTGCAATGGTGTTGGGTTTTAATAAATCTTGGAAAAAAAAAAAAAAAAAAAAATTATCGAAAGACAGACAGAACCAATTCTTGTGACCATTTATATTGCAGGAACTTTTTATTCAGTCATTGATTTTTGGTCTTAGAACAAAAACAAAGTCGAAATCATCATTCAAACATCTTATCTTTCTAGAATTATCATATTTCCGGGCATCAAGGACAATCCCGCCTCAAGGATGAACCCCAAATTTAACTCGCAAAATTTCATGAAAAAAAGAAGAAAAAAGTAATATTTGGTTTCAGGGTGACCAGATTGGGCTACAAGAGGAAATAATCCAAACTCCATCTCTAAGACTTACCCAACTCAGCATTGGAATAGCATTGAATTTGGAAATCGAATGAGTCCAGGGTCGGATGTTCAATACTTTTCTCAGATAGTGATATAAGGCTTGAGGCTGGTATTGAACATATGCCTCGAAACTAGTTTGATTTCCAAATTCAAGGCTCTTATGAAGTTCTAATTATTTCCTTTAGTAGCCCAGTATGGCAACCTTGTTTGGCCTGAAGGACACAGGGTAAATTTTTGAGACTTATTTTTGGGGGAAAAATAGTATCTTCGATGCAGGGAAATCCGATGATTCCAAATTTCTACAACAGAAACTTTTCCTTCCGTGATTATTGCTAATTCCTTGGTCCAATTTTTGCACGTTGTCCCCACCTTTCTATAAAAGAAAATCTTTTTCACTCCTTTAAAAACTGCTTCAGCCATAAAAATTCTTTTTCTCTCGAAAGTGTAAAAATTCTTTTATTTATCTAATTTATCAATTGGATTTTTTACAAGAACAGAATCAGAGTATATGTTTAAAAAGAAATAAATGAAAAAAGATTTCTAGTCTTTTCCTGTGTTGTTTTTAGGAAATAACTCCTTCAGGATTTGTAAATAGTTTGTGCTCACTCATTTTCTACACCCTCACCCATTTCTGGCTCCTTTGTTGTTGTTGTTGTTGGAAAATTTCATTAACCCATTAGCTTCAACAGGTGGCTTAGTTATTGATTGCAAGATAAAAGCCCTGACTCACTGGTAGAACTGAATTGCCATCAATCACAATGAAACAAATTTTTTTGAAAAATATTTTGATGGTATAGAATTTTAAAATCTCCATAATTAGTGGATACATATTAAAAAAAAAATATATATATATATATATATATATATATATATATATATATATATATATATATTGGTATGTATCCACTAATTTAAAATGTTATTGAATTAACCCTGTCATCCACAGGTAATGGGTTAATTTCTCTTTTTTTTCTTTCTTTTCTTTTGAAGAATGCTGTATGTTAATCCTTTAAAATGTTGATTATTGTTGAGAGCAACCTTCCATTCAAGGTGATTTCTAAGCATGTGATGAACTCAATGTAGCTATGACAACAGCCACTGATGCCTTATATCTATATCATTTCAATTTCTCCCCCTTTGAAAAATCATCCCCCCCCCTTCTATAAGAAACTCAATATTAGTAAAGTTGATAGTATCATTTCTTTTTTTATTAAAAATGTTGTCAATCATCTTGGATTTTTGACTTCTATTTTTTGTATCAAAAAATTAAGATGAAAAAAAAATACTATCATTATTTTTATGACTACTTCTTACCCTCATCTTAATTTATCGGTTGCTTTTTATAGAGAAAACATTAAGATATAGGTAAAAAGTCGTCAAACTTGAACTAATGGTTCATAATTCTTCACTGAATGAGAAATAAAACAAATACTAGTTGAAAATCAAGAAGTGGTAATTTGATAAATTAAGTGAATTTTTAAAAAGATTTTTATTTTAAAAAAAGTTTCAAGATTGGAAATATTAATTGTATGTCTTTAGAAATGGAAATGGAAATAAGTTGAAGAAATTTCCTTTATTAGAATTTCCTGTTGGTGGTTTACATTTCAAGTTATTGATTTTTACCTTGATTATTGTTTGAAAATCCTCTTGTTGTCCTCAAGAATCTCTGATTCATGTTTTGTCCAGACATTCTTGTGAGTTTGGAATCAGCTCTCTTCACATGTTGCATGAAAATTGTTCAGTAAGACTTCGACTCCTTAGACACTGAATTTCTTGATCCAAATTTTTAATTTATTTTCAGCTAGAAAACAAGGTAAAGAACCTTTTCTTTTTGTTTTCCCCCTCAATTGTGACATTTTTCTACATTCACCAGTGTATAATTTTGAATTAAGATAGTTTTATCTCAACTCAGGCCGATGGCAGTGAGTAAAATTGTTCTAAAAAGAAACTAAGGTGAAGGAAAATAGTTGTTAAAATTGAGGATTCAATTGGTGCGAAATTTAAACTTTTAATTATGTTTCCTATGCAAAGTAAAAGAAAAAAAAAAGAACAAAATACTTTTTTTTTTTTTCAAATTATTTCAAAACAAATCCTGCGATTGGTTGGTTGATATTGTCACGTGTTCTTTTATTAAAAGTGAAAACCACTCTTTGAATTGTTCATTCTGTCTGAGGAGGAAAGGAGGGGGGGGTGATCATTACTTTTCTACGAAATTCCGGAGATATTTTTCACAAGGGAAGTAACTCTCATGTTTTGCAAGGGAGGTAACTCATGTTTTACTAAGGAAGAACCTCATATGCCACGTAACTTTTCATCTTGTAGTTTAAACTTATTCTTTTCAGTCGAATTTTTTTTTTAAATTTTTTTACTATAGGATTCTAAGTTCCTTTTATTTATAGTTTTTTAATTAGCCCCCCCCCACTTTTTGTCTCTTTCACGTTATGAGGTGTATTGATGTAAATTACTGTGTTTCTGTTTTGTTGCTCTACAGCAACCTGATTCCTACAAAGTTTCAAAAACCCATTTTGCATTATTGTTAAACTTACTACTTCACCAATGACTCTTCAAAGAACTCACAGTCAAACAAATACTTTCTTTGCTCTGTGTTCAAATATTCAGATGAGGCAGTAGGAGTTTAAATATAATATTTGATGAAATGAAAGTCATAACAGCAGATTGGGTTTTTTGCTAAGATGCATTTCAATAAACACTATAATAAAGACAACCCTGTAATTCATTGTATCACCTCTTTCATAACTGTCCTCAAAATCTACATCATGTCCACAAATTGATTTTTTTCCCCCGCTTAAAACTTGCAGTTGAGCAGATCAGGCTCTGTCTATCTAATTTCATTAAGCAGATAATCAAGTTAATTAAACATAACCAAAGATTCTTTGCATTTTCATTGGTTTCAATACTGAACCCATAGGAGAGATCCATAGACCTTCTATTCTGAATGAAGGTATAGTTATTGGTATGGAATAAGGCCATCTAGTTTGAATTCCAACTGAGGCTATCTATGTTAAATTCCTGCATCTTGAGTACAAATTGATCTCTCCCCGTTCTTTGTCCCGATATAAGGTAGCTGCAGAGAATATCTCATTACTGGCATGCTAACATATTTTAGGGTAATGAGTGAGTACTTTGGCAAACCACTCTCCCATAACTACCTTATCTGCCCCGGCAGCAGTGAAGCTGCTAATCTTATTGTCAAGCTTGACAGGGACCAATATTCTGAATAACGAACTTGAAGTTATTTTAGGTAATTGTTAATCAGCTAAGAATCCGCCTACATTATAATTAGCAGCATGCAAGTGTCTTCTATCATGCTCATGTCATTAGTGACACATCTTGGAAATTTTTATATTGCATTGAATTTGATTAATTGTATCTTCACTTAATTTTACCTTTAAATTGGTTTGATATTCTGGAAATGCTGAGCATCATAATGTCTTTGATATTTTACAAGTACACTACAATTGGAAAAATACTTGATTACTACCATCATTTTTTGATGGCAAGGGTAAACTAGTTAAAGTATAATCTGGGGGGGAAGGGCTGGGAGGGCTGCGTCCTACTAAGTTGTTCTGGCATGATGTAGACAAGCTCAGAATGTTTTTGCACCAAGATGCTCGCTTCCGAGGAAACTGGTTGATCTTGTGAAAGACATATACAGTTCTAACATGATGATGATGAATGTGTGGGTGTCTGCAATTTTCTTCCCCCTTCTTTTCAGTGTGTAACTGACCCGTCCATTAATGATAGAACTGCTACACAAAGACTGACATGATGGAGTAAGAAGTCTTTTTAATCCCTCAACCCCACCAGATAGAATGCAGATGTGCTTTCACTATGAAATAATTTTGATAGAACAGCAGATTCTTTTCAGGGGTGGACAGTTTTTTGGCCAGGAAAACTTGGGATTTATATCATTCAAAACTAGTGATACTAAGGGTGCATTCAGGAGATGTTTGTAAAATGATTTTCATGTTATTTTTGAGTATGTGATCCCCTGCCTCAGACTATTAACCCTTTTAAGATTAACCTATTTTGGTAATTGATGTCTTAATTGAAATGTCCCAGGAAACTTCCAAGAGGGATCTGTAGTACATAGAGATCCCAACAGGCTTAGAAAACTAGGGACATATATTACAACCCTTCCAGGTTATATAACACTTGAAATCATTACAATTGTGGATGATATGTTTATTTTGAAATTTATTTTTGGTTTGCAATTAATAACTTTTCTTCTTTTGGATTCCTGAAATGGAAACAAGATTTAAAGTTAACTGACAGTTCCAAGGTTTGTGGCTTGAAAAGAATCTGGCTGTAAAAATTGGCTCCATTGATATTTGTTGCAATGAAACCAGAAGGAGTTATTTTTATTTATTATTATTTTTCTACTGGATGAGATATTGGAATCTATTGTAATTAATTTTGTCTAGTATTTTCCTTCATCTTAATTAATTGATTTTTATCACAACTTAGGCCAACTTACGGCAGTGAATAAAGGTTGGATCCAATTTTCTGCCAAAGAGTTCCTGTAGCTCAGATGTTTTGGAGCAGCTGGGCATTCATCAGGCTCCCTTTGGCAAAAAAGGATGCGAGTTTGAGTCTCGTTCAACCCGAGTTAAATGGCGATAACAGGCAACTAATTAAGAATGATGAAAATCATAGTCGTGACGAAAAATAATTGTAAGCCAGGAGAGGGTTGAGGATGCTCAACTTGAAATGATTTTTGGCACCATTTCCCCTCCCCCACCCTACCCAGACTCTTGCTTTATGGGTCTTCTCCATCTTCTCTTTTCTGGAAATATTTTTCATCAGATAAAACCTTTCCTTGGCACCTTGGCAATTGGGTAGCTCGTGTGTGTGTGTGTGTGTGTGCATATGTGAGCACACGTAATTGTGGGGTTTTTTTTTTCATTTTCTCTCTTTATGAATAAAATTTGTTACCAATCAATTGAAATGATTAATATTTTCTATCTTGTTCACTTCATCACAACTAGTCCTTGTTAGAGATTGAACAACAAGTTTTAAAATTAAATTCTTGTTAAAGTTTTTGTATCTTGCAAAGAAATTCACAAAATCCTCTTCATGATAATAAATAGCAAAATATATTTGTTCCATTTTAAAAACAAAACAAAAAATCTTGATCACCTTCTCTCGGCTCTTATTTTTACTTTATGAATCAATAACCATAAAAGACAATTTTTTTTTCTTAGTAAAAAAATATCTTTAAATTATTTTCCCAGTTTCTCCACATTTTGGGTTGGGATACTACAAGGCCAACTTGTTTAAGTAATGGTTTTGCTTTCGAGCAATTTCAATAGTAATGCTGGATAACTTTTCTTTTTTTTTCTTTAATCATGTTGCAAAAAATCTTTCATGTATACTTATTTTTTGATATCTTTGGACCTATTTAACATCTAAGAAAGAGTTGGTGAAATTACCACCTTCCGCTGTTGATGGGTTGAAGAATAATAGTTATCCATTGCAAGATAAAAGCCCTGATCCACTGAAAGAAGTGAGTTGCAATCAATCACAATAAAACAGAAATTTTATTGAGTTTGCCATAGAACTGCAATGATGCAAGTTCCCGTCATTCGCAACTGATGGGTTTAATATACTGACTGAATTATAGATGCAGGCAAGAACTGAGGGCCCAGGAATCTGAGGCTGTAATTCAGGCACCAGATCGAAAAAAAAATTGCTTCAAGCTATGATTGGGGATCAGTAATGTGTTTGTAAAACTTGTGATATCCAGTTAGTATGTGTAAATTACTGATGAAGACTTAATTTAGCTTCTAAAATGGTTTAAAATATCCTACAGCTTCTATCCGTGTTGTTTTGATAGGAGTGCATGGGTAAAGAGTTGGTGTGTATCCCAGGCATTTGGCATGATGAACTAACTACAGGATTTATTCAGTGATATAGCAGAACACTGAGGGCCCAAAACTACAAGGTTTTCTCAAAAGTGTCTGCACTGCCTTGAATTATAGCCCTGACCGAATGGTGCAGCTGAACAGGGTCCCGAGACTTAAGGGGTCCCATCCAAAATGAATCTTTAAAAAAAAGTTTTTTTTAATTCATTGTTTTATAGAGTTATATTATTGATCCTTAAAAGGACTTCACATTAGATTCAACATAAAAATGAAATATTCATAAAATTGTGTTTCTGATTTGTTTGAAGATAACAGCTAAATCCAGAAATAGAAAACTCTTTTGATTTAATAGTTATGCACTTGATCCCCTGATTATACTAAGTAGTTTAAATGTTTCATCTGGATTTTTTCCTGTTAAAAATTTATACTTAATCAGTACTATAAAAAATTATTTCAGTCTGTCGAATACTGATTTGATTTTTTTAATCAAAAAGTCTAAAAATCTAAGCAAGTATTCTAAAGATGTTTTTTGCGATATGAGTCTCAAAGGGGGGAAATTTCTAAATGAAAACTAGAATCTTTTTTTCTTTTAGGATTCTAAAGATTCGTTTAAAGATTCTAAACCCAGTTTAGTCTGTTAATTTAACCTTTTCTCTCTTTAAAATTTGTGAAATATGTATTTGATTACATTATAACAATAAATTATGGTGAGACGTGTAAATAAAAAATGAGTCTCTCTTTCAGTTGCCTTGTCCTCTTCTCTCTGTGTGTCTCTCTCTCCCCCCCTCCTTTATTAAAACCAAATTGAGAATGCTCCTCCTTCCTCCTGTCCCCTACCCCCCCCCCTCAATGAATCCACAAACCAAGAAAGTTGTTCAGCACATGGCGACTCTCCCTACGAAAAAAAAAAAAAAATCCCAAAAGGTAAACCAGAAATGACAACAATCTGTGGTAAAAATTCTCTGTAATCAATTTTGTTCATTAAAAATTTTCAGCTATTTTGCTAATTGTTCTTTATCTTTTGTGTTTGACGCTTCAATTAATTATATTGTTGTGACTCTTGAATTCAGATTTTTAAAAAAAGTAGGAATCAAGGCAAATAATTTGATTAAAGTTACCCACCTTTGACCCTTTACATATTTAAAAAAAATTCTATCCACAGGAGTTCCATTATTTTTTTTTATCCTATTCATATAAGGGTTCCATTGTCATTTGGGAGCAGTAGCAAGTGATTCATTAATTTAAGAGATAAATAATGTTACTAAAATAATATTTAGTAATGATGTTAATATTTTTGCTAGTAATTTCAATAAGAATTGTGGCTGCATAATGAATTTTCATGAACATTAGCAATGAAAAAAAAAGTCAAAATTCTACCAGATCTGCATCCCTTCATTTTATTTGTTCATAAGGCAGCAAACAAAATTAGAAATTGAGTTTATTTCCAAATCCTGTTTTGTTTTCTGTACCTGGATTCCTAATCCATGAATTTCTGCATCTTTTTATCTGAATTGATTCCAACAAAACTCATTTAATTTTACTTATAAATGATTTTTCTTTCTTTCCTATTTCTACTTGTTAATTTTGGACTGTGAACCCTGGAAGGACAACAGAGCATCATTTTCAAAAAGTTGATGGTTTATAATTTCACTGACTTTTGATAAACTTATTATTTTCAATGCCATTTCCACAAAAAGAACAAAGAAATATAAAAAAAATCTGCCACAATTCCAAAGTTTGGATTATTTTCCCAAAAGAAAATTAATAAATTAGTAAAATGTAAATATCCTAGAAATGCAACCAGTTACTTCAAATACTGGAGTGAAGTTTGAACCCACTTTATCCTCGCATTGTGACCAAACCACACTTGAGGCTGCACTGTTAATAATTTGTTATATACATGGTGTCCCATAAACTTACCTCCTTTTTTTGAGAAGTAATTTAAGCATAAACTGTCTTTCCATTGCACTTGTTCACATGAATTCTACTCAACTTGATTCACAAAATGAATCAAATGACATTGATATAAAGTTACTTCCCTTACAAGAGGAAAACTGATACAAAAAGGGGCAATTCTATGGGATGCCCTGCACATGTAGGGTGAGCATAAAGTCCTCAAGTACAATTATATCTATGTTAGTTTTTCCCTGATTCCAAACATCTAAGATCCCCCTATATAAATTATATTGCATATCCAGAAAATGTCTTCGATCATATTCTTTTTAGTAATAATTATTTCCAATATCATTAAGGAGAGTTAAGAGTAATGAGAAAAAAATTTTTTTAAATGCTGAATCTGTAGAAATACTAAAAGTTCATGATTATAAAAGTAAAAACTATGTTTTCCACTAAACAAGGATGTTCATTAATTTTGCAGGTTATGAAAATATTTGGATTTGAACTCCTTTCAAGTGATACACTTTTTTTCTTGGAATTAAGCAAAAGGCTCAACAGGGAGAAAGAAGACAATTGAGCGTAGAAGTGAAATCTAAACAATTTTTACGTTGTTCTAAAGTATTCAGGGGGGGGGGAATCCACCTCTTCTCCCAAGATTTGCACTAATTGGTAGAGCAGACTCTGAATCCAAAACTAGCTCCCCAGACAATAGTGGCAACAGGTCAGCTCAATTAGGCTGCATTCTTCCCCAAAACTAACAATTATCCCAAGGAAGGAGTTAGGAAAGGCCCTTGTTCAGCAGTGGACCTGAAATGCAGATATTTTTAAATAATCAAAGACCTACATACCGTGTCTCCATTGAGCAGCAAAATCCATTCTCGTCTGACAAACTTTTAAATGATTGTTCACAACCACCATTTTTTTCAACCAGGCATTACAAGAGAAAAAGTCCTTTTCTTCACAGCCACTTCAATTAGTAAATCAACATTCTTGATAGAAGAACTACCTGTCACCTCAAACACTTTTATAGTTTCAGTATCATGGATTTTACAAGCACACAAATGGACCCAACATTGTGAATAACACATGCAGAAAATGTGTTCAAAGTGAATACTCTACTAAATAAGACAAAAACTGACAACATATACTATTTTAATGTTGAATCATTGTATGTAAGCTGTATAGATGTTCATGTAAAGATACATTGAAACAATCACGAGGGAGGCAAAATAATTGGGTTTCAAATCTTGAAAAGTTAAATGAAAAATTCCCTAGCAACAGATGTTTTGGCTTCAGGGGCAAACCCTAATTTTGACGAGCAAAAAAGTATAAGCCTATCAAGAAAGTAACCTTCAATTAGTTATACACAGGCTAAATTTCAGAGATTTATTTTCGGGGGGAAAAAAAAAGACAAAAAAAATGTCTTTTTCTTGATATTTGTTTTGCATTCTGAGCCTTATAATTGGCAAAATCTATCAAACGTTTCAGAATTTTTAAAAAAATAAAGAGAAAAGAGGAAGCAGTAAATAAAGACATAAAAACACATCTGATGGGAAACTTTTACTAATGCTGTGACTAACTGAGCAAAGATATCCCAAATAACATGTGTCAATTCATAGTTGACTGCTGTTTTGTTCAAATACTTCACCTCGAATAACACGAATAGACTGACATCAGAGAAATATGGATTGTAAAAAACCTCCACAGAACATAGATGCCTACTCATAAGCTGAAACTGGAGCCACTATATAACTAAATAAAGACTGAAAATCCTTAGTTGGTGAGCTATGGAACCCCAGCAAAAATTAAATGTCTCACAAATGTAAGTAAGATAGAATCAATCTGGTCCTAGGCCCAGAGCCAGGTTTAGACATTTACTAAAACTTCAGCTCAGGGCGGAGCTTTCCAAACCTTTCACATAGGTGATGCTTTTTGAAAACAAAATTTTTCTACTATATATCACTCAGGTTTTGTTAAAGTCATCCCAGCAGTTCAACTGACTCAGGAAAAGTATTTCTTGGAAGATATATAAAATTATTTTATTTTACAACATACCTACAGATCATAAGTGATACACTAAAGTGTTGCATCACTCAGTTTAGACATTTCTGGCTTGAGGGCAAAAAAAAAAATTTAAAAAGCATCTATATTTTCAAGTTTTGCAAAGCCAATTGGTAACATTTTTGTGATTAGGGACCTACAAATTTCATGTAGCTCAAAGCCAGTGTAAGGGCAGTAACTCTTCTCATCCAAGAGTTGTAAGAGATTAATTTCAAGAAACGACCGTGGCATAATTTAAGGCGAAACAATACAATTGGGCAATCATTCGTTCAGATTCCTTACAAAAGTTGACAAATCAACAAACTCATTCATTGCAACAATTTTTTTTCTTTATATCCAGCACAAGGATAAAAAATAATCAAGTTTAGACAAGAAATATTTAGGGTTCATCAAATTAATAATCATGATATCAATACATAAACAGTTGATCAAATCGATATTAATGATATCAATACAATTTCAAGTAAAGATTTTTAGAGAAAATGAAAAAAAAAAAACCTGGCTAGAAAGTTTTTAGATCAGTCTTGTTTATTATGACAATAGAACTATCAACATCTTGACAATTACAAATAACAGGTGATAGATATATATCTATGTATTTATATATTTATATAATAAATTCATACAACTACTGTTGTCAAAACAGCAGAAGTGCCTCTAACAAAGCCTTCATCAGATGATGACCCTGGGGTCAGGCAGGGTTTCGGGGCCAAAGCAACACGTAAACACACATACAAACATACACACTCACAACATAAGTACAGGTATACTTTGAATGAGTCAACCTATTCCGAAGTTTCACGTGCTATATTCAAAACTGCTTTGTTCAAGGACTTACAATTATTTGATGAATTTTTCTTTTCAGTTACATTAGTTCATTCAGCAATACCTTAACCATACTACATCAAAACCCACACTATTCAAGGTATGTATATATATATATATATATATATATTATATATATATATATATATATATATACACACACACACACACGCATACATACATACATACATACACACACACACACATATATATATATATATATATATACACACACATCCATGTGAAAAAAATTCTCTGGTTTTGCAATGTGTAGATTTATAAAGAGGAGTTCAAATACAACCCAACACAAAGATAAAAAATACTCCTAACATCACAGGATTCAAAATTATTAAAATCAAAAAACTTGATGATTCTGCTGACTTAATACAGGAGTCAGCAAGACTCCAACTGTCAACCCACAACCAAGAAATTAAAAACGTGTTAGAATAGTAGACATGATTACTGTTGCTGGATTGATAACAGCTCTCAACCGTTATGTGCTTTGCCTGGTTATAGGTTTCAATAATACTTTGTTGTTGTCTTTTGCTTTTTAATCTTTAGCACTCAGAAAGCAAAATGGTTGCACTGATACTGCAGGCAATGGCATGTCAGTTTCAGACATACATCCACAGACACACGTTACAGGCTTTCAAATTTACCAAGTGTACAGAATCTTGGCGTCTTTAAAAAAGAATGCAGAGTACTAAAGGTCAAATGATTGACCTTTATATTTCCACATTTATATGGAATTATATTTTCACAGTTATAAGTAGATTGTTTATATATATAAATATAGATAATGAGTTGATTAAACCAATAAAAAAAGAAGAAAAACTTACAACCATTGGGGTTTACCATTCAGTCCAGTTCTAATGGCCAAGTACTTCACACTGAATTAGGCGTCTGGGCCGAACAAAAAGTTCAATTTATCACAGCATCAAAATTATCTTCAATAATTCACTGTGATTTCCCAACATTTAGGATACTGCAGCCTCTAGGACAATCGTAACTTTGAAAAAAAGAGAATAAACACTTTAATAAACCTTACTGAAATGTTTTTGGGGTGGCCTTGTGACATATAGATACTCTTGACCACTGATAGTCTGCATTCTTTGCTTTTTTTCCTCCTGTTCCAGGAACATGGTAAATTAACATCCTAACTTTACACTTGGTCTACAAGAAAGGACCCACTACAGCTACAAATACATAGCAAAACTCTAGTTCCAAAATTCAGTTTTTAGCCAAGCAGTGGTTTTTACCTTCACTGGAATACCTGTATCATGATCAAATGATATCTGTTTGGAATAGAAAGCCCAATATTTATGCAAATCAATTGTGTTGATATTCAATATCATCCATCCTGATATACAGAATCTAAATTACTACCAGTCTCTTGGTTTGTTTACCATAGCATATCAATATAAGAACCAATTTTTGAGATTAATTGAATTTTTCCAATAAATCATGATACTTTTGTTTGTTCACTTTTATACTTAGTATAATTTATTCATTTCATTCAGAGGCCATGTTTACAGGAGTTGGGATTGCTGTCGAGCATAACTTTCCTCTGACTTTAGGGTCAGCCTATGAAAGAAAAAATAAGTAACCTTTTGTCATGTAAGATGTAGGGTAAAACTTTGAGAATTATTTCCGGAAAAAATGATAGCATCTTTGAGTAAATGAGAAAAAACATGGAAATCAACAGAAATGAATCGATGCGCAGAATAAAATTAAAAACAATTCATAAAATATAGATTTAAATTGAGGATCTGATCCCAATACAAAAAGAGGCCTCTGTATTCAAATACATAGATACATACTTATGAATGCCTTAATATACATAAGTAAAATATAGATAATCTTAATTCCCTTAGATTTTATTAACTAGAATTTCTCGCAAAAAGAAATCTACAAGAAACCTGTTCTAGGAATTTAAAAAAAAAAGAAAAAAATTTGGATTTCCAAACATACAGAAAAATGTGTTGCGATTAGATAATGAGACTGAGATAATATAAATCAAACCATGGCATGCATGCACAAACCACATGGTATAGATATTGACCAATGGGTAAGCATAAACAACCCCTGAAAGTTTCAATCTGCACTTCAGTATGTTGTTACACATCACTTGGAGTAGACATTTTTTTGAAAGTTACTGTTTATAGTTTTGAGGAGGGACATTAACATTCAAAGAGTTTTTCAGACCAAATTTTCTCTTCATAACACAAACAGAAAGGAGTTCAATCAGCCGGAAAACTCTTTGAATTTTTTCTTAAGTCATGAAAATGCTGAGTTGAAAAAAAATTTTAAAAATCAAGCAATGAATTAATTTTAAATTTTGGGTGAAACTGAATTGAACAAAATGGCTACAAAATCATATTGAATGCCAACTGAAGTTTATAGGAAAGAATGCAACTCACAAAAGATTGAGGTGTTGCACGCTGTGGTTGGACTTGCACAAGCCCAGTTTTGTTATTTCATAGCCACACGTCCACACGTCATTCATATATATATATATATATATTCAAGTCCAAAGAGTTCTCTGGGAGATTGAACTATTTCTTGTTTGTGTTGTTAACATGGCTGAGCCCGGTCTACAATCCAAATGTAATGATGGTAAACAGAGATTTCCTCCAATGGTAGCATTGCTTATAACATTACACTAGGGTCATGAGTTTTTCTTTCCTCATTAAGCCTGGATTTCCATACCTTGTCCTTGTTGAATAGTAGAAACCACATCATGCTGAACTGCACATTTATTTGACATACACTCAGTTGACATGTTGGTGTGGGCTGCCTCCTTGATTTTTCTCTGTTCCCAACGTTTCCTGTCTATAATCCAGACTTTTTGCTACCATTGAGAAAGATTCTGTTTATCACCATCTCATTTGGAAAGTACATCTGAAGAAGGCTGTAGAATGGATCGGATAAAATGTTGTGTCAATGCCACAATCAAGTAGTTTGATCGTCAGAAAAACTCATTCTGTTGATGTCCCTTCTCAAAACCATAGACAATATCAAGACATTGAAGTCATTCCTTTTTTTTTTTGCACCGATTTTACAGCAATGATTTCAAAAAAAGAAAAAAAAGAATTTTTGTTACGGCAGTAATAAAAAAAAAAAAGGAGAAGCTCGAGGAAGTTTTATTCCTTTGTCTGTTTCTTTTTCTTTGTTGAGGCGTATCAGGACATCTGCCGACCGTTTTCAAGGCACCAAATACGAAGAAGACTGACTAGATAATGGGTTTTTTAACGAATACAGAAGAGGAAGAGGCTGCAGTGTAGCTATAATAGCAGCAGCAGCAGCTATCATCAAATGACCGACTTACCCCCCCATCCCCTCTTGGGCGTAGGTGGGGGGAGTAGAGGAAGACAGAATATAAATGCAGAATGTCCATGAAGTCCTTATCTATTTTTGTTCAACTCTCGAATTCATGAGAAAATTTGAATTTAAATATCAAGAGGAATAGCTACTGATCAGCGATATACCCCCCCCCCTCCAGCTTTGAGTAAATATTTTTTCCCTCATTTTTGCATTCTATCTATCATAATAATTTTGAGAAACTTTGTTTCTGTCACCGAAGAATCCCACCGTCAATCAGGAGTGGTATCTAGTGGTTTATGAATTTAAGAGTTAAAATGGGTGATGAAATAAGGTAATTGTTTACATGAGGTTCACAAAGAAAAGGGAGGTAATCAGTACAGATTACTCTTTTATGCTTTTATCATGTACAGTGTACTTTCACCAGTTACCTTTCTTTTCTTTGTGAACCACAGACAAACAATTAAGATAGAATATATAAAAACTCAATGGACACCCCTATATATTTGTGTGTTTGTGTGTATGTGTGTGTGCGTGTGTTTAGTTCCATTCAGGATAGAGCAATGTCCGCCATGTCATTATTTTCCTCAATGAATTCCTCCAGGGCTCGAAGTGCTTCAAGGTCATTTGGTTGAAGGTCGAGTAATTGGCAGTATTTAAGCAAAACATTTCCATAACCAGAATTCTTTAGAAACACATACGCCCTACAAAAGAAGAACAAAAAAAAAATACATATATATATATATATGTAATTTTCATATTCGGGGTGAGCATAAAGTCTTTCCCATGATTTATTGAAAATTAGACCTTAACATTAAAAACGTTTTCTGATACTTAATGTCCATCAATTAGAAAAAAAAGTAATAACTAACAAAATTTTAACGTTTGACCTTGGCTTTCTCAACATCATTGTCAGCCAAAGGGGTGACCAGAGTAGAACCTTCATGAATATCAATCTATCTACATAATTACACGACTAATTTCCAAAGCATCACTGGGCTGGCCAATCTGGTTAGACTTTTTTAAATTTTTGAAAAAAAAAAAAATCTAATTAAAAAAACATACAGATCGGCAACATTTGACTCCCTAATATAATAATTAAAAAAACCCATTGAAATTGGTAACACTGGACTCGCAAAATGTAAAAAAAAAAAAAAAAAAAAAAAAAAAAATGGAATTATCATTTGGCATCACTCCAGGGTTGATTTTCTGGCCACTAAGGAGAGTTCCAATGTGGGACACAGTATCTTCAAAAAAACATTTGAGTTAGCAGGAACTTATCTGCACTCAAAGTTTTCCAATTCTGAATATGAAATAGTCTGTTTGGATCCATACATATAAACACAATATGAATTTATTGATTCTATTCATATACACACAAATAAGTATTATGTAAGTTTTGGATCTTGGCATTCGTACATTAATGATATGCACTTTCTTCTCTCTCAAAATTAATATAAGCAGATATTTTGGAAGCAAGAGGAGGAAAGATTATTAAAAATACTCTCACGTCAAATTGTCCAACTACTTACCTATACAATGCATAATGGTCATTTTCCGCTTGTTTCAGGAGTCGATTCAAAGTATTTATATGCTGTATACACTGAAACAAAGATTGTTAAATAATTAAAAGTTGTTTCCACAACAATAAAATGGAATATATCAAGTTGGGGAATAAACTGTTTCCCTTTTTTTCCCTCCTTTTAGATTCTTTGAAGAACACAAGGCTGCATTATGGTTTCATTAGCAAATAAGTTTTATAAGGTGGAGTTACTAGCCTTACACTCAAGATGGACTACCTTGTAGGGCTGAAGAGCTCTAAGTGCATGCTATTTATTCATAGCAGGAGCAAGAAGTGGATTCATGCCTTTCCCAAGGGTATTGGTGTGGAGTCAATATGAGCCATCTCGGCTAAAACTCAAACTCAGTTCCACAAATCTATTCTTCACACTGGTAACTGCTACACCACTCGACTCCATTTTTAATCATTATTTGAATATTTATCAAACCTTCCTCACGTTTCATTGGCATCCAGTCTTTTGTATTAGGTTTCTGCTCTATTTTTTACTCTTTAAAAAAAGGCTAAACAATTACATGACTAAATGTGACAACAACCTGAAGAAGGCTTAAGAATGCATCAGGAAAAGTTTTAAAACAATAAAGATGAAGAAAATGATTACAAAAATATATGGAAGAATTGATTTAAGGTGTTTCAGTAATCATATAAAAGCTCAAATATTTTAGAAATGCTTCAGATTTCAATGAAACAATAGTGAACTGGGAAGCTCTCAGAGAGTGTACACCCCTCCCGATGACACACTCTAACAATAAACTGAACGAAAATCAGTTCATATACATCTACGTTGCAGGGGAGGTAACTATAAATTTTGATTTATTTTTGGACTATTGTCTTAACAAAGGAGAAAAATTATCTCAATCGAATAAAAATAAAAAAAACTTAAAAAATTCCAGGACCTGCTTGAAAATTCAATCAGTTCTTCCTTAGCCAATAGAACACCTTCCACAATATGTCACTGAAATTCATTGAGAACTTTTGGAGATATTGTGTGGACAAACATACAGATATGAGTGAATAAATACATATGACTATTCAAAACTACATTTTGAAAAGTAAAAAATAAACCAAGTCTAAATCTATAGTGATCAACATCTTGAAATCACATATATTTTTTCAAATGAGATTTTTCATCAACACTTAAATAGTTACTTCCCTTGTTCCAGCAATTCCATAAAAAATG
Organism: Thysanoteuthis rhombus; assembly: GCA_963457665.1. Taxonomy (NCBI): domain Eukaryota; kingdom Metazoa; phylum Mollusca; class Cephalopoda; order Oegopsida; family Thysanoteuthidae; genus Thysanoteuthis; species Thysanoteuthis major. The sequence continues at coordinate 3,053,614 of OY735222.1, read as the reverse complement.
GCCAGAGTTGCCAGATTGGGTGAGATAATCCCAAACCTTATCGCCAAACTTACCCAACTGTCAATGGAATGGTGTCAAATTTAGAAATTGAGTCCTGCATCAAGAAGCTGCTATTGATCCTCTGCCTCAAGACTCACTTGATTTTCCTAATTCAACACTATTCCAATGACTCTGTTGGGTAGGTCTACAAGATAAAGTTCAGATTATCTCCTCTTGTAACCCAATCTGGCAACCCTCAAGTTGACAACATCATTTGCCTGATAAAATCAGTCAGTTGGTAAATATCACTGCATTTAGAGAAGCCTGATAAGTGCCTAGATGCTCTTGATTCTCTCAGCTACGAGAACTCTACAGCTCGACAGATGATCAAAACTAACCCTCAAACCTACTCTTCTCTCAGAATGTCACTGGCACCATGTTTTTGTCTCTTTACTTGTTGTAAGATGTACTGGTTGTGAGATAATAAAAGATAAGAAACTTCTTTTTTTTTTCCCTTACCTGTAATTTGTAAGAATCAATTGTGACTTTCAAGTAGACTGCATTGTGTCGGTCACTATTGACCATTTTGTCAGCCCATTCTTTACAGAATCTGCAACTTGCTGAAAGATTAAAGAATATCAAAGTGTTATGAGACTGACTGCTGCAAGGTCTAACTACATTCCTACTTCTATTCTGACTAAAGATGATTCTTACAACTTTTGTGTTGTTTATATAATAAATGAAAAATGATAAAATATGATAAAAAATATATTTTCTTTTAGTAAAAATGTATTTATCAAAATTATTGATATGAAATAAGATATATCTGTAAGATAAGTTTTTTTAAATATGTAAGACTTGTGAGTTCAGCTCAGTTGGTAAGGGAGCTGATTACCATCCACTTGGTCATGATTTCAATTATAGGAGGGAAATTGAAATTTTTTTGGATGTATTTATTATTTCTTGGATAAATTTTGATAGATATGTAAAAATTGTCAATGTAGCTCAGTTGGTAAAAGACATGACTATTAATCAGTCGGTCATGATTTCAAATCACGGTTGAAGAAGATTAATTCTTATTCCCCTAAATTTGGTGAGGATTGTTCTTGTTCTGGACGAAAATCAAAGTCAACTCCTGATTTAGACTAGAGTTTAACAAAAGATCCAAAACCATTGCACAAATCAGAGATTATCCACAGAGTCAAATAGGTACAACACGTTACGACTTGAAAATCAGTAAAATGTTGCATCATTAACATTTATCCTTTTTTCAAAGATGCCAAGATTTCTGTCAGTTGTGAATCTGTTCATGAATGACTGAAATTGACGTGACAACACGACTGTTTGAAATTGAAACACACCTTTGTTCAGCGACCAGTAGCAGGTGAAATGTTTTCCTTGACAAAGGAGGTTGACTGCAGTGTGCAAAAGGTTAATGCACAAAATCCTAGTCTCTACAGTTATCCTCATCTTTATAATCTTTGTTCCTTAAATATTTCAAAAATGTTCGTCAGATATTCAAGGCTCAAACTGTTCATTCCTCGAAAAGCATCGTTAAATAAAAAATATGATATTACAGGAAGTTCAGTGTACTGGACTTGCTGATCTATAAGACACATTATACGACAATTCTTTCAAATCAGTTTCCTCATCTGAGCCTAATCCTTCCTAAAGATGAGGAACTTGTCTAAATGATGAATTGCATACAAGCAATAACACCTCATTTCAGAAATTCAGTCAAAAATTGTTGAATTGGTATGAACCTAACATGATAGATCAAAGGTTCTCCACCAGGGGGCAATATCCTTCCCTCTTCCTCACCTCGGGGGGAGTTTTAGGGTTTCAGGATGGGGGTAGGAAGATTTGAAACACATATTGGCAAATTCAAACTGTTGGAATATTGCACTTTTAGCACTGATATTATAGCTTTTCCTTTTCAAAAAATAATCCGGGTAAATGTATAAATAAAACGTTTTTAAAAAGATTTTCAATATCATATGCATATCAGATGGAATACATCTTTTGAGTCAGACAATCTTAGAAGGGGGAGTGGTTTTTTGAAATATGGTGAAAAGAGTGTGTGGGTAAAAAAATAGGTTGAGAACCACAGCGGAACGGAGGCACTTAGAAAAGTTCCACCTAAACTTGGCACAAATTTTCAACAACTTGAAATTCTTTTGCAGATGTTGAAGTTAATTCCATCAGGTTCAAGTTATAAGCAAGTTAGTGAATACCAGAAAGACAAGAACTGCATTAGAAAGGGTAGGGAAGACCCTAGTAAGGGAGAGGAAGCTTTATAATTGATGAAGCAAACAAGAGCTTTGAAATACATTCCACAACCATTATACCAGACGAAGCTAAGTTAGGTTAATATCAACATTGTTGAACAGCAAAATGCAATTTTGATAGACTATATACAAGGCCTGTCTAGAAAGTATCAAGTCATTCGATATTAACAAAAAATAGCCTTATTCTCTTGATCCCCTCCATACTATTCCCTTGCAGACCTCACATACTTATCTCAGCATCCTTGCCACTTTTCAAAACAACCTACAATGTCCTTTTCCTGCCTTGTTGCATTCTCCTTAATCTCGTCCACAGTCTGAAGTCTCTTTGGGAAAAGCTAGGAATCTGAAGGAGCCAAATCCAGAGTGTAGGTAGTCTGGCAGACCTGGGTTGTATATTGTTTTGCCTAAAATCCTGGACGAGAGGTAAAGAATGGAAAGGCTTGGGAATTGTAAATGAAATAGTCACAGAGTACACGAGCTCACTCAATGACATCTCACAGCCAAATGAGTAACCCCACAGAAGAGTGTTCATACATAACAAAACCCTCTCTGATTGGCTGCCAAGTTACATCAAGGCCAAGCAACCAGTCTCAAGGTATTCAAAATGGTTGAATACTTTCTAGACAGGCTTTGTAGATTTTTGAGCAAAGAAATGCAATTTTGAATGACAATATACAAACCGTACAATATGATTCAATTTCCGTTTGATGAACACAGGGTGTACACAGTGTACGAGTATAATCTAAAATCTTTTTCTGATGAAAAGCAAGTAAAAGTAGGTGAAATTTTCACATGATCACTCATTTGGTACAGGCCAAAAAAAATGATGCTCAACTACTTGAATGGTCAAGTGAGAAGTAATGTTCACCACAGAATTTACAGAGCTTTGAATTATTTTTGTTCTACAATTTTCTCTGTTGTAAAATTTATTCACTAACAGAAATTGAATTAGGGATTACAATCTTAAAAAATAGATTTCAAGAAATATCAATAGAGGGAGTCACTGTGTCATGAATGTCCAACCTATGAACAACTTGTACTGCCATAAAGAGAGCTTTTATATTTTCAATCGATTTACAGATTGTGATTTGAAATAAAAACACTGCGCCTGTTCAGTGGTAAATTTTAAAATCTCCATGTATTTTGGAATAAAATTTTCTAATGCAAATTCCTATGGGACTGAGTTCATATTGTTGATATAAATAATTTTTACATACCAATATACATACTTAAAATTTATGCTACTGAAAAAAAAAAAAAAAAAAAAAAAAAAAAATCGCCAACCTGTTCTGCTTTTCAAATTAAACGTTATTTAATTATTGTATCTTAATTGTTTTCTTCATGAATACACACATCATTCATGGTTACATTTTTATTATTATTATTATAGTAATTACAATGAAGAACTTGGTTGGATGCTTTTCAAAGCTTTAATTTCAATTGATAGCATATTTATAGCTTAGTTTCATTTTGCTTTTCATCAACATGGTCCATTGTACTGAAAGACATGGCATTGTTTGTGCACACACACGAAAAAGAAAGGACAAGACTGGCACTTGGATATGCTCATAATGTAAACAATCCAAACAGAATGGAAATAAAAGTATTATTAATATTATCATTATTATGATTGCTTCTTTAATGGTTTTCATGCATAGAGAGGTAAAATATATATTATACGCTCAAACATTTGGCTGACACTATGTACACCATACATAACTGTTCCTACTTATATACAGACTTAGGAAAGGAACATATTTGTGACGTAAGGACTCCCTGTAATCAAATCTTGATTTCATAACAAAATTACTGCAAAATTTTAAAGTCATTTCATCTTTGCTGTGAATTTAGAGATGGAAATGAATCATTTTCAGTTCAATGGACCTATAGATTTGCCATAGAAAATAACTAAAAAGCTTTCAGAGAGCACAATGCTCTGTCTCTAGAAAACTGAATGAAAATCAGTTCATATATACCTACAATGCAGGAAAGGTATCAATATAAAAAAATTCTGGATCCACCTTGAAATTTATTCAATTCTTACTAAGCCCATAGGCCCCCCCCCTTCCAGAAAATGCCAATGAAATTCATGGAGATCGTTTGGAGATATTGTACTGACAGATACATACACTCAGTTGGTAGAAGTAAACAAATAAATCTCCAATGAATGAATCCAGTATCATTCAAAATGGCTTGTTACATGGGAGGACCTTTAATTGTTTTTTTTTATTTTCATTTTGAATCTAAAGAAGGAAAGAAACAAAATGTCCGCTTACTGTCTGGATCAAAATGGAATTTGTCTCCTGGTTTCAGAGTCAAAGAGATATTTCCATTGCTTTCACGTCCAACATTCTTGTTGCTCATGCCTTTGTTTACTTGACCACTGCCAGGGACAATATTTGGTTGAATGTCTAACGTCTGCCAGCTGTCACAACTGTTTGACATTACGTCTTTGCTCGTGTGCAGATTTTCAAAACCATCTAATGTGCAACTACGGACAAACCTAAACAAAAAAAATCAATTGAATTAAATTTAGAAATTGAAAAAAAAGAAGCAAAACTCAAATTCATAATCATCATCATCATCATCATCATCAATCAGCCATTCAAATTTCTAATTCATAAACCGCTTAATACTGCTCCTAATCGACACTGGAGCTTTTTGGTGAAGGAAACAAATTTTGTTGAATGCATTATATCAGATGGTATCAAAAATAAATTTTTAAATCAATCTAAATCTAGGAGGGAGGTAACTTTGAAGTTATTCCCCTTGATATTAACATCTGAATTTTCTTTACTCTGAATTTAAGAGTCAAAGTCTGCTGTTGGACATAAGGCCTTCCCCAAGGTCTGCCAGTTTTTTCACTCCAGAGTATCAGTGACATTCTAAATTAATCCAAATCATCACACCACCTTATGTTCTGACCACCATAATCTTATGAGTTATCTCAAGGGATCCACATTGTGAGTTGCAATATTTAGCAGTTGTCTGATATCCTTGCAACAGGGCTCACTCATTGCCATTTAAGTTGGCCAAGTCTTAAGCAAATTAAGCAAGAATCAAATTACGCATATTTAAATTTTACAAATTTACAACATCTGTTCCTCTGTACGAAGCAAATTCACGGCTTATCATGCGTGTGGGGGTCAGGTGCACATCGACCTTTATGGAAAGAGGTCAAGATAATAGGCAGGAAGAAGTATTGGCAGATAAAAAAGAGGAATTTACCCACATACTATATTTAGATAACTCAATCAGCAGACTTAGTATCGACATATATGGCTTGTGGGAACCATCGATAAGGCAGTAGGGGGCGATGAGCCAAGGATTCCAAAAGAAGTTGGAGCTCTTTACCTTGGATCATTTAGACCAAAAAACCTTACAGCCTGGCAGATGCCATAGCTGCTCCCAAGCCAAGGTAAAAGAGAAACACTGGGTATGAGGCTAGGAACTCGGTGCAATAAAAACCTACTTGCTACTGAAATGGCAGCAGATTGGTTGCAGCCCTATGCTCCATAAAGACTCTACAGGAATAAACAAAAATAAACACCATTACCAATGCAATATTTTCTAACTTTTCAATTTATATAGAGAAAACATAAATAAACTGTTAGAAATAATTACTTCCGAACATCTTTTTGGAACTGTTCTGTTCCACCATTTATTTCAAGTTGTGCACCGACCAAAGCCTGAAAAGTACAAGACAAAGAAAAACATATTAATATATAACAAGACAAATGAATGAAAAATGTTCATGCCTCTTAATCACACCTCAAATACATTCTATGGATTAATCCGACTAGTATCATCATCTACGTTATTTTGATTGATATGTTCTGATAATACCAGTGGTTTATGATGCTTTGTATCTTGGTTGTACTGTGTGCTATGGATGCACAAAAACACAAAAATATTTTAGTGTCTGTAAAAAGCAATGGACAGTTGAAGCTTTTTTTGGCACAATGTGAGGAAATGTGGTCCCAATCATAGAGATTAAAAAATTGATAGAAAATAGAATTTGGATTAGACGTTATTATCTGCAGATAATAGTGTCCAATCCAAATTTTATGTTTTTCTTTCATTAATTCTCTTATTTCTTCTTATTTGTTCAGCATGTGTAACAATGCATGGACAAATGTATGAAACTTTATGATATATAATCGGTACCAACTTCCCAACATTGTACCAAAAAGTCTTCTACTGTCTGTTGCTTTTTATAGATTCTAAAATATTTTTGCGTTTTTATGCATCTGGTGTATCTGTAGCATCCAACATGTCCAAGATACAAAGATACAAGATACAAATGTCCAAGATACAAAGTACCATAAGCCACTGATACGTTAATAAACGTTTCACTAAAAGACGATACACAAGGAATTTTTTTTTTCAGTTGACTTTTCTTGTTCAACAAGAGGATAAATATCTGGACGCAATGAAGGTCAATATTCTCCAAATGTCTGTGATGACAGTGTTTTCAAACACATTTCAAGATATCATCAAGATTAGGGGAAAACTCTGGATATTTGTTTTTCAAGTTTCTGAATACTTTCAATCTTGGTGTTTACTATTTGTACCTAAAGATGACATCACACACCAAGCAGCATACAAAACAAAGTCGTCAGCAGACTAAAATTATCAATCAGTCATTAAATACGTTTAAAATTCCAACAGATGTAGATCTTATTCAGTTTTGGTTTTCTTGATTTTATGATAAGGGCTCCAAGAATCTGAAGCTTTTTAACACTTGATGTTGTATAGTATACACATATCATTTACAGGAATTTTGGAAGAACTAGGTGTTAGCCATAAATTTGATCTCCCCACTGTTTTTAAAGGATTGGGAAGTTTCTGATATCTACATTTTTGTATTTAAAAAAGCCAATAATGGCAAGAAAAACCCACCAAAACTCACCTAATAGACAGTAAAAATGGCCCTAATGAACAAAAAATGCTCAGCTTAATTGGAATTAGGTTTCTCTTGGGAATTAGCCATTAAACCGCTAGTGAGAACACTTGCTAACACCCTAATACTAGTGGATATATAAGTCCCTAACATTCTATGCTTACTAACATGATTATAAATGTAGCTGTGACCACAAAATTGACAAGTCATCCGACAATATAGAGTGGTAGTTTTATACAAATTTGGTGCTTGAGGATCATAGGAGATACAATAACCGAAAGGGCAAGAAAATTTGTAGATGACATTATTTAATGGAGGTTTTTTGAAGATAAGCATTACTAGTAATGTTTTTAGTTTCTTAGAATAAATTTCCAATTCTACGAATTCATTGTGATCAAGATGTCTATATGTAAATAGATAGATGAGTAGACTAGGATGATACAAAAAACAAAAAACAAAAAAAAGACAAAAAAAAACTCACGCAATATATCAAGTAGTGGACACTGGTGTTTAAGACATCGAGACACCTACAGAGGTAATCCATTGCCACAACAGGCCAAGCCTGTAGGTAATTCTTCACACACGTGTCTATTCGGCTTAGCTGAAATTAAATGAAATCATTAGCATTGAACAAAGATCGAGGGGCTGACAAGTATGAAAATAAAGCAAATACAGACTAACAATTCTGTCTATAATTTGAAGAAGAGTCAGTAACATTCGAAGATTTTTCCAAACAATTAAAATCAGTCTTGTTATTCGTACAACATTTTAGCGAATCCATTCTTTGGCGTTCTTTTTCATGGATATCACAGGAAGAAGGTTGTAGAATAGATTGGCTGGAACATTGCGAGAATAACAAAGGATAAAAAAGAGTTCCATTGTCTGCAAAACAGACTAACAAGACGTCAAGTAATGCAGTAACAATAAATAGAAAGATTTCAGTTGGAGTATTCAAGAGACATAATTGAATCGCAATGACCGGTCACAGAAAATTCTCTCTTTTATAGTTGATGATAATAAAGGATTATCAAAATAATAAGGGTAATGAAGTGGCTCATTCAGTAAAGACATCGTTTTTAACCTTTGAACATTGACCCTCCCCGTATAACTCCCTCACACAAGACATCTAGGAGATATCTAACATGCAGTGTTCAATCAATATCCCCACCCCTAGAGATGAACAGATAGAGAGCCATGATTCAGGAAGCACGGAAACTAACATGGGCAGCAAATATAAAGTGTGCTGTATCCAATCAATGTCCCCAGATCAAATTGGGGCCAGTGAGTCTAGATTCCTCGGGTGCAGGAATGTATCAATATTTGTAAATGGAACTCCAGTTTACAAAAAGAGATAAGGGATTTGGGTCATATTTCAAGAAGACAATCCCTAAAGGTTGGAATCCTGGAAATCAAAATCCCCAACAGATGATTCAGGAAATTTTTTTAAAAAAAATTATAACTTCAATATGGAGTGTGGTTGTGGTCTGTACACTTATCGAGACATGGCATGTTGCACACTGCCTACCAGAACACACGTGTATTCATTCCCTGGTTTTATTCAAGGCAATATGAATAGCTACAGTAATTCACTGGTATCAGTTCCTGCCTTGCGGTACTGAACGTGTTTATTCTATTGCATTCAGTTCAGCCTTCCATGTTGTATCAAAAGCCTCAAGTAGAAGACAAGCACCTGTGAACTGATCAACAATAAAATGATTCCTGATGATCCAAAACTCAACTCTTTGTTCTTCGTGCTATTGTTTCCTTGTGCCAACAAAACTACACGATTGGGCTTGACACAATTCTAGCAAATATCACACTATTTGCATGCCAATGCCTTGACACTCTGTATGCAGTGATGGGATTTTATTGGTATGGAAAAAACAAACTCAACTTGATAAAAACAAAATGTATGAAAAAAACTTCTTTAAGCAAAAATTTGTGAATGAATTTAAAAAGTGTCTTAAAATAATTCAAAATTAAACGAGAATAAAGTAAAATGACCACCATACTTGACCTTTCTTACTTTCTGATTGGCACAAAAAAATACCATCTGCAATAATTCAATCGATACCAGCCACAAAACTGAATTCTCCTCAGTAAATGTCTTATTCTTTTGTCAAAATTGAAACGACAGCAAAAAATCAGTTTATCATAGATTGTTTTATACAGTGTGTTGTCATTGTAATTTCATTCTGGTTTGTGTCCATAATCTAAGACATGTAAAATAGGAAGCCAAAAGAACTCAGTCTTAAAAATCTAGGTTAATCTGACTTCTTTGCTTCCATTTTTAGCCATTCTATCTCTAAATTTTCAATCTTTTCGTGTATTCCATTACGTTCACTTGTTTTATATGTAGAATAATGCATCACTCAATCTCCATGATATGTTCTGTGAAATAGAATGTTATGCAATTTGGATGATATGTGAATACCATATGACATATGTACAAAGCTATACGGGATATTTGACTGGTTTTCCACCTTTGAGTTGTTTAATAACCTTTTGTTTCACTCCCTAATTGATTCTTCAGCTTTGCCTCTTATTACTGCAATTACCAACACTGGTTTTGCTGCATTTGGGAGCCATGAGATAATGTGACAACACAACACACAAAGAGAAGTGGTAGCATAATACGCCTGGCAGCACATTTGTTTTGTTTACAGTACAAGAAGCTGGAGAATCATGTGTTGTGTTTGCTACTACATCTTATCCATAATCACCTCCTGGGACCATAGATGCATGTCTAGAAGGAAAATTAAGTGACATGCAACTGTATGTATGAATAAGTTATGCAAGCCATTTGCAGCCACGCCTGTTCTGAGGATGGAGTAAATAAACAGCGAAATGTCAACAAAACCAAACACTTTTGTTTATCAAGCCATTGATTACCTCCAAACAAGTCCTTCAGGTTTACCTTTCATGTTTTAAAAGTGCTGCCACATGGAAGGAAGGAAGAAAGGTTTTCAAAAGATACAATGATAACTCCAAGACAGAAATATTTGTTTTACTCCATATTTTCAAAGAGAGCAAAAGAAATGTAAACTGATTATTCGGCAACATATTGATTTGGATACTTACCCGGCCAAGAATTTGTCCTGTGGGCCAAAAAAAAGTATATAATGTCCAGTCCTAGGGAATATGACCCTGCTGGCAGCAACTCCCTATAGCATTGAAAGAGGTGGGTCGGCAGGACATTTCTGACACCTGTGTGACGCTAGTTGTTGGGATCATACAAATTCTTTCCCTTTCCCACATGTACATGTATAAGACCCCACATTGAACTTGATCAGTGACCTTGTGTCACATTACATCATAATTATGACAAATACAAACCCACTTTGTTCTCAAATAGAAAAGTGAACCATCAAGAGCCAATCAGAAAATATAACAACAATACTTTCAACACGATGATGTTTTCTAAACAACAATAATGCTAATAAAAAGGAAATGAACAATAAGAAGCAGTACATTATGTAATACACAGTAGAATGTCTATAAGACTATTTCAACTTAGCAGCATTTCCACCCTTTCGAGACTTTTGGGACATATTTATCCCAAAGTTTCTATGACAGCTAGGATATATATATATATATGTCTCTTTTAAAAGTGTACCGAGACATTTTAATTCAAGCATTAAGCACCTAAATGAGTTGGTCTTGAAAGGGTTGAGATAAATTGATGACTAAAGCCAAAAGCCAACAAGGTTTGGTAGATAATCAAAATGATACAAGAATCAAGGGACTTCTCAGTTTTCAAAGAAAGGAAAGAGAGAGAGAAATTAAACAGTTATAAAAGTTATTGTCTATAATCTTGCAAAGAATCATTGGAATTCAAAGGGGTTTTTTGAACAATTAGAATCTTTCTTCTTGTTGACTTTGTTGTCCACATAAAAAAGAATTAAGAACATCTTCATATTAAAGATTATGGAACAAACTGTACTTCACTCATTGCTGGAAGCAGAACAATTTATATTTCAAGCGTTGTTAATATCTAAAATTTCAGTTTGCAACTGTTCTTTTGGTTTGCACTTCTAGAGAAAAAGACCCTCTCTTTCCTTATGAATATTATGCCTGAAGAAAGTCGTAGAATGGATTGGCCAGAATTTTGCAGGAACAACAAAGTTAATGGGAAGAATGAATTCAATTTTCAAAAAAACTCTCTGAAGTTATAAAAGTTTCTGTTAATTATCGTGCAAAAGTAATTCCAATGTTGATAGTATAATCTTGTTATTCCAGAAAAGAAATTTGAGGAGAGATCCCAAGATTATGATTTAGTCTTCCTAAGTAGATCCTTAGAAAGAGAAAAAAAAATTGGGAAAAAGAACACAAATAATTTTCACCCCCCAATTAAAAAAAAAAGAAAATTCTAAATTTTCCCATGCATTTAAAAGAATCAAAAAGGTTTTTAGTTTGAGCAAATTATTGAAAGGCAAGAAGCGGATTAAAGGTTAATGATGATTCAATTATAAACATTGTTGTTAGCTTGAATCTACATTTCAATATATGCCACAAAGAGAAACATAGTTCAAGTTACAAAATTGATGTTTCTTACAATATACATACATATAATTTTTTCATTATCCTAATTCACCAAATGTCTGTATGTGACAGTAAGTCAGAAACTACACAACGTATCATGAAATTTTCCGTGTGTACTTATGGGACCCTCACGTAATGTATGCGTTCGCTTTCACACCGATAATTATATGCTTTCTAACTATCTACCTATCTTACTATAATTCAGGTATCTTTTGGGAAATCCATTCCAGGTATTTGAATTAATCTTGATCCACAAGTTCATGATGGAAGATGATTTTCAAATAAGGTATGATTTTTTATCATCATCCTCAGCCATTTAGCATCAGTTGTTGGACATAGATCTTCCTCGTGATTCGCCAGAACTTAAAGTCATGTGCATCATGGAACCAGTACTTTCTGAATTTATATAGCTCCTCACTCCACCTTACTTTCCGTCAGCCACAGTTTTGCACATGATCTCTGGGGATCCACGTTGCAAGACATATTACATAGCTCAAATCCATGATCACTCATTGGGGGTCAAAGTCTCTGTTTAGGCCTTCAACAGGAACTATTTGAAAATCCTGCTAATAGGACAGGTTTTCAGCTAGTATAGCATAATTCTGCAGTAGAGCATAATATATACTGAGAAATCTTTTGTAATTCAACTTTGCTTAAATCATATGAAAATAAGTGTTTGTAGAAGTGAAACAAAAAAGGCATAACTTCTCAGTCAATTCAATATCCATATTTCCAACGATATAATCATAAAGCCATTCACAGTGGATCAAATGGTGACACGCTGATCAAGTATTTGATTTCAAGAAGTTAAACAAAAGGGAAAACTTTTCAAATCTTCAGGAAGGAAAACAATTTTTATCGGATATAACAGGTTTGACCAGTCTTACTAGCTACCATCTTTGAGATCAGCCATGGTTAAATAGTCGAGCTACCTAGCATGTAGCCTAGGGAGGGCAAAAGCTTCAAGGGAGAAAATCCAGAGGATGAGTCTATATCCAACTACCCTTGGCTGAGCCTAATCTAATGAAAAATCAATGCTGAGCTTCTCAGTGCAGGTGGTTATCTGATCAAGTGAATGAACTACAGAGATAGCACTGCACACTTCCTGGACAATTGGTCACTTAAAATTTTCCCCCACCATCAGGAGGGTGAATGTGGTGAGTTGAGCTGTTTATGCATCCCCTCCACACCCTAATCTCCCGGTGGGCTGTTCCGTTTCTGACTAAGGAACCATCGACATTGAGTTTTTTGGAGAAGTTGAAGGTCATCGTCTCAAGTACTTATCATGAGTGTGAGTCAATAACTAGTTACACTTTTGTTATATTTTTCTTTGGTTTGTTTCAATGAACTATTATACCAAAAGCACAGATAATTATTAATTCACCCTCATATTTACAGCCATATAATCAGTTTGTTTTTCAAGCTGGAGGCTTTTTAAATCATAAATAATCTCATAAAAATAGCAACCAAATATTTACGACCCATAACTGCCACAGTCATATTTCTGTTTCATCTATGAAAAGAAGATAAAGAAGTGAGTTCATTATATCTTTTGTCTTCCTACTCACAAACTTCTCCATGGAAAATCAACAAAAATCAACCTGGCTGACAAGAGGATTGTGGGTCAGGACTCTATCATTACACTGGGCAGTTGATTATTGAATTAAGGTACCCCTAAAATGCACAGACTTGAAAAAAAAAAAAAAAAAAAACGGATTTTGGTGATTTGGAACTTAAAAAATAATGGTGTGGAGTCTGCATCCTAACCCACCTACATCCCAAAACAGATTTCCTAATGGAGCTAACAAATGTCGGTTACAGAGTAGTCTTCCTTATTCATTTATTTGCAAAAGCATAAAGAACCGCAATCAGGCCTTTAAATCTAATGTTTATTCCAGTCACATTTCTGTGCATTACTTTTCTTTCAAGGAGTGACTCAATGGGTCACAGAGTTTTCTAGTTTATTCAATAGTTTGAGGCTTCAACTTCCAATCTACAATATAAACAAGGGATAATTAGGATATTCTTTCGAGGAGTGTCTTCATATTGATAAATAAAACAACAATTAGTAATGGCAGTTTGGATAAGCATTTCCTGAGTGGCATGTATTGAAAATTATAAAAATGTCAACAAAGCTGTAGCACTTGTTATTTACAATAAAAAACTGTGGCTCATCATTTGCCCCACTTTTACCACTAAACATCCGTTAGATACAAAAAAAGAATAGAGTATAAAAGCTTCAGGAACACAGACTCATATAAATTACGTGCACACACAATATTTTAATTAGAAGCTTGAAAATATCAAGCCAACCAGATAAAAAGAACAAAAAAAAATGTCAGTTTTGTTCACTTGTCTCTTACTTTCCTCATCACTGAATCATACTATTTTTTTTAATTTCTTGGGGGAAATATTGTCAATTGTCAGTATTTCTCTCATCTTAATTTCATTTGCTTTTTATTACAACTCCCAGACTTCATTTTATAAGAGTTAGTAAGCAGTGTGGATCAGAAATGAATAATAAGTCTACATTGACACTCAAACTAGCGTCCTTTATCCTCGGAAACCTGTCTTGGCGCAACAGCTGCTTTACCAATTAGGCCACAGAGTCCACTGGCTGCAGTGACCCAAATCTAACTATAGCTATTCTACATTTCCCTGACAGCCTAAAATGTCACCGTATACCAAGAGTATTAATTTCTGGTATTCAAGTTGAAGGTAGGTCTGAAAAGGTCATCTGAATGCAAATAAATTGATTGATTCAACTAGAATAAGTTCAAAGGTATTAAACGAGTTTTGGGCAGCTAAAATGTTGCTGACATGAAGTGCCAATTCTGAGGAGTTTGCTTCAATGAGAGAAGAAGAGGGAAAGTGAGAGAGAATACAAGGAATAGAGAAAGCAATAGGGATGTTGAGCGGGAGAGAGAGTGGGGGAAAAGAAGAAGGGGAGGAAAGAGGGGGAGAGAAGAAGGGGAGGAAAGAGGGGGAGAGAAGAAGGGGAGGAAAGAGGGGGAGAGAAGAAGGGGAGGAAAGAGGGGGAGAGAAGAAGGGGAGGAAAGAGGGGGAGAGAAGAAGGGGAGGAAAGAGGGGGAGAGAAGAAGGGGAGGAAAGAGGGGGAGAGAAGAAGGGGAGGAAAGAGGGGGAGAGAAGAAGGGGAGGAAAGAGGGGGAGAGAAGAAGGGGAGGAAAGAGGGGGAGGGAAGAGGGGGAGAGATGTGTCGGAAGAAGGGGAGAGATGTGTCGGAAGAAGAGGAGAGATGGGTCGGAAGAGGGGGAGAGATGGGTCGGAAGAGGGGGAGAGATGGGTCGGAAGAGGGGGAGAGATGGGTCGGAAGAGGGGGAGAGATGGGTCGGAAGAGGGGAGAGGGAAGAGGGGGAGAAAAGATGGAAGAGAGGGGAGAAAAGGGAAGAGAGGGGAGAAAAGGGAAGAGAGGGGAGACAAAATGGACAAAAGAGAGGGAGACAGAAGGGATAAAAGAAAGGGGGACAGAAGGGACAAAAGAGAGGGGGACAGAAGGGACAAAAGAGAGGGGGACAGAAGGGACAAAAGAGAGGGGGACAGAAGGGACAAAAGAGGGAAGAGAGAGAGAGAGATATACAGATCAATGAGGCATAACAAAGGCAGTGGGCTGCTACACCTTTTCAGTCCCAATCTTTGTTGTTGTTATTTCAAAACAACAAAGCCAAAACCAATCTTTAAAAAAAAATTAACACCAGATGATCTCTAAATTGCAAAATTTTCCCAATCCTTATTGATTTTCATTTTAAAAAAAACAAAATACTAAAAAAAGGAAAAAAAGAAGGAAAAAAAAAGATGAGTTAACAAAAAGAGAGGCCCAAAAAGGTTTTGTAATGATACAGTGAGATATTTGTGCAATCTGACATCACCCCCCCCTAACAGACACACCCAGACTGCATTTGTGCTAACAGCTGCCCAATGACAGACAGACATGCAGGTACTTGTGCACCAATTGCTGACATGCGGAACAAGCAAAGGTTCATGTTTCCTCTCTGGTTTTTCCCATCAAATATCTGAAATGATTACAAATTATTCAATAGTACATTGGCAAGATTTATTTTAGATCTCTCAATGTTAGACAGGACGTGTAGGCAGCCTAATATTCAACAGCACAGAGAATGGAATCAGAGAACCAAGTTCAATCCTTGGACGGGATAGTTTGTGTTCACTTCACACTAATGGCCTAGCGAAAGGCACAAATCAACTTATCCCCCTTACCTACTATGGGTGAATAGCAGGGCAGTTAGAACCCTGTCTAGGGTAGTCTATCTTAGTTTTCAGGCTAGCAACCATAAAAACCCACGATTGCTATGAAGAAAGGCAGACAAAATCATTGCCTCATGCGTAGCTTGACATGGGAGCAAGTCTAAGTCTCTTAGACTCCCTGAATGCAGATCAGACAAATGATTAACACAAGATGGTTTTCAATGGTTTCACTCCCAAATTTTGTGTCAGGATTTCTCTGACAATGGATTCTAGAATACCAAGCTCAGAAGATTTTCCAGAAGACTCTTGAGATGATCTGGAAGATGATGTTCTCTTCTTGCTGAATAGCCAGAGAATTTTAAGAATAGAAAATTTAGAGCAGAGAAATCTTTCATTTTTCATAGAGCTTATTATTGAATTTCTGCAGAAATTGTTCTTGAAGATGTCTCTTCTCTAGGTACACATACCCAAACAATTGTCTTTTCTATGAGAAGGGCTGAAGGGTGGAAGAATAAAAAGTATAAAGAATTGCCAAGGGGTTATGTGCCTTCCCTTAAGGAACAAACAAGGATATTCCTTTGCTTTCAATTTTGTTTGATATTTTGCATAGACTCAGGTTTTCAGTTGTTAACTTTTGGCCTGTTGTAGACAGGCTGGTTACACTACGAGATGAAGGGTCTTTAAGAATGTTGAATTTTGTTAGACAGGTGTATTAATCTTGCGTATGATAAGGTCAAACTATTTTCCTTTTCTGTATATTCATGATGTTTCAGGCCATGTACCCTCCAGACTTCATAAGGTGTTCTTGGTTCTAGAAGGTAGAATCACCCAGGACACTCAATGAAGGCAGAGTACACAGCCAAAACATTGTGAATAAATGAACATAAAGATAAGGAAAACAGTCTGACCATATCAAACAGAATGATCTAGATAATGTTATAGTACACTCCCACTCAGTGATGAATAAAACCAGTATCGACTACCTGATTACTATATGAATATAGTGCGTGTGTGCAAGATGAATACAAAGCAAGTGTTTATATTTATATAGAAAAACAAGGTAAAAAATAACAAAATGTATAATTGTGTTCCTGGAGCTATAATACTATTCCAGAGAAAGCAGCTTATTGTGAACACTTTGGGACAGAGTCTTCTAGATAACAATAACAGGCTGTTAGCAATAGATATATAGAGAGAACCTCTTATAGTGATCACTTTAAATAAAGTGTCTGGGACTAACTGATTTCAATAACGTTAACTAGCTGATAACATTATCCATGATTATAATAAGCAGCTTCCTCTGTATAGAAAATACATGATGAGAAGATTCAACAATCCTTAGAGCAAATGAACAAGTGCTTGCTGTAGAGACAGGATTGGTGTGTTGTAGCCCTCTGGTAGCAATCATCTTTACTAGTGAACAGGGTTGCCAGATTTGATTTGATGCTATTCTAGTGTCTGCGTTGGGTAAGTTGGATAAGAGATAAAGCTTGGATTATGGCCTCTTTCTGGCCAAATCTGGCAACCCTGCCAGTGAATGTGAGGTAATAGTGAAACCTTTCTGTACCTGGTCCTTTTCAGCCTCTTTCGCCATCTACACATTGAAACATTGAAACATAACACATTGAAAGATCAAAGGTTAAAATAGCAAAGACAATCAAATCAAACGATGCAAAAGTACATAATGATAAAAGCACAAACAAAAGAAAAACATGCCAAGCAAAAATCAGAAATGATTCAATGTTGATGAAATAAATTTTCTTTAAAAATCATCAAATAAAAACAAGAGTAAAAAACAATTAGCAAAATAAAGATAGATTGCATTTCAAAGGTTAAAACAACAGGTCTGGTCAGTCTCTCCATAAAAACAATCACATGACCAACGAGTTGGGGATGATCGATTAAAAATTTGAAAGAGGGGGTGTTTATTGGATAAGTACTTCTCTCGTCTTTTGTTGGGCAGTGATCACTAGAAGAGTCTGAATTTTCAAAAAACAAACATGAATGTTGCCAGACACAAACAAAGAGACCAATTTAGCATAAACACACATTGCAAATTGAACCTCCACTAAAAAACCTACTAACGGGCAGGGGTTTTCAAAATTGAAAAAAAATCTTTTTTTCTAGACGTAATGAGGAGCCTATGTTTGAATTTTCAGCCCTCTAGCTCCATTGGTGCAGCCTGTACATGAGATACATAAATACTCCAGACCAACTCAAAAATCTATGTTGACAGTTTTGGTTGACAGTTCCTAGCAAAAGTTGAAATATTAGCAAGAGGAAGTAAGATTGCATTTTGAGGGTTAAAACAATACGCACATTTCAGAATCAACACTTTCACTGCTGCATTTTCTGCAAATCAGTGCAACCAGAGCTGACTGTAAGTCAATCAGACCAATTGGTCTAAATTGGGCCCCGCACCCAGGCGGAGGGCCATGTGCTAAGGCAATCTGCTGTAGTCTTGTCGAATACATACAACAATACATTACAACATACACCTAACTCCACATTGCAGGTTTTACGGAGAATAGCATAATAATACTGAGAACATTTTTCCCAAACAAATTAATGCTAATTGCTTCTCCACTTTACACCATTTTGAATAGCTAAAAAAACTTGTACTAATCTCTGTCCCTTTGAAAGTCAAGTGGTATAAAGTGAACTTTCAAAAAAGTGGTGGTGGGGGGGGGGTTCCAGTATCAGATTTCATATCTGCAAAAACAATTCATCCTGCCCTGTATGCTATCAAAGAATGATTCATATTCAGCTTCATTTAGGTTTTTGGCAGATTATTCCAAATCTATTTTCAACAAGGAAAATGCCAACAGCCGAGACTTCTAATCATCACAAATGCGTGCAAGGAATTGGGAAAAAAAACATCCGAAGAGAAACAATACAGTGTCTGAGTGTCTGAATGTCTGAGAAAAGTTCTCTTGATAATTCCATGAATTTTCCAGGAGAGTATTCTCCAAACAAAACAGTGTGATGAAAATAACAATGATCAGGATGTTAGTCCAAAATCTGTTTTGAGACTCCTGGGGCATATATATCTCCAAGTTCTCAAGATTGCCTGGATATATAGATCCTATAGATCTCTTTTAAAAGTCTACCGAGACTTTTTAATTCAGGCATTAAGCTCCTTGAAAGGTTAGTCTTTAAAGGGTTAATAGAACAGGAACAATAAAACATTATTTCATTGCATGAGAATTACATAGTTAATCCATGTATGCTAATCCATGATCCAGTGGTCAACTGATGGTTATTGTAAGATCACAAAAACTAGTTGATAACTACAACTGATACTCTAAGTGGGGCTACATGGTGAGAAGGGAGAAAAAGGTTAGGTACTTTAATGGGGGGGGGATAAAAAAATTAGGTAGTTTGATAAGAGGCTAGGGAGGGAGAGAGGAGAAAGGAGAGTCAGGTAGTTGGATAAGAGAGTAGAAAACAGTAGCAGCCATTAGCCAAGCCTGTTGTACACATGATAAATCCCATTTAAATGACAAGTTATGGACTAGCAATTACAGAATTTATTACATTTAGGAAAGGTCATGATGACTCATCATCCTTTAAGAGACATCATGACCTGAAAAGTCAACATACCATGTTATTCAAACAAACTGACTGATACCATTTTACCATCCTAGTGGTATGTTTGCTGTCACTTAAGACAATAGAAATGTATTCCTATAGAGTATTTCTGTTCATGCCTTCTCGTGAATACAAGCACATCAGAAGATATTTAGATATAGACAATTAACCTGTAATACAACTCATTTTCTTTTAAAAAAGATATCGGAATACAGTTGTGAATGAACCTTTCTTTGATCTGATCTGCTGATTGAAAACCCTTTCTGAAAGTATTACAAGCTGACATTATAACTACTAGGCTATCAAAAACTGTCAACATAGGTTTCTTCAGTTTTCAAGTCGGTCTGGCTGGCCAAGTATGTACGTATCACACATACAGGCTAGAAGAAGCTAGAAGGCTGAAAATTCAGACATTTACTCCTTACTATGTCTTTATTTGCTTGTTTTAAACAAACCCCAATAGGTTTTTAGTAGGGGATTCAATTTACAATGTAAATTTAGGCTTAATTGATCACTATTTTGTGCCTGCCTATTTCATGAAAATTTAGCTGATTCCATTATAAAAATGAACAGTCAGAGATGTGACAATTTAAACAAAGACTCAAAGCACACTTTGAAATGGAATGAAATCCCCCCCCTAGGATTTTGACTGCCGCCCCCAAGGGACCCCCCCTCCCGTTAAGAACCACCAATCTAGAACATATACAGACTAACTTTATTTCTTAACACTGTCACAATGGCTTAAACACCAAGAACTGATAAAGAAAAGAAGTTCATTGTACTTATGGCTATTGGTTACTAACAAGTACCAACATATTGATTGTTCCTGATAACCTAAAATAATGCTTGAACATTGAACTCAGAAAATTTAACAGTCAATCAAGAGTTTTTTGAACAACTGAACTCTTTTGGCTGTGGGACTCTTTTTCCTGTAGTGCCAAGTATCTGTAGCAAAGAGATTTTTCGTTATCAGCAATGCCTGTAACAAAGGTTACAGATGTTTTTCACTCCTTCCTTTGTGAGACTAATATTTCTATACTCAGTCCTTCTTAAGCAGTAGAAGACACAGAGTTGAAATCTACACAGGTCAGACTTATATACTCAACAAAAAAAACCCCTGAAAACTTGATGTATGCTGTTTATTTTAATAATTGAATATCTGAAACCTACATTACAAGAGTTGTTACAAACAAACAAAAATTCTGTTGGCAACCGTAACTTAGCAGAACCAAGAAAGAGTATGGGGAGTACATCTAAAGAAGGCTGTGGAATGGACCTACTGAAACAGCAAAAATAACAAGGAGAAGAAGTTTGATTGTCTGATAGACACTTTGAATGTTCATCTTTAAATTATAGACAATATCTAGAAGCTAAGTTTGTCACTATCATTTTTCATAGAGATAAGTAGACAAAAGGTTGAACTCTTGCTAACCAACCCACAGAGTAGATTAAATCTTATTAAATCCTGATTACTAATAAAATGTAACACTTTCTGCATGGAGACCGAAGGAGTTACACATTTCTTGCTGGCACCACTGATTGGAGTTCAAGCACAGATAAAAGACAAGATTTTGAATTTACAGACAGGCTGTCCCCATTTAGAAGATTGGCATAACACCATCTTCCCTGCACATAATGAGGCCTAGTGCTGGCTATACAAAACTAAGTTGAACAAAAATTAAGCCCATTTGTATTTCTTTTATCAAATCTTAAAGAAGGAAAGGTTCTGCCAGTTGAATGATTTTGAACTTGAAACCTGTTTACTGATTTTTTCTTCTAATTCTCTACTGTTGCTAAATCTAGAAAGTTTTATATAGAGCAAACCAGAGATCACCTTTGGGACAATAGTAATCAATGATTGTGAGGACCAGGACTATTTTTATAGATTTTTTTTTCTGATAAAAAGGTGAAATGTCTCGACTAGACTTGCTATAGGATTTATTACGTTACATAGAGATAGATTGTTGATAATTTCATGAAGGATTTCATTGACTAAATACAAAAATAAAAGGGTCCCCAAGATGTGTTTTGTATTCAGCTCCATCAATGTTTAATTCTGCCATGTTGAGAACAGATCTTCTAACACTGTCGGCCACAAACCCATGTACAATGGAATGTTCAACATTTTTTCTATATGTTTTGAGCAGATATAAAAAATTGTTCATCAAGAAATCATTAAATGCTATGTCTGTGTCTTGATGGAGGTGCGGAGTGGCATAATGGTTGCAAGCGCAGAAAACTAAAATCAGCAAACGGTTAGAATTTCAGCTGAGGCTGCTGGCAACCACTTGGCACCAATGTCCTTAGGAAAGGTGTGAATCCAATTCTTCCCCAAGCTACGGTTAAGAAGTAGGGCAGTTAGAACCCTTTAGCCCTGGAAAACAACCTAAGAGGTTATGCTGATACAAAAAACCTACACAAAGAACATGTGGCCAGTAACTCCACCTCATAAAACCTACTTGCTATACATACAAACACACCATTTGACTTCATAAGTTTTTTTTATCAAAAAAATCTTGATTTTTGAGCAGATAAAAAAATATCATGAACTCAAAATGAATGTTTTTATAAACTTGCCCCAACTTTATATTTAGAGAAAAAAATAATTCCTATTGAGGAAGATCTCCCATTTCAAGAGACATTTCATCAACATTAAATCATCCATAAAACCAATTCCTTCCTGCTGCTGTTGTTCCGGAAAATCAATTTCTAGCAATAATCAAAAACATGCGTTTGGTATTCATTTTCCCAACAGCAATAGGAGGGAGACACACATGAAAAAAGATTTAATCAGGCAACAAACAGACCCCTAGCCCCCCATCCCCACCCACAAATTAAACATACAAAAAAAAGACAAAAACAATACATGCAAAATAGAAAAATATTTGTAAAAAACAACAAAAAAAAAACAGAAAAAATACATACAAAGAGCTTCACAAAACATAAGAATTACTGTATTTCCTGGCATCAAAGCCGCAATATTTTCCCCTGAAATAAGTCTCGAACATTTACCCTGCATCCTACCGGTCAAAGGTTAAATTTTCTCTGTTACTATCCTTTTTTTCTCTCAAAATTTTGCAAATCAAAATTGTAGTGTGTCCTTGATGCGGGAAAAATGGTATTTACAAATCTTTATGTCAGCAACAAAAGATTACTTTTCAAAACTTAAATTATTGCCAACAAAGAAAAAAAATTGAAAAAAATGAATGAGTTAGATGAAGAAAAATTTTAAAAAAGGCACAAAAAATGTCCTAATTAAGAAATCTTATACTTTTTTGCTACAGAAATCAATGGCTTGTCAGTTATCCTGTCACAAGCTTTTGAATTATGCTAGACTGAATATAATCTACTTATATTGTAAATGGTGTGATTTTTTTCTGTTTTTCGTTGGTAACAGAGAACATTTCAACTTATCAGAAGTAATCTTGTTGATAACAAGCCTGAAAGTTAGACCATAGATGTGCTAGTACAATTTTTAGTGCCTTTAGAAGCCCATTCCTTTCAAAGCTCTCATCTTTAAAAGCCTTTTCGTCTAAAAGCACCTTTATTTAATGTCAATATTATGATGAAATATTTCCTCCATGCAATCGATGCATGTTTGTTTTCTGATGTAGTAAAAGAGAATTCCATGTTCTGATAATGTAATAATAAAATGTCAATTAAGTGATGTCAGATTAATAGAAATTGTGGGAGGGAATGTTTTGTCAAAAATGTTAAGAGACATTTGCTATGTTGATTAGTCAGTCAGTGAGAGCCAAAGATAGTGCATCTAAAAATATCCCCTACCCACCATTTGAAACAATGGATTCTTCAACTTTAACAAGTTTAGTAGCTTCTGATCTAAAAAAATAATTTCATAGAAATTCAAATATATCCGTTTATTTTTTCCCCATGATTGACGAGTAGGTAAGTAATTTATTGATTGTTGAATTATTTAATGTTTCCTTCTTTCACTTCCATTCCACTGTTTTTTTTTTTGGCACAAATGTATTCAAGTTTAATATTTTCTTCTGATAATAGAAATTAGGTTCTTTAAATATAAACATGAATTCATCTTTATTGTTTAAAAAAAAAAAAAAAAACTAGTTTATTCAAAGATGTCCAAATCTAATAAATCATTCAAGTTGCAATCATAAAACTTCCTCTAGACAGTACATAGATGTTGTTTATGCTGATATATAAGGCAGAGATTCAATTTAAAGAAAAACAAAAAAAAAAACAGATGCAAACACTATACTGCATCCAACGTGCTGGTATTATGTCATCTACCAAAGCTCAATATGGATAGTTGTTTGGCTTGGAGGAGTTGCAGTAAGAGGTAGTCCTTCAAATATTCTTGTAAACCACTTATCTTATATTCTGGCATATATGGTACATCGTAATTTAAATGTTGCAAACAATGATTATTGCATATATCCTTGATTAAATAGATAATTTGTAGTTGCTGTTTTAGCGGCAATAGTATTTTTGTAATCTTGAAGTTTTCATACAAGAAATATCTGGTGGCATCCACTGGAAATCAAGTGATAGCAAGTCCCCTAAATATTCTTTGCTTTTACATGAATTTTTCAAACCAGTAGTTAGCCCTTATCATCATAAATATCATTAATATACTGATTATATCTTAGTCGTAGTAGTAGTAGTAATTTTTGCCTTTTTTGATTCGACCATTAAAGTTATATTAAATCAAAGCAGGTTTTATTCTGTAAAGCTTCATGCAGACTTCATTCCTCATCTAGGTCCAGTTTTTGAACATGTTTTGGCCGTTGTACTTTACAGCCGTCTGCAGGTGATGATAAAACTTTACATAATGATATTCCCTCATCTAAGAGTTCAGGTGTCATTGATATTTGATCGGACGTGTAGGTGGCCTAATAGTTAACAGCACAGAGGATGAAATCAACAAACTGAGTTCACACTCGGGCTGGGACAATTTGTGTTCACTTTGCATGAATATCTTTGGGAAAGGCATGAATCCCTTTCTAAATCCCTACAGTAAAATAGCAGGGTGGTTGGAGCCTTTTAACCCTGTGAAGCTGTCTTTCTTGGGTGTCTGACTGGTACTCTACCCCCTGAGGAAAATAACAATTGCTCCAATGACAGGGTAGATAACAATAATTACATGACAACAGCAACCAAGTACACATATTGATAAAAATACATTAACGGTTGTTATCAGCCCTCACTTTTAAAAAGTAAATCAGAAGTAATTTATAGTTTTTTAGTCAGACCCATAAAAAGAGCACAAATTAATGTCTGGTACTAGGTGCCACTGGACGGAGGACAGATTGCCCAGAAGCCAGACTGTCTGTCGTAAAGCAGGATTTCTGGTCACTCTAGATATAGAATATTTTTGGTCAAGGACATTTCATAATCAACTTATTCATCCACTTATTTGAAACAAATTCAAGATTATGTATATATGCATACTATGATTCAATGCATCTCAAATTGGTTCAGATATAATATTAAACCTAATAATGTTTTACATCTCAAACTGAACATGAAAACTCCAATGAAACATAGCGGCCAAATAAAGAGACACACAAAGTATCAGACATTAGATTTGTCTTAGTCTGGTAATGTAGTAGATATGACGTACAAGGTTCATCCAGAAAGTATCCAGCCATTTTGAATATCTTGAGAACTGGTTGCACAGCCTCAATGTGACTCAGCAACAAATCAAAGGGAACCTTACTGCGCATGCTAGAACAGGCAGGCTCTGACTCTTTCTTTTTTCTAGGGGGGCTACTCAGTTGACTGTGGGATACTGTTGAGTGAACTGACCGTCACATTCACGATGACAGAGTGAGTTATTCTTTAGGTCTCCTGCAGGGATTTTTGGTAAAACACTGCATTACATAGGTCTATCAGCCCCCACTACAGTCCAGATTTGGCTTCCTGCAACTTCTGGCTTTTCTCAAAGAGATTTCAGAAAATGGATCAGACCGAGGCAACTTATAGCAACCCTCCCGAAAGAGGACTTAGTTGACATTCTTCAAAAGTGGAAGGAATGCTGGGATAAGCATGCGAGATCCAAAGGGAGTACTTCAAAAGGGACTAAGGTGCCATTGACCTAGTTATGTTATTTTCTTTTGTAGATGCCAAATGGCTAGAGTCTTTCTGGACAGACCTCAAAGACATAATGGCATGCCAATGCAGTGACACATGAGCATGCCATGCAAGAAGTTAAATAAAACAACATTCAAAGAAAGATCAAATCAGCATTCCCAAGAACCTTCACTATCAATTATTATGACATGCCAGTGATGAGACCTTCCTTTTGAAACCCTGGAAGAAAGTCAATACTGAAGTTTGTAAAGACTTTAAGATAACAGAAAATGTTTCATCTTAGAAGAACTCAATCTCACAGTCACAGATAGAAGTAACAATGAATTAATATGTGTTGAACTCACCTCAGCATCAAGGTATTGTAGAACGCCTCCACTGTAGTCATCAAGGTCGACTCGGAAATTGATCAATAGTTAAGGGAATATTTCTTTTCTTGTTGATATCATCATCTTCATTTCAGGTCCACAACTGGACAAAAGCCTTTCCCAAGCACTCCCCCATGATGATTGTATGATCATGTTGGTTGCTTAGAAATGTATTGGTTCACCCATTGCCACTATTTTCCGGTGAGAAAGGTTTTAGATTCATGATTGTCCTTCTCCTAGACTGGTTATCCTACCATTTACCGGGGGGGTGGGGGCTAAAGAATGGATTGGGCAGAATTTTGTGTAAACAACAAAGATATAAAGAATGAGTTCAATAATCTGAACAAAATCTGGAAAGTTGATGACCTTTCTCAAAGTTATAGACAACAGGTCATGTTAGTCACTCAATAGAAACCATCACATGACCAGTGTCTTATGGCTGCATGCAGTGTTGGGGGTGATCAATTGGAAAAAATTGGGAAAAGGAGTGATCAATCAATAATTTCTCTTGCTTTTTGTTGGGTGGTGATCACTAAAAAAGTCTGAATTCAAAAAAAAGAAAATAAATGTGAACACTGCCTGACACCAACTATGGAACCAATTTAGTATAAACTTATATCAATTGACCCCCAACCAAAAAACCTATCCAAATTTTGATAAAACAAAAATATATTTTTCCTTGACATAATGAGGAATAAATATGTAAATTTCCAGCCCTCAGGCTCCATTGATGCAGCCTGTATACATGATCCATACATAGCCAAGCAAGCCAAACCAACTTGAAAACTGAAGAAACCTATGTGACAGGATATGATATAGATAATTACTTCAATCTATTTTATTACTATTCTGCTTGTCCCTACCCTACCAAATTTTATGCGTCCAATAATAACATGGGAAAGATTTGGAGGCTTTTTTAAGAGGGTGGGAAGAGAGAGGACAGAAAAGAAGGTTAGGTAGTTAAATAAGAAGCTAAGAATGGGGGGGGGCAGAGAAGACTTAGGTAGAAAGAGAGAGAGAGAGGAGATAAGAAAGGTGGTTTGATAAGGTAGGAGAAGAGATGGCAGAAAAGAAAGTTGAGTAGTTTAGCAAGGGGGGGGGGGGTCAGAAGATTTTCACACCTGGAACTGATCCATGTTTGTATAAATGTTTGAACATGAACGTGGATGGGTAATGACGATTGGAAGGGATAAGGAAGAGAATAAGAAAATACTGGCAAGGAGCGAGAGAAAAGAAGAGGCAGGAGTTAAAGGATAATCTTTGTTGTCAACAATTGTGGAATTTCCACGGTTTCAGCAAGTAATATATATTTCAAATATGAACAACGCAAATCATTTTTTGAGCCGAGTGCCTAAGCAGCAGCAGCAGCAGTAGCCCAATGCAAAAGGATATTGTTCGAGTGAATCCTCTTCACTAAACAAAAAGCAGACGAGGTAATCTCCGGTGGAAGACTGTGTTGTTGAGGACGGAGGCAGCAGTGGAGCACCACAAGTAACAGAGGGATTCGAGTCGGATTTCCAGAGACAATAGTAACAAACGGAAGGGAATTCAGAGTTTTCACTGCAATCGGAAGTAGAAAAATAAATAACAATAACAAAAACAGAATAGATCGGGTAATTCACTAAACAGAAACCATGACTTGACCAACATATTGCATGCTGTGTAGGGGTGATCAATGACTAAATTGGAGAAAGGAGTGATCAATTATTTAGTTACTTCTCTCACTTTTTTTGGACAGCGATCACTAAAAAGGTCTGAATATAAAAAGAAAACAATCGTGATTGTTGCTAAAAACAAACTAAGGGATCGATTTAGCATAAAATTACTTTGCAAATTGAACCCTTCACTAAAAACCTATTGGGAAGAATTTAAAGAAACAAAAAAACGTTTTTAGATATAATACAGAGTAAATGTTTAAATTTCAGCCCTCTAGTTCTATTGGCGTGGCCTGTATGCACAAAACATAGATAGATAGATAGCCAGCAGGCTAGCCAGGCCAACTTGAAAACTGAAAAAACCTACGTTGAAATTTTGGTCAACAGTATCAAATAAATAGAGGATAAAACTATTCATTTGATACTGTTAACCAAAATTAAATTTATGCAAACTCGGGCAAAGATGGGTTTTTTTTGTATTTTCATACGAAGTTTATTGAAGTGATAGAAAAATCATCTTTTGTGAATCTCCAACAAAATTCTTTTTATTATTTAGTTCTCTACAAATGAAAAAAAGAAAAGTCAGAAATATATTCTGCACTGTATACACATGTAATTATATCTGACCGATTTTTCTTGGCTTTCTCTATTTATTAGGTTATTTCAAACTTCAATGCTTATTTTTGGGATGAACAATCATTTAACTGTGTTCATGGAATATACTATTTTAAAGCGTGAATTTTGATGTATTTATTTAGGCTAAATGCTTTCTTTTCATTATTTATTCTGGTTTATATGAGGCTCTCAAATCAAAGAAGGAAAAAAAGAGAAAAGAAAAGCAAATTCAAGCAATTGTGTAGAACAATTTGAACTGGGGACATTACGCAGCAGAAACTGCCTGCAATATCAACCAAATATTTGGCCAAAGGACTGTCAACAAAACTACAGCTCAGGTTCTCAAAATTTTGAAACAGAGACAAGAGCCTTGAAGATGTGGATATTCTCCTGTGATTGATGACATCCAACAGAGGGCCATAAATTAGGCAGATTCACACAAAACAACTTGAGAGGTTGTAGAGAAATTAAATGTTGACCATTCAACAATTGTTTGACATCTGCACCAAATCAGAAAAGCAAAAAAAGCACATATCGCATGCATTCCCCGGCAGAAATTGAATGAACTAGGCAACAAAACTCTACCTCACCAGACAACTCTCCAACTACAACTTTTTCAAGCACTTTCTGAGAGGGAAGATCTTCAGCAAACAGGTAGCAGCACAGAATGTCTTTAAAGAATTCATTGGTTCTAGGACATCAGAATTCTCTGCTTCCAGAATAAATGGACTGGTTTTTAGTTGGCAAATGTGTATTCATTCTGAAGGTTCTTATTTCCATTGATAACTTTTATTCTAAGCTGAGCTATACTGCTTTAAAGTTGACGGTGAAAAATTGCAATAATTTTTGTACCAACTTGATAACAATAGATACCTTGCTGGGAGTTGGGGGCGGGGGGGGGGGGCAAACGTTTTTTTTTGCTCCTTTTTTTTGACAAACATTATTACTCATTATAATTTAGCTGGTTTGAATTGGGTTCCTTATTTTTTGTTGATGAGGAAATTAATTGGAACTAATTTCCTAGTTTTTGTTGACAAGGAAATTAATGCAAACTAACCAAAATACTTCTCATGACTGGGTAGAGAAGGGGGGTTGGTAATGGGGCCAGCAACTAACAAAAAAAAATGTACTTGCTACTAAAACTACCGCAGAGTGGTTGAGGCCCTATACTCCACAATGAGTCTACAAGAATAAACAGAATCAAAATACAATGATTAAAACACCTTGTCTGAAAAATATTACAGGTCTGGTTAGTTACTAAATGGAAACTATCACATGACCAACATCTTTTGTCAACATGTCATGTTGGGGGAGATCAATTAAAAAACTGGAAAAAATGTAGTGATTAATGAATATGTACTTATATTGCCTTTTGCTGTGCAGTGATCACTAAAAAGATCTGAATTTAGGAAAAATATTTTTTTTAAATCATGAAACCTATGAACATAAAATCTAAAAACCCTAGACTAAAGTCCTCAAGTCAACATAGTTCATTTAGTGGAGTGCAGTAACCATTAAGTGGGTGTGAGAGACAGATGGTTAGACAGAGAGACATACACATATATAATGTGTTGAAAAAAGATCCAGAAATTCAAAAAAGTGGAAATATGCAGTTAAAGTCAATTTTACCCACACTGGGGGTGAAATGGATTTGATCCAAAAATTTCGAATTTCTGGATTTTTTCTACCACCACTGATTATATGTTATGAAGAGACATTTTGATAACATTCTGTTGATATTTAGTTCATATTTTCTTACCTTCCAAGCAAGGAGTTAATGACTTGGATTAGCTTGCTTCTGATCACAAAGAGCATTAATATTAGGAATTATGGTTGTTAATGATAATCTTAAGTCGGCTTCTATATTCAGTCTACTTCTAAACTGTGAGTGGTTTATTTCTCAAAATCAGCCACAGAAGCAAAAATATGTGATGCAAAACCCAAAGGTTCTGTGAAACCCAGTTTGAGGGTGCAAACAACACCCATGAAAAAAGCTTTCTAGTTTTTCTCAATTCCAGATGGTAGATTGTAGGCTGTAAATTCAAATATTTACTCATTTTATGCCTACCAAAAAGGTTTTTGGTTTCTGAAAATTCCCCTCCTAAATAGGTTTTTAGATGAATATTCAATTTCAAAAATTTCCTTCACATCTAATATATCCTTTATCTTATAAGATCATTTGTCCAATGTATATTGTTCAACTCAACAAATAAACAAATTATAGCAGACCCCAGAGATGAATCCTATCGACTGATTCACTTCCTGACAAATTGAACAGCCATTAATTGACTGGTAACATATTGTCTTAACACTGTAAAATTATAAAGTTGGAGAGAGAAAGAGAGGGAAGAATGCATAATTGTTGTTTAGTTTTTACCTACTTGATATAAAGGTGAGTATATCTTTTGAAAATAATGAAAAAAAAAAAAAAAAAAAAATGACTACCTGGATGTTAAGCTGACCACGTTCCCACTGCCCACACAGTCGACTCCTTTGGACAATCGCTGGACCAAACATTTTCTCAGCTCTGTTTCAACTCCAGCATTAAGATCAGTTGCAACAATGGAAAGACTAGACAGGAGAAAAAGAAAAAATCAAGGAAAATAAACGATTAGTTTATTATTATTACTAATAATTTCTCATGAAGTCATGCCAATGAGGTTTTTTTTAATTATTGAAGCCATTTTTTACTTAATCTCCGATTAACCTCCGATTAGCTCAATACTGATAAACATACAGTTTGTATTCAGAGGAAAATTGAATAGTGTGCATATTATGGATTAAAATTGTTTTCAAAATTAGAAGTTGAGGAATAATCACATAACTTCTCATGAAGTTTCAATTATTTCCCAAGGTACTTTTTGAAGACACATCAATTGAGAAATTCCTGTATGGCAAAAACAAGTTCTTATTTTTGAAGCCTAAAATATTACATACAGAGGAAACCGTTCATTATAATCACACATAATGTTATCAAATGGTTATTCTTAGCAAAATCATTCAGTCCTAAACACTTTATTCAAAATGAATTAAAGATTATTATAAAGATTTCAGAACATAAAGTTGTTTATAACAATTTAATAACACAACACTAAATTTACAACAATATGAATTGTTTAAATGTCTATATCCTTTGCTTAATATTATCAACTTACTTAAAGGACCCTGGACCAAAGTGATCACAATATGCAGCTTCCTCTGTGTGCGTACACTGAACGATGTTAGCGGATTTCAAGAATCAAGATATACTGCTCTCTTATCAAAAAAGATGTTTCAAATCTTAAATCTGAGCTGTATTCCCCAAGTGAGGATTTCAGAGTCCACCTAACATGGGGAATCAATACTCTGGATCAAATACCTCATAGTATCATGAAACTGGATTCAAGGCATTTCCTGATGACTGCTGTAAAGCATTTTGAATACTTCAGTTCTATCATGTTTCTGTGTCTAACTGAGCTTCATATTCTTATTATACAGATTAGACACTAATTAATGTACTTAACAACATATAGCATTTTACAGAGGTTTTCTTCTAAGTTCCATCTCAGTAGGTGAAAACTTTATCAGTTATTCACTAACATTACTGAGCAATGTAAATAATGTAAACAGCCACGGCCACTGCGGGGGTTAATATAGATTTGAAGATAAGACCATTAAATAATCTGATAGTGTCAAGGACTACGAAGATCAAAGGGAAAGAGGCTGATTTTATTAGATTTTTTTCGAAAATATGCCTGCAAAAATTGAATTCCGTCTCATATGGTTGTGTGCCTTATGGTAAATATGGGATTCCTTGAATTTATCAGACTGGTATCCCTATCTTTGTTGTTTTATCATAAGGGAATATTCATTTGAATAATTTATGGCAGTGTATGCTGTAGTGCCGCAGTGGGTTTCCGGGGGACATTGAAAATTTTGACTAATTTCAGGCAACTGTAATTCAACGCGCTGATGTATGGTTACAATGATAGGAAGTGACATCTACCCATCTGAATGGAACATTGCAAATCACTCAGTTCACGTAGATTTGAGTAACATGGTCAATAAATAAAGATTATATTCTGAATTTTTCTAGAACTGGGTCAAATATTCTCAAGAGATAGTACCTGCATATAGATATCTGCAGATCCTCCAAGGACTAATTGAAGATTAAATCGACTGAATGATGGTGACATCTAGCAACCAAGTCGAATCTGTAATCACTGATCACCGCAAAAGTTCACCAGTATAGAGTTATTTTAGCATGTCTGCCTCATACAGAGAATGTCCTGGGCTCGATTCTCAATAGAAAACTCTTTGTTAGGACAAATTTGGATGGATTTACATCCTGCTAAGAGGTGGTCATAAAAAGTCTCGACCAGACTTGAGACCTGCAAGGATTGCTAAGCTGACACATACAACAGAAAACGAGACTTTGGCACTGCAACCCTCCCCTTTGGGAGTTATCTCTTAAGAGGTGGACACTTCACCTTTTCTCTGCAAAGCCGAGTTTTTGGTGTTGGCAAATATCATGCAAAAATCAATGTGAAATAGGAAATGAGGATGGTTGTCTCCAATTTGATTCCAAGATTTGAGGAACATAGTGATAAACAACAGACTCATGTGTAAATACGTTAGAAACAATGCCTAAGGAAAGAAGTGTTCAATACATTTGGAGATCAGTATATCTGCAGGGGATGCCTCTCCAGCTGGTTACTGCACCTGGTATCCCCAGACGGTTAGCCATGTATGTACTGACCTAGCTCAATGTTGCTCAACTGTAGCTGTACACGAACAATGTGATTTGGCCATAACACACACAAATGTACATATATACATACACTAAAAAGCAATTTGTGAGTAATAGTGGTCCCACTTTGTGATAATCATTATACTATCAAAGCGAACACACATACACACACACATATATATATATATATATATATATATATATATATACACACACACACACACACAAACAAACTAGAGAAATGATCTTCTCACTTTATTCTAACCATAACACTATCTGAGAGGATACACACACAATCATACATCATACAATACAATTCACCAGAAGAAACACTAACATGTTTGTGTAGTAGATCCTTACTCCATTATACATACATACATACATATACATATATATATATATATATATATATATATACACACACACACACACACACATACATATTTACATATATACACACACAAACAAACAAACAAAAAGCAAGTTGAGAGTAATGGTGTTTCTCACCTTAACTCTTCAATATCCCCATCTTCCTCTTCTTCCGCCTCATCTCCCAAGCCATCACCTTTTTTCGTACCACATCCTGCTGTAGATTTGCTGCTTTTGTCTTCATGACGCTGCTGGTTGGATCTAGAAAGAGCAAAACAGGAATCATCAAAGGGAATTCATCAGGAAAGAATTTCAACAAATGAAGCCAAAAAATATGCTCTTTTCTCTACGTTTTTGTTATACAGTATTAAATAGGGAATTAATGCATTTGCATCATCAAATGAAATTACAGAAATTACAAAATAAGAGAAAAAACAGGGGAAAAGCCAATCAGTAATTCTTGCTCTGACGTACATCAAGTGATGATGGTATTCAAATAACAATAAGAAAGCTCAAAAAGTCATGCAGAAGGTTTTAAAAAGTATAATTTTTCATTAAAAAATCCAATCGAATGATATATTCATCAGAAATTAATGCAATAATTTAATTAAAAGCCCGTCTTTTGTTCTTTAATAAAACATCAATTTGGCACATCAGATGTACTGTTTCCATCATACCCTGACAAATTCATAATGCAAAATCTGAAGAAGAACAAAAGAAATGCTTTTAATTTTATCATTGTCTTAATATTCGATGAATATATAGCTTAATTGTACAATTAATGAAAAATTGTAGGTTTGGAGCCTCTGAATGACTTTTCATACCTTATATGTTGGTAAATATGGGCATAGGTTCACGTATGTAGCAAAGCAAAGATTATCAACCAATCATTATCATTAGGAGTTGGAAGAGGTATATGTATTCACTAATCTATCAGTGTGTCTATTTACTTCTCAATGAATTTCAATGACATTTTATTGGAGGTAGGGCAAAGGGCTGAGGAAAAATTGGTTAAATTTTGGAACAGATCCAGGGTCTTCTTTTACAGTTACCTTCCCTGCATGGTAGCAATACATGAACTGATTTTCATCCAGTTTTTAGTGACAATGGCATTGGCAGAGGTATGCGCTCTCTGAGTGCTTTCTAGTTCTTTCTTACCCCAATCTTCCAAGCATCAGAAACTTCCAAGTCCTGTTCTTAAATCAAACCATTTTCTAGGAATATTTCCTTCAAGTCTATAGTAAGAAACTGTCAACAAATACATCACTCATACTGTGGATACTTGTATTTGAAACCGTAAACCAAAACAGTCAACATAGGATTCTGCAGTTTTCAAGTTGGTCTGGCTGTCTATGTATGTATCATATGTAGAGGTCACACCAATAGAACTGAAAAGGCTGAAAATTCAGATATTTACTCCTGATAGAAAAAAGCGTTTTTTTTTTTTGCTTATTCAAAAAAAAACCACTGGAATAAGTTTTCAGGGCACTGTTTCTGTGATACACTGACAAATTCATGGGGCAAAATCTGAAGAAGCAAAGACAGGCTTTTAATTTCATCATTGCTTCAATATCTGATGAACATGTAGCTTACCTGTACTTTAATTTTTAATGTATGTTAATGCCAAAGATAGAGGTAACTTATTCACTGAACCCCTTGTTTTCCGATTTGTTTTAATGATCCCTAAAGTATGCCGCCAAAAGACATTGGTCACATGATGGTTTTGGATGAGTGATTGGGCAGACCTGCTCATTGTACTCATCATAGTCATGCACTGCCGTGTGTGTCACACAATGTGAGTGCAATAGAGTCTGAATCAACTTTTTGTCAAACTCAAAAACAGGTGTTAACTTTATTTTTCTATCATAACAATAAGTACAATCCTCACCAAAAACAGGGGTGTAAATCAATATGTAAAATTCACATTCCCCTATAGTGATTAGAACTCGTGACTAACTTATTGCCTGTAGGCTGTCTTATTGACTGAGCTAAATAGACATGTCTTAGATATTGACGAAAAATATATCAAAGATACACACAGGCTTATTTAATTCCAAAAGATGAATACATTTATGCTAAAAGATACAGTTTTTTAGAATTTCTATTTACTATTCATGCAATGAATTACGTTATAATATATAGAAATGATCTCCCATTGTTACACTGTTAATATATCATTCAATTTAGACAATGTAAATAGAATAAACAATTAAAGAAAATGGGACTGCAGCATTTATTCTGGGACTTTTTCATCTCTTTCAACGTGACAGTACGTATTTAAGACCGAAAATAAATGAGATGAGAATTTGGGTTGAAAGCAGTTATGTGGCCTTCGCGCTACCAGAGACTGTTTAGCTCAATGGTAAAAGCATCGTTACCGGTGGCAGGTTCAATTCCAGCATATCTATAGGCCAACTGATTGTGCTGGTAGAGCAAGTTGAGTATTTCCCACTGGCATGAATGATTTGTGTTCAAGTCCAGTTCACCAACTAGAATTTTGAGTACCGATATTCAAGGCATGCTCTCCCCACTTGATCAGTTGTGTGAAACAATCTTCCTTGCCTCATTTACCCTCACATGGCTTTCTATTGTACTAAGGTGAGTAAACAAAATATCAAAAACCATGAAGAGGTTTGTCTCCAAGCGGAGATAATGAGGCACTTTCTATTGGTGTCTTTAAGCCAAAAGAATTTGCTTTTTCCCCTCAAACACTTTTTTTTCAGTGCTTTATTTTTTTTTTTCTTCCTCATTTTGCTGAAGTCTTAGATTTCTAACAGCATTCCTTTTCAAACATCAAGTCTGGTTAGTCATTCAATAGAAAATGTCATACGACCAACATCTTTTTACTGCATGCCATGTTGGGAGGATGATCAGTTAAACAGCTGGAAAAACGACTGATCAATGAATAAGTTACTTTTATTGCTTTTCGTTGAGCAGTGATCACAAAAGAAAAGTCTGAATTTTAAAAAAAACAAAAAACGAGAGACCAATTCAGCATAAACTTGCATAGTGAATTGCCTGTACATATGATACATACAGAGGCAGCCAGACCAACAGTTTTAGTTGACGCTCTCTAAAAAGACTTATCTTGAAGTAGTCAGATTTAAAAGAATTTGCTGGGTTTCATTTTGTATATTACATAACAAGTTTGAAGTTTCTCCCCTCCATAACACATTAAGTTTTCTCAATGCATATTTTCTGTTTGTTTTCTTGATAGACAACAGCTTCAAGCATTATTCAATACTTTTTAAAATGAATCTATCTCTTCTCCTTCCAGCTATGGTTAAATAGGAATGCAAACTGGGCTCTCTAGTCCTGGGTGGTAACCAGTCTCGGGGATTCCAAAACAGGGAGAGGAACTCCCTTGAGCTGGATACCAATTTTGACTCCATTCCCACAACTCCTACACCCAAACTGACACCAATTGTGTCACTCTGCCTTCCTCTGGACTACATCAGTGAGGCTGAGAGAGGGATTCTGTTGACTGCACATCCCAAGATATCTTTACATCCGACCCAGGCTTTTGTCCAGGAAATGTCACTTCAATGTTGTTCCATGGTTTATTGGGAACAATGCTGCATTCTTCTACTTTTTCATTTCATATCATCAGCCATTTAAGGTCCATTGTTGGATGTAGGCCTTTCCCAGGGTCTGTCGGCTTTTTTGAGTGTCACTGTGCCCGATGATTCTGGATTAATTCAGGTCACCTTACTTTTTGTCGGCCACAGTTTTGTATATGGTTTCTCGGGATCCATGTTGTGAGTCATTATGTCCAGCTGTTGTTGTCTGACACCCTTGCAACATGGCCTGCTCACTTGTAAATGGTCTCAAGGAGATCTCCAACACCTGTTTGCTCTTTTGCTATCTTTCCACGTGATGTTTAACCTGATCTTTTCCTGACCATATTGCATAGGTGAGTCATTTCATATAAATTTGTCATAAATTGAAGAAATAGATTATTTGAAATAAAGTTCAGGTATAAATGCTAGACTGAGAAACTGAGATATCAATAAATCAATAAAAATAGGAAAATTAAGTTACACGACAGGTTCTACAGATTTTCTATTTTCACACAAGAATGTATTTAAAAATGCACCACGCGGTAAGTAAAACATAGGTTTCCTTCCTTGAAATTACAAGACCTACATCTTCCAGTCAAATATTTTACACCTGCATCCATTCCA
The DNA here is from genome assembly GCA_963457665.1 of Thysanoteuthis rhombus. Lineage (NCBI taxonomy): Eukaryota > Metazoa > Mollusca > Cephalopoda > Oegopsida > Thysanoteuthidae > Thysanoteuthis > Thysanoteuthis major. Next base: position 3,016,098 of record OY735222.1, on the reverse strand, counting down.
ATTTGAAATGAAAATAGTCTATTAACTATTGTCTAGAACTTTAATAAGCGTCATTAACAAATCGACTTTTTTCCACACAATTTGGACTCCTTCTTCATCCTCAATGTAGTCCTGACATTCCAGCTGATTCATTTCTACGGCCATCTTCAGGTGTAAATGTATTTATCCATAAGGGAAGAGAGTCTTGACTATCAGTCTCTTCCTCTAAACTGACTTACAAGATGGAATTATTTGTTCAACAAAGAAATAAAATCAGGATGTTTTCTTGTTAAAAATCAGAGAACAAGAAGTACTGTTTTTTTGGTTTTGAACAACCAGAAGTAGTTGTTATTCTGATAAAATTGTTACTCTAAGTGGAAGAGTCCATTGTTATGGATAGAGAAAAAAAAATTCACATTGTTCATTATCATAAGATTTGATTTATTTTTTTTTTTTTTTTTTCAGAAAACAAACTACCGACTTACAAAAATATCTCCAACCATAAGAGGTATTTTTACCACTAAAATTGTTACTCCAAGTAAAGGAGTCCATTATTATAGACAGAAAAACAAAAAAAATCAGACTGTTCATTATTATAAGATTTGGTTCATATTTGTAAAAGATGAAGATATGTAATATTTACTTATCTACTTTATACCTGCATATTTGACTTTCTTTGTAAAATTCTTACTTTCTCTTCTGATGTTGCTAAGGACTTGTATAATTTCCTGTCTAGGCAACTAAGGAAGTGGATACTTATGTCTTCATTCAAACTAATTAACATGACCTGTTTTCCATGGTATTTCTCATCACTGAAGAGAAGAGGGCTTTATAAGCCTTTTTCTATGAAGAGTTAGTGGGTCATTCGAATCTAGGTTATAAATTATTGCATACAGAATTGTTTGTTCAGTCAGAATACCACGTAGCAGTAAACACTGGAAATTTCACGGTTTACATAGAAACAATCCCTAAAGATTATAGATTGATCTTTAATGTTTTATCTATTAGTTACATATATATATATATTTCAAAATGAATAAATACAATAATTTAAAAAGAAAACTAAAAAAATTACCAACGGAGAGATCAACAAGGAAAGAAATAAAGGAGAAAGGAATATAAATAGAATAAGTTTTTCCACGCAGGAAATAAACAAAGCCCCTAATAACATCCTAAATAGGGATCTGAATAAATTGAATCATCTGCCTGGAGAAGTCTAAAGGGGCTGAAATATAAATATGTTCGTGTAGCAAATCCATTATTTCACCATATACAAATAAATATATATGAATGCATTTTATTATTTTAAACTCCATTTGAAATGACAACCCCCCCCCCCGTTACATGGAGAATGAGTCACACAGCCTAGACAGTGTAAATAGAATAAAAGAAAAATGGGGCTGCTATTGGAAATGAACCTGCAACCTATAAGTTAGCCACTTCAATGTAATCTTGCTCCCACCTTTGAAAGCCCTTTCCTCTGCAAGAACATTCAATGGTAACAGCATAGTAAAAATAGAATTTAATTCATCCTATTGGTGTGGGTTTGTCTTCTGACATGGTAAAATAGAATTCCATATTCTGATATCTCGAGCAACATCAGATTCATAGAAGGTGTGGGGTGTGAGGCATTTGGTATGTCAATTGGTCAGTCAATCACTACTATAGATGCTGTTGTATCTAAACATATTTTAAGATTAAGATTAAAAATTGTTGGAAATAAATGTAACTCCCATCGGGGAATTCCAAATTAATCGCAAGAATTAAATTTACATCCGAGACCATTGAGACAGCAATTAGAAATTAAAAGGAAACTTCATCCTTGGATAGAATTGTTGTATTTACTGAATTGGATTGCATATAAGACCCCCACTTATTTCAGCCAGGAAAATTTAGAAAAAAATATTTCCCTTCATTTATCACTAGTATTTCCAGCTCCAGAGTTTTTTGCATGCAAAGTCAACCTTGAAAAAGCGTAAAAAAACAAAAACAAAAAAAAACAAACCCAAAACACTATTAGCCTTTTTATGGTTATTTAAATAGCCTGAAATGGCAAGAATATGGTTGAAAATCAATTAAAATGGCTGGATAGTGCTATAAATAGCATCGTGAGTGTTGAATTTTTGCACTGCCAAAGCAAGAAAAGTGCCAAACAGGCAACACTGTTCATCACCAAGGTTCCTACTGCCTCTTCAAGTTCAGTGAACAGATAGGTTTTTGATTTTAAAATGCAAAACCATTTTTAGATATAACCAATCAATATATTTATATGATAGTTTTCTACAATGCCAAAAAGTTTTAGAATTTGGGGGATGGGGATTCAGAACTTATCTGCAACATTCTAGCTTTTAAATATCTGTTTTGATGATGAGAGAGAATAAAAAAATTTCCCATCGATCAACATGCTGAATGAAACAGACTTTGATGTCAACAATCATTCCTGGCCTATTTCTCGTGAATAGCCAATAATTGAAACTATTATAGCAAAATAGTCAATTTACTTTGCAACTGCAGCAGGCAGGATACAGCAGCCTCGTAACATTAATGAAGGCTGCTGAAAGCCTAGACAATATATAAATGCCCTTGTTTGAACATCATAGTATGGTGGCGGTACATTCAAGCTACAAAGAATTCAAATTCTAGTTCAGACTGTTCATATCACTTCTGCACTAATACCCTATATGGCCAAATCACGTTGGATACACCAGTCCTCCTACAATTGCAGTAGTTGAGCAACCTAGAGCATGGTCATTACCCAAACAGGTAACAGTTTGGGAATACTAGGTACCCTATGTGGCGACAAGATTGTTTTGTGATCATCTTAACCATCTATGCTCTGTTACTGATTAACAAAACATTTTACCCAGCTAGGGTCAGTCTGGTTCATTCTGGTGCACATGCTGCTCCCTGGAGGACACATCGAAGTAGGCTCTTCTAGGAGCCACCATCCTCATATTGAGTGGCAACAATCAATAACCCTTGGGAATGGCAGCAATCCAAATTTTTCAGCACTCAGGTCCCATTGTTGGACATATTGACTATGGTCTTAACATTAAAATACTACAGTTTGCAGGTCAACCTCTTCCCTGTTAGTGGAACCATATAAACCAGTACTGTTAGCCACATGATACCTAGAGAGTACAAGGGGAAGAGAAATGAACTCCCAATTGCCAACTGAAATTATATGGAGAACTAACATATTAACCATTACATAATGATGGGGTCATTTATAAATGGATAAATCATCAAATATATTTAATGTATTCAATGCAAACAAAATTCAATCACTTCTCTGATGGCCTATTGTCTACCCTTCAACAAAATTTCATTGGAATTCATTGAGAACTTTTTGAGACTGTCATGGGCATATGCAAAAGTATGAAAAAAAAGAAATGGTAAAATATCTCTCAATTGAAATAAATTTCTAGATCCACCCCCAAAATTAACCAACTCTTCAATACTTTATTGCCAACCCTTCCATAAAATTTAATTGAAAGTCATTGAGTACTTTTGGAGATATCTTGTGGACAGTCATACAGGAGGATGGATGCTTACAAATACAAATGCCTCTAGATTTCCTTTGTAGAAGTAACTAAGGAAAAAGCAACAAGCATAATCAGATTGTAGCTACAAGTTCAGAGAAGAGAAACATCACACTATGGTCAACTATCTTACCAAATTTACTCCCATATAAAGCAAAAAGAAATCTTTGAATTTGAGTCAAGTCTACAAGAGAGAAACAGATTTGTTTTTTTTTATTTTTTCAGAACTCCAAGAAAAGCTACCCTTTGTGTAGTAGTAGTTGTGGGTGGGAGAGTGAAGTCCAAGGTGAGAGATAAGGGTACAGAGATCGCATTGTACTCAAGTGAATGTGGAAATGGCCAGTAGCCATGTTGCACCAACAACCCCCTGGGAATTGAAGATAAATGCACCAAATTAGCAGATAAGAAATAGGATTTAGATATGAAGACAGGAAAAGATTCAAGGAATGAAAATTATTTACAGTTCAATTATTCAGAAATCTGTTTCAACAGTTGCTTTTGAAAAAGATGCCTTTGGTTTCTAGTATTATAAGAAAAAAAAGTTTATATACATTTATATATAAGAATAAATAAATAAATAGAAGAGAGAGATGGCGACACAGAGACACATAGAGACAGTTAGTTAGATAGACAGAGGTAGAGACAGTGACAAAAATAATAAAGACAGAGAGAGACTGACTAGGCAAAGGTACATCTTTATTATTATTGGTTGAACCATTGTAACACATTATTTTCATTAAATTTTGACTAGTTTTTACCTTCATCTTAATTTGATTTATTTTTTTTATACAGTTTTCGATAAGAGTCATTGTTTATATGGCAACAAATAACAACACATTCATAAGTAAAGAGAAAGGCTCACCCTCATTGCCACAGGGAGTTTAGTTTATACCCAGTTTCTTTTACCAATCAACAATAAAAAGTTTCAGTGATTAGCAGAAGCTGATTCACTCTTTTACGTCTTACTCTTAACTTCCGAACAAACTGAAACAATGGCCCAAATTGAAAGTTGAATGAAGAACAACTGAAATTCAGATGAAAGTAAAATCTAGCCGAAATTTAATGAAAAATATCATCATCATCATCATCAGTCTTCCAGCGTCCGTCGTTGGACATAGACCTTCCCCAGGATTTGCCACACTTCTCTATCATGGGCGTCACGGAGCCAGTACTTCCTGAACCTGTCTAGTTCATCTCTCCATCTAATATTTTGCCGGCCTCGGTTGCGCATATGGTCTCGGGGAATCCATGTTGTGAGTCGTGATGTCCATCGATTGTCAGCCATTCTTGCAACATGGCCAGCCCACCGCCATTTGAGATTTTTTATGGCTTCTATGATGTCTCTAACTCTTGTCTTAATAATGTAGACTTAAATAATTGTAAAAAGAGAAGAGGAGATATATCTAGGCTTTAAGATCAGGCAAGGGCTGCATACACATGGATCTGACACTCTCACACTGTGACAGAGAACCAACAGAGCCAGGGGGTATTCTGAGGTACTGCTGGGGTGCTCTGATCCCTAAGATCATCTGACGAGAACTTTGTTGAAAGCACTGCAGCTGTTTTCACAGCAGTAGCTGTATGAAATATGTATATGTATATGTTGATGAAAGCATCAATTAGAAGGTGATGAAAGAATTCAAGAGAAAAGCAGGTATTACAACTTGAAAATTTTCATCATCATAAGTAGGTTTTCATGCATTTCTACAGGTGCTAGCCATCTTTTTCAGAGAAAATTGTGTGCTGTTTCCACAACCTCAAACATATAAACAGCGCACAATTTCATCTGAACTGCTGCAAGATTCTTTGAAAAAGATGGCTGGTACCTGTCAAAATGCATCGAAACATGCCCACTTGATGTTAAAAATTTTTCAAGATGTAACACCTACTTTTCTATCAAGTTCTTTCTCTTCACTTCCAAAATGTCACTTTCATCAACCTTCGGTCAGATCACATCCTATCAACACAACAAACAAAGTGCTTGAATATCCCAAGTGATTCATAACAACCAGATATAAATCCATTTCCCAAATGGAAGATAAAACAAGTAGAGACCAACAACTAAACAAGGAAAAGATATATAAATAAAATAAGAGGAAGGTCATCCACCCAGAGAATTAGACGTCCACCCAATAACATCTTAAAAGGGGATCCAAATAAATCAAATCATTCGCCTGAAGAAGTCCAAACAGGACAGAAACAAATGTGTTTGAGTAGCAAATCCTCATATCATCACAGACTGAACTAAGTCCCACACATCAGGAAGACCCTAATAGATGGAATCCCATTTTTTACTCACAAAGCAAAGCATCTGATGGTAGATTTATGTTCGATAGTAAACTTATAACCACTCAATGGTACACACACACACACACACCACTGAAGATGGGAATACCTCCCATAAGAGGTCTTTCTCATCCATGAAAACATTTATGGATTGAATAACCTGGTTTCCATACTCTTTCACTCCTGAGTCTGTCTGACTTCCTATAGTTCACATTATTGTATATATATATATATATACATACACACACACAAGCATAAGATGAGAAACAGTACTATTCTAGTAATACAGGTACCCACCCCAGCTTTTTTATCTTTTTTTTTCTACAGAAGAAAAGTGAAAATAGTATTCAGTATTTATTTTGTAGCAAGCCATCATAGAGGCAACACACACCCCCTCTTTCTCTCCTGTATCTCCCACCACCCCCAGATCTAATGATTCAGCATACCATCATCACTCTTGGGTGTAAGGATGCTCAAAAATTTTTCCCGTGTAAATCAAAGGTGATTGCTTCTTCACTTAACACCATTTGGGCTGCCAATTGGTTTTGATGGGAATGCTCTACTTTTACATGGTAGACAGAAACCTGTATATTGAAGTCAGATGTTAGATCCCTTTTTACTAAATTAGAAACTGACAACCAGAATTGTCTACATAGGTTTCTTGATTTTTTGTCTGGCTGTGTTGGCTATGTGTCTATCATGTGAACAGGCTGCACCAATAGAGCCAGGGGGCTGAAAATTTCAATATTTACTCCCTATGTCTACAGAAGACTTCTTATTTTATTTTCCAAAAATCCTCCTTCTATATGACTTTTTAGTCAGAGGTTCAATTCGGATTGTAAGTTTATGCTAAATTGGTATCTAAGTTTGTGTCCTGCAACATTCATGCTTGTTTTTTGAAAAATCTTTTTCTAAGTGATCATTGCCCAACAAAAGGCGAAAGATGTAACTTATCCATTGATCACCATTTTTTAACTGATCATCTCAAACACGGCATGCTGACAAAATACATTGGTCACATGACGGTTTCTATGGAGTGACTAACTAGACCTATTGTTTTTCTTTATCAAACTTTTCTTAAAAAAAGCAAAGTTCCTAAGAGTAGGTTATATTTTTCTCTCCCGTCCCAAACCAGAAAAAAAAGAAAAAAAAAAAAATAGAAAGAAAGAAATGGTGAAATCTAAAATTGGAATAAAAAAAATGAGACGTCATTTTATCAGCACATGTTAGTGAGCTCATTAAAACTCGGTACAAATGCTCAAAGGCAGAAAGAATTTGAAAAGAATTTGGAAAGAATTTTCATTTCTATTAAGATCATTAATTTCTGACACTGAGCCAAATTTGTTTTTTTTTCAAAATTCAGATTATTCTATTTAAAAAAAACATTTTCAGTCTTGCTTGCTCGGTACAAGTTATTAATCAGGTCAGAAAACATTTAATAATCTCCAATCTAAGTTGGAGTTAACTTTGTGCACCCCCCTCCCTGCCACAAGAACAATCCTCACCAAATCTAGAGAAGTGACAAACCCCTTTAGCACAATGTGTTGAAATCTTAATTTTCTTGATAATTCTCTGATTGGAGTGTCATTTCATATATATACATATATATATATATATATATATATATATATATATATATATATACTTTAGTTTTAAGTAAAAGCTTATAAATGAGCAACCTATTTTTCTAAGATATTTATTAAACTAGGTGGTTGATAAAATACAACTTGAAATTTCAAAACATACTCACTCAGACTAGAATAATGATTGTTTTTTTCAAAATCCGTTGTGTGTCACCTAAAAACCTGCGGTGTGTCACTGCTGACAACCATAGGTTCACATTACAAGTATATCACGTCAAACCTATATATAAAATTGATAATTTCCTACCCGAATTTGAAATGACAATCATCATTTGAAATCAAATAAAAAAATTGAAAAAAAAAAAAAAATTCTTTTTACGTAAAAAGTAAATAAAATTTCAGGGAAGTTATTCCTCTGCCTTCATGGGGAGGTACTGTAGATCAGCAGATTCCCTAGGGTTCATGTCAACCTCAATGTTGCCAACCAAAAAATATTTTTTTCACGCTAAGTTCAAAAATGCTAAAATACACTAAATAAAAATTTTTTAAAAAGTCAGTGTTTTCATGGCCTTTTTTAATAGACAAAAAATGGCTATATAATAGCTAAAAATTGACTGGGGAAAAAAAAATTAATTAATTGATTAGCTGAAAAATAATGCTAAAGGTAGTGGTAAATGTTGCCAAGATGTCATGGTGTCACCCCAATCAGTACACCAGTGCTGTAGATTCAAACTTCTGTGGCCATTAATGGTCCAAATTTGCCAGAATTTTAGAAGTGTATTGCAGATTCAACCAAATTTACGTTCTGTTCAGGACTGAAATCCAAAGGATTTTTTCAGAAGGAGATTGAGAGATGAGGAAGTTATTATTCTTTTGAATTTTATTTCAGGGTCTGTTATATCAATAATGCCTGAATAGATCTGAGTGAGTTGGGGATAAATCTTGAATCCTATAAACAATGGTGCATTTGTAAACACCCTGGAATTACTTACTCTCATACAAATGAGTCTTTCTTTTCAAGGGGTTATCAATCACGTCAAGTAGATCTTGAAATACATCTCTTCCCTCCAACTACCAGTAAATAGTAGGTCAGACTTGGCTCTTCAGCCTTGGTTGGCAACCAGTCCAGTATATGTATCTTATGTTCAAGACGAACCCTTTGTTCATCATCATGAGATGCCGGTAACCAACTGACAGTGGGTTTCAACAGGCTTATCAAGCCTCAAGTGGATTATAACCAATTTTTTAATTAAAATAAAAGGAGAAAAAAAACAGACAAAAAAATGCAACTGCCCGTCTCTACCTCCCCACAACACCTCAGTTACAAGCTGAAGATTGAGGAAGGGAAAATAATAAAAGGTCTGGTTGGTCACTCAATAGAAAGTGTTATGTGACCAACATCTTTTGGCAGCATGCCATGTTGGGGCTGATCAATTAGAAATTTGAAAAAGGTGTAATCTATCAATAAGTTACTTCTCTTGCCTTTTGTTGCGAAGTGATCACTATGAAAAAAAATCTGAATTTTCAAAAAACAAGTGTGAATGTGGCCAGACAGAAACTAAGTGATGAATTTAGCATAAAGTTACTTTGCAAATTGAACCACAACTCCCTAAAGGGGGAAATTTGGAAACTTAGACATAATAAGTAAATGTTGAATTTTCCAGCCCTCTAACTCTGTTGGTGCAGCCATGTATGCATGATACATATATAGCCAGCAAGCCAGTCAACCCAGCTTAAAAAATGATGACAGTTTTGGTTGATGGTTTCCAACAAGCGGGTTCCAATTTTCCTGTGCAACTTTGAGAATGAAATGACAAATTAACTTGAAACGAATGCAAGTCTGTTTGAAGTTGATCAACCATTAATAAATATCCTATTAACGAGACGGTTTAGACTCATTAACCCTATCAATGCTTTAATCACATGCAGTCAAGAGAGCTTAACATTTGACAGAGTCACTGATGCACACCAATAAGGGCAAAAGGGGATATATTTCATCCTAATCAAAATTATTATCAGAACAAGGACAGTAGAATCTTCATTAGTCCTTTTCGCAAAAAATAGAATATCTTTATCCCACCAATGAATGAAACGTCTGTGCATGTTAGTGACAGATTATTAGTCAAGTAAAATGTTGGGGATTATGTTCTTGGACAAAGGTAGGTTAATCTAGGGAGATTTAAGGGTTTTACAGTTAAGGCCGAGGATTTGGGGAATATGAAGATGATTATGGGTAGGGTTACCTGGAAATGCCTGTTGGTCAGTCTGTCTATTCACATAATATCTCCAAAAGTTCTCAATGAATTTCAATAGCATTTCGTGGAAGGGTAGGTCGAGGGCTAAGGAACAATTGATTATATTTGGAATGGATTGAGAAATTTTGTAATCTTATCATTCCTGCAGTGTAACTATACATGAACTGATTTTCATTCAGTTCTCATGGCATTAGCAAAGGTATGCGCTCTTTGAGTGCTTTGTAGTTCCAATAGTAATGACTAAAATTCAGCTAGGCCTAGAATGCAGCTAAAAAGCAGCCAAAATAGCTCTACAGGGACAGAAAGAATTGATAATGTGACAAAGACAGTATGTCAGGCATAAAAGAGACACAAGCAGAATCATGTCAACTTTCATTAAGTGACACCAATATTCAACATGATCTTTAAAGAAAATGACATCTATATGGAGAGTCAGCGTTTTGGAGGCATAACAATTTTATTATTAAACATACTTAGTGAATAAACTGACCTAAAATAATCCATTACAGAGTGTGCAAATACTCTACCTCAGCAGAAGTGTCAATCTATACATAAATAATTCTATTTTTTTTGACGGGTGCAGCTTTTTGGTAATTTGATATAACTAATAACTCACCAAGTAACTATTGTAAATAATTGTTTCCTACAAAGAAAATGTATAAGATGAAGCCTGCAGCTACAATAAACAAGACAGATGTTAATCATGAGGTCTCCATGACATTTATCAGAAGAATCGTTTAAAATTACAGTTACAGACTAATATTGCAAATTGATTGAATTAATGAAGTGCAGATGTGACGAGTTAATTGAGTGCAAACAGAACCACATGGTCAAAGCTACTCTGACAAAATCATTTTCCCATTCAGAATGGATGTAAATTGCACCTTAAGAGGCTTGCATTGGTACAAAAAACATGACAGACAGCAACAAACAGACCGAGACAGACAGACAGCAACAAACAGACCAAGACAGACACAAACAAACTTCCTGAAATGTGTTTTATATCCCATAAAATAACCAAATTCATTGTCCCATTAACCTCAACCAATGTTTGACTTCTACACAGAACAGCATATAATAAACTAAAAAACACTCGGAGAGCACATACCTCTGCAAATGCTGTAAACTAAATAAAAACTGAATGAAAATCAGTTCATATATAGCTATCCTGAAGGGGTGGGGTAACTGTGAGTTTTATTTTTCCTAATTTTGGACTATCGTCTTGATATATGACAATCATCTCTCATTCAAAAAATGATTCCAAAACAACACAAAATGTCATTGAAATTCATAGAGAACTTCTGGAGATATTGTGTAGATATAGAAATGATTACATATACCTCTCCCAACTTTGTTGACAGAGGTATATAGAAAATTTCTTGGCCAGAAATCAAAAGTCAACTTATACAAGGGTCTGGTTAGTCACTCAATAGGCCACACATGACCAACATCCTCAAACAGAATGCCATACTGGGGGTGGTCAATTGAAAAATCTGAAAAAGGGGTGATCAATGAATAAGTTACTTCTCTCAACTATTGTAGAGCAGTGATTATAAAAAAAAGGCTGAATTCTCGAAAAACAAGTGTGAATGCAACCGGACACTGACTAAGGGATAAATTTAGCATAAACTTACATGGTTAAGTGAACATCCCCATTAAAAAACTAATTATGGGGGAATTTTCGCAAAAAACAAAAACACGTTTTTCTTTCTAGACATGATAAGGAGTAAATGTTGAAATTTTCAGCCCTCTGGCCCCATTTTGCTACATGTATATGTGATACATACATAGGCAGACTAACTTGAAAACCAAAGACACCTACAGTGACAAGTATATAGAGTTAGAGTGAAGCTGTCGTGATTTCAGGATGTCTACCCCACTGACACGTTGAGCCTTGCTTTTTCATGTTAACACTTGACAAAAGAAAAGACTCAAGTAGAAAATAATAGACAAAGGACATAATTTATATAGGTTGGATTTCTATTTGTCACTGATGACCAAATTCTAGTCAATTTCACTTGCTGGTGGTAGAGCAGGTGACTGGCAGCTACAATATTTGAGATCTTGTTTAGGGTGACATCTTACCATGGCCACCCATGACCGGAGGGGTGGGTGTCATTTGATGACCCCCCCACACGTTGATCAGGCTCTATTAAGGCGAGGGGGTTTGAAAGTTAAAATCTTATTGACAATAAATGAAAATGGAGCAGTACAATCTTTATGTGTAACCCCAACTTAATGTTCCCACATAAAAAGACAGCATTTTTATTCTTGGGTAACAGGGTTGAACCTAAGATATATTCAAAATATATTGGTCACCCCATCTCCGACACATGTCCATCCCCCCATCTGGAAAACAGGCATGAGATGTCCATGCATGTTACCTGAGAGGAAAAACTTTTTCTGCAAAAAGCCAGTCCTGTAATAGTGAATTCTCCATGGATTCACAATTTATGTCCCTAAAAAGAACTGCAATCCTTTCTGCAGAGCAAGTAGCATAGTTTTATTCTTGCATCTCAATAACTGAAATCCCAGATTAGAAACAGTTATCATCTTAAAATGATTTTTTTTTTTGTCTTCGGTCTTTTCGACAACCAAGTTCAAACGTCCTCCTTTAGCAAATATCTCAATGCTTCACTCCCTTCTTCTCTCTCTCTCTCCCAGCCCTCTATATGATCTTAGTGTTGCAATTCTATTCACAGAATCTCTCCCTCAACCCCAACCCAATTCAATATCAAATTTTTAGTTTGACAGTGTGACAGACAGAAGTGTGCTGGCACATGGGTTATTATAATATAGATAGATGGATATAAGAAGTACTAACAAGAAGAAATTAACAATTTTGCAAGAGAGTAAAAAAAATGAGCACTATTAGATTTCTGTGGCAGTAGTTACCAACTTATAATCTGGTGATAGACTCTACTTTGATTGAGGTTTCTTTTCCATATCTTGACGGCCCACGCCCTGACTATTTTTGACAGATAAACTTGGCAAATTTAGATTTTTCATGCAGAAAAATTAGTATGTTAATTTGAAACCAAATTTGTTTTGGAGTTGATTTTCAGGTTGTTTTTAAAGGAATTTATGTTTTTGGAATTTATGTTTTTTTTTATAGGCAATGGAATTCTCTAGAAGAGAAGAAAAGTCTTTCAAATCCTTTTGCCGCCAAAGTGAAGTATATGTCCTTCTTATATGTATAAAATAAAGCTTCAATTTCCTGTTCTCGATTATAGATGTAATTATGACCGTATTTCAATTTTTTCTCCTTGAATTTTGAATAGATTTTATCTGTGTGTTTTATACATAAATTTTAAAAAAAAGGTAATAAATAAAATTCATGATTTATATTTTTGTCAATTTTTTAAAAAAAGTTTCAAACTATATAAAAATTAAAGAAAAATTCAAAATACAATCATATGAAAGTTTGACATTGAAAATGAGAAGTTAATGGTTGATGATGTAATAAGAACAGATACTACACTTTGATCCTAACTAAATGCTACAGAAGCCTCATTCTGACCTGGACCAAACAAATATGATAGTCCCAAAAAGATTTTACAATGATTGTCATGTGTGTATGTGTGCATAACGAGACCAATTTATTCTTAAAATTGTCGTCTACACATACATCAATATTATATATTTTTTGTTTTTCAATTAGTTTCATCTTGCGGGTAATTTTCGAATTTTAGGTTCAGTGGAAAATAAAAGAATGAATAAATAAATATTGAATACATGGAAGTCAATTTCAAGGGCTAACTTGAAACTTGGGAGAAAATATGACTCCAAGACAAGAGACAACAGTATAGACCACTGTAAATTACAATCGTGTTCTGCCAAAAATTTCAACACTGTAGTCAGATTATTTCAACTGATTTTGTAGTAATCAAGTGATTTAATTCAGTATTTGTTGGTTTTTTTTTGTGTAAATTTAAATGAAAAAGGTTTTAATGTTACTTTATTTCATTTCAAATATTTTCAATTAATTATTAAATTCTACCTGTGATAAATGATGCGAAATGAAAAAAAAAAAAGAATCAAAATTGCAGTAAAACTTTTATTCATTTGAATTTACAAAAAACAAAAAACACTAAATCAAAATACTTGATTAATACAAATTCTGTTACAATATTCGTACTTATGCTGAAATTATTAAACGATGCTTTTTGTCCGAATGCAATAGTAACTTCCAATAGTTTGAACTACACAGATGTCTTTTAGTCTTGATTAGCCTTTTGACCGTTCACCAAATACATGCTACCACTGTCCCATAATAGTTGTCATACTAAGTAATCGATAGTAACAAATATTGTAGTACAAAGAGAGCACTAGTATTTGGAGTTAGTCGCAATGCTAACAATTCTAAATCATAACGCAACGGCAGCCTGTTATGTTCGTCGGTCGAGAATGGTACCCAAGTTCATAAAAGGCGGTGGAAGGGACAGTATTATTCGCAATATTCATCAATAGGTTAGCCTAAACAGAACCATTAAAATCAACAGTGGACAGGGCCGTACTAAAGGCAGTGTAAACAAACAAGGCAGCAGCCAAGGGACCCAAGATTTAACCCCTCCCCAAAAGTTTTTTTTTTTCAAGTATTTCATTCTCAATATTTTGTTTGAGCATGTTACTGAGATAAATTATTGATCCATAAAAGGACGTTTACATTAAATAAGACCTTATATGGTTTCACGAATCTCATTTCTGCTTTGTTTATGAAAAATAGGGGGAAAAAATGCAAGAATAGAAGTACATCCAAGAAATATTATGCACTGAATGTGTCCCACCAATGTTAACATTCGGGATTGACAGTGGAGAATAGTGACCCAGGACAAAATTCGATCGGCTGACATGATTTTTTCTTTTTAATAAAATGAAAATTTTTTAAAAACATGTCCAATAACATTCTTCTCTTTTGCACACAAAACGATAAATTTCTATTCGGATGTTGGAGGTAGCAATTAATTTCCTGAATTCAAAAGGAAATACATTATCAAAACATTTAATAGATATTTGTGAAATTTGAAAATCAAATTTTCAAAAAATCCAAGCTTTTTTTTTTTTAATAAATCTTAAGAATTTTAAATTTTGTAAGAGACAAATTTAACAAAGTAACCAAATTCCACCATAATTTCTTCATATGGCATTTTAAATTTGAAAAGTTTGAAACTTTTGGTTGCAATATAAACTTTCTTTTTCCTTTTTTTATTCATTTGTTCTTTATTTTAAGTTGTACTGTTGTATTTAATGACAAGAGGGGAAATGAATAGATCGAACTGTGCTTCCTGCTTGTCTTCAGTACGGTTTACTACAAGGGAGTGGATCATGTGGACACACCCGTTGAGTAACAAGAAATATATTTTCAAAGGGATCTTTTTCATTTTTCATGGAAACCTTGTCGGTTTCCATGAAAGATAGTGCTTGTTTGTAGACTTTATACCTACAATAAGTTACTATTTGCTGTAAGTTATTGCCGTAATAAAAAAAAAAGAAGTACCAGATATTCTTACCAATATAATTTTCTGGTAAAAGTTAAAAAGAAGTGCGGTCCCTCCTACAGAGCCAGTACTATCGCTTTATTTTCGTATCCCATACTCCAATAACTTGCCCGATTTACAAGCAGTAATTATGAATTATTTTTTTTATTAAATGAATAATGTGTCACTATGAAAATAAATGAATTCCAAGCAGTAATATAATTCCAGGCGTAACATATCATCGGGAAAGTGGCAACACTATTAGGTCAAAACATTGTTGACATTCCTGTTGTATCACGTTTAGGGTTTGGTAGTTCGGGAACCACGGTAGTCATTATCGGATTCTGTCATGGGAGGCGAAAATAAAGCAAAACAACTTGATAAATCTGTTGGAGAAGGACAGCATTTAAACCTGAACTTGATATTTTTGTGTACCAGAAAAATGTTACACACTACACAAGTACATACACATTTTTTTTTAAAGCAAAAATAACAATGAACTGAGAACAAGGAAGGAGGTGCATCAGAATTAAAATTTAAAAGAGCCAATGGTGAACCAGAACCATTAGAAGAATTTTTTTTTAAAAGAAGGGGATATATTGGAGATTCTCAATGAACATTTTTATAAATAAATACAGCATTATAACCTTTAAATGAATTGGCATATGACACCTTGATGAACGAGAAACAATATCACCGGGTTGAAATCGACACGAAACAGCTGAGTGACAGACAGACAAATGCTGACATTGAGACTCAGATCAAAAAATGTATTCAAGACTATGTTTATTAAAATTATGACTACTAATTGTTTTAGATGAATTAAAAGTATAATAAATACAGGAGCGTGGAAGAGTATTGGTATTATTAAATGTGGAATGTTTTAGAAGACGATGAAGTTGACAGAACAGCTGAGTGAAGAAGACGTAAGCTTTTAGCTGACATCCGAACTCAGATTAGAAAAGAAAAGAAAAAAAAAACAAAACAATTTATTTATGTTTACTAAAATGACAACCGTTGATGACTTTAGATTAAGTAAAAGTACCACCACTACTATAACTACTGGTAGTAGTAAATGTGGCTGTTTTACTCGGGTCCTTTCAAAAGGACGATTGCTGAAAAAAAAAACACATTTTAAAAACTAAACAAGTAGCAATTTCTCTGTTGTTAATGAAATAGAGATTTAATTTTAAAAATACCAGATTTCTCAGCACAGAAAAAAAAAAAACGGAAAAAGTCAGTGGCCTTCTTATTTGTTCTTCGGTAAGTAACAATAAACAACAACAACAACAGAAAGTAACCACCTCTGTCCCATAATAATTGTTAGATGAATATATAAATCTAACAAGTAAGGGGCAGAGGTTCAGAATCAACTTATCCTCGACAACAAACAGTAAGTGACATATGTAAGTGTATATGTATGACTAAATCTTCGGTTTGACGGCTTCAAAATACAGTACGATAAGACTAGCTTTAAAACGGCCAAAATTGGCTACATTTTTCAATGACTATTTGGTAAAAAAGGCTAAAATTGGCTAGATTATATTCCCAGATAACTATATGTAGTCAAAGATGTTACCCGCTCCAGATAAAAAGAAATATTTAAAAAAACTCTCACATAGGCTCCAAAAAGTGAAATTATATAACATAAATAAAAGCCATTAATTCGCTTTTTATCTTAAACTCATCATAATCCGTGGTTGGTCTGAAATATGTAAAAAAAAAAATATGGTTGTTATATACAACGTAAGCCATTTTTAAATCTAGTCATTGCCAAATCTAGCCAATTTTAGCCATTTAAAAATGGCTGCCGTATTTTGGATCCGTCTAACCAAAGATAACCGCATTTAATACATTTTTTAAAGGTTAGCTTCGGAATTGAATACATAGACAAAGGAATGCTTGCCTACCTGGTTGAATGAAAAGTGTACAAGGCATAAAAATGTTGTCTTTGAACTTGTGTAGGCATATTGTTGGTGTCATGAGACGAGTCTGAATCGTCGACATTCGCGTCAACCATGCTGGTGGCTGTGGGGCTGCGCGAAATCTGGCTGGAGGATAGGGTGCCTAGAAAAGGCGAAAAGGAAATCGAAGACGGAACGGACCATCGGCTGGAGGATGATCGCCACCCCTTACGACCAACACTACTCGATGAAATTGTACCCTTAACCATGCATAAGGGAAAAAAATGAAACTCCAGTCAGCTGCAATATGACGAATAGTGAATGCAGCTCGCAGGTTGAAGTGCACTTTCTTGAAGCTACTAAATTAAGAAAAGAAAAAAGAAAAAGACTGCGCTAGTGCAGTATAGTTGATGCAGTGTGGGTAAGGATTGTATCACTTATACAGGTTCTCCACTACTCTCTTGGTAAAAAAAAAAAAAAAATAGAAAGAAGACGTTAAAATAGTGAATGTCGCTTACACGTTGGATGCACTTTTTAAAAAGATACTAATTTTTTTTTCTCTTTCAAAAAAGACTGATGACAGTATAGTATATGCAGAGTGGTTTTAAGGAATGTATTACTTGTAGAAGTATTCAACTGCTTTTACGATGTTAATCCAATTTTTTTAAAATAAAAAAGGGGGTTCACTTTAAAATCATGAAACAAACATAGGATGCCGCTGACACGTCGAGTGCGCTTTTTCTTGAAAGCCAACGAATGAAAAAAAAAAAATGATTGCAGTATAGTATAGCTGATGCAGTACGACTATCACGTGTACAAGTCACTGCTCAACAATGTTATAAGCAAAAAAGGTTAACCTGAAACAGCGAATGGGGACAAAAGGAATGCCGCTCGCACTTTCTTAAAGGCTACTGAATTGAAAAACAATATATACTGCAGTATAGTATAGTTGGTGCAGAGTAAGTGGCTATCACTTGTACATGTGTCTCTCTGCTCGAATGCCCTTATAACAGTGAAAGGGAACTGGAGGAATGCGAATAAAATTCTATTAGTGATTTTTTTCAGCTGGCTGAATGAAAAGATTTTTCTTCTTTTAAATCATTCTTTATGTTGGTAATTCTCCGATATGCTGTTTTTGTCGGCAATCATATGAATTTAAAAAAAAAAGGGTTAAAGAGCTGTGATCGTACGGCTTATGAGAAAATGGGCTAATTAAATGGAACCGGGTTTAATTAGCGAGAAAAACAAAATGTTAAGTGTTGAGGGAAATATTAATGTAACCATCAAGTCCATCAAGCAACGTCAGAGAAGATTATTAACCACAGAAATGGCAAGTCCACTTAATTAAGTGGAGAATAATTAGAATTCATTACACCTTCTTAGAAGAATTGCTGACCTGCATAAGAAGATTTCATTAAATATCCAAGTGATGATAAACATATCGATTTATTTTATTGATCGGCAAAGTAACACGTACGCTACACCAAGCGGACACACATACAATACACTCAATGCTTATGGGCAAAATCACGTGCGCGTAAATTCGGCTCAGCGGTAATGCAAGGGGACAGGTGGCTGAATAAAATTCGTTACCGGAGATGATCCAGCTTGGGGGGGGGGGGCAGATGGTAATTTCGAGCCAGTAGAGGGGGGTTCAAATGGAAAAATCTATTTTTATATTATTAATAAATTACTTATATTAGATGAAAAAGAGAAGGATATTTTTGTTTTGTTTTTAAGATTGATTTATGATAACTTGCGATTATTTATTTCTTTTATTGATAAAATTTCTTCGTCCAAATATCAAAAAAAAAATTGATTGTCCATTGCCTGAGCAGTGGAATCCACGTCCTCAGTACATAACATCAACCCTGGGGTAAGGGAAAGTTATTTCAAAATAAGGTAGAAAAAAAGTTACTGTTGAAATCTGTGCTGCATTTTAATGAACGTAATCTGAGTATTTCGATTTTGGTTAGTCATATGCAAAGCCAGGATGGGGGTAAAGAGTAGGAAGATTGTGTAGCACCTAAGTGAGAAGGTGCTTGCTTGCTTGCTTTGAAAATCAACGTTCATAATCCAGGATTTTTACCCAGTGGTATCATGAGAGGATATACACAACTTCCTCAACTACAAGGCATGCCAAGCAAGAACCACTGGCTTCACAGTTTTACACATTTCTATTAACAAGCTGGTCTCCAAGATATGTACTAAACTCGCCTTAGTCTGGTCAAACAATATTTAGACAACCAATGAGGACTGAATCCACTACATGAGAAATAGTACAGGTTCAGTACCCCTTATCTAAAACTTCAAAAACCGAAATGTTCCCAAAATCCAAAACTTTTTAAGACAACATGACATCACAAGTATGGTTTTAAAGACAAGGGATGAAGCTGATTTCCAAGGACATTTGTCGTACTGATTACAGTAAAGGCTTGATTATCTTTGTTCAACTGGTCAGAAATGGTTGAGTATGTTTATATCACAAACAGTGAAAGACAAAACAAGTAGCAATCAAAACAAATAAATGTCAACACCTGACCTAGAGGAATTAATCACTGGCTTCCAAAATCTGAAATTTGACATGCTTCTGGCCAAAGGCATTTGAAAAAAAGGGTGATTCTATCTTTTTGCCACAATTTCCTTCGCACTTTCTTTTACTTGAAAGCAGGATTTACCCTGAATGTTTTACTGAGGGATCATCTTGGATGTTTTACTGAGGGATTATCGTAAGTGTTTTCCTGAAGGATTATCCAAGAGGTTTTTCTAAGATATTATCTTAGTTTTTTTACGAAGGGATTATCTTACATGTCTCACTTGGGGATTATCTTAAGTGTTTATCTTGGATTATCTTGGGCATTTTACAAAAGAAAATTCTCAGGTGATTTACTAAGGGATTATCTTACATGTTTTACTAAGGGATTATTTAAGATGTTTTACGAAGGGATTGTCTTACGTATCGTACTAAGGGATTATCTAAGATGTTTTACTAAAGGATTATCCTATGTGTTTTACTGAGGGATTATCTAAGATGTTCTATTAAGGGATTATCTTGGGTGTTTTACTGAGAGATTATCTTACGTGTCTTACTAAGGCATTATCTTAGGTGTCTTACTAAGGCATTATCTTAGGTGTCTTACTAAGGGATTATCTTGGGCATTTTACAAAAGGAATTTATTGGGTGATTTACTAAGTTACTAACATGTTTTACTAAGGGATTATTTAAGATGTTTTACTAAGGGATTATTTAAGATGTTATATGAAGGGATTATCCTATGTGTTTTACTGAGGGATTATCCAAGATGTTTTTGTTAGGGATTATTTCAGGTGTTTTACGGAGGGATTATCTAAGATGTTCTACTAAGGGATTATCTGAGGTGTTTTACTAAGGGATTATTTTACGTGTCTTACCAAGGGATTATTTAAGATGTTTCACTAAGGGATTATCCTATGTGTTTTACTATGAGATTATCTAAGATGCTTTTTAAGGGATTGTCTTGGATGTTCTACTAAAGGATTATATTACATGGTTTACTAGGGGATTATCTTTGATATTTTACTAAGTTTAATTTAGTTAATGTTAAGGTCACAAAAATAGGACTCCCACTGGGGATTGAACATTTTTAGTAATTCCCAAACAAACTTCCCAACCTAGGCTCTTTGGCGCACATTATCCTGTCCTATTGTAAAGTATCAACCTAATAATCATCATCAGATTTGTAGTGCCTATCGTTTGGCATATACCTTCCCCAAGATTTGCCAGATCGCTCTATCATAGAATCACAGCATCAATACTTTCAGAACTTATCTAAATCATCATGTCATCTTATTTACCTGTTGGCCACAGTTTCACATATGATTTGTGGGAATTCATGCTGTGAGTTGTGGTGTCCAGCACTTGTCTGATGTTCTTGCAACATTTTTTCTTCACTGATGTCATCTGCAATGCAAAAGGACACATAGTCACCTGGCTCCCACTGCCAAAGGCAGGCTAGCTTTCATCTTGGAGGGACTTGACCATTGGTGAGACAGCCAATCTACATCTCCCACCCCAATCACACAGCTTAGCGTGTACTCAATTAGCTGCTGAGCACTCAGGGAAATTTTTCCTAATGAAGAGTTTTCCATGTACTAAGAATCAAGGCCATAACCTTCTGCATTTGAGATAGACCATCGAATCATTACATCACCAGCCCATTGCCATTTGAGCTGTCTTATGGTTTTTATATCTGTGACCCCCATCATTTTTGTTATACAGGAGTCAGAAACCATAATTATCTGTCAATAATTAATTAACATAATTCATTATGAGCAGAAAATCAGTCATCCATCAATCCTCTTGAACCATCAAGATTACCTTGAGGTTATTTTACGTGATCATTCAACATAAACTGATCATTCAACATAAACTTTCTGGCTTGCTGAGCCAGTCGCCGTTTCATCACCACTGGAAGAATGGGTTTGCTATTTTACCCATAGCTAGAGGAAAGAGAGATGGATTCATGCTTTTTCCCAAGGGCATTACTGCGAGCTGATCACAAATTGTCTCAGCCGGAGTTTTGAACTCGGTTCACCAATTTCATTCTCCTTGCAGTTAACCATTTAGCCACATGCACCTCCACACAGAAAAGCACTGCCCAGCTGTAATTATAATTAGTATGCAGATAACAATAATCATCTATTATCATAATTTTTTATTGGTGGAAAAAAAATTCTTTATTATAGAACAAATTCTTTTGATTGTCCAATTGCCCTCAACAGGCACAATTGAAGATGAACAAAAGAATGACACTTAATGGAATCAAGAGAAAATAGTTTATTGAAAATAAATGAATGTTTCATCATGTGTCATGTAATAGGGATTGTAATCAGCAATTAATTATCTATTAATTCAAACTCTCAATCAGAACTGTCTACATAGGTTTCTTCAGTTTTTGATTGGTCTGGATGGATATATATCTATGTATGCATCACGCATTCAGACTGCACCAATATAGTAAGAGGGCTGAAAATTTAAACATTCACTTATTATGTCTAGAAAAAAAGGATTTGGGTTTTTTTTTTAAGATCCCCCCCCCCAAAAGTTTTTGGTGGTGGGTTCAATTTGCAATGTAAGTTTATTCTAAATTGGTCCCTTGCTTTTCTGTCTGACTGCATTCATGCTTGTTTTTTTTTAAATCTGGACTTTTTTTATTGATCACAGCTCAACAAAAGGCAAGAGAAGTAACTTATTCATTGATCACTTCTTTTTCCAATTTTTTAATTGATCAACCCCAACAGGGGATGCTGCCAAAAGATATTGGTTGAATGACAGATTCTATTGACTGACTAACCAGAACTATTACGTTGATTTATACTGAGTAGAGAAGCAACCATCCATCTATCCACAACTGTTGGGATTGTCAAGGATTTTATTTCACATAAACATTTCACATGAATTACTTCTGGATGGCCTGTTGAAGCTTCATTAGAGTTCTATTACCCATACCTTTTGGAATCATGTTCCCTACTTTGTCTTTTGCCAGCCACTCACAAGCTTGGACGATGCGTTGGACTTTCCAAGTTTGTTATTTTACCCATAGTTGGAGGAAAAAGAGATGGATTCATGTCTTTCCCTAAGGACATTAGTGTGAAACGAAGACAGATCTCTCCCAGAGTTTTTAACTATTTGGCTGCTCACACCTCCACGCAGAAAAGCCATGCCCAGCTGTAATCACAATTAGAATGCAGATAACAACAAATATCTATTAACACAATCTATTATAAATAGGAAAGCAATTCTTTATAAGAGGAAAAGTTTCCGTCGATTTACACAAAGAAAAAAGATTAACAGGCATTGCAAGGGAAATTATGAATCACAGCCACCCATAGATGCTGCTTTTTACTTTGTTAACTAAGTAATGATGTGGTAAAATTGATTTACTGTAATGAAAATTCTACCAGCATGGTTTGAGTCGTAAATTTATGATGCAAAGAAAAACCCAGGTCTGATTAGTCACTCGATAGGGTGATCAATTAATTAAATTAAATTAAAAAATTGAAGAAGGGATGAATAAGTTACTTTTCTTGCCTCTTTGGGGCTGTGATCACTGAAAAGTACAATTTTAGAAAAACAATGAATGTGTATGCTGCTGGACACAAACTGAGGGACCAATAAGCATAAACTTGTAAATTGAACCCCTCAACAAAAAATTATTTGGGGAGGGAATTTCAAAAAAACAAAAAATATTTTTCTTATTCATCAAGGGGGCTTATTGTAAGAAGCTTCCAGTTTTATACTATGGATGGTCAGGGCTGGGTGAGGTCCAGAAAGATAGAAACATATAAATGTCAGAACACATGAATAACCTTAAACCCAGAAACAGTGATTAAACCAGTTTGTTGTGGGTAGTGATGATTAATTCTTGATAGAATTCTAAAATGGATAAAATATTATAGTTTCATTTTGTGTAATTTATTACTGATATGAATCAGCTATATATTATACATCATCCTTTACTATCTGGAACTGTCAACCAAACTAGGTTTCTTCAGTCTTTAAGTTGGTCTGGTTGGCTGGCTATGTATCACATATACAGGCTGCATCGACGGAGCTAGAGGGCTGAAAATTCAAATATTTACTCATTACATCTAGAAAAAACATTTATATCTGTTTTTTGAAAATTCCCTCCTGAATAGATTTTCAGGGGAGTTATTCAATTAGCAATGTAAGTTTATGCTAAATTGATCCCTTGGCTTGTTTTTTAAAAAATTCAAAATTTTTTTGTGATCACCAAAAACGCGAAAGAAGTAACTTAATCATTGATCACCCAATTTCTTAATTAACCAACCCCAACATGGCATGCTGCCAAAAAACATTGGTCATGTGACAGTTTTTATTGAGTGACTAACTAGATCTGTTTTTTGACTGCTATTCATTTTCATCTCAAGTTTTCAGTTGCTTGTATCACAACTTGAGATGAAGAAAATAGTAGTCAAAATTTCAAAGAATGATTTACAATACCTTTTCTAAAAAATGAAAAATATTTGAATAAGTTGTTTTTTTTAATTGTTTTGCGTTGCTTATTTCCAATTATTTCACATTTAGAATTCCAATCAGGACCACCATTACTAAGTTGTGCCAAACTTTTTTGACGAAACCTCATAAAATGGGTACTTTTTCTCCTTGGATAAATCCATGATGGACAGTATGTGAAAAAAAAAGACTTCAAATGTTCGAAAATCTTTTTATCAATTAAAAATGAACAGAAAAAAAGAGAATGATGAGAAAATTTTGATGGGCATTTGTCCTCCCTTGATAAATTTATGATGGGTAGATATCCTGATGGGCACTCAACCAAAGACAATTTCTTTTTTGGTGGTGGGGGGCACTTTTGCTGCATCCACTAACTACCACTACCCACAACAAACCAGTTTGAACACTTTTGGGGGGTTCAAGTTATTCAAGTGTTCTGACACATCTTCATATCTACATATCTGGACTTCAACCTGCTCTAAGCATTCAAAGTAGAAACTTGATATTCTGTGCACACACACTCTCCTCAATGGGTAGAGAGTTTGTTTTTTTCTTTGATTTTTTTACCTCTCCCCCCAGTTTTAATTTACAATACAAGTTTATGCTTACTTTACGGGATAATAATGAGCATATATGGACGGGATGATACATAATTTCCTTTGGAATGTTATTTTTTTTGTTTCTGATCTGTGCCATTTATTCATTGCCATAGGTCAACAGCTTGTGTGTGAAGTGAACACAAACTGTTTCAGCCAGGGTTATGTTCACTTCGTATTAATGCCCTTGGGAGAGGCATGTATGCATCTCTTCCCTCCCTTCAACCTGTTGTGAGCCAGCATGGCAGAGTAAGCCCCCTTCCTATGTCTTAAATTTACTTTGGGAAGTCCCATGTCCAAAACAGATTTTAAAGCTGATAAAAAGAGTGAAGATGTCGCCATCAGGCTCAAACTGAATTGAAGGCAGCTTATGATATGACAAATAGCAGTAGAGATAAGAGGTCATTGGAGGAGACCCAAAGATTATTAGGCATGATTTAATCTGATCAGATGTCTGAAAAGAATTCTTGTTTGATTTTGACTCAGCCTCTTGAACTTCAGAAGATAAGCCATTATCGTGAAAGACACACCAATTCATGATCGTTAGTTGCACAGTTGGCTGCCATGACAGAAATTTATTCACTCACAGAAATCAAAATTATAAAATATTTGTTTCTAAGGTTAATTTATGATTATTTGGGTTTTTATTTATGAAATTTCTTCTTCTTCTTCTTCTTCTTCTTCTTCTTCTTCTTCTTCTTCTTCTTCTTCTTCTTCTTCTTCTTCTTCTTCTTCTTCTTCTCCTCCTCCCCTCCTCCTCCTCCTCCTCTGAGGTATATCTAAGTTTTTCTCATAACCTATCATCGCATTTTTTGATAAATTCAAATTTTGTTTCTGTTTGCCTCGTGATTGGTTCATGTTTGCTCAGGTGAATGAGAAAAGCTAATTAATTGAACAAGATAATTTCCTAGCTATTAGAGACTGCCACCAATACTGTCAACATAAGTTTCTTCAATTCTTTAAGTTGGTTTGGCTGGCTGTGTACGTGAGTATCATCCATACAGACTGCAACTATGGAGCTAGAAGAAAAATTGAGCATTTACTCCCTATTATGTCTGGACGAGTGTTTTTGTGATTCGGTTGGTGATGATCTTTGTGAAAAGTTTATATACACAGTTGAGTAGGCTTATAGGCCTATAGTTGTTGAGGTCTTTCGGGTTTCCTTTTTTATAAAAGCATTATGATAGCAGTATTCCAATCGTCTGGGACTTTACTGTGTTTTAGACACAGGTTGAAGAGGACGGCCAGTTTCCTATTGATGGTTTTACCTGCTTTTCGGAGTAGGTCGATGGTGATGTTGTCTGGTCCAGGGGCAGTTCCTTTCTTTGTCTGTTTAATGGCTTCCTTCACCTCCCACGGGGTTACTTTTGGGAAGTCCTCTAGTTGTTTGCCCGTGTCTTGCGTATCTTGCTCATTGTTTTGCAGTCCTTGTTTGGACGAATAAAGTTTTTGGTAGAAAACCTACACGACCTCCAACTAATGATAGATGAACTAAATGAGGAGAGCAAGAAAGTCGGCCTGCACATGAACTTCAGCAAGACGAAGATCATGTGCAACAACCACATTGGAGATAAGAACACTAAGATCGAAATCGAGGACACAGAACTCGAGAAAGTAGACCACTACATCTACCTAGGGCAACGAATCTCCATGAGACCCTCAAAAGAAGAAGAAATCAAGCGAAGAATCACACTAGGATGGCAAGCCTTTGGCAGAGCTAGCTCAACCTTCAAAAATAATAAGATCCCATTAATCCTAAAGAGAAGGGTGTATAACCAATGCATCCTCCCAATAGTCACTTATGGAGCTGAAACATGGAACTTAACCAAGAAACAGACCCGTAAGCTGAGAACCATGCAACGTGCACATGAAAGAATAATGCTGGGCCTCACATGGAGAGACCACAAAACAGCACAACACATCCGGGAAAAGACAAGAGTTAGAGACATCATAGAATCCATAAAAAATCTCAAATGGCGGTGGGCTGGCCATGTTGCAAGAATGGCTGACAATCGATGGACATCACGACTCACAACATGGATTCCCCGAGACCATATGCGCAACCGAGGCCGGCAAAATGTTAGATGGAGAGATGAACTAGACAAGTTCAGGAAGTACTGGCTCCGTGACGCCCATGATAGAGAAGTGTGGCAAATCCTGGGGAAGGTCTATGTCCAACGACGGACGCTAAAAGACTGATGATGATGATGATGATGATGTCTGGACGAGAAAATTGTTTGGTGTTTTGAAAATTACCCCCATTGAATAGTTTTTTTTAATGCTAAATTGTTCCCTTAGTTTGTGTCAGCTTGTTTTTTGAAAATTTAGACTTTTTTAATGATCACAGCCCTGCGAAAATGTGACAGATGTAACTTATTCATTGATCACCATTCTTTCCAATTTTTTAATTGATCACTTCCAACATGCCATGCTGCCAAAAGATGTTGGTCACACGATGCTTTCCATTGAGTGACTAACCAGTTTGTTATTTTTACTTCAAAATCAATGTTGAGTGGAAAAAGTGGGCTCAATAATCTTCATGGTGCGGTCAGAGACAGAAGAAGTGTTAAGAATTTGATTTGTCAATTTGCCAAACTTTTATTTTAATTCTATAACATATTGAATCAGAGTAGCCCCTCAAATGACCAACCAACCAGTTAAGTGAGCTACAGAGTCTTCTCTCTTTGAGTGTTTGTGTGTCTGTTTGTGTCTCCGTACACTCCTGATCACATTTCTTTGACTACAACCTTGAAAATTTGCATGTCCCACAAGGCCCCATCTAAAAATGTTTCCTAGTTGGTTTATTTTTTCAAAAAAGTGCTTTTGGGAGCCCTCTATGGTCATTTTGTTTTATTCTTTTAAGATAATTTCAGATAAAAAATCTACTTTTTAAAGATAATTTTAGATAATACTTTAGATACTTTTAGATATTTCGATAATGATATGCACTTTTCTTCTTGAATATCTGATGAATCAAAAGTGAGATAAAAACGATGATTTCAAGATTTGTCAAATGGTCCAATCGGTTTTTGATTTAATGTTATTTTTTTTAAATTATGGGGCAGTAAGTATCTTTGTATCTTTTGAGGTACCATGGTTTTTGAGGCATATATTTGGTGAACCTTCACGATAACAATACAATGAATTTTGAGATTAAGAAACATCTGGACCCTAACTAACTTATTTACCAATTGAAGTTTGATAAAGGTGGCAAGATTCATGGATCATAGCGAACTAAGCATCATGCTCACTTTTTGAGGTCAAGCCTTTTGCAACCTTTACATTAAGATCAAGATGTAGTACCTGTTCATCTCACATTGACAAAATACAGCTTTAACTCCCTGTTTTCAGTTTTGAATATTAATATGGTTATATTTCAATTGTTTTTTTCCATTAATTTTAATTCGATTTAAATACTTTTTTCAACTGACAAAAACAAAAGTTGTTATGAATCTTATTTATTGTTGTCACTGAAACCAAATCAAAAGTCAAAAGGCATCAACCAAAAGGATTGCAGTGTAGTACCGACAACTGCAAGTTACAGTCGCGTTTGGTCAAAAGGCATCAGTCAGTAATGTTAATACATACTCTAACACAAATATTGTTATTGGATTTGTTCTAATATTTAATTCAAATTATAAAATAAGTAATACTTATAAATGGAAAAAGTGATATTTTAGGACAATTTATCACCTCTAAAATGGGTTATATCTGTTGATCTTTGATTTGAATTGACCCCAGAAGTGATACAAAATCTCGAAAAAAACTCTGTTAGCTATATTGAGGCCATTTTAATAGCTAATAATGGCTAGATTTTCTGCAAATTGCTAGGAAATAGCTAAAAATTGACTAGAATTCCTGAAAAGAGTGCTAACAGTAACACTGTATCTCCAATTTTTCTGCTGCTGTTTGACAAAACATCATAAATCTAGCACAAAAAGTATCAGCTTGGCAACACTGGTAAGAAACATGCATGAGATAGGAATGTGTTTTTAGTGAGGTTTATTTTTTTTATTCTCAGTGCATTTCGTCAGATTTTATCTTGATAAAAACTAGATTCAAATAAGAATAATAAACCACACTACTTAAGGCAAATTTGCAATAAAAACCGTCATCGGACCAATGTCTTTTGGCAGCATACCGTGTTGGGAGTGATCAATTAAAAAATTGGAAAAAGGGGTGATCAATGGATAATTTAATTCTCTTGTCTTTTGCCAGGCAGTGATCCCCAAAAGAGTACAAATTTTTTTTTAAAGAAATGTGAATGCTGCTGGACATAAACTAAGGGTTCAATTTAGCATGAACTTAAACAGCACATTGATCCCCACCCTACAAAAATCTACTTGGAGATGGGGGTCAAAAAAAACAAAAACGTTTTTCCATTGACATGATAAGGAGTAAATGTTTAAACTTTCATCCCTGTAGCTCTATTGGCGGCGCCAATATGCATGGTACATACATATAAAGCCAGCCAGCCAGACCAACTGAAAAAATGAAAAAAAAAACCTATGTTGACAGTTTTTGATGACGGTTTCTCAAAAAATGAGTCTATCAGCAGCCAGCAAAATGATGGACCAGGTGGTTGTTGAAGATTAGAGAAATTTTAAGGTTTGGGAATGAAAATGAGGTGACAGCTTGTTCCCTATAGACAGCTTAATAAATGGAAGAAGGAAACTGGTTGATCTTAGGTGCATGCTAACTGCCTTGGTCCAAAACTAAAGACCAATGGTTGATGGAACATATATCAGAAGTTAGGTGTTTGCTGAGATCTTACTAACAAATTTGTTCATGAATTTCATTTGTTGGATTAGACACCATCGTCTGCAGTGAATAATATATCATTGATGAATAAATTTTTGTCATCTGTTTCAGCACTTAGTTTCAATTCTTGATCTTCTTGCCTTCTATTGTGTTTGTATGTATGGTGGCATGATTTGAATCAATAAAGCCATTATTATGCATTGCTACAAAATGCTTCTGTTGCTCATTGTATATTTTCTATCCAACCGTAATTATTCTTAGATGATTGTTTCACTGAAGCAAAGTGATGTTGCATTTTAAGTAATAAAAAGAGATAGATCACCAGTGAACTGCATTACACTCAATTATTGGAATAGCGATATAAAGGATTCACAGCTATTAAGCAATCAAGGGCAACTGCAGTTTTATATGTACAGTCATGTGTATATTTATAAACATTAATGTGTAGATTATGTGGTCATTTAAAGACATGTGAGGCTTCTAGAAGATTCATCATCATCATCATCATCAGTGATTATGTCCACTGCTAGACGACAGCCTTCCAATTTTCCATCTATAACAACTGCAATAACGCTAACCTCTACCTTGCCATCATATTGCTCCATCTTGTGTCAGGTCTTCTTCTACTGCATTTACAGTCCCATGGGCCCCAATCGGTTAGACTTAAGCTCCATCCGTTGTCATCTCTTCCCTCTAAGTGTCCAACCCATTTCCATTTTTGATTCTTAACCATTTGTATAATATCACTCTAGTTCTCTCTCTGATCCATGCTGATCTTTTTCTATGTCTTGGAGTTATTCCTAGGATTTCTCTTTCCATGGCTCTTTGTGCTATTCAAAGTTTTTCTCAATTTGTTTGTTAATTTCCATGTTTCAGATCTTCAAGTCATAGCTGGTATTATGCATTCATTGTATATCATAAAGTATCCAGCCATTTTGAATATCTCAAGAACCAACTGTACAACCTTCATGTAATTTGGTAAGCAATCAGAGAAGACTTTACTGTGCATGTGTGAACAGATACTCTCTGGTGGGTTTACTCAGTCCACAGTGAGATAACATTGAGTGAACCTGTGTACTGTGTGACCATCGCTTTCACAATCCCAAAAAAGAATTTTGCAGTTTGTTCTGAAAATAGAAAGGGATGCTAGAATAAAAGAGTTAAGTCCTGAGGGATGTAATTTGAAGGGGGCTAAGGTGCTATTAATTGGCTGGATAGACCTCGTATAAATTGATGAGAAAGACGGCTATGTAGGGAGTTACATGCTGATGGTACTGACATGGGCATCTGCTGCCACTTTTCCCGCTAGGATGCAAGGCTCAAGGATATATCTTGGGGGGGGGGCACAAAAGGATACATATTTGGAATATATCTTAGTTGCAACCTTGTTACCAACAAAGAATAATACCATATTTGGGGTGGGGGGCTACATTAAGTTGGTGTTACATAAAACAATAGAACAGCATCATTATCCTTTATTGATTTTAAGGTATCAATTTTGACACCCCCGCACTGCAAGAAGAGAGGGGAGCATGACCCCCATTTTTCCCACCTCCTTCAGCAAACGTCTTCGGTACCATGTATCCAGTTTGCAGCATTCTTCCAGGTTTAATAGCCTGAAGATGATAATTACAGTTTGTTGTAGAGTTGATATCTAATCAAAGTTCAGTCAAGTATTAAATCAAGTTTTCACATGAAAAGCCAATACAACCTCTTTCTTTCTCTATTGGATGAAGCATTATGAATGATTATTTTTACATTTTTATTCGTTTTAGTTGCAATAAAAAGCAACGAATAATTTAGGATTAAGATGAAAAGGAATCATAAAAATAAACAAAATAAAAAAGAGATAATACTACTTTTATTCCATAATAGTTACATTTTCATATAGAAATGTGTATATAAATGTAGCAATTATTATGGGACAAAGGTAGTATAGCTTTGGGGGCATATGTCAATTTTATACATCCACGAACAACTAAAGTGAAACATTTCAAATTTTGCCAGGTAACAGATATGCTCGGTGATATAAAACTATAGATTTCTTTATTGTTAATAATTTTGCTACTACATACCTTCATCTTAATTGTTGTGGCTTTTTATCGCAACTCAACTCAGGTTGAGTCCTCTTCAGCAGTGAGTAAAGAAATTAATTAAGAGCCTAATTTGAGTTGCGATAAAAAGCAACCACAATTAAGTTAAATAGCAGCAAAAATGAATTATAATGATTTATAATACTTTATCTACTAAAATAAACTATAGATTTCTTTCTAGCAAGAATTTTTAAATGCATCCACACATCTCTAAGAGACACTTTTTAGTCAGTCTGTCTGTTGGTCCTTAATATCCTAAATATCAATTTTTTTAGGCTGCATCATGTTGGATTGGCATGTTTTATTCTTGTAGACTCATTATGGTTCATGGGTTATAGTGAGATTTCAGTAGCAAGTAGGTTGTACAGAGAGGAGTTGGACTGTCTTACTGGGCTCCTACTGCCCTCCTATTCAAGTGGATCCATGCCTTTCCCAATGGCATTAGTGCAAAGTGAATGTAATCAGCCTTGAATCAAATTCCAGCTGTTGATTCTGTTTTTCTGTGTTGGTAATCATTTAGTCATCACCGCACCAAAGGGAGTGGCTGAATTCTGTGCCATTTGGCATATTGCAATGAGCAGATCTAGTATAATCTTGTGCAATTAGCTTATAAAAATGTTTAGGGCAGGGAGAAGGGGTGCACATTCTATGTGGGATAGGAGGCCAAAATGGGCATATGCTCTGCCCTGGATCAGGCCTTGTCAACAAGGGGGAAGGGATTTGAAAGTTGGAGATTTAGAGTAATGGCACTGTACAATTGTTCTATGTGACCCGAACTGAAAAGACTGTATTATATTCCTCTGGGAAAAGGGTTGTCATGGAGATATATTAAGAATATACCCCTCTCCACTCCCTGGAATAATGGTAGCAGGCACCAATGATTGTGGGGCTGGTCTGGGGCACCCTGGGTACCTAGGCACCACTTCTGATCAGCTGGTATGTTGTGATGAAACAAAAAAGAAAATCCAGGTCCGAGTAATACGGAGAACTGTAAAAAACAAGTCATTTTTGCACTTTGGACTGTTGTTACTTGACATTTGATTTATTACTGTATATGTTTTGCTTGTTCCTTGCTTGTGAAGATCAGGGGCGGGGGATTGTCTGTCTGTAGCAGGGATGGCAAACCTGTGACAAGCCACAGGTAGGTGAAATGTGATTGACTTCGAAAAAATCTCCTGTCGGCGTTGTGTCATAACATACTCATTGATATATATATGTGAAACATTATTCTCTACACTTGATAATTTAACAATGAAAAAGAAAAACAGAGTGAGTGATGAGTACTGCTTACATAGCAGTAGATATCCCTCCCATAAAGCATCTGTCTTCTGGAACATGACCACTAAAAATTCATGGAACTTGAGGTCAAGTTGAGATTTCATTTTGATATCCTAGTTTTACAAATGTATTTTGAAATTCCAATTTATATTTAGTTTTCAGTCAAAAGTCTTTTTATTTAATTCAGTCACTGATCTGTTCAGCCAATGATTTAATGAGATCCTCTGTGTTGTATGCTAAGTTGTTTTCTGGTAGTTTTATATTCACAAATGAATTTCACAAAACAATTATTTTATAAAACACTAACACTCTATTTCCTTTGCTTTCAAAATTTTTGTCACCCCAAGTAGCAAATGAAATGAAGTGTGTTATAAAATTATGGTTTGTGAAATTTATTCATAAATATGAAACTACCATAATACAAGGTATAATTTATTCAACTCCTAGTTTTATAAATATACTAAAAAAATAGGCTGTTTATATATAAGCTTTTAGTATCTTAGTTTTGATCACTGAAAAATTTCCTTGTAAAAGGACTCCCAGAATTCTGGATCTTCTTTGAGTGCATACAATTCAGAAAGATAGACAGGCACCATTGTTATGTAGTTTTGAAAGTCATTAACAAAGAGCACTTCATTAAGTGATGCAAGGAAGTCAGGAGCATCTCCTAATCTCTTTGTTTGGTAACGTAGACAAATATCAAGAACAATTTGAATATTTTCATGAAGTTTTGAAAGAACTATGCTTGCTTGGTTGATGTCCGGTGAAACTCTTCCTGCTTTTCTGCAAAAGAGATATATTGGTGAGCATCAAGTAACCTCTGGTGACCATCCTTTGAATGGTCAGTTTTATTTTCATTTGGAATTTCAAGTAAGTTGCATTGATTTAATACAGCATCCTTAACACTCAAATTCTGTTGGATACTGTTCTAGGGGCTTAGCTAAGTGAAACTTGTATAGTGCCCAATACACTTGTGAATAGGCATCTGTTTCCCTTTTTGTGTGCTTCTTTTCTTTGATCTACTGAATAGTTGTTAGACCATATTCATATATACATATATATATACATACATATATATATACATACATATATATATATATATATATATATATATATATATATATATATATATATATATATATATATGAATTATAAACTGTGTTATATGATATAGAAACTTATTTGAAATGACCTCCTGTCATTACATGGTTAATATATCACTCAATTTAGACAACATAAATAGAATAAAGAATTGAAGAAAATAAGGCTGCTGTAGGAATGAAACCTGCTACCAATGAAGTAGCCACTTCAACGTAGCAATGCTCTTACCATTGAGCTAAACAATCATCGGTAATGCAAAGGCCAAATAACTGCTTTCAACCTGAATTCTCATCTCATTTATTTTTGGTCTATTCATCTCTTTCAACGCAACAGTTATGTATAAAGAAATGGACATATTTGGTCCAATAGAATGAATTATAAATTGCGTTATATTATATAGGAACTTATTTGAGATGATCTTCCGTCATTACACTATTAATATATCACTCAATTTAGACAATATAAATAGAATAAGCAATGATAGAAAATATATATATCAGCTTTCATTAAGGACTGATCTATTCTGTGTTTGTCAATATACTTGCCAATGGCTTTAGGGGTAGCACTAACAGTTTGCAGGGCTCCAACACAAAACCAAATGAGGATAGCTCACCCAAAGCAAAAGGGCTTAAAAAAATCCAAATTGAGCCAACAAAACAAACTGTTAGCCATTTTGTGGCTATAATGAATAGGAAATACCTAAAAATGGGCCAAAAATAGCGATAGAACAAGAAATGCACTAAATTTAGTGTGAAAAGTGTTAGAGTGGCAACACTGAATGTAATGAACAAGACTGAGAATGGAAGAGAGTCCTTCTGCTCGAATGGGAGCAAGAGGGACTCAACCTTCATTATAACAACCTCCCTCCCTGCCTATCCTTGCAATGTAATGAACAAGGATAAGAATAGAAGAGAGTCCTTCCACTTGAATGGGATTAAAAGTGACACAACTTTCACAATAACTTTCATTCATTATTCCTCCCACGCAAGTTTGAAGTCTAATATTCAAGTTAAAGTAGAAGTACACCACAGGAATATGGATAGATAACAAAAGTAACCAATAAGGATAATCTACATATGTAATAATTAGCAATGTGCAGATGTCTTCTGTCATGGTAATAGACGCAACAATTTCATTCATTTAAATGATGCAGTAAAATAGAATTTCATTCGTTCTAATGACAAAAAATAAAAATGCAGAATTTAATGAACGATAAAATAAAAATTGAGTAGTATAACAAAAACAAGATCTACAAAAAAGGCTATTATCCAAGCTCACTGCAATGCAAATCTCTATTATACACATATATAAAATGCTATGTGTGTATAAGGCTATTCCTTGAGCTTACTGCAATGCAAATCTTTATTATCTGCGAGTATAAAAATGCAATGTGAATAGAAGGCTATTCTCCAAGCTCACTGCAATGCAAAACCTCTATTATGCACATATCTAGAATGTAATGTGTACATCCATATATATTCTGTACATGCTGTAATTTTTGATTGCACAAGCAATCTAGTGATACTACTAATAATAGTGATAAATATATTAGTTTCATTTTCCTTTGAATGTTATTATAATCAATATAGATACATTCCATAAGTAATAAATTACTTCAAGAAAATTTTATATATTGAATCACTGCAGTCATCAAAGATGGTGAATGGTTTTATCTTTTTTTTGTATGTGCTTGTGTTTTTCTGTGCGTTCCAGCACTCCTGATTATATTGTTCCTTCTAGAGAATTGAGAATTGGAACTCCACTACACTCATTCTAAATTTTGTTTTCTTCTAAACAAAAAAGGTTTTTTTAACTTTTTGTGGCTCTATACTGAGAGAGTTTAATAATAACATCTGGATTCTGCAGAATCTAGATGTTTCTAGCTGTTTTTACTCTATTCTACATGTCTCTCAGTGGAAAGCACGAGTGGTTTCATAATTAGTATTTATTCTGACCATATATATTCTTCGATGAAATTTTATACATGACTTCAAATTTTGATGCTATGGTTGTTTGATTATTGACTGTGATGGTGAGTTGAACAACCACAGCCATCAAAGATGGTAAATGGTTCTATCCTTTTTCATAAGAGCATGTGTTTGTTTGTGTGTTTATTTGTGCATCACGGCACTCCAGGTCATACTGTTTTGTCTACAGACTTGAAAATTGGCATCAGCACTCTACTAGACCTTTTCTAAAAATGTTTTGTCTCATTTTTGATAAAAAAAGAGGCTTTTTTACTTTTGGGGGGGCCCTATTCTGATGGGTTCAATATTTAGTATATTTAAATTGTTGAAATGAATGTTTGTGAAAGTAATGAAGACATCTTGGTTGTCAACATCCGTGTAATTTCCACAGGTCCAGCTAGTATCTATTATCTTTTGTGAATTGATAATCACTTCCCAAAATGAATAACTTCTGACTTTGCAAATCAACATCTTTTTGTTAATGAATTGATTGCTTGGATAAGCAATCAATAAATTGATTGTCTGACTGGTTGATAGAAAAGTTCACTATAACTGAACATTTTCCCTCAGCCAATGAAGTTGGAAGAGATATATGAGAGGCGGTGCATGATAAGTGCCTAACAAACCTTTTCTAAAAAGTTGATATTTTCTATATATTTAGAGCTGCAATGCTTAGTTTTTAGACGGGATCACACATTTCTATAAGTTGCGTTCCAGTTGATCCCAGTTATGTTAAACAACAGGAACAGGAAGGAAGGAAGAGATGTGATGTCATTAAAAGGTATGATGTCATTAAAAGAGAGATATTTTTCATTCTATTTCATACATTAATAATATATTCACTCATGTTTCTCCACACAATATCTCGAAAAGTTTTCAATCAATGATATTTTATGGAAGGGTGGGCCATTTGCTGAGGAGGGAGAATTTATGAAATTTGGGGGCAGATCCACAAGTTTTTGCAATTACTTTCCCTGTATCATAGCTATGCAGTTTCTAGTTAGCGTATGGTGCAGGCAGAGATATGCACTCTCTGAGTGCTTACTAGTTTTGTTGACAAATTGATCACTTGGATAAATAATCTATAAATTGGTTGTCTAACTGGTTGATGGAAAAGGTCAATATAATTAATTATTGATCAATTGATTTTGTTTTCTTTTCCTATACTCTGCACCAAAGATCCCCAACCTTGTGTCTATGGGTGCCATGGAGCCCACCAACCCTATTGTATGTGCCTGCCACTGACTGGATACCAATGATGTTAGAAACTGGCTATCAAAACTGTCAATGTATGTTTCTTCAATTTTCAAGTTGGTTTGGCTGGCTGTCTGGCTGGCTGTCTGGCTGACTGACTGACTGTCTGGCTGTCTGTCTGGCTGGCTGACTGGCAATTAAGATATTGGGAAAAAGGGTGATCAATGAATAAGATACTTTTTTGCCTTTTGTTGGATATTGATCACTAAAAAGGTCTGAACAAAAACAAGGGTGAATGTTGCCAGATACAAACTAAGGGGTCAAATTTAGCAAAAACTCACATTCAAAATTGAACTCCAAACAGAAAGAGCTATTGGAGGGTACCCCCTCCCCCCCAATTTTTTTTTTCTTGAGACTTAATAAGGAGTAATTAATAGAAAATGAATTTTTTAAATTTCTTCATTGAGTGATTTCAAGAGTTTTGTGAAATGTCTTATGGGACATTGGAAATGATGAGTAATTTGACGGATGAACAGTTTGGTCAATCTGTACAAAGTTTTGGGTAGCACTTTGTATATCTATTAAGTCTATATAATATATATATAAAAGTTATATCGGCAAACAGAAACATTGTGAAAGGAGCAACAATTATCATAATGAGAACGGTAAAAAAAATCATAAAAAATCCATAATGTATTAATTTGATTACCACCCTTTCAACATACATTCTTAATCAATGAAAACTGGTCTATTCTGTATGAATGAGAAATATTTTAAGGTTACATAATTCTTGCATATTGGTGACAGATGACGCCTGCTAGTTGTCAACATTTATCAGTTGGAATGTTTACAGGATCTTTACAGATAGTATTCAGCCATTTTGAATATCTCAAGAACTGATTATGTGGCCTTGATGTTATTTGGCAAACAATCAGAGGAGACCTTTCTCTACATGAGTGAACACTGCTGTGTGACCATCACATTCACAATAACCGAGCAAGTTGTTCTTCTTGCCTCATGCAGGGTTTTGGGGTAAAAAATCACATCTTTCCCTGTAATCCAGTTTTGGCTTCCTGTGCCTTCCCCATGAAATTTAAGATGGGGGACGAGATCAAAGACAATGTTAAGTGACTGTTGGTGACGATCATGCAAGGGGACTGTTTTGAAAAGTGGAAGGGATGCTAGGACATACCTTTGACGTTCCAACAGTAGTATTTTGAAGGGGACCATTGACCTCAGTGGGCTATTATTTTTTATATTTAATGGATGGATACTCACCAGATAGACTTCTCAAAAACATGTGTTACTCCATTTTTTGTGTGTTAAGGTTATAGACAATAATCCTCTTTTTGGATTTTCAAAAAATGAAAATTTGTACAGAAAAAAAAAACTTCATGATTTTTCTGTCAAAACTCCAGCGTAAAGAGTTGACTTTGTTTCCATACTGTAACAAAAACAACAAGAACAATCGTCATCAAAATGAGGGTTGTAAATCGATATGTAAAATCTATATTCCCCTATCATGATCCGAACTCATGACTGACTGATTGTCACGAGGCTGTCTAACTGGCTGAGCTAAATAGACAAGTCTTAGATAAAATGTATTATACAGATATGTTTGGATGCATTTCATTCTAATAAATACTTTCATTCAAAAAAGTATGTATTTTCATAATTTTTCATTTATTTTATTTACAATACGAAATTTGTAATGATCATCTTCAGTCATAATAGATGTTAGAGTGGAGTTCAATTCTACCACAGACAGTTTTGTACCATTTATTGCCAAACAAATCAATCCTGGAAGCAGACTAAATTACAACCAGTGTTTATCAGCCAACTTCATCTTGTTTCTGCTTTCAATGCAAAAGTTGGGTTTACCAATCCTTACAATAAATAACTGGATCCACAGCTGATGAAACAATTTATATTGTCAATGATCAATGTTTGTACTCCATTGGACAAGGCTTTTGTTTTCCATCGAATTGATTTCTCTCACACTTCCCGGGCCCATGATCAATAGATATACAAACACCAGTCAGCCCCACCATGTGTGTGTGTGTATGTGTGTATGTGAATGTGTATGTGTGTGTTTGTATGTGTATCTATTTATGGGGATGTATGTGTATGTATATGTTGGAGAAATGTGTATGTGTGTGCATGTGTGTCTGTATATGTGTGAGTCTGTGTATGTGTCTGTATGTCTATGAGTTTGTGTCTGTGTATATGTATGTGTATTTTTGTGTGTACCTATGTATGTGAATGTGTGCACTTGTGTGTATATGCATTTGGTTATGTGTGTGTATGTATGGGTATGTGTGTGTAACTACCTTGAATGATTGATGTCTTGATTGTCTGCTTCACTCAAATAATTATTTTATCTTCTTTATTTGTTAAACAACATGGCTTCAATGTCTAAAGAGAAAACAGTCATTTCAAAAATAAGTTCAATGTCGATAGGTTCAGACGATCAGTCATTCAGCATTTAATTTTTGAGTTTTCCCTTGATCAAATGTTGTGTAAAAGTAGATGTTTGAAATTTCAGCCTGACTGACAGCTTTACATTGAACTCTGACCCTACCATAAATCAAGCAGGCAATGCAATATCTTCAATTCATATGAAGGGTTTGACTCATTGGAATTGAATTTTAGAAAAAGCTATATCACTGGTTCCTAACCTCAGGTGTCTACAAGAATATTATTGGAGGCCTGTGAACTTTTTGAGTTGGCAGACCTTTCAAATTTATTTAAATGAAATGGGTCCTTGGTAATGAAAAGGTTGGGAATCATTATTTGATTTCTGTATGTTTGTTACCATAATACAGCAAAAACACTTCATCATAGTAAGATCGTGGTTTGTACAATACCGTCTAAATGCTCTAACTTGCAGAATAGAGCAATTTCCAGTCAAATCTACAACTTAGAAATAATAGTATGAGGTCAGCATTCACAATAATCTATATCATAATGATCCAATTTCTAAAGGGAGATAACTTCAGATATGATAATTGCTAACTATAGAGTACTTTCTCTCATTTATTTATTTGGAATGAAATAATAATATAAATTCTGTTAATAGGGAGTGACTTGACATTGAGCTTAATGGCTGATGGTGGCCTTCAAATGAGTTTCACAAAAGGTATGCAAACTTAGAAGTCTTGACTCTAGCAATGAAATGTTGCAGATGTGAAGTTCATGATGATAAGTTTTGTTTTAGTCAATGGTTCTCAGAATTCCAGGTAGGGTGGTGAATTCCAAATTTCCCAAAAGACGAACACTCTTGACCAGTGATTCCCAAACTGGAGTTTGTAGACCCGTGGAGGAAGGGGTAGGGCTCCCAAAAGAATTACTTATGATCTGTGAGCTCATTGAGTGACAGAAATTCCAAGGAATTTTTTAGTCTGATCTCAAAGACAAGGACAAATTGACATCCTGCTTGAGATGGCATGAGATAGAGGACAGAGCGTTCAAAAGCTGGGACCCTCCAAGGCGTAGAGGCAGACATCTGACCATCCTTGTCTCAGGTCACGTTCCTCCCCTTGCAATCCAATTTTCTACAATTCCTCGCCCATTTTTAATTGCCATCTTGTAATTTTTCCATTGTTATACTTTTCATTATATGTTCCTTCCCCTGATGGAAATTCCTTCCCTGGGAGCCAAGGGACCATCATTTGAGAAAACTGATCAGAATTAAACCCCAGAGAAGAAATTTTTCTGTTTCCAGAAAAACCATATTCTATAACCATTGATTGCCATTTTTTGTTCTAATGACTAAAAAGCAGTTATTTTCATGTTTTTATCCTAATGCATTCACTGTACACAAGCAACAATTAGACCTTTTTATTAATAGAAGCTTATAGTTCTAGCATTATAATAAAGCCCCACAGGAATCATTAAGCTGACAAATTAAACCAACTGGACATGCTAAATAAGAATATCTTGGGTAGACATTCAAGATCAGTTGCAAAAATATTCTAGCCACATTTTCCATAATGGTGGATTTTTGTTGTGGTGTCTTAGGAAAATATTTTTCATCAAATTTGGGCATAATGTGTATTGTTGGAAAAGAACCCTGTGCATACGGGGCTCTATTACAGCACCAGGTCTTTTAAGAAAGCAAAGACTTCTTGATATCCCAGTTGAAATTTGATCTGAGGAGTTGTTTTTATTTTCAGCCATTAGCTG
This sequence comes from Thysanoteuthis rhombus, assembly GCA_963457665.1. NCBI lineage: Eukaryota > Metazoa > Mollusca > Cephalopoda > Oegopsida > Thysanoteuthidae > Thysanoteuthis > Thysanoteuthis major. The sequence goes on along the minus strand of OY735222.1, from coordinate 2,974,882 downwards.
TTATTTATCAATCAGCAGATGAATTTTGTGGGTAAGGAGGATGATCATTCAGTCTCTACATTGACCCATGAGATTTTTAGTCAATGATTTTACAGCAATGAAGGATCTAGAAATAACAGAATAAGGCCTACCCATTATCCACTAAGTAATCATATATATATTTATTTTGTAAGCTTCTGTCTTGAGTGTTATAGATAAATGCAATAAAAGAGAATAAATAAGGAAGTTTATTATATATTACAATATGGAGTAACATCTTCCAATAAGTTGGACCTATGCTATGATGATTTTAATTCACACATAAATTTCAGCCTCTTAAAAACAGGAGTCATATTATCGTATAAGTTTAATCTTAAAGTATAGTAATAATTATGATAGTGTATGTAGTAATTATTATAATGTCATTATGAATTATAGGAAATTATAGTTTCTTAATAAACCCTACTTGTCAGTAATCAATATTACTTACTAGATATTCTTGGTTTTTAATCAAATATTGATTACATTCGTGTAAGTCTATCTCTGAATTTTTGAGATGAGGTAGTATTATTATTTCTATTAATATTCGGACTATCCTCATCTTGGTTGTTTTTCATACGTTTTGGCCTTCATCAGGTATCAACTGGTAGGTGTGGGAAGTAACAAACTGAACCCTTTATTTATCTGACGGGGGTATATTGACCGCACTCCCCTCTTAGCATTAGTAGTATTATTATATTGTCTCACACTAGGATTGAACCTAGAACCATCAGATTACTTTTGAAACATGTCGCCCCTTGAAGGTTTGGGTGGAAGAACACCAAAAAGCGGTGAGCAAAGGTGAAACCAACAAATCGGGTATAGCTGATCATGTATGGAAAGAAAAGGGAGACCACCTACCTGGAACAAGGTTGAGATAATTGATCAAGAAGAACACTGGAAAATTCGAAAATTGAAATGCTAGGCAAGAAAAACTGCCTCAGTAATCCTAGCATTGAAATGGATACCATATGGGAACCTCTAATAATGAAAGACAGAAAACAATAACATCAAAAACATCAAAAACTGTCACCTGAGGTTTAAGGCTCCTAAAAATTAGCACCTGTTGTCCACATGGACACATAGTGGTTACAGCATCAGACAAAATTACTGCAAAGTAATCTGATGGTTCTAGGTTCGATTGTAGTGTGAGACAATATAATAATACTACTAATGCCAAGAGGGGAGTACGGTCAATATACCCCCGTCAGATAAATAAAGGGTTCAGTTTGTTACTTCCCACACCTACCAGTTGATACCTGATGAAGGCCAAAACGTATTTAAAACAACCAAGATGAGGATAGTCCGAATATTAATAGAAATAATAATGATACCTCATATACCCCCGTCGGATAAATAAAGGGTTCGTTTCTTTACTTCCCCACACCTACCAGCTGATACCTGATGAAGGCCGTAAAGTGCAATGGCCGAAACGTTTTATGAAAAAAAAAAAAAAGATGAGGATGGTCCGAATATTAATAGAAACATTTGAGTAGGTTTTTTAGAGTTCATTCTCTTCAAACTTGAGGATAGACAGAATCTTCAATGGGCATAAAAGGGGGCAAAGTTTATAACTTAATCAAAATACAAAATTAATCCCACTCTTTATAATCACTTAATGCTTATTTTCATTTGTATGTATATTTAAATCATTGCAATGTCATGTCTTAGTAAAATAGGAGATTGAAAATATGGTCAAGTGTTTTTGGGGGGTTCTTATGAGTTTTATTTTGCTATTGACTCCATTATGATCATGTAGTGCCCAACTTTTCCAGCAAAAAAATTATACATATATGGAGTTATCTGCCCTTGGCAGGGATCTACTTGCAATTCCTTACACAGTTGTAAATCTCTGTAGAAATGGTAAATTCTTTGTCGCTTCCTCTTTGAAGTCACAATAGCATTTATAGTATAGCATCAGGAGATGTCCAAAGATAAAATTAGATGCATGCTTACTACTACTTGGAAAGAATGTGGATATATCATTTAGATAAATTGCGGAAAAAAGGCTTGCAAGTTAGAGAGAGACAAATCACAGAGGAATAAATGACAAAGTTTTCTCATGTAAAAATCCTACACTGTTTATTGATGTACATGAATTATAAACTTCTGAGAGAAATGATTTTGTGTAATGTGTAGTGAATGTAAATTCTTTCCAATGTGAAAAGTATAAGTCTGTAATCAAGATATTTAGCTTGTAATTGTTATATACACCTCTTGTCTGTCACAGGGATTTTGCTGTTTTAACTATCGTGTCTCTTAGCTTCTCTGAATGAATAAAGTTTTATTTTCTTAAAACTTTAGGCCTTTTTCTGGGAATTCTCACCATTTATGGTAAAAGGGATCATTTCCAGGAAAAGGGTTTAGCCTGCATCAAATTCTCAGGTGTGTTCAGTTTCCAAAGTTAGTTATTGTCTTTTAATGTAAGTAGACAAATGAGAGAAGGAGAGTGAGAGAGAGGAAGGAAGAGAGAGAGAGAGAGAGAGAGTGTTTGTGTGTGTGTGTGTGTGTGTGTGTATGTATTATTTTCAACTAAGATATTTAATCTAATTATATTTTTATTTTGATAAAATCTTTTATATATATATATATATATATATATATGTTTTCTAAGTTGGGACCCTTTCAACTACCAAAAAAACAAACTCCTTTTTGTTTGAGCAGATGAGGTTGTGTACTTAAAAAGAATCTTGTTCTATTTTGTTGCTCAATGCCTCCTCTGCTTATTTTAATGATACATCTGTGCAAATATGATAAAATTAAAAAATAGATCCTTATCAGCAATAGACTCAGGGTCAAAATGAATAATAAAAGACTTCCAGTTTTCGAGATAAAGTCTGTGGATTTAAATATTTGTGATGAAGGTCAGATTCAATCTTAAGAGTAATATTAGATTTTACATTTATGCCTAAATACAGTTGAACATGAGTAAAGGTTATTGGGTCTTTGAAGAAATACTAGGATTACTTATGTAACTAGAGTTTTTTAAAATCTTTAGACAGATATCCTTTCCTGCTGGTGCTTATCGTGAAATGTTATTTAATTTTGTGAATACAAATTTTGCTTCTGTTACATTTTAGTATTTTTTTCCACAAATAATAAACTCTGTAATTATAATTTTGCGGTAAATAAAATGATTATGATATTCAGAGTGTCATCAGAAACTGTCGACCAAAACCTTCACCAAAACTGTCTGCTTAGATTTCTTCAGTTTACAAGCTGGGCTGGCTGGCTGGCTGGCTTGCTACAAATGTATATATCAGTCGTTTTGACTGTATCAATGGAGCTAGAGGGCTGAAAATTGAAACATTTACTCCTTATCATCCCTAAAAAAAAAGAACTATTTTTAGGCATTCCCACTGAATGGGTCCTTAGTGTGTGTGTGTGTGGGGGGTCAATTTGCAATGTAAATTTATGCTAAATTGGTTCCTTAGTTGCTGTCCAGCAGCATTTGCACTTGCTCTTTATAAATTCAGACTACAGAAATCATTGCTCAACAAAAGGCAATAAAAGTACCGTACTCATTGATCATCCCTTTTTCCATGTTTTTAAGTGATCACCCCTTACTCAGCAGGCCTAAAAATGTTGGTCACTGTGTGACCCATGCATTCCCAATGAGTGAGTCATTTTCTGCGCCTTTTGGAGTATTTTTTTGGCAAAACATCTGACAAAGGCCAATCAGCCCCATCCACAGTCTAGATCTGGCTCCCTTCATTACAAAACATTTACAGAATGAAAGAAAAACTTCCTTGTACCGAATAAGAAGCACATTAAATTTTTATTGAAAAAAATGCAAATATACTAGATGCCTGTTTTACTGTAGGAAAATTATCGGTCAAGAGGTAAAAATTTTGTTCAGACTACTTTTATTTGAAAGAGGAAGTACATTGCAGATTGAAAAGGAGGATTTAAAATTGACTGAACCTCTTGAACATGTTGACAAGGCGACTCTCATACTGCAAGTCATCAGTAGTGTTAACAATTGCCACTAAAATATGTCCATGGTTGTTATAGCTCTTTGCTGGTAATAGACCCAGGCCAGATAGAAAATGTGTTGAGTATTTTTGTAATCAAAGCTAAATAAATACTTATTGTTCTTTTATGAAAGAGTATATACACATATATACATAGCATACATATATGGTGTACTTATAAGCACGAGAAAATAAAAGATCTAGAATGATTTATGAAAAAGTAGGTCCCTTCAAGATTGTACGTCCTTGGCAAGCGCTCCCTTGCCTGAATCTGCTTTCCTTGCCTAAGCCTACCCTCTTCCCGCCTCTAGAAACTGTATTTCCATTCCTTAATTTATCAGTCAACCTTGCAGTTTTGTCAATCTATTCAGGTGTGATTACCAAACGAGAACAGACTTCTTTGAACGTTCATGTAACGTTTGTAAACAACCATGAGTAAATGAAAACCAAACAGTAAAACAAACATTGTGACAAGAACGAGTTCCATTTGTCCCTTAACAATCCATGAACAATTGCAAACACTCAAATGTTACACAAACAGTATCCAAATGTTCATTTGTTGATTAGACATAAACAATCAGAATCTATTCATCATGTTTGTAAAATTTGTCATTGCTCCATTTCAAAATGTTCAGAGGGTAAAATTACATTTTCCATTGGACAAAATTCGACCAATGCGAAGCTCTAAACAAGAAAGTCATGTGCCTGATCACAAGCAGCTTGCACCAAATTTCAACTGGGCCTCTTTTTCCAATTGATGTAAAAGCAAGGTCCTTGCCTGGGGCAGGCAAAGTCCCCTTGTCCACCTGGGTTAACATGAGTGGAAAAAATGACCGTCTCTTCTAAAAACCATGGGACGCCGAAATAAAGAGCACCTAAAAATTCCTATTATAAATTGAGTCTCTCCCACACAAAACAAAAGGGTTTGATAATACTGTTGCCACCACCAAGACATAATTCTGTCAAATAGTGACCATTCAAGAAAGATCCTTTTCAAGACCCCCTAAAGAGCAACAACTAATTCATTTCTCTGATTGTTTCTACAAGCTTGAAATAACTACAGAACTTTGCAAAAAATACCACACCACAAGTTACTACTTTGACCAGAACATTTCTGAAGTCATTCAAAGGTTATTTTTGATCATTTTAAAACAAAGATTTTGGGCCCCCATTCAGCATATCTAAAATTGACATTGGGCATAAATGTACATCTTTCTATGGCAAAGGTCATATGCAATGCAGAATTGACCTTACCATATGGGCTATGTGAGATTAACCTCAGAAGTCATTAGAGGCCACCAGAGGTCATTTCTTGGTCATTTTCAGAATTGTGGGCCACAATTTTGCAATACTGAAATTGAGCATGTAAAACTGAAATTTTTGTACCAATAGATTCTTTCATCACCAAAGTATTTAGAAATGTGGTTTTGTCATCAGAGTCATTCATAGTCACCACATTTCTGGTTATTTCTAGCAAAATTTCCATGTTGTTGACCACAGTATTGCATCTAGACAGTAGAAATTTTGCATAGAGGGATATTTTTACATGCCAAAGTTTATACGCAATATGAGGTTGATGCTGGAGGTCACTTGAGGTCACTCTTGGAAATTGTAACAAGGTGCAAGGACAATCTTTCAAGATCGCTGGCCTCTCCCTGATTTCTCCATGCTTTTCCCATTGGCAGCTCTATATTGGTTGTTCTAGGGTTTGATCCCAATGAAAGAAACATTTACGTAGTGTATCCAGAAGCCTAGTCAAACTAAGCAACAGCATAGTTTTGTGCATCAGATTATTTCTCATTTGTACATAGTATGAATAATGATTTTTTCCACTTGCTGTTGTGTGCAAGAAGAAATATATCAAAGAACATATTTTTCCTGTTTGGTTATATTTCAAGTTATTTCTACTCCAAGTAATGTAATGTTGAGATGAATCTTGAGAAAAATGAATTGGCACAATCATACGATGGAGAATCCAAGTTTGACTTGCTGAATACATCAACATAAGAATCTCATTCTTAATTTATCTACTTCTGTTTTTCTTATGTTCTAAAATAAGGAAGAGAGAAGAAAGAAGTACGATGGAAGATGAAACAGTTTCAAGTTCAAGAGATTGTATTGTGAGAATGGTTTATGTTGTAAAAATTAGCACATTAAAATTAATTTGCATCTCATTTTCTGAGACACTTTTATGAAGTCTTTCTCACTTAGTAACTAACAAATATACTCCAAAAAGTGGTAACTGCGATACTACAATAGTACTCTCAGAAATTAGAATTATTTCATGAAAATATTTGGTAATCTTTGATTTTAATAATACTTTTCTTGTTGGCCATTTCAGCACGTTTCTAGCCACATTTTTGCCATTTCTAGTGATTTGGAATCATCTCTTAGTGTTTTGGGCCTTTTTTTTTGTTTTGTTTTCTAGTCATCGTTTCTTTCAGTGCTTTTCAATGCTCTTTCTTCAAATTTAGTGGTTTTTAGCTCTTTTTGAAAGTCCATATCTAAATATTCTCTATGTGTTTAAACGTAAAAAAAAATGTGTTTAGATATTTCACATCCGGACAGATATTATATAATAAGACTTACAATTTCAAAAACTTTTCAGATATTTCTTAGATATTCATCTAAAATTTTTAGATATTCATCTAAAAATATCATGCTACTTTAGATATTAATTTAAATATATCTGAAATGTTTAAATCTGAACAAATAATCCAAAATAGCAGAATTTAATCACCTCGTTCAAATTCAAATATATCTTTGTTTTTTCTTCTATTGCTTGGGAAATTAAGTCTTCTTGGTCACAAATGTTAAATTATATTTCATTTTTATCATTTGCAGCGAAAAATGTCTTAATAAATTACTTAATATAATCTTGGATTATTTTAGATGTTTTTTGGAAAGATTTAGATATATTTTTACTCAATTCTGGATAAGACAATCATTTACCATCAGTTTGGAAAGAAGCTCGGTCACCTTACTCGATGCTTTTTAACAACATAGTTGAGGAAGAAATCAGTCGTTTGCTTCTTTTCTTGCCGACAATAGGACTGGTGATTTCCCCCTCAAATGGTAAGTTAGCAATTGTCATATACTTATTTATTAATAAGTTTCACTGAAAATAGATTCCAAAACTTCAAGTAGAATTAGCCTCAAGAAAATAATTGACCTAATCAAAGAAAACTCGCTTTATAAAATACTTAAAAAACAAAGACAACGACCTTATGGGTTAAATTTAGCACAAAAGATTTGAAAATTTGAATAATCATCATTATTTTGTATTTATTTCTTTTTTTATTCATTATGTTTTATTATTAAAATATGTTTGATTTGAAAAATGAAAAAGATCATACTGCGAATGAAAATATAAAGTTAGGTATTTCCACTGCTTTTGCAATCGGCCCCTCAAGTAGTAAACAAAAACACATTCTAGTTGTAGAAATATTTATTTAATAAATGAGATTATTGGGTATTTAAAAAGGGTTTGAAATAGATTTTTCACTTTCACTCCATCAAGGAAAGTGATCTTGGCGAAAGTTTTGTTTTTTATAAGAAAGACCGTTTCATTAAAAACAAAAACACGTGCCATTCGACTCGCCACCTGGAAAAAACAAATCATTCTAAAAGCAAATGTTTTTCACTGTTTGAAAAGACATTTATTTTCAGTTTCTATCTTTTATTCAAGCAGTCTGGATTTTCCTATATCTCTTCCCCAACCAAGAATTTCAAATTAAAAAGAAAGAAAGCACCCTTTAATAAGATTGCAATTCCTTTTTGAAAATATGTTTAAAATTGATAGTAATGTCCGGTCGGTACCCCCATCGACGAATAGCCGAGAGAACTTACTACTTCCTTCATTTTTTGTTTCTCTTTTCATAAAATACCAAATACGTAAATGGATATTTTTTCTAAAACCACGACTTTAACGTGTCAATATCTTCAAGAGAACAACTAATAGAAGTAAGCCTGGTATTTTTAATACAAAATTTTTGATTCTTTTCAAAATCGGACTGGTGTGTTTTTGCAAGTTCGATTGTTTTGAAATTTTGAGAAAATGCAAATAGTTTCATTTTTACAATTCACTTTGTGCGACTGTCTTCATTTTTGCTTTTTAACACAGTGCTTCGGTCGATATATTCTCCGGCCTTCCTCAGGGCAAATACCCAGTTTTTGAAATCGTGTCATTTAAAAACAACAAATATAAAAGAAAAACAAAATAATAATTATTTCTTACTAATAAAGAATTTAACCGCAAAAATGAGACTGCAGCAAGTCTGGCTGGTCGTAATCGAAATTTAAAATTAAAACGAAGAAAAATAACACTAAGAACAATTCAATCGAAAATTTTTAAAAAATCAGGAATTAAATCATAGAAAATTTGATATCTATTTTTTTTTATTATGTTAAGATTTTAAAATCTATAATCATACCTAACCTCAAATTTTCATTAAAGTCTCTGAAGGAGCGTAGAAAATAGAACTATTTGTAACATCATTTTTAAGTTGTTGCTAATTAAAAGTTGTTAAAAGTTCGAAGTTATCACGAGTCATAAGTCATGTCATAGGGCGTATGTGTTTCTCTTGGAATTTGTTAACGTAATTTATTATTTCATTCAATGTTCCTGTTATTTATGAAACATACGTGTATGATATATATATTATATTCCTGATATCGAATTTTCGGCAGATAAACTTTATCGCCTTGAATTTTTTATCAAAGAATTTTGTCTTGTGGTTTGTTTTCAAAATAGCTGGCGCTTAAACACAAGCGTCATTTGAAACAGGGGAAGTAACTCTGTGAGTATCACGCTAGGAAAAAAAGAGGAGCTTGCAGATATATCTCAGTGGTAACGCAGAGGACTGGTGTTTTGTTATTACACTTCCTGGGAGGAAAGCCTGTAATTTTTTTTTCTTCCCTTTCAGGAAATAAATAATCCACTCACATGTTGTCAATACAGATCATCTTTCAGCATCTGTCGTTGGATATAGACCTTCCACAAGACTCGATAGTCCTCTCTATCATTTTGCTTGTAGGCATTTTAAGATGTTTGCACCAATCTCATAAGAGAAATTACTTTCATTAATGAACTGGATTGCAATATAGATACTTGATTCTCCTAGTAAGTTGTAAATAAATATCAATCCGAATTCATCAAAACCGGTCTTGTTAGTCACTCAATAGAAATCCTCATGTGATCAATGTTTTTGGGGAGCATGCTGTGTTGGGGATGATCAATTAGAAGATTGCAAAAAATAGTGATCAATGAGTAAGTTATTCCTCTTAGCTTTTGTTGGGCATTGATCACTAAGAAAGTCTGATTTTTCAAAACACAAGCATGAATGCTGCTGGACACAAACTAAGGGACCAATTTAGTATAAAATTACATTGCAAATTGACCACACACACTTTGGCCTTTGTGTACAAAACACAAATATATTGATAGCCAGCCAACCAGGTCAAATTCCTAACTGAAGAAACCTATGTTTATGTTCACAGTTATGATTATCTTGTGTATAACCCTTGGGCCTTTTTCTCTTTCTGGATAGATTTGTTGAATTTTCTGCCTAACTTTTTTGATAAACATACAAATGATAACAGTGATTGTTTGCTTCACTATTATATTTTTTTTATCAAATTTGGGTATAATCCAATATAAAATATTATTATATAAAAGCTGTTGTCACTTTTGTTTGTTGGTTTCTGACATTCTTAAGCAAATAGATAAATGAAATTAATGAAACCTTGCCATAATTCGAACATGCGCCATGGAGGTAGGCAGGTAAGTAGCATATCCGTTAAGAGCCAACCTCAGATTGATTAAAGTTAGGGAGAAATTAGGCTAAAATTTAGCAACTGACCAAGCTGATTACAGCTTTACTTACTTGCCTGATGCCACTTTTGTTCATATCCAGTACAGAGAATTGCCACAGGCCAGATGAAAGGAAATGGAAGAGTGTATTGCACCAATCCATAGATTATCCATAAGTCATTCCATGTCAAGTGGGCCAATGGTCCCCACTTGACCACTTCTGATTTTTCTCTAACTTTGGTCACAAGTTCTCTGGGATCTGAAATGGAGTGCTGCAAAATTTTAACTTAGAATCTTTCCTCGTTCAGTCACTATAAATCCAAGAACAAGGACTACTTTTTCCTGTGCAATGGCAACCAAATTATGTTTCCGTTTTCAACTAGTCACCATTCTGCAACAAGAAATTCAACTAAGAATTTGTGAACAGCATCAACTTTTTATGTAGATTTTGAAAATGTTATCAACTTTACTCAAGAAAATGTGTTTTTTTTTTTCTGAAAAGGATGTCGAAGTGGGCTCCTAATTTCATTGATATTTCTGGGGAGTAATTTTCAAGAAATCAAATCTTCGAATCTGGCTCAGCTTGTGAGCTCTGTCTGGTAAAGGAGAAAGTAGTCTTAATGTGTTTCAAATTGTCACAATTTGAATCTTTCAAGATTTTCTAGATCCTGAGACATGAGGTCTCAAAAATGGCCTAAATAAAAAAAACAAACAAATGCACCATTTTTAAAGGTAAAAATGACCAGGTGGGAAAAGCTTATTACAGTTAATGAGTTTATAAAATTATTCATATCAATCTTTTGCTTGCTTTAGCATCATTGAAGTTGTTGTGCATATCTATACATAGGAATTTTTTCCTTAGTAACACATAGTTACTATCAAAAGAGAATGAAAATAAAGGTACTACTTGTATGTAAGGAGATAGGAAAGACCTTTGGCCAATAATGGACTTCTAATGGCTGATGGCTTGGCTCCAGAGGCTTATCCTATATTTTATATAATTTTGTTTATATAAATAACCCAGAAATACATACAATACATTTACTGTGAAGAAATTTTGGTAAATTTTGCTTAGACTGTTCTTCAAAAATCAGCTGAATTTTCCATTTTGAACCAACTTTATGGCATCACCTGGTGTCAAGTCAAATGGGTCCTTTTACTAAGTAATCAATTCTGGGGTGCAAAAAGTAAACTTAGTCTGAATCTGATTGATGAAATTTCAAAAGACTGATGTTTGTAAAAGAAACAAGTAAATGGCCGTCCCTCCTGTGACATGAATTCCCCTTTGCTTCTGAGTTTGATGATGTTATTGCAATGAATCTCAAAGAATGAAAACCAGGAACTTTTTTTTTTCTTCCTCATCTGATAGATATTGGTATTCAATTCAGTCTAGCTGCTCTCATATGTAACAAGAAGCCATCAAGAAGATCATACTCTCTGCATTGCAAGTGGAATACCCAACCCCACCCCCATTTTTAACTGACAAACTGTAGGTTGATTTGCAAACATGGAATTGTAACATTACAGAAAATCTGAATATTGAAGTGTGTATTTCTACTGAATTCAGTCCATGTTAAAATGGAATATATGAAAGAAATCAGTAGTTATGGATGACTGTGCAAAGAAAGTTCTTACTTGGTCTTGAAATTTCTCTTGTGTTGGCAGTTAATTCCAAAAACTCATTACAAATAGTACTTGGATGGTCACTATATCAATTGGTATTTAGAAAAAATTCTAAATCTCCCATCAGTATTAATTGACCAACCACCAGATCTAAATGGCACAACAGTGAGTGAAATTTTTTGCAAAACATTTGAATAGTCATTTACTCGTGCTGAATGTTCTGCAAGAGTTAAGAAGTCACTATGTTATCAGATAAGAGTGAATGATCCTGTATATCAAACTGGCGATATTGTGTATTATCAGTGAGAACTACAAATGGAAAACTCTTTGAAGGTTTCTTGGACGGATTGGAAAAATTGTATGTCAGATGTGGAAATCTGTATATGCTTGTACCTACAAGTCATTTGATCAGAGTAAGGCAAGATTTTAAATGTAATGATGAAAACAATTCAAGAACAATTGAACCTCAGATTTCAGAAACCAATCATGAATATGATAATGAAATCAGTGATACATGATCATCTAGTGAAATGTTGACTATGAATTGTATTTGTAGAACAACAGTATAAAATAACTTGAAAAATTCAAAACGAAGACACAAATGTCAGAAAAGTTGCTGACCTTCCCAAAATTAAAAGTGTTATGAGATATGTTCCACAAAATAATGATGCTATGGAGTAAAGGTCGTTAGTAGAGGTGAAAAGGCTACGGGGGGGGGGGACTGGTTGGTTTAAAAAACAAGATAAATATAAATCTGTTACAAAAGCTATGAATTTTGAGATACAACAGAATCGATTGAAGTATGTTAACAGAGGTGTTAATAGAGGAAACTTCTACCCCAGAAAAGATAAACAACATCTATATCTCTCACACTTCTGAGTGAATGTGCTGCACAATCGGCCATGCTTGCTGAGTTGAACAATTGGAAATCATTCAAGGTTTATAGAGAGGTGTCTGATGAGGGACAGTCATCTGGGTCGGCCAGATTGTTTATATCAGAAAGACAAAAATTTCAGCTCAGAAATTAAAACAAGATTGATGGCACATGGTTTTCAGGAAAATGAAAATATATACTGTTGTTCTCCTACAATTGGAAAAGAAACTTTGAAAGTTTTCTTGGCAATAACTTCAACTCCTAATTGGTGATGTATAACTATTGACATAAAAGCAGGTTTCCTTTGAGGAAGTACTATCAAGTGAGTAGTGTATCTGAAGCTACCACCTGAGGCTAGTGTGACTGAAAAATGATTGCTTCCAAAGAAATATGTATATGCATTAAAAAGCTGGTATCTCTGTGTTTATAAAGAATTGAATAAACTTGGATGCAAGCAATCTGAAATAGATTCAGCCTTGTTCTATTGGCATCACAATGATTGTCCTTCTTGGCTTCCCCTTATGTATGTTGATGACTTCATATGGGGAAAAAATTATTTGAAAAAATGGTAGAAAAACTTCAAACAACTTTTAAAATTAGCCAAGTAGCAGATCTGAGAATTAAACTTATAAATAATAGCTTTATCCTTGATCAAAAGTCTCATGATGATGACAAAGATTCCATACCAATTTGTGCATATTGTATATCAGGAAGGCATGATTTGAATCAAAAGGAAAACACTTGACTTTGTAGTCTGAGAGGTCAAATTAACTGGGCAGCTGATCAAAAGTCCAGACATCATTTATGAAACCTTGGAAATAAGCAAGTCTATAAAAATCCCCAAAGTTGAAGATCTTTTTGCCAAGAGAGTAGTTAAAAATCCAAAGTAAACTAGAGGACATTGTTTTCCCTGAACCTGAGGATGCAGTGAATCTGAAATTGGGAGTCTACTGCGATGTGTTATATGCAAACTTGATTGATAGAGTTAGGAGTTACATCATATTCCTCATCAGAAATATTGAAAAAAAATCTTGTCATATTTGTATGGAAATCAAAGAAAATTTGCAGATTGTGTAGTATTTATTGTATGATCAACTTTACTGAAACAACCTGTGAACAAGAAAAAGAACTATCATTTTCTCTCTTATTTTAACTCTTAAACTTGATTTAATTTTCTTTTCTCTTTTGATAAAAGTAACAGGAATAGCTTCTTTACTTGCTTTTTCCTTAAAAAAGAGATGAAAAATAGAATTGTGTTTTGTGAAAACCTGATGCTACATGTTACAGATATTGTTTGTCAGAAAGGTTAACTCGCAGAGTTGTCATAGTTCAAGGAGAAATTGAAATGTCATTTCTAGTTGCTCTGTTATTAGATTTCAGTCAAAGTGAAAGGTACTTGAGAGGCAAAGAATATTTGAAAAAGAGGCATGTATTTGAAATGTAGAAAAAAGTTAGATATTATGAGATGAGTTTATAGTGCATCTTTTCCTAGGGGTAGACATGACTAATTCTACTTATCAATTAAGAATATCTAATTGAATAATTAAGAGATTTCATAAACAAGTTATTATTTACATTTAATTTTAGACCATTAAATATTTGGATGTTTTGTTTGATTGAGGAACAAAGGATAAGGGAATCATGAAATATTATGAAATCCTATGTAGCTTTTACGGTTCTTGATATTTGCTTCTGCTTAAAAGAAAAGAAGGGTAACCTCTTATAATATAAAGCTGGGCTAATGTCCAATTGACATAACATTTGTAAAGTCTACAATGCAAGCCAATCAGGGATAAGCTAGAGTAACTTCCTTCAGTGCAAAAGCTTCTGGTTGGAGAGAGTACTTTTGGATGTTTATAGATGTATATGCTGGGAGAAATTGTGTTCAGATCTTTTTCAATGAGTTGACCGTGGATTGAACCTTTGATGCCCCGAACTGGTTCACTACTGGGTCACAGTGATTGGTTCCAAAATTTCAATGCTTTATTAGAACTAGTGATGGAAATGGGTTTTTGGGATGACATTGAACCTACGAAAAACCTGAAAATTAAGATATAGATATGTGCCCCCCCCCCCCATTTCCACCACTGATTAGAACATGAAGGAATCCAGACACCAAATAGAGAAACTAGCCCCAAGTATTTCAAGTATTGCTCTTTTCAGTGGTTTTTATTTGAAAATAGGGCAGCTTTTCCCACTTGGTCATTTTTGCCTTTAAAAATGGAGCACTTTTGTTGTTGTTGTTGTTGTTTTTTATTCAGGCCATTTTTGAGACCTTATGTCTCAGGATCTCGAGAAATTAGATCCAAATTGAGACTACTCTCTCCCTCGCCCAACAGAACTTGCAAGGTGAGCCAGGTCCCGAGTTATGATTAATGGCTTCCCGGAAATACTGAAGAAATTTGGAGCCCCCTTAGACATCCCTTTTATGGATGGATAAATATTTTTCTATACTTCCAAAATCTGTATAAATGTTGACCCTATTTACAGATTCTCAGCAGTGTAGAACTTCTTGTTGTAGAATGGTGGCTAGTTGAAAATGGAAATATAATTTGGTTGTTGTCACCCTGAACAAAGTAGTCCTTGTTGTTGGATCCATACTGACTGAATGAGTGAAGATATTGAGCTGAAACTTTGCAGGACTTCCATTTCAAATGCCAAAGAACCTGTAAAAAAAGTTGGAGCAAAATCCAAGATGGGTCAAGTGGGGCACTTTTCCAAAATTAGAACATGGAATGATCCCCGTGCATAACATTATTAATCCTGTCATTTTTCATGGGTACCATACTAGTATTTTATAAATTTTCAATGTATTTCATGCGAAATCCTTGTAAAGCATCCACAGACCCCCTTTCCAATTGAGCACCATTACTAGAGGTATACTAAAGAGACAGGTAAGATAAGTTATGGTTAAAAATATAATAACAAATTCCAGATGAAGCTAAGCTGAATAAGTTCTACAAAAATCCTCAACCAAGATTGCCACCATTGGTTTCTTTAATTTTCAAGTTGGTCTGACTGGTTAAGTATGTATCATGCATACAGGCTGTACCAATGGAGCTAGAGGACTGAAAAATTTAAATATTCTCTCCTTATATCTAGAAGAAAGAATTTTTCTGTTTTTTGAAACTCTACTCCATAGATTCCAAGTGGTGTTGGGTTTTTATGCTAGATTTTCCCATTACTTTGTTTCACTAGTTTACTACGAACAGTCACGCTTGTTTCCAGAAAATTTGGACTTTATTTAGTGATCACGGCCCAACAAAAGGCAAAAAAATAACTTATCCATTGATCACCTTTTTTTTCTAGTTTTTGAACAGATCACCCCCAACACGACCTGCTGCCTAAAGATGTTGGTCATGAAGCAGTTTTTATTCAGTGACTAACCAAACCTGTTTAGTGGGAAATTATTCTGAGAAATTGCTGTAGCCAGCTCATCCCACAGACCATTGTGAATTCAATCTTTATTGAGTACTCCATAATTGTGGCCTTGTGCCACACTAAGCAAAACCTAGTAATTACAGAGGGAGCCATTTATTATCAGGGATAATGTTATCAAATGCTTATTTTAATAAAGATCAGTCGGTCCTAAATATCTTTCATTTAAAATGAATAGAAAATTAATGGAAAAAGTCACTAAATTTTGTATTCATCGAATTTTGCTCTTCATTATGTAAAATTGTTTTATAACCATGAATTTAATAACAATGAATGACATTTGTTCTAATTTTTAATATTTTTTTTACTGAATGTTATCAGGAGATTGTTATTTAGTTCTGTTCCAAAGCATTCACAATAAGTGGCTTCTCATGTATTTTTAAAATCTTGGGAAATATACATTTTTTTTTTACTTCCGAGTGAATGTGGAGCACTGAACAAATGGAGACTTTTGAGATCCCAATGACTCATTTGAAAAGAGAAAGTCATGTTGAAATGATTTTATGAATCCTTTTACAAGTATCTTCATCCTGTTTGGTTTTGGCTTATCACAACATTGTTGCTTTTTGCGATCTCATTGTTTAGCCTCTTGAATTATGATGGGTGTTTTTTGTAAGGGCGCTTAATTGGTTACCACAAAATATGGATTGTTCATTTTTTTAGAAACCATCAACCAAAACTGTCAACACAGGTTTTTTTTTTCCTTTTTTTACACTCCTCTCCACAGATTTTTAGGGTGGGGGCTGGTCACTTATGGTTTTTGAAAATTCGGACTTTTTTAGTGATCACTGCCCAACGAAAGGCAAGAGAAAAAACTTATACATTGATCACCCGTTTATCTAACAGAGCATTCTGCTGGAAGATGTTAGTCACCTGATGGTTTCTACTGATTGACTAACCAGTTTTTCCAGTTTGGGATTTTTTCACTTTTTGTTTTTTATCAGAATTGACAACTGCTTTGTTAGTAGTTTTTTGTGTAGGACATGGTGTCTTTAGAACAATAAAAGTGTTAATCTGGGATTCTTAACTATGAGATCATCTTTTGGCTGATTCAGTTGATTGCATTTATGGTTTGTCCTCTTGAAATTGCTAGAAAGAGTTTCTCAACACTTTTTGTAGTATCAGGTGTGCTCAACAACACCCTTGAAAATATATTTTGACCACTTGAACGGTGTCATTTTCAAGGGGGTGCTCAAGGTGGACGCTGTATCCTTAAAATGCCCATCTGATTGACCGAAAGAAGATTGCCACAGAAGTTTTCTCAACACTTTTTGTTGAGTCAGGTGTGCTCACTGGCACTATAGAGAGTTTCTAACCACTGGAAGGACTTATTTTCAAGATGGGATCCAAGATGACCACCAAATTTTTAAATGTCCATTACTCCTTCATTATTTATCCTAGACAGGTTTTTCAAAAGGTTTTGGAATATCTGGTGTATTCAATAACATACTATAAGTTTACCACAATCTGACCACTGGAAAAGTGTAATTTCCAAGATGGCATCCAAGGTAGCCTCCAAATCCTTCAAAGGTTCATTTAGTCAAGTGCATTTATGGTTTGATTCTAAAAAATTGATAGAAAAGTTTTCTCAACATTTTTTCGTGGTATTAGATGTACTCATTAACAGTAAAAGTTTACCACAATCTGATCTCTGGAAAGGTGTAATTTTCAAGATGGCCATGAAATCCTTAAAATGCCCGTCACTTCTCCATTATTTATTGTAAAGAAGTTTTCTCAACAGTTCTGTGTAGTATCAGGTCTGCCCAATAATATACTAAAAGTATACCACAGTATAACCACTGGGACGGTGTAATTTTCAACATGGTGACCATTTAGTCCAGTGGAGACTATCTTGAAAATTTCACCTTTCCAGTGGTCAAACTGAGGTAGACTTTTTTGATTTATGGAGCATACCTGATTCTACAAACAAACGTTAGGAAACCTCTTGCTACAGTTTTTTTGTTGGATTAGGTTTTTTTTTTTTTTTTTCATAAATTTTCTTGATTAGTACATTTAGATTTATATATATTGTCACTCGATGAGGATCATGAAATTTTTTTTTAGGGGTGGGGAACAAAATATTTTTGTTGGACTACTATTTTTGAGAAGCCTTGCTTTAGTGAATGAAAATGTTCGCTTACCTGAATAGTGGCTTATGATGACAGTTGGAACTTTCTCTGATTGAATTCACTTGATCAATCATTTCACTTTTTTTCAATATCATTACCTGGGGAAAAATATTTCAACTAATGGTGAGTTGAGGGGAAATTACAAAACGGTATTCAAAATAATTTCATTCCTTGACTCAAGCTATCCACATTTTATATAACATTTCATTTGTGTTTTTTTCTATGAAATTGTAGAAAACATGGATTATTTTTGGATTTTTTAATTTGAATTAAATCTGGAACACAATGAATGTTGAAGAATAAAACTCTGTTTTGAAATTTTGACCAGAAAAGTTCAAATCAGAAAACAAAAAAATGCAAAATGAATTAAGATGAAAACGGGAACCCTGTGTGACATGTCTCAATAAATATGATTAAGACAGGAAGGAAAAAGTAAGAAGGAACAGCAAATGCTGGCATGTCCTGACTTGACCTATAAAACATCTTAAACAGATCAACGTCCATTTTGTTCGACTTATATTTTATTAGCGTGACCAGTCATGCGATGAATATCATTGAAAAAAACAAAAACATTACGTGATTGCAAAGTCTTTAGTTGACTCATCAGACTTCATTTGCATAATAAACTTGCTGATATTCATGAATACTGATCAGCTGTAAGAAATGTTAACGTTTTAAAAATGAGTGTGGAACATATAAGTTCAACGTGGAGGCTTTTGAGCCTTGGTTTACATTAAAGGACGAATCTTTCAAAAAACATGAGAAATAGATTAAAATCAATTTAGGAAATGTCTCAAGGTTCTAAGTTTTCTGAAAAAAATCCTTTTAGAAAAAAATGACCCCACCCTTAAGCTTTATAGGGTTAATATTTTCCTATTTTTGTATGCAAGTGGATTGGCCCTAAAATATGGGTCCAATTTATGTGTCAGATGTAAAACTGAGCCTTTATTATAGTTTCTGAAAATGATCTCATTGCATTTAATTTATGTTGTAAATAGCACCCACTCTTAATCTTTCAAAAAAGGGTTTTCTTGAAGGAAACTAAAAATTCATGGATAAATTTTGGAGATATTGTGCTGTATACGTATAGCTACAATGCAGGAGTTATGACTACAAAATATTCCTGGATCGGCCTGAAATGTATACAACTTTTCCTTAGCACATCGCCCACCCTGCTGCAATATTTACTGAAAATCATTGAGAATATTCGGATATATTCTGTTCCTAACATAAAGCTACAATGCAGGGGTGGTGATTGTGAAGAATTTCTGGATCCTTTCTAAAATGTAAACACTTCCTCCTTGGAACATTGTCCACCCTTCCACCAAATTTCACTGAAATCAAATGAAAAATTTTTGAGACATTGTGTACATATCACTACAATAATGTTGAGGGGTGACATTGGGAATTTCTAGGATCAGCCTGGAAATGTAAACACTTCTTTTTCAGTCCATTGCCCATTCCTCTAAAGAAATTTCATTTGGATATTTCTGAGATATCATGTTGACCAAAAGTAAGGGTCCAGTTCCGCACCGTAATTGTAATTGTAAATTGAACCCACCCTACTAAAGCGTGATGTAATGGTCGAAAACACCTGGATTTATTGCATCATCTTAGTTAGAGCATTCCAAAGATGCTGAGCAAAAAAGATTCTCTAATCAATTTGAGACTGGAGCAAATGCCAGTGATCCATAGACACTTCTTAATAATCATAGTAATAATAGTAAGGAGAGATATCTTGGTTTTATTTTTAGGCAAAAGATATGAGTCAAGCACTTCAACTATCTTTTCTCCTTAACTTCTTTGAATGTTGGAGCATATATCTGAAAGTTCATCCTTCCAACTTACCAATCAGGCACACCCTTTTTTTTCATCAACAGACTCAACTTTTTCTCTCCCAACAAGCTCAATCTTCTATCTTTTTTTTTCTACAGGCTCAAGTGTTTTTTTTCTCAACAGACTCAAGCTTTTTTTCTCCCCAATAGGCTCAAGCTTTTTTTCTCCAACAGGCTCCACTTTCTTTTTTCTTCCCTGACAGGCTCACTCTCACCCTTAGCATCTTCCGATTTTCTTGAATTTTTTCATTTGTTTATCTGTAATAAATGGCTTTGTTGACCTACTTCTTTTATCTGTTATCAATGATTTTATCGTGTTTTTCCAAGTCCACTCTTCAAATCTTAAGCCATGACAACTTTCTGTGTTCTCTTTCTCTTTCCAGCAGCCAAATACACATAAAAAATCAATCCTTTAATTCTGCATGCTTGTATGCAATGCTTTCAGATTATTATGATCTTGGAATGTAATTAACAACATCTGAAGCACAATTTCTGAAGACAACTTACTTCAACTCTCAACAAATAGAAGAATCTATTTTTTAAAAACTGCTACCTGTACCTTTCGTCTCTGACTTCAAACTTGCACCAATTAAAAGCAAAGACATAAGTCCAATCCAAAAGTCTTTAAAAAAAAAATTGATTAAATACAAAGAAAACAAGTAAGTATTTTTACTCTAATTAGCATTACAAACACTTAATAAAAAAAACCTACAGACATTTTTGAAAAAACTCTTCTTCAAATCTCTTCAATTTGAAGACATTGTCTTGTGTTTGAATTGTAACTTCTCATACAACAGCCACTGGTGGACACATTAGAAGTAATACGCAATGACAAATCAATCAACTCTGATACCATCACCTCAGTAAATAAACGATTGTTTGAGGCTGTTACTAACAGCGACTTCATCCTGTCTTTAGTTATGTGTAGGGAGGTGCTGTCATGTATAAGAGGACATACAACTAAAATCCAAGGGATGAAGATGGAGTTTCCACAAGCATACAAAGACGTGCAGATAGTACAAGCTCATTTGGATCAACACACCCAGTGGCGCCAAGAATTCCTAAAGTTCACAGACAAGTACAACCAAGACCTTCCTGATCCTTAGTCTCAATACGGTATTTGACATTTGTGAAATGAGGAACAAACCTCCCTGTAATTGCTGCATCAACCATCAAAATAAAGAATAGCTTTTATTCAAGTTATATGGAAAGCTCAAGATATTCTGTATTCTACCTGTTGCAACTTGTGTGTGCAAACACTCACTTTCTGCACTCTGATGTCTAAAGTCTTACATGCGCACACCACTTTGGACTTGGTCTGCTACATATAAATTACACAAGGGATATTCACATTGAGAAAGTGATAGATATCTATGGTAGGAAGTATCCTCATTGTTTGACCCTCTTGAACAGTCTTGATTCTGGATATAATCAGTTCATCTTCGTCTCTAATGTATAACATGTTTAAACAATTAGTGACATTGAAAATTTGTGATTTTCATTAGATAGTAAAATTAATGAAAATAAACGCCTGCGAAAATTCAATTATTCATGGTACCATTCAATTTTGTTATGCTTTAACAATGGCATCATATATTCTAAAATGTTTTTTTCTGAGGGGTAGCACTACATCTAACCACAAATAAAGAAATCTCTGTGTGTATATGCACTGTGATTACTTGACAACTGGCCATTGTATGAACATAGTACATTCGCCAGGTGTATTAATTGCAAGGCAGTACAGTGTTAAGTTAGAAGTTTAATAAAAGAGAAATCTAGTAAAAGATTATATAAATTTAGATATAAAATACCTAAATTGGCTACATTGTTGAGAAGTAACCAAAATACATTGAAACTAGTTTCGTGCTATGGACAAAAAATTATTTTACATGATAATTACAGCAGGCTTACCAATACACCATTATGTCCTGCCCCCTCCAAACATGCTATTTTGGAATAGGCTATTCCCTTGTACATTATGATAACAGATTCGAATAGCGCTGTCAGTGTTTTGATATGCTAATTTTATGTATTGACTTTAGATTTGTCTATGCATTTCTATGAAATACTTTTCAATGAAACGTCTTCCTTTTTCTCATTTTCCTCTTACTACCACAGATGGTGGACATATTGTTGATCTTATGGTTCTTGTTTTTTTTTACTTCCAGGATTGCTGCCTAAAGTTTTCCACTTCCATAGTAGTTGGCGTCGGAAAGATTACAGACAGGATGGTATGTTACGTAAAACCTCGTAACCTGGTTGAGCCTATCATGTTCTGCTACATGCTGCTATTGTTTATGCAGTATCCTACAGTACAAGTCTTGCTCTACTCAAAATTATGTTTGCAAAGCTTCAATGAAACCGTCTGCACCCATTTATCAAACAGTACTTACAAGGAAGAAGAGAGCTACGTTCAAAAACACACATCCCATTGGATTCTGTATTTAAACTTGGCATTAGTGGTGCCCTCTATTTTCTCTGCAATGGTGCTAGGGCGCATCGGAGATACAGTCAGCCGCAAATGGACAATTCTGTCACCGATCATCGGACAGTTTATCTGTGGCATCCTTTATATATTAAATTCTTACTTTATTCAAATCAGCCCCTCCTACATACTAATTGGACCGCTAATCAGTGGCTGTTTTGGAGGGTTCACTTCTTTTATAATGGCAATTTTCAGCTATCTGAGCCACACTACAGAGAAAAGGGCGAGGACGGTTCGGATGGGGATTTTAGAAGCGTTAACATTCTTAGCTGCAACTATTGGATTTGTTGTGGTAGGTGTTCTTCTGGATCACTATGGTTACGTGACTGTTTTTGGGATTATATTTGGCCTCACATGTTTCGCCTTGTTGTACACGATTTTTGTTATTGAAGACATCACTCCCGAGATGGGCTTACCGAAGAAGGAGATTCTTTTTATGATTTTCAGTATGGAGGGATTTCGGGATTTCATCAAGTTCTTCCGCAAAGTCAGACAAGGAAACCAGAATTTGATTCTGGTGCTTGGAAATCTGGTAATTTGTATTGTAATGTTCATCACTGGTGGTAAGTATACTTTCATCAAGCCTATATACTTACAAGAAATGACAAACAAACTACTTCTCTCAATATTCTTTGATAACTATCAGAAACTGTTACCAAAGGGTTTTTTTTCCAGTTTTCAAGTGAGTCTAGCTGGCTGGAGGGGTGGAAATTCAAATATCTATTTCCTCATTCAATTAATTATTCAATCTTTGTTTTGATTAAAAGATTTTTTAATTTTGTGATACTATTTCTTCACGATATTCTATCAAAAGATGAAGAAATCAAGCAAAGAATAACATGAGGTTGGCAAACTTTCGGTAGAGAAAGCTCGACTTTCAGAAGACACAAATCCCATTAGTCTTAAAAAGAAGGGTATACAACCAAGGTATCTTGTGGATAGTTGCCTATTGAGCTGAAAGATGGGACATAACCAAAAGATTGACCCTCAAATTGAGAACCATGCAACGTGTACATATGAGAATCATGCTTAACATCACATCATAAGGCAGCAGAGTTTATTAGAGAAAAGACTGGAGTCTGAGGTATAGAAACAGTTATAAAACTCAAATGGCAATGGGCTGGACATGTTGCAAGAATGGCAGACAACTGCTGAACATCGAGACTTGTAACAGAGATCATACGCAATACTGTGGCTGACAGTAAGATGGCATGACAAGTCAGATAAATTCAGAAAATACTGGCTCTGTGCCAACGATGGACAATAAAAGACAGATGATGATGATGATGATGATGATGATGAAGGGGTCTGAATTCTATATTTTGTCATTGTTTTGATTAAATTACATCAAATTATGATTGTGTTAATCTTCTTTTTTTTTTTTTTCAACTGCATGGAAAGAATATTGTAAAGAAGTAGTATCACAAATGTTGAAATTTTTTAATCAAAACAAGGATTGAATAATTGAAGAAATAACAACCAGTGAAGACCAAAAAATGAATCCTTTTGGATGGATTAAATTTGAATTCCCTAAAAATGTTTTTTGCCAAATTTTGTTACATGTGGTATCTTTAACATTGGATGTGGTTTGTTTGAATTTTCTTGTCTTTTGATGGGTTTTTTCCATGTTTCGGCCATGTACTCCCCAGCCTTCTTCAAGTGTTTTCTGTGCCCTGGAATCTTGTTGGATTTTATTCTGAGTAAGTATGTATATCCCCTCCTATACATATCACTTGCGTTTCTGTATTCTTGAAATTGTCTTCCCTTGACCTCTGTACTGAACCAGTGACCTCCGATCGGACATTGCTGAGCATAGACCCTGAGGTGATAGCTCACAAAGTCAGGAGACAGTTCCAAGAAGACAGAGACATAAGCACTAGATATGACCCGTATGAATAAGATTCAACTATTCCATAACACAAGAGACATTCAAGAAAGACTGGAAAGTACATCACTGAAATGCTGTGAAATAACAAGGATGGGTTTAGTTAGTTTCTATTGAGTGACTGTCACACTACCAATGTCTTATGGCAACATGCCATGTTAGGGGTGATCAATTAAAAAGTTGGAAAAAGGGTGATCAATGATTAAGATAATTTGAATTTTACATTTTACCATTCTGTGGTTGCTTCCTACGTTGTTTTGATTCAAGACCTGGATATCTTAGACGGTGTCGCTTTTTTTCTCTAGGATATAGTCTATTCCGTTACAAATTTATTTCACTTTGCTTGTTCCATACTTTATATCCAAATTTTCTGACATGACGTTCACTCCCTTGTCTTACCTGTGTATTGAAGTCTCACATAATGACAAAGTATTTTCTAGTATCTTGGAGTAGGGAATTCAAGCCATCATTGAAGTTGTCTATTTCCTATCTGGCTGACTTCAAAGTGGGAATGTGGACTTGGATGATATTCAGTTTGTACCTCTTTAAGAGTTGTACAATGACACTGACTATGTGGTCAGAGACGGCTTTGAAACCAACTACTTTGAGTTCCTTATTGATGAGAAAACTTACTCCGCTCTATTCTGCTTTCTCTTTCCGTAGTTGTAAAGAAGATATTTGCTCTTTAGTTCAACTAATTCTTCTCCGGGTCTTCTCATTTCACTAGTACAAATTATATCCCATTTGATGTTTTTGATTTAATTTTAAAAATCGGCCAGGTGCATGTCTGTTGAGAGTGTTCTGATGTGTTAGGTGCCAATATATAATTTTATTTTCTAAGTGATGGTTTTGGGGTTGGGTTTGGGTAGTTGCTGTTGGGGGACATCAATCCAACCCAAGACAAGTGATGTGGCTGAGCTTTTTGGGACCAATGATCAAACAGGAACACATTTCTCAATTTCAAGAAATCCTTTGATACATTGGAAATTCCCATGGTCATTGATGCTATCACTCTACAAGGTGTAGACCCTGTATATGTCAGAGTATTGCAACACATATACCATCACAGCACCTACTTTATCAGGCTACATAAACACTCGGAGCTCTTTCAGCTCCCCAAAAAGGTGAGACAAGATGATACCAGTTCACCAAAACTCTTTATAGCCCGATTCAAGATGATCTTCTGAAACCTACAGTGGGAAAACAAAGGAATCAGAATAGATAGGGAATACCTAAGCTACCTCAGATTTGCAAAGAACTTTCATGACCTCCAACTAATACTAGACGAACTGAATGAAGAAAGCAAGAAAGTCGGCCTTCACATGAACTTCAGCAAAACAAAAGTCACCTATTGCAAAATGTCGATAATAAACATACAATGATCAAGATTGAAAACGCAAAACTGGAGAAAGTAAACCACTACGTCTGCCTTGGAGAACGTGTTTCTCTGGAATCTTCAAAGAATCAGAAATTAAAAGAAGAATCTCTCTAGGATGGCAAGTCTTCAGTAAAACAAGCTCAACTTTCAAGAACAAGAAATCCAATTAGTTCTAAAAATAAGGGTATACAAACAATGTACCCTCTCAATAGTCACCTATGGAGCGAAAACATGGAGCTTAACCAAGAGATTGACCCTCAAACTGAGAAGCATGTAGCCTGCATTGGAGAAAATCATGCTCAACATCACATGGAGATCACAAGACAGCACAATATATTTGGGGAAAGAACAGGAGTCCGAGACATCATAGAATCTATTGGGAAACTTGAATGGCAATGGGCTGGTCGTGTTGTAAGGATGGCAGAAAACTGCTAGACATCACGACTCACAACATGGATCCTCAGAGATCAAAAGTGGAACTGAAGCCAGCAGAATATGAGATGGTGAGACAAATTAGAGAAGTCTGAATCCTGGGGAAGGTCCACGTCTAACAATGGATGATAAAAACTGATGATGAATGATTAAGTTACTTTTCTCATTGGCAAGTAATCACTAAAAAAGTCTGAATTAAAAAAACAAAACATAAAGATCAATTTAACACATACTTACATTGTAAATTGAACCCCCCCCCCACTAAAAACCTATTGTAGGGAAGGGATTATAAATATGATAAGGAATAAATGTTGAAATTTTCAGCCCTCTAGCTCCATCGGTGCAGCCAGTATGCATGATGAATATATACATAGCCAGCCAAATCAGCGTAAAAACCGAAGAAACATATGTTGACAAATCTATCCGAACACACCATGTACAATGATAAAAGAAAGAGAACGGTTATAAAAATGTTAACTGCTAACCACAAGTATGTACATGCTTGACCTTTATCAAATTTTTCAATGGTGTTATCAAGATAAAACTTTTTTCATTAATGATTTGAACTAATATCTACATCTTTGTTTTCTCAACTGATATGAAGAATCTGCTAACACTTTGCAATATAAAAACCAAAGCTGAGGATCCTAGTCTTGATTCAAATAATGAAAATATTTTATCTCCGAATACCAGCCATTTATTACAAAATGGAATGGCTGCAAAGTATTCTTCTATCTTTCTGTTGTAATTGGTAATATTCTGGGAATTTCAGCCTAACCCCTTCCTTCAATCCAAGGTGAGTAAATTTTTCTCATTCCACTGTCCATACCTGAGAATATCTCATTTCAGTTAATTCTTCTTTGTTGATTCATCCTTGGGATGTCACTTGTCTCTCTGCACCAGAGTATATGAACTAGGAAGAATTAACTGACAGGAGATATATTTTCTGGCACAGGCAGCGAAACGAGAACAATTTACCCCCGTGGATTGAATAAAGAGTTTGCTTCGAATTCTCATTTCAGAAATTCAAATAACAAAAATATTCCTCATCAATATTTATTCATATGTGATATTCATTTTTATATCTTTAATATATAATATAAAATATGGTAAAAAAAATGTTTTTGTTTTTCTTCTGCAGCTGACATCGATCTAAACCTTTTATACTTACTTCATCCGCCATTATCAATGTCCAAAACTTACATCAGTTATTTCCTGGGCTTGGACAACATTCTGAAAGCCTTGGCCCTTCTCATCCTCCTGCCATTGTTCAAGAAGTGCTTTACAATCAGTGACTGCTTTTGGGGTATTCTTGGAATTATATCGAAATCTCTCGGGTGTATCCTTTTTGGATCATCTCAGGTCATTTGGCTCATATTTTGTGGTTTGTATAATTTCATTTCTTCTTTTTTATTTACCTTTATTGATGAAGTTGGGAGAGATACTGTAAATTGTGGCATTGAAGTCGATTGTCCAAGCCTGGTAAAATCTTTCAAAAACACTGTAAGTCTTCTTATATGGCAAGTGTAAATTATAGAAGAAGGTATAGTCCTAAACCAGAAATCTTGAGGCCAAATAATAATAATACACCGGGTCGACTTGTACGCCACTATTTATGGTATATGTTACCTCTCATGTCTGTCTTGGTGCACAATATTTCAAAAAAGAAAAAATTGAATGAATTTTAATCACATTTAGTGGAAGGGTGGGCCATGGATTGGGGAAGAAGTGTTCAAAATTGGAGGCAGATCCAGAAATTTTTTTTTACAGTTACTTCCCTGCATCATAGCTTTATGTTCATGCGATATTTTCGAAAGTTCTCTGGGAATTGAAATTAAATTTTCTGGAAGGGCTATGGATGAGTGATTAAATTTTTGGACCCAAATGAACGGTAATCCAAAGGTACAACATCTGATGAATATGGCATATGAGTGAAAACCCTCCAGTCTTACTGAAACAATTTCTCAGTTCAGCATTATTCTTATGGAATGTTATGCCTTTTCTATTGACAAATCCTGAAGCTGCCTGCTGTTGATCTAATTGGGAGTAGTACTAGTTTAAATCAATCATTTGTATCCACTTATCACTTGTCACGATTTATTTTGAAAATAGAATATTATTGTTACACTTAATTGGTAAATCATACAGGGAAATGCAATTCAGTTGGTTTCTGTTTTTTTTATTGAACTAATGTGGAAACCACATATCAAAGTGACTAACATAACAAATTTGGGGTAAATGATTTTCGATGCTTGATTCTGATATTTTGAATATATTGGCTATCTCCTGAATAGTGTAACGTCAATTATTATCATTATGGCCTATCTGACTGTGGAGCATTGTTAAATGAGAAATCTCTGACATGAAATTTCACAAAAAGCTTTTGTTGTGGTCGATCATTCACTGTGCTTTCTCCATGAATAGCACAAATCTTGTTTTGTGTTTGAGTCACATTTTACCTTTCCTAAAGAGGTTTATGTTGAAAATTTTGTTTATTTTTTCCCTTTCTTCAATGATAGAATCAATAGACAAAAATATGTGAATTTTGAAAGAGATTATTTTTCCAAATCTACTATGGTATTTCAACTGTCACAATAGAACCAAAATCCATCTTTTTGGATCTACTTAAAACTAATGCTGCTAATCCTGACTAACAAGCACAGAACAAACCTTTGGACTGTCCAATATTACTGAGTTCACTTGGATAATGTAATGGTTAGCATGTCTGCCTCACACGCAGAATGTCCCAAGTTCGATTCCTGCTATGGTTGGAGAACATGGAAGACTCTCCATTAGGGCATTTCTCTGTGCACTCAGCAGCTAATTGAGTACACTATAAGCTCTGTGATCAGGGTGGTCATAAAAATGTGTAGGAATAAAGGTTGATCCCTTGAGGTTACCTGAAGAACTTATGACAAGGCACTAGGACCATCTTTCAAGATCACTGGCCTTTACCTGACTTCTCCATACTTTTCCAATGGACAGCTCTGCATTGGTTGTTCTAGGGTTAGATCCCCATCTACCTTTTTATACTGGTACCCAATCTGAGGAACACGTGTGTAGTGTATCTAGAAACCCTGTCAAACTAAGCAACGACATCATTTGTTCTTTTCTGTACATCAGAATATTTCTTGTGTCAGAGCTACTTTTCCATGTGCACATAGCCAAGGAAAAAAGATTTCTTACATTGCGTTGTGTAAGATGATGTACATCAAAGAAAAGAATTTTTCCTGCTTGGTTATATTTCAAGTTATTTTCCCCCTCGGGAACACAGAGTACCTTGCTAGTGATAATAATAAAAATACATAGAACAATAGTTTGATTCACTAACATGCAATCAAACTAATAAATGTCTCCATTTGTAGACATTGAACATGCAAAAACTTTTGAGAAGTATATATGTGCTGTACCCCTGCATACCACAAATAGATAAAAACTGAAGAAGAAAACAACTTACAATACAAATGCAAACAAGTTTGAGAACATCTATAAAGCGTGAAGCACTTGTGACCTTTCATCTCTGGTACGATTTTAAGTCGTATCCACCATTAATCTTTTCCAATGCTGGTGGAATGTTTTTGTTCACAGAACAATCCTCCCCACTTTCAGGCACCTGAAGGCAAGAATCACAATAGAATAAAAGTTGTCATACATTTTATATTATTAAAATACATGGAGAGAAACAAGTCATAATTTTGAGGTGACAGATCTGGAAAACATGCCACGTGTAGAAGAACTTCTCATCCCAGGTATACAACTGCTTTTATAACATATATATATATATATATATATATATATATATATATATATATATATATATATATATATATATATATATATATATATGTATATCTCCAAATTTCTTTATGAAAGAATACTCAATGTTTTTATCGAAAGCTGATGAATATCATTTAGAGTCAGTTTAGTGCCCCATCTACAGTTTCAGTGGAATCTTCAGAATTCTAAAGATTCCATCTGTAACTGTAAATGAGGCACTTAACTTATCTTAAATCATGTTTATACATGTATGATCAGTTTTCGAAATTCATAAAATTGACATGGCTTTATTTTTTTGATAAGTTTCCTTTCTGACTTTTTTGTTCATCATATTTGATGGCATATAAGACCCCCCCCACTTATTTCTGTGAGTAATATTTAAAAAGAATGTTTTTTCTAGAATTCCTTACATTCATCATCCAATTTTTAAAACTCTTCATCAGGCTCTGCTGCCCAATGTAAGGCTGAAAAACAAAGGTTATATTTACCTTTTGGCAAAATTTGGATGAATTTTTTTTTTTTTGTGGAAGGAAGGTAGTCTTATATGCTGTCCAATATGCTTATATTCAGTCTTTCCTCATACAGATGCAGGAGTCCCTCAATATAAGACAGTTTGTGATATAAAGGTGAATGGCTGGTGGAACCCGACATTTTTACCTATATTACACCCAGTCATCCAGAAAAACGCAAATAAATATACAATTTCCTCAAAATACTTGATGACTAAAATGAAATTTCCTCCATTTGCAATCAATCAATATATAACTGCACAATGTCTTACACATTATTTATTTGATTTTGTGATCAAAACTATACCTTCATCATTGGGAACTTATTTGACACTTGTATTTGAGTTTTTCTGGGACCCCAATACCAGCGTAATAAGGAATACTGTATTCATTTTCTCTGTTTATTTAATGCTTCCCTATTGTATTTCAGTTCCTGTTGTGCGAATGTTTCAAGGCTTCCCTTCTGCTGTCATAAGGTCTTTATTATCCTCAACAGTTGAAAACAATGAACAAGGTAAAAAAAAAAAAAAATTTCATTTTTCCCTCTTTTTTATGCAAGAAAATCATTTTCTGTCAATTCTCTCATCCTTAAACATAAGATTAGTTGTACAGGAATGGTCTTCATGTGTGGTGTATTCAGCTGGTCCAAGTAATTGTAATGAAAAGCTATTAAAATTGTAAAAAAATTAAAATGATGTTAAAATTAATATTTTACATCATAATTTGTAATGTGTCTATCTGTATGTGTGTCCGTCACACTGAGGGAGACTACTTTGCAAATTGTCTTCAACATGATTTCCCTTTCATTATAATTCAGAAATTATTTAGCAGGTAATGTGTTAAATCATTCTAAATTAATGTCCTCTATATTTTGATTCTATTAGATATTGCTTTGTTGTCCTTTAGACTCCCATGAATTTTTTCAGGTATTATTGCATTTTAAATATCCATCCATAATAAAACTTTTGATAGTTACTCCTTG
Source organism: Thysanoteuthis rhombus (assembly GCA_963457665.1). Taxonomy (NCBI): domain Eukaryota; kingdom Metazoa; phylum Mollusca; class Cephalopoda; order Oegopsida; family Thysanoteuthidae; genus Thysanoteuthis; species Thysanoteuthis major. The sequence goes on along the minus strand of OY735222.1, from coordinate 2,943,731 downwards.
ATTACTGAATTCATATATGAAAAGATTGCTTTTGTGAAAAAAAATAAAGTTGGAATATTTTTATAAATTGCTGTTCAGCTACTGCATTTCCACTGATATAATACAATAACAGATATCACTAAATGTTGGAGGTCATCCCCGCAAGGAGCTAAGCACCCCCAGGCCCTCAAATAGCACTAAATTTTTCTATTTTAAATGGTTTCTGGCCTTTTCATTACCAAGGACTTCATTAATTTGAATAGATTTTTACAAACCTTCAATAATACTTTTGTGGACCCTCAGGGGTCTGCAATTCCTAGGTTGGGAACCACTGCATTAAATGTTGGAATAGTGGAGCCTCAAGGAGCTCCACCTCCTTGAGCCCCCAAATCTCTAGTTACACTACTACTTGAAGTATTGATTCTTTTTTTTTCATCTTGTCAAATTTCCACATCCCAGCATCAAATTTTTCAATTATTAGATGAATTGACTATTATTTCTTCCATCTTAATTTTTGTTGCTTTTCATTGCAACTGCTCAGACCATCAGTCTTTCATACCAAATATAGAGCTAAGATAAGGAACGGGTGGTTTTATTGGTTAGATTTGATCTTCTGACAACTGTAGGTTGAAGGAATTTGAGTTTGATTCTCACCCTATAGCTTATTCTCTATTTCTGATCCATGCTATTTACTCTCTGCCGTAGACTTATGGTTTGAGTGGCGTCAATGAAAAGCAACTAGAATTTAGATGAAAGAAATACTGATCAAAAATTAATGCTTGACAATGCTTCATTTAATCAGAATAAAATTACTACTACCAGATGAATTGTCATGAAAAAAAACCCTTATAACTATATAAAGGCTTCTTTTTTCTCTGTCATTTTGAACAAAAACTTGTATTTCTACATAGAGATTTTGAATTTTACATTTTGGAGTTATATAAATCAAAAATGCATTCATTAAATGTTTTTCTTTAATCATTTGCTAAAAATCTTGTTCTCATATAGTCACAGGTTATTTTTTTTTTTTGGTACAGGCAAAAAGTTATGCTGTTGAAAATTGTCAAGTTTTGCATTAGTTTCTGTCATTTAGACATTTAAAATCGGACAAATTATAAACATAAATCAGGCTTCCCTCTGGCTTGAGGGATGTAAGTTAGAATCTTGAAGGAGCTTATTCTTTATCTCTATTCCACACTAGTTACTATAGAATCACAAGTTGAGTGGAAATAAAAAAAAAAACTCAAAATATAATGATGTGGGGAAATAGTCAAAATTAATAAATACTACCTGTGAGCCGTTTTATTTCTTTTATTTTCAGGTCAGCTGTTTGCAGTGGTGGCTTCGTCTGAGAGCATTATTACTGTTTTGGCTTCTCTTATATTCAACCCCCTTTACGCTGCAACGGTTAATATCAACCCAGGAATCTCATATTATTTTGCAGCTGGATGTGGTTTTGTCGGGGCTATACTGGTTGGGTAAGTAATTAAACTGACCAATTAACTTGGTTTACCAAGCTTTACTAAAGAGGTGCAAGTGATATGTAAGTTAAAGATGCAGACAATGAAATCAGCAAGCTGAGTTCAAAATCCATCCAGAGCTGTTTCTGTTCACTTGCGCTAATGCCATTGGGAAAGGCATGAATCCGTCTGTTCTCTCTCCAGCTATGGATGATAGATTCAAACCATTCTCACCAGAAAATAGTGGCTATGGGTGAGCTCAGTTAGCCACTGCATTCACAAAAAATAATGGGACTATACAATCATCTTGGGTGGAGTTGGGAAAGGCCTTTATCCAGCAGTAGACCTAAAACGATTGAGGCTGATGAGATGTGTATATATATATATATATATATATATATATATATATATATATATATATGATATGTCTTCGACTCTGCGAACAAAGATATTTGGAAGAGTTCTCAGCACTAGAACCATGGATGGCGGGGCCAATGTGTGGAATAACACTCCAGTGTATGCAATAGAGTTTTAAGGTGAAGTGTGACAAGGCCACTCCTATGGTTCACCAGGGTGGTATAAATTGGAGCAAAGCCTCTAACTTGTATGTTTGACAGCAGTGTCTGTTCCTGGCTGATGCCTGAGCTAGTAATGGGGTTCTGCCCCATTCCTTTGCAGGAATATTCCAACAATAAGGCTGACTTGTGGTTAAGCCACAGGATGTGATCATTCTGTTGTTGGTACCTGCCCAAGCTGGCTATAGAGTTCTACTGTCCCTTTGAAGGAGAGTCAGGGCATTATGGCTGTCTGCAATTTAAAGGGCACTCCCAACTGGAGCAGATGTATATATGTATGTATTTTTTTTTTCAAGTATTTTGGGATGGAATAAAAATATTGTTGAAAACTAATTTCAAAAGTCATAAACACAATGAATATTTGATTAATAGTTAAGAAAGTGATTGATTTTGTTAATATTTCTGTTTATTCACATCTTCAGAGAAATATTATTCTGAGGGTGATGTAAATAAACATTGTTTATCTTCAACACTCTGTTTGCAACATTGTTAGCATAAAGATATTCCTGCCCTTGCAATCAACTCTGATTGCCAAATGATAGTGTGTTTGTATTTTGTGGTTGTGTTGTCATGTTGATATCTGTCATACATGAAAAGGCACACAAGTTATAGGCCTTCAAACTTACCAAGTGAACAAAATCTTGGCACTTTTGGAAAAGAATGCTGAGTTCTAAACTTTGGAAATTTCTTTCAGCCTTTGTGTAACTTGATGTATTTTTGTTTTTCTTCTCAATCTAAAACCAGAAAAGACTTGATTAGTGGATTTGTCATATGATTTTTTTTTTCTTTCAGAATAATCTGGAAACTTACTGACAATAGTATCAAATATGAACAAATTGAGAAGATGGCAGAAGAGACTTAAAAAAAATGAAATGAAATTGTTAACTGTTAAGGTTTCAGAATTGGGATTTTTCTCTGGTGAATTTTATTTCAGTTATATAAGTATATATATATATATATATATATATATATATATATGGGTTGGACAAATTAAAGGAAATATCATTTTAATTACCAATTTTTAATAAGAAGCTAGCCCTCCTTTAATAACAGCTTCAATACATTGAAGAATTGATTCATACAGCTTTTTGGATGGTTTCAAGAGGAATTCTGAGCCATTCCTTGAGCATAACTTTCTGCAGCACCTTCAGGGACAATGGTGGAGGGAATCAGTTCCTTATTTACTGCTCTGATTGATACCCCTAATGCTCAGAGATCTGGTGATTGTGGAGACCCATCTAAGGGTTAAAGTACAGTTTCATGGATTTTGAACCAGTTTTTAATAACTTTAGTGTTGTGAATGGATGCATTATGATCCTGAAAGACCACACTGCCATTGTGAAAGATTGTTTGCACCATGGCATGCAACTGGTCTTCCAGAATCAACAAATAGTCCTTGGAACTCTCCTTGCCATGCAGTGTTACTGTTGGACCAAGAGAATTCCATGATATTTCCACCCAAATCATTCCAAATCCACCACCATTCTTGATTGTTGGAGTAAGACAATCAGGATCAAAAGCTCCTTTAGGCTGCCTCCAGACATAAACTCAGCGAGAACATTGGAACAATATGAAGGAAAATTCATCCACATATATCACATTTTTTCCATTGATCCATTGTCCAATTCTTATGCTCATTGCATTTTACTGTGTTTTACACGTTGATCTGTGGAAACTAATGTTTTGCAATTGCAGCCTTTCTGTAATATCCAACTTCGTGAACATTTTGGACAAAAAAATGGCTGGTTAGATGCTGATTAAACTGTGCAGTCATCTTTACAACACATTCAAAGAGGTTTTTCAGTCTTGACTTTTATGTAGTCAAGTCAAATACTACAAGTGAAATTAGCAGGTGTTTCCATTATTTTGTCCAATCCCTGTGCATATATATATATATATATATATATATATATATATATATATATATATATATATATATATATATATAGGGTGTCACAAAAATAATTCCAATAGTCCGAAAAATTAGCGACTGTCTCCAATATTACTGGTAATTTTAAATCGAGTTGCTTCCCTCTAATACAACTAGCGTGAATGCTATTCGTTTCTAAGGGAAGTAACTCAGTCTAGAATTGCCAATAAATACTTGAGTTTTCTGGAAAGTCTTATAGTGGAACAAAACTTGAACATTGTCGCCACACAGTGAATGCATAATAAAATATAAAGGATTCAAACTAGTTTTTTTTAAATGAATTCTATAAAGCTTGCTTCGACTGACACTAATCAGAGGATGGTTATACTGTGCACTAAACAAAAAGGATTTGTTTTTGCTAAAAAAAATTTTTTAATCTGACTGCGATTTGAGTACATTTTTATTTTCAGTCATTGCACCTGTAATTCTTTGCACGTCTTCAACATGCAGTTTTAAACAACATTTTTCCAATTCATTCAAATTGTTTCTGCACTGTACTTCTAACGAGTCATCCACTGATGAGTGTCAGTCAAAACAAGCTTATAAGGATTTATTTGTTTTTAAATAGTTTGAAACTTTTTTCTCTCTTTTATGCATTATTATTCATCCATTACAGTAATGTTAGAATTGAAGTCTTTCGCTAATTAATCGGATGAGTTGCATCCTTAGAAATGATGACTTATTTTTGGGACTCATGAAATATTTTTATATGTTTTAATCAATAACAAGTACATGATATAACTGGATTTTTAAATAATTCAACAGTTCTGTCACTTGGCATTTATTTTTCTATTTTTGTATGTATTAAAAATATTATATTACTATTTTGTCTGAGGATCTTTTTTCTTTTTATTTACCAACCACTACTATCTTCGAGACCAGTACTAACCACTTACATCTATCTGGTTAGTATGTAACCATTTTGAATATCACAAGAATCGGTTGCTTGGCTGTGATGTAACTTGGTGACCAACAAGAGGGGACCTTATTGCGCATGTGGGCATGCTACTCTGTAGAGTTACTTAGTCAGCAGGGAGTAGCCATTGAGTGAGCTTGAGTAGTCACAAAGACTGAGCTAGTTATTGTTCATCTCTCGTGGAGGGCTTTTTTAGGGTTTAAAAAAATTTTTTTTGTTAAACATTGTTTCTCCAAGGTCTGTTATCCCCTCTTATCACAGTTCAAATTTGGTTCCTTGCAACTGGCTTTTTCCTGAAGAGATTTCAGACCTTAGATGAGATTAAGGAGAATGCAACAAGGCAGTTGATGGCGATCCCAAAAGAGAACTGTGATTAATGTTTTGAAAAATAGAAAAATAGACACTGGGATAAGTATTTGAGGTCAAGATGAGACTAAGGTGCCATTGCCTTGGTTGGTTATCTTTTTTTGTCAATATTAAATGGCTGAATACCTTGTAGACCAACCATGTGCATTCTCAAAATCAGTCCATCCGTTTATCACGAAGACCTGCAGAATTCTGAATTTGGTTCTAGAATGAATCATAGTGTGCATTAGTTAGTCTATGCTGTTATATCTTTCCCAAAGTTTTGGTAGTGTACCATCTGATTTGTCCTTGAGACAAATCAATATTTGAGAAAACGTCCCTGAAAGAAGACAAATCAGATGGCCAGAGGGTAGATGGCTGAAACTTTGTGCAAGAAATATTAGACTATGAACAACACCCTCAATGATTAGAGCATCTCATTTAACAAAATTTAGAATTCTGTCATGCTTAGGGGTGTAACTGACATAATAAATTATAATATCGTTCATGTTCAAATGAAATGATAAAAATGCTGAATAAAAACAAAAAATAATGTAAAATCTCTTTATGGTCAACAGAAGGCTATTCTCTAAGTACATTGGAATGCAAATCTCTATTATCTATGTATATAAAGTGCAATGTGTATAGAAGGCTATTCTCCAAGCTCACTGTAATGTAAATCTCTATCATCTACCTGTATAAAATGCAATGTGTACAGAAATTTTATCCTATAAACGGAAAAAACAAAAATTTTTGAAACAATACCAGTTCAAAAATTCATCCAGCGACAGAGACTTAAATGGTTTGAACATCTGATAGGAATGACAACAGATTAACCAGTGTTCAGAGCCTATAATTTCTCAGGTTCAGGCCTATGGGCTAGAGTTACTTGGAGAACAGAACAGATTTGTTGTAATGCTTACTTCTTCTCTTTTCTGTTAAATAATGAGAAATTTTGGAATCTAGATTTCTTACAGGGAAGGTGTTTCCATGCCTCTTTTCAGATCATTAAGCTGAAATGAATACAAACATTTATGGAATTTGAACTCAAGTTACATGGAAAATGGAAATATTACAACTTGTTTATCTTTTGACAAATTCAATTCATTTTTGACAACTTACTCTTTAGTTGGCAGCTGAAGAGTTGCTTCCCTTGATCCAGTCGTAGGAATGCTTAGTACTAAGGTCAATAGGCGCATTTAACGCCTTCAGCGCCAATTTTCTTTTTTTTAGAAACCGTCAACCACAACTGTCAACATAGGTTTCTTCAGTCTTCAGTCAGGATGGCTACGTACGTATGGCGTGTACAGTCTGCCCCAATGAAGAACATTTATTCTTTATTATGTCTCGAATGAATGTTTTTTTTCTTCCAAAATTCTCCCTCAAAATAGGTGGGGAGGGGGTTGTTCAATTCATTAAGTAAGTTTATGCTAAATTGGTCTTTTTGTTATGCCAGCTGCGTTAACACTAGTATTTTCCTTGTAATTGGACTCTTTAGTGATCCATCAAATGGCGAGAGAAGTAACTTATATATTGATCACCCCCTTCCTTAAATTTTTCAATTGATCACCAAAAGATGTTGGTCATATGATGGTTTCTATTGAGACCTTTTTTTTTTTTTATTAATTTTTTTCTTTCTTTGTGTATAACAGGTAAAGTACCAAATATGTTAAAGTCTTTTCTCACTGAGCGCTTAAATCACTGGTATGTATAAAGAATCAAAGATTTAATTTCAGGGTAAATTTGTCGACTTCGAGAATAAATGAAAGTGGCATCACAAAAGCTATGGTCATTGCTTGTGAACAGTTTCTAAACATGGTGTAATTTAGGCTACCCACATATTTAATCGAAATTTTGTTACAAACATACATTTATGGTGAGTGTTCATATTACTGAAATTATATGCCTTATGTATTTATATAGTTATTTTTTTTGTCTGTAGTACCTCAAATCAAATAAACATAGTTATTAAAAAGATGCAACTCATTTGATTATAACATAGAAGAGTTGCGTTCCTTCCAAATATTTTTCCGCATCTATAAAATGCCATGTGTATCCACATATTTCATTTTTGGTACCAAAGGTACATTAGTTTTATTAGATTTTGCTATTCTCTTGGTGAAGGTCTACATGTCTCTTGAGGTAATAAGTTTTTGAAATCTATTTTGTTACCCAAATTTAAAACCGGTCACGTGATAGGCAAATTTGCTATAAATGTGCCCATAGCAGCACCCCAGCAGTTTGAATAAAAATTCCATGAATATGCTATAAAGGGACCCATCATTCAGGACAGCTTTCAATCTCTTTATATGGTACTAGACAACAGTATGACCCATTGGGATGAAATTCCCACTAATTGGTGTGACCAGAATGAATTTGTATTTTTATACATTTGCAAAAAAAAAAAAAAATTTAATAAGAGAGACTGCTCTATAATTAGCATCCAATGGTTTTCTCTCTTGGTGAATTGGTCATTATGATATAGCTGGGATTGGACATGAACAGTAAATTTGTCTATCATGTGATGTGCATTTCCATGCATGCTTTGTTAATTAAACATAATACAAATTGATAATTGACTGTTTAGAGTTAATGAAGTCTTTAGGGTAGATGGTACTTGCCAATGCATTGGTGATTGATTTGTAAATGAATTGTGAAGCTGGGATGTTAGCCAGTCATGGCTAACCTTCACTTGCCCCCTCGGTAGATAAGCTTCCGACTGTATGAGGAAGGAGTACTTATATACTGGATTGGAGCCCGTGCAAGGACTCCTACAATGAATTCCTTTTACAGAAATGTTCTGTTTTTCAAAACATGTTGGACCTAGAGTGAGCAAAGTAAACCATCAGTAATCCTACCAAAAGCCGGTCTTCAATCAAAGAAGGTGATACTGTATATACCGTGGGAATCAACAGGAGTACTCAACTATGAGCTCTATCAAGAGAAAGAAATAACTGAAACGAACAAGTATTGTTCTTATTTAAGCCTATTGAAGACTGCAATCTATGGAAAGTGTCCCAGAAATTGTTCAGAGAAGAAGGCACGATATTCCTTCTGAACAGTGATTTTCACTTGGGGCAAGGGGGGGGGAGGCTTCCCTAAATAAAAAAGAAAAGTAATTCTTCATTCATCCCTGATCAATTGGCCCCTTTATTTATTCATACAATCTAAGGCTGCTCAATTTGCTACCAAGTAAAAGAAATTAAGAAAGTACTGGCTCTGCAACGTCCACGATAGAGAAATGTGGTGAATCCTGGGACGGTCTATATCCAATGATGGACGTTAAGAGACAGATGAGGAAAATCATTGCCTAGAAAGAATAAGTTCCTACAAAAACCTTGGATGATTTCAAAATGGGCCTATCTGGATGAAAATAACTAAAGCTGAGTTTTAGAAAAAAAATGGATTTCCTGTCATGGTTTTGTTTTGAGACATTCATTGATGGTGTTTTTGTGGAATGTCAACCCGTCTTCTTGTGTGTTATTCTTGATTTCTTTTTCATTTAGCTTTAATGCAAGCTTGGCTAATATTGGAGATGAAAAAAATTTTCTGGCTCTCAGTTTTATTGTTTCTGATTATGATATCAAGAAGAAATAAAGAACAATGTTAGCTGAAACAGAGGCTGAGATTCCACAAAGATACCATCTATAAATGCCACAAAACAAAACCATGACAGAAGCAGCATAGCGTGACAACATGACAATGAGGAACATCACTGGAATTTGAAATTTAACATCTAACCAGCTGAGAAAGATGATTAACTCATCGAAACCTGTACCAAAATAAATCAGTTGAAGGAAAGAATAATTTTCCTAATTTGTCGTTAATTCAAATGTTGTTAGATTATACGATTCCACTATCTTGGATCCTGTGTCATCAGTGTTTAATTTATCAAACAACTATTATGTAACTGAATAACACTAAAATGCTGTATTTCAAATGTTGAGAATCCATCTCTAAATTCATTGCCTTCCACAAATCAATTTTATCGATTTTTCTTCATCATTCAATATCAAAACTGGCTCCCCACTCATAGTCAACATGATTGCTTTTTTTTTTTTGCTTTCACAGTTTATGGTAGTTAATGATAGCATTGAAAATAGAAATAGAAGTATATGAATAATATATAAATGGTGGTTTATTGAATTCTAATTTTGATTTTTTTTTTTTTTTCATTGAACTGATTTGGTGTGATTATTTCAGGAATTATGCATGATTAGTATTTTTTTAAATTAACATCTTTGAAAAATCTCATGCACTCCCTGCTGTAAAACAAAAGTACCCCAAGGGTTACTTGTACCCTGTTTTGAGAAACGCTGCTTCATTAGATAAGGTTTTTAATTGCTCAATCTATTCAATATACCAAAATATCTTTGTCATAATTTTTGCTTTGACTATTTTGAATAGGCAAATAATGAGTCAAGCGTGAAATTCAACGTTCAGACAAAAGCAATGTCTGGATGAAAATAACCAGAGCTGAGTTTTTAGAAAAAACGCATTGCCACAGAATTCAAAGTAACTGAAAAATCTTTTCTGTATTAGACTTGCCGAATACTCATCCTATAGACAGGTTTTCCAGTTAGTTGTAAATAAAATTAAAATTTCATTTTTTAAAATTCTGATAAATCGACTTATCAAATATAGTAAGAAACAAACAAACATTCCTCATGTTACTGATGGTCACCAGCTCAATCCAACCGGGGATTTTGGAACTTATTTTCAGTGATTCACATTCAACATAGTTTCCAGCATAGTTTTGAATAGACTAGAAAGTAATAATATTATATTGTAAATCAGTAGTTCTCAAACTGTATGCCTCAGCACAATAGTGTGTTGCAACCAGGGGCAGACAGGCCAACTGGGATACAGGGAAATCTCCCAGTGGGTCCCTTCAGGTTAGGCTCTTCTTTGATGGTATTATATTTATTGGTAGATATGTTGCAATTTTTTGGCTTACTGAAGTGTTCTATCATTTTTGTTTGATTGTTTATTGTCATTATATGATGATTGAATTCAAACTGATAATAATAACATATGGATCTACCTCTGAGAAAAAGAATTTCCAGATATTATCTATATTATTTGACATTGATAAGATCTCACAAACCTTTTTGACTGATGAATAGAAAAAGGGGTGATGGATATGGATATCAGTTATGCTATCATAAAAGTTTCTCTCATTAACTATTGGAACATTTTCATCTAATACATTCCATTCTTACTACTGGTGTGCCTCATAAGTCAAATATTTTTCTTAGTGTGCCATCATACAAAACAGTTTGAAAACCACTGCTTTTAGCCAGTGTTTTGTCTCCAAGATGCCACGTGAAGGGTTAATGGCGGGCCCCTGCCAACCCTGTAGGTAACATCTTGTTGTCCAGTATAGACTGGTATGAAAACTAGGCTAATTATGGCAGGTAGGTAAACCTGTTGATTAAATCCACATCTTCAATGTTATAGTATTTCACTCAACACCTTTGATTCATACATAATAATATATCTATGTTGAGTCGATTTGATATGTTTGCAGCTGTCATGAAATCAGGAACAACAATTATTGTCACTAGTAAAATACCCACTTCTTTGTTAAAGGCATACCTAGGGGTTGGAATCTAAAGCACTCTAATATCTGGGGAAAAAATCTTGTGATATAGCCACCTGAAGTGACCATCCTTGGCACTTAACCAAATCTTCCATTCACAGACACTTAAAAGAAAGCTCAATCCCTACTCATTTCACTTTCTCACTTTTTTTCTTTTCGCTATGACCGAGTTCTGCTGTTCACCTTTAGCAAATATCTTTGTTTCACCCCCCTACTCTTTTGCGTACCTCTCCCCAGCTTCTCTCTCCCTCTCCCCATCCTCTTTGCAGTCTTTGAGTTGCAATTCCATTCTCAAAATTTTCCCCTACTCCCAACCCCTTGAATGTTAATTTTTTATTTTTATTGTATGACAAACAGAAACATGAATTTACTGAGCTTACCAAGTTCAAGTTTTGGTACAAGGTCATCGGTGGAGCAGAGCTGTGCCATGAGTTACTAAGAAGAACACTATTCAATAATGAATATGTCTCTATATATGGTCCATCGAGGAAGTATCCAGCAGTTTTTGAATATCTTGAGAACTAGTCATGTGGACATGATATAAGTTGACAATTAACCAAAGAGGACCTTATTATGCATGGGTGAGCAGAAACTCTTCGGTGGGGAGGGACACCAGTCGGCAGTGAGATACCATTAAATGAGCCTGTGTACTGTGTGATTAACAAAGACCAAGTCTGCCCATTTTTCATGTCAGGTTTTTGACCAAACCTTGCAGCACCCAGTCCTGTCAGCCCCCCCCCCCCCACACACACACACGCACACGCTTCAGCCCAGATTTGACTCCCTGCCACTTCTGGCTTTTTCCATAGTTAAAATCACCATTGAAAGGGAAATTTCAGGCCGTGGATAAGATTAAGGAGAATGCAATGAGGCAGCTGATGGCAATCCCAAAACTGGACATAGTAGACTATTTTGAAAAGTGGAAGAGACACTGATATATGTGTGAGCAGTTCCAAGAGGAGAACTTGGAAGGGGATTAAGGTGCCATTGCCATAGGTAGGCCATTTTTTCGTAATATTGAATAAACCTGAACTTTGCACCTTATAATATTTGATCAATGTGATCTATGGAGAAGCGTTAGGTTAAGTGCATTGACAAGGAAGGAGATTGTATTGTAAAACAAATATTGCTGTTTAAAATAAACGTTTTCTTACAGCATTAGGCTGTGAACTTATTTACTTATTTTGAAGTTACGAGGCGTAAAGTACTATTGTTGTATATTGGTCAATTCCAATTTCTTGGTTCTACTAACAAAGTTTAAAGAGGTATATGTATTCACTTATGTCCGTCTGTTTGTCCACATGATATCTCCATAAGTTCTCAATGTTTTCAGTGACATTTTATGGAAGGCTAGGCCATGGGGTAAGGAAGAATTGATTAAATTTTAGGGCGGAACCATGAAATTCTTTTTACATCATAGCTATATATGAACTGATCTTCATTCAATTTTTGGTGACAATCATGTTGGCGGAGGTATGCACTCTCAGAGTGCTTTCTAGTTTTATTAGTAGAAGACTAGTACGTTGAAGACACTTGTGCCCCAGGTAAGTAATCTGTAGGTAGGAAAGATAAGTTGTTAATGTAGATCTTTAGGTCAGCCAAGTGAGAGATAATCACAAGTTGAACCAGAATGTGTTTTTTGCTTCTTGTTCTACTTTCATTAAGAATAGAAGACATTGAAAAGTTGTGAGTCACATCAATCTGAGGTCATTAAGGCTGTCTGTTCACTAAGGAAGTTGGGGGGGAACTGAGTCTTGTAGGTCACTCACCTGAAGCTCTATTTGGGAAGCTCTAGTCAGAAAGTGAAAAACCGAATGAATTGTTAAGCTGCAACATAGGGAAACATAGGTAATCCATTCAGTTCTATTTATCCACTTATATAAAAGATAGATGTATATCCATAGCTGTGTCGTCAAAAATGATGACGTGTATGAAATTAATATTTTTTTGAATCCTTACTAGGATTGAGTCTACATCGAATGCTGATATGTTTTTTTCAAGATTTATTCCATTTTCACAAATAGTATGTATTATGGGTATTTGTTTGGAACAGGTAAGATTGAACATTATGCCGATTTATCAGGTACCACCATTTTTGAATGGCTAAAAGTAGTGAGTTTATTTTCTTTAGAAATTATAGGGAAAAAATGAAAGAATACTATGAATGTTTGAAACTATTTTACTAAATTTAACAAGAAAGGATATGATTAAGGGTTAGTGTTATGGTTGCAGTTTACAATATAAGATTAATTTCTAAACCTGCCAACTTACCCTAACGTCAAATCTACCTACTAATACATACCACATGCCATATTGGCTCTGAAGTAAACAGTATTTTTGAATAAAAAAAATAATGTTATTTGGTCATCGGTAAAAATCAAGCTACTTTCAGCCATTCAAAATGGCCATAGTGTCTATCTCAAATTACCACACCTGTAAAATATTAGTATAATTCTCAATATTACCTATTCCAAACAATTACCATATTATGTAAGTAATTATTGCTTTTTTATCTCTGCACCGTTACCCTCTTCGATCTTGGTCTCTCACCACTGACTGACACTTGATTTGTTTCCTTTACATCGTTGTTATGCCAACGTTCAAACTTTCAATTCAAATAGGCAAAGCCATTATATATTTCTCATGAAGGAAAATGAACATAACAGTATAAAAAAATTTACAGCTTATTATCTAATAGTGTACCAGTATCGTAAGAAATGAGGTCTTGGTTTGTTTTTTTTTTTGTTTATTTTTAATGCTTAAAATTTCAACATCAAATCATCAGTACACCACAGGCCCATTAGTTAGTCATTGGGCGGCTAAGGTCTACGTGAACATTCAAGCTATGTCAGATCCACTTCATATTATATATCAGTATAACAGACTAACTAACCAACACTCACTGTATAATATGTATAATAGATATTAGAATATCACCTGTCAAAAATGGTGGCATTATTTATGCATGGATTGGCACTATGGCCTTGGATCTGAAAGTTTTCTCTCACTTAAGGGCATAGCTAGATCTTCACTTTTGACCCCTTGGGGGTAGAAGTCTCCTATTACTATTGACCCCTAAATGGGGGAAGTTTCCTTTTACTTGGTACCTTCATAGGGAGGAAAAGATCTCTTTTCACTTTTGACCCCTTGAAGGGAGGAAAGATTTCCCTACACTTTTGACCACTTAAAACTGGAAAAAGTTTCCTTTCACTGCTGACCCCTTAAATGGGAGAAATAGTCTTCCTTTGCTTTTTACACCTCAAAAGGGACAAAAAAAGGGAGAAAAATCTCCCTTCACTTTTGACCCTTTACAGGAATGAAAGATTTTCACTTTTGACCATATTAAAAAGAGGGGGGGAGTTTCCTTTCGTGAGTTTAGGCCCATTGAAGAATGAAATATAAACACATAAAATAAGAAGATATGTATATGGTCAGAAAGTAAGATCCCACTTGGGCATTGTAGTTACATTATCAACAGAAACCCTACTAAAACCTTTTGAAAAAATCTTATCTTAAAACCTTCCCCTAGGTCCTTTGAGTGTGCATGCTGAATCTAGTTTGTTTACGTGGTATTTATTGTGTGACTGTCAATCAGACACCTCTCATTTATACACAAGAGATACATATAAGGAACTATCTAAAAGTTTTCTGAATTCAAAAAGCTTGTACAAATCAAATATGATATAGACTTTTATATGAAATCTTGACAAAACTACTGGTATAATTATATACAAGCTCAAAGGGGATTACTTCAAAAGAGACTGTGGAAACAAGGCGTAGTTTTAAGATCTTTTTCATAGTCAAATTCACCAAACTTTAGAACAGCATCTTGGATATCATATATATAACTATATTAAGATCCCTGAAACAGTTACATAGTAAATAGCTGATGAGACAATTTATAGATTGTACAATAATAACAAAGTATATGTGAAACGGGTAAAACATTGAAGAAAATTACATAAAGTGCATTGACAGGTATTGGGGAAAATGGTGACTGAAGTGACACGAAAAAATCTTTTGACAAATTTTTTTCATGTTTAGTGTTTAAAGCTGTAAAGCTTTCTAGACTACACACACACACACACACACACACATATATATATATATATGTATATTTCTGGAAAGCTTTACAGTTTTGAACACTAAACATTAAAACATTTTCACAAAACTTTTAGTAGTAGCATTTCACTCATAAGAAAGACAGGATGATTTGTATAAGGATAAATCCTACAAATATGTATTTTAGTATGACTTGATCTTTTAGGATGAAATTTGCATGAAACTAAGTTAAGAGTTTGTTTTTTTTAAAATGTTTGTAATTATTTGGATTAGTCACTTATATTTCTTTCAGTTTTCTTTCAACAATTAAGATAATAATAAACTTGAATTTTTCATTCGATATCAACAACAATTCATCTCGAAGTCTCGGACAAAAATAGCTGTGAGCTGTGATTGTACATGCCATTTTATCTTTCTTTAAAATATTCAATTTTACTGAAAATGGCAAGAATAAGAATTTGTACTGCTTTTTATTCAATGGTCAGCTTCAATTATTTTGTCCAGGAAACAACATTGGCTGAATGAATTTATACAAATACACTGGACTGTTGAATCTTGCATAATGGACGCTTCCCCCTTTTTATTTTTTTGCGCACTGCATTCTGGGACTCATTGATGCTTTATTTATTCACTGAATTTTACCCAAGAATGTGTGTTTATTTTTTTTATATTTTTGATTCAACAATTGACCTACATTCAATGTGAGAGGCTGATATATAATCAATTGGTGATCAACATGCAACATGGAAATACAATGTTCACTGCGGGAGATACTAAAGTGATCTATATCGACCCCTGGGTATTGCTGGCACAATTCAGGGGGGATCAATAAATGTCTGAGGGTTAAAAAGGGGTTCATAAATGCTGGAAGGTTTATTGAAATCCTTTGCCATTTCTTCTATCTTTATAATACATTGATACCTGAATAGGATAAGGAGGTTGCTCAGTATATGTTATGAGCAGATATGCAAATAGGGTTTAATACACTGTCCAGGTCATTTATTTTGGCTTTTGTTTTTTATAGAGGTGCTGGAACTGTGCTTTGGCAGCACTTCATCCCAGCCTTTTATTTCAAAAGTGACATTCACAGCACAGGGGGAGGGTTACAGAATAACAGTCTTGCACAGTTTGCTATGCAGTTTCCCTACTTATTGATTTGTTTATTGTAAATGCCTGGGGTCATTGAAGGATCAAGGATTCCATGATGGTCTAAAAAGATTGGGGACCCCTTTTTTAATTCTTGATTTTTATAACATGTCTTTTTTCAGTCTTGTTACGTGAAGTCTTTTTTCTATCATTCATGTTATATTTACCATTGATCCAGAATGACCTTGTAAGTGATTTTGTTTTGTTCTAAGTTAATTACTTATAACATGGGGTCCCCAACCTTTTTTGCACAGCACACTGGTTTCATATTAACAATATTTTTTAGCGGATCAGCCAATGGGAGGGAGGAGTTGCAATCATAGCCAGCTTATAGTGAACTTTAAGTTACTTTCATTGTAAAGAGTTTATATGATAAATTTTTTGTCAAGATCCAAGGAAAATGGGGATTTTTGATAATTGGGTGTCTATGACCGTAAAGGTTGAATATTGCCCCATAGATAGGGCCTCTGGTGACCTCAGAGGTCAACTCCAAATGGCATGTTAGTCTTGTCATTGAAAAACCTCTGAGGTCAACCTCACTAGCCCAAGTTGACCTCTTCTCTGTCTATATGCTGAATATTAGGTTAATAGGCCTTGTAGTTTTTGCAGAGAAGAGGCACGATAAAACAAACAAAAGGCTCAAATATTAATCTATATATATACTACATTCAACAGTCTATCTATAAAATGAACAGCATGAGTTTGGGTAGGTATCATCAATGGAGCTAGAATGCTGAAAATTTCACCATTTACTCATTATTTACTCATTAATAAATGTCAACATTTACTCATTATCATATTATTATACCTGGGGGAAAAAACGATATTTTGTTTGTTTTTAAATAAGATTTTAGTGGAGGGGGAATTCAATTCTTCATGTAATTTTACTCTAAATTGGTAATTTAGTCTGTGTCTTTGTTTTTCCATCCCTAGTGTATAATTGAAGCAAGATGAAAATTTTTGCTCATAAAAATATTTTTCTTGGTCAGTTCAAGTTATTTTGTTCCGAAACCAAAATTGTCTGAATGAATGTATAAAAATACACGAGACACTTGAATCCAACATAATTGACCAGCTTTGCACATGAGAGGCTGATATATAATCAATAAATAATCAGCATGCAACAAGTAGAAATGTAATGTTTAATGCAGGTGTCTCTAAAGTGGTCAATATCAACTGCGGGGGTTGATGGGACAATAGGTCGATAAAGGCCAGGGGGTATGAGCATATGACAGCTCTTTAACTGTTGGGGAAAAGGGCTCCATTTGCCCCCAAATTTACATGATTTTGCCCGATTTACACTGACTCACCCCAAATTTAACACTTTTGCCAGAATTTTCTTTTGTGGGGAAGGGGACCTCTCCAGCCCCCATGCCCTTACACCTATGCTCAGGGGTCAAAAGGGGGTAGATAAATACTGGAATAGTGTCCAATGGTGTGGTGCTAAGAAAGAAAGGGAAGACAGGATTGCCTGCTCTAGTGGGTGTAGCAAGCTTCTACAGCTAGATTCCTCAAGGAAGTGTATTTCAGGGTTACCTTGATTCTCTACCTATGGTTGCAATGCACCGTTTTGGCTAATTTGAGGGCACAAACTGATAAATCAAATGAGGATTTTAGTAGAATATAGACAGTGAGGGAACACCATTGCCATCATTCTAAGGCGTTTTCACAGCACTACACCCACCGATAATGCCCCTATATTCCCAGAGAGATATTCATAAATAGATACTGATAGTTAGTGAACAGACTAAGATAAATATGAACAGAATGAAATGGTAGTATAAATAGATAGATATAGATAGCCTATGATCAATAGACATGTTCAGAAAGAGACGGATAAACAAGGAAGGGATGTAGTAGTCTCTTATTATTTCCGCACCCTCGACGATTGCTGTTATAATGGAATTGCCATTATAATGAGTAAATTTTATATAAAGTGTATTAGTTACTAATACACTTTATATAAAATCTTTTTAAGTCTTTTTGGTGTCTTGTTACAAGACATCAAAAAGACTGCGAAAGGGTAATTAAAAGTTATTTTTGTCTGTGGTTTTTGGTTTCTTGTCATTGATACACTTCGGATGAAATCCCCCACAAATATGGGTTACTGTAGGCGGCATAAGGGTTTACTAGTTTTTTTTCAGAATAATGTCCTTGGAACTTTATATTCTGTTGCTGCATACAGAACAACATTGGTTTTTTCAGTTTTCAAGTTGGTCTGGCTGGTTGGCCATGTATGTTTGTATCACGCATACAGGCTGTGCTAATGGGGTGAGACAGCTGAAGATTTCAATATGTACTCCTTATTATGTTTAGAAAGAAACCTTTTTATTTTGTTTTTTAAATCCCCTTACTAAATGGGGTTTTAAGAGGGGGACTAATTTGCAATGTAAGTTTGAGCTAAACTGATCCACAAATTCGTGTTTGGTGGCATCCATGCTTCTTTTCTGTAAATTAGTGATCACTGTCCAACAAAAGATGAGAGTCATTGATTACTCTTTTCTCCAAATTTTTTATTGATCACCCAATCGAGTGACTAACCAGACCTGCTTTTGTTTTTTAACATCATAAATTTATGATTCTAAGTCGTTTGTTTATAGCATATGCCAGGTCTTTTTTTTTAAATCACCTATCAGATGAGTAGCTAGCTAGTACCCTTATGCTGACCACAGGATCAGGTATCCCTGCTTGGGCTTTCTTTATCACAAGTTGGCTTGACTTGTTATATGTGAAATAGCCTTATAGGCAACGAGCACTCAAAGGGGCTCCACTCACTTTACCAATCTTGCTTATGGCATTTGATATTCCAAAATGGTTACCCATCTAGGTATTGACCGGGCTTGAGGTTGCTTAACTTTGGTGAGTGTACAACAGTTGGTATATCCAATGAGATTTGGCTGTAAGCTACTCATCAGATAACCTTTTCTATTCCAATTAATATGCAATTATAGTTATATAATTATTTCTAATTATATTGACGGACAAACAAATGTGAAGCTAATAACCATATCTGATGGCATTGTATTGGCAAGAAAAGAGGCTCTCAGAATATCAGCTAGGAATTATACAAAAAATACGGGTCATCTATAATAGTAAACCCAAGCCAGAGTAAAGGAAGAGGGTTGGGTATGAGTCTAGCAACTCCACCCCATTAAACCTGCTTGCTACTGAAACTGTGGCAGAGTGGCTGTGGCCCTATGCTCCACAAAGCATCTACAGGGATGAACAACAAAGGTTAATGGTCAATTCAGAGTAAATGACCCCAAGTTCACTTAGAGTTTTTGCTTATACATTCTGTCAGATGATATCAGTATCAACAGAGGTTAACAATCAGAGTAAATAGCCATTAAAACCAGTTGTGCAAGCTTAATTAGAGGGGACCTCACTCCACATGTGTGAATAGACACTCTCCTATTGGTTTAATCAGTTGACAGTGAGATGCCATTGTGCACTGTGTGACGATTGCATTTGCAATGACTGAGTGAGTCATTCTTCACATCTTGTGTGCAGTTTTCTGGTAAAACATTGCATCAACCAGGTTGGTCAGCCACTCTGTAATCCAGATTTGGCTCCCAGTGACTTCTGTCTTTTCCCCAAGAGATTTCAGATGAAATTAAGGAAAAAGCAAGAGGCAGCTGATGGTGTGAAAGAGACACTGGGATAAGTATATAAGGTCTCAAGGAGAGTACTTTGAAGGCACTATTGCCCCAAGTTGGCTACTTTTTGTTAGTAATATGTAGCAGGATACTTTTCAGAAAGATGTGAGGAATCCAAAATAGATATTTACCATGCTTTTTGAACCTGGTAAAGGGCCATAAAGAATGGGACATCCTGTAAGAATGAAACTCACAATACTAGCGAATAGTCTAGAAAGATTAGTTTGTTGACCATTGCACTATTTCAGGTGCCCACACTTATTTTAATGTAAATGTTCACCAAAGTTAACTTCGTTTAGATCAAGATCACATTAGTAGGTCACTCTGTGAGAATCAAACTCACTACACAGGTTACTAACCCTTGTTCCTTGACGACATATTCTAGGTGAGGAATATGAAATACAATGGATACACATCATCATCATCATCAACAGCAGCCTTTTAGTGTCCATCATTGGACATAGATCTTCCCAAAGATTCGCCAGACCTCTCTATCATGGCCATCATGGAGTCAATACTTTTTGAACTTCTCTAGTTAGTTACGCCATCTTATATTTTGCGGGCCACTATTTCCTATATAATCTCTAAGGATCCACACAAGTTGCGATGTCCAGCAGTTGTCTGACATTCTTACAATATGGCGTGCCCATTGCAATTTGAGTTTTCTTATTGATTCTGTGATATCTCTGACTCTTGTTTTTTCTCTATCATACTGTGCTGTCTTGCGATCTCTCCATGTGATATTCTACCTCAAATAGCTTGATAATTTTGCAAGCACAAAGCAAATTCTCTGGCAGGGGTGCGGGAAAAAGATATGAAGTAATGAATAAAGAATATCACCTGCTTAGCAATTCTGCAAAGTAAAATTTCAGCTTCATTGCAGTTGTGGAGTGAGATGAAACTACTTACAGAAAGAGAACTTGAAACCTTTTGGTCTCCAGTCTAGCAGTTCTCAAATGCACGATTGAAAGATGCATGAATCAAATTCTCTTTTCAGATTTGCATCCCTGGGCATGATAGAAGACATCTGCACATTGCTGATTACTATAAATGTGGATAATATGTTTATAATGTTCCATACTCTAATCATAGCCAAATATGATATATGCCAATACATATTCATATTTTATTGTATATTTTATTATAGTAAAGAGTTGATGTACCATGTAAGTTAGATATATTTCTCAGTGTGGTGTTGTACAATATAGTTTTTGAACTACTGCTCCTGGCCTCTGGTGAAACCATTGAGCTATAGATATGTGCAGTTAGCTGCAGCAGCAGGTGCAGCTACGTGCAGGTTGGTTGCATCATCATGGCTTTGTTTGTACCTAATGTTAGAAACCGTCAATCAAAACTGGCAGCATAGGTTTCTTCAGGTTTCAAGTTAGTCTGGCTGGCTGGCTGGCTGGCTAGCTATGTATGTATATATCATGTGTGCTGGCTGCTCCACTGGAGATAGAGGGCTAAAGATTTTGACATTTACTCCTTACTATATAAACAAAAAAATTATTTTTTGTTTTTTTTTACCCCCCCCCCCCGAAAAGGTTTTGCATGGGGGGGTTCAGGTTACAACATCAGTTTATGCTTAACTGATCCCTCAGTTTGTATTCGGGAGTGTTCACACTTGTTTTGTTTTCTTAATTCAAATTTTTTTATTAATCACTTGCCCCGGTAAAAAGCAAGAGAAGTAACTTATTCATTGATCACCCCTTTTTCCAGTTTTTTAAATTGATAATCCCCCACTCAATAAGCTGACAAAAGATGTTGGTCACTTGATGGTTTTTATTGAATGACTAACCAGACTTGTTCTTTTTCTTCACGACTGCTTTCCCTGTATTTCTACAATGATCTCTCTCCTATTCACTGTCATGGTTTTTATGAATGGTAACTGATTGTTTACGTAGAAAACGATGAGACACTCATGTATATACAATAAACTCTCATAACAGCACTCTATCTAATAGCACTATTTCATGACACATACATTCTAACGGCATGTTTTTATATTCTCACAAGGCTATTGTTGGAAATTAGTTTGCAGCAACAGACCATAAAGATCCAAGGACATTATTTTGAAAATAAAATTAGTAAACCCTCATGTCACCTTAAGTAATTCATATTTGGAGGGAATTTTATACGAAGTATATTAATGACAAGAAAGCAAAAAGTACAAACAAAGATGACTTTTCATTACCCTTTCACAGTTTTTTTTGTGTCTTGTTATTAATACACTTTATATAAAATCCAATCGTTATAATGGCAAATCCGTTATAACAGCAATCGTCAAGGGTGCAGGAATAACAGAGTCTACTACGAATCTTCCTTATTTATCCGTCTCTTTCTGAACATGTCTATTGATCATAGTCTATCTATATCTATCTATTTATACTACTATTTATGTATCTCATTCTGTTCATACTTATCTTAGTCTGTCCATAAATTATCAGAATATATATGTGAGAGGTGTTGCACAATGTGACTGTGTATGTATGTTTGTCAGTCATGCTATAGAAACCATCTAAACATGTGCACAGCCAAACTAAATTTAGCATGGATACTAAGTTGACCTAATGGAAGGTTTTGTAGTAAAAAACGTTGGATACAATTTTTTCAAGAGTTTCCTAGGGGGATTCTATTTACAATATGACTATAATGCTTAAGGAACCTATCTTTTCATTCAATACATATATATACATACATATATGCACAATACTAATCAGGGCAGAAATATAAACATATTTGTGTAGTAAATCCTCACTTCATCATATATATATATATATATATATATATATATATATATATATTCTTGTATGTTTAGGTTTAAGTAATGATAATAATAAGGGGTCAAAAGTGAAAAGAGACTTTCTCCTCCCTTTAAAGGATCGGTAATGAAGAGAGACTCTCCCCCTCTTAGGCTGCAGCCTATTGAAAACAGCATTTATTTTACTGAACAAATATTTACTTTTCAACATTATCTCCTCCCTAGTCAATGCACTTAATTCAGTGGTGAATATTAATCAAATATATCCAGCATTGTAATGGGAAAATTTCAGCTAATTAATAAGCTACTGACATATTGATGCACCCTTGTATCAAGGAATTTCTTTTCTATTTACCATTTTTACTTATCTAATACTTATCTCATGAGGAACCATCAACCAGAACTGTCACAAAAACAGTCAACATAGGTTTCTACAGTTTTCAAGTTGGTCCATTTGGCCATGTATTTATGTAACATGCTTACAGGATACACCAATGGAGCTAGAAGGCTGAAAATTTAAACATTCACTCCTTATTATGTCTACAGAGAAGTTTTTTTTTTTGAAAATTACACCCAGACAAATAGGTTTTTAGAGTGAGGTTCAATTTGCTATGTAAGCTTATGCTAAATTGATCACTTAGTTTGTGTTCACTTGTTTTGGGGAAATTCAGACTTTTTTAGTGATCACTGCCCACCAAAAGGTAAGGCAAGACAATTAATTTATTCATTGATCATACCTATTTCCAGTTTATAATTAATCAACCCCAACGCAGCATGCCGCCAAAAGATGCTGGTCATGAGACGGTTTCTATTGAGTGACTATCTAGATCTGTTTCTGCGATTGAATTGTCTAAAACAGCCAACCACCCACTTGCATCTGGGCGTGTAAGGAATTGTGAGTGAGTGAGTGAGTGAGTGATGTT
The DNA here is from genome assembly GCA_963457665.1 of Thysanoteuthis rhombus. NCBI lineage: Eukaryota > Metazoa > Mollusca > Cephalopoda > Oegopsida > Thysanoteuthidae > Thysanoteuthis > Thysanoteuthis major. The sequence continues at coordinate 2,920,376 of OY735222.1, read as the reverse complement.
ATGAATGAAACTGATTCTCCCTTATATCCTAATGTCCTTGGAGTCTTGAAATCTCCAGCAGGTTTTGCAGTCAGCCTTCACATTTCCATGAACAATTTGAATCAATCCATTGGCTATACAAATATATATATATATATATATATATATATATATATATATATATATATATATATATATATATATATATATATATAAATAATAGTGTATCGGTGTATTTATGTATGTTACGTAAATATTATCATCCTCTCTCCAGAAAGAACTTTTTGATTCCATTAAACCTAAACAATACCTCAAAACCATTTGATAACATACAAAAGAATGAAATCTTTATATCAATGGGAAACAATTGATTCCCAGGGGAGGAATTTCTCAAGGGGAGGAATAGGGAAGTAATTTCAGTCAGGGAATAAACACATCAAAGAATGAAATCTATAGATGTTTACCAGCATCAGTCATTTTCCTCATCAGGCAAAAAAAAAATACTTTTACCTTGATTCAACACTTATGTACAAAAAGAAAAGTGGAAAAGATTGGCTGGTGAAAAAAACTTGTAGACAGAAGTGATTTTATAGCTAATCAGCTTCACTGAGCTTGACTTGGTTTCATTCTTTTAAAAAAAAAATCTTCCTCTTGTATTTGAGGTATCAATGGTTCTTGTTAGTTTCTTGTCTGAATTTCATTATACGGTATATTCATCACTGTGTATCATATGGTCGGACTATTTTCCTTGTCTACATGTTTATTTGTTCCCAACGTTTCGGCCATATACACCTAGCCTTGTTGGATGTTTTTGGTTATAGAAAGTGGAATCGCTTCACAGTGTATTGGACTGGACAGGTCTCATCTTTTTTTCGTATATATATTATAATATATTGCATTTTGTGTTTGGGTGTCAAATAACAAGTTGCTTCCCTTACATTTGATGACCTGTTTGTGTTTTTGAAATGACCTCTTTGATAAGAGGCTCCCAAATGCTATTTATATCGGTTGGCTAATTGGTTCAACTGCACATAGTATGTGTACTGCTTCCTTCAGGTGTCATATTTACAGTCGAGCCAATTAGCCAACTGAGCACCGATATAAATAGCATTTACAAGTTTACAAATTTACATTTTTGTACACATGTAGTTATTGCAAACAAAAAACATAACTTGAACAAAATTTATTTTTATGTTGATTTCCTTTTTTTTTGTTCTTTTCAAATAATCTAATGGAGGTAAGACAACAGAATCGGGTAAAGAACAAATCTTGAGCATCATCATCAGTAGTAGAAGTGATATTACTAGCAGCAGTTGTCTGCCTACCTCCTGTGAAAACATAGATACAAGAGCCTCGTTTTACCACCATCAGCAGCCTTCTGCATCTTTGTGTTTGCAGAACCCACCCTCTCTCTTTCTGTTTGCTTTGAACAACTGCAGCCATCAAAGATGACAACAGGTTCAATTTTTTCATGTGCATATGTTTGTGTGTTCATTTCAGCACTCCTGACCACAATGTTTTGTCTGTAAACAGCATCAATACTCAACTAGACCCTTCCTAAAAATACTTTCCCTGATTTCTAAGAAAAAAAGTTTTTTCAACCATTTCTGGACCCTATATAAAGGGTTTCATGATAACATCTAGATTATCCAAAATCTAGATGTTTTTAGATGTTTTTTTTTCACTCTATTTCATATGTTCCCCAGTGGAAATAGCCAGCAGGTCATTTTTGTCTAGTGGCATGTGGCATACGTCAATCTCACGAGATTATGGATTCACACCTGGGAAGTCTTGTCTCTCCAGGGTGCAGTATTTAGCTCATAATCATCTAGGTATTTATCTGATTTTAGTCTTGACAAAAACCAAAAAAGATAATCATTTCTACTAATTGTTATCTCTGATTGTATTCACCTAATCATTTACTAATACAAAACTAATTACTATATTTAGGTTGCATAATCAAAAAAAAGATGCTACTTCATTTCAGCAGGAAATATTCAGGAAATTTTTGTCTGCACCAAAAGCATCCAACTCTTTCAAAAATCTCCAGAACTGGATGTGTGATCCTGATGAAATTTAGCAACCAATCTGAGGGGACCTTGATGCGCATGCATGAGCAGACACACATCTGTAGGGTTACCCAGTTGGCAGCAAGATGCCATTGAGTGTGCTAGCATATTGTGTGACCATCACATTAACAATGACTGAACCTGTCCAGTCTTCACATCTCATGCAGTGTTTTTTAGCAGGACATTATTCCACTCAGTTTTATCAGTCCAGATATGTCTCCCTGTAACATATAATTTTCCGAAAGAAATTCCTGACTTTAGATGAGATTAAGGAGAACGTGATGTGGTAGCTGTTGGTAATCCCAAAAGAGGACTTTGCAGACTTATTTGAAAAGTGGAAAGGATGCTGGGACAAGTACGTGAGTACTTTGAAGGAGACTAAGATGCCATTGCCCTACGTTGGTCATTTTTTGTTAACATCACATAACTAGATAGAGTCATAATACATTGAATTGAGGAAGGTCTTCATTTTTATAGCTTGGCATTTTTTCTCAGTGAAATGGGGATAATTGGAAGGCCAAATATCTGAGAAGAATAGACAACCATTATTAATTTTGATGAGTATTTTCTTCCATTCAAAGAATTTTGGGACAATTGAGCTCCTTGATGTTTGTGCTGTTAGCACACTTCCTCCAATCTATTCTACAGTCTTCTCCAGGTATATTTTCTTTCATCTTTAATTTTTCATGTTGCTTTTCATTGCAATTGATTCAAACCATCAGTCAACTGTCTCAATTAGTGTTGGAACTCAGTTTGCTGACACCTAAACCCACCCCATCCTATTATACACTATGGGTAGCTATAAAAGCTATTGGGTGATGTTTAGCA